>JAWNPC010000485.1:425000-1625000 GCA_035045365.1 Drosophila leonis
GATCCCTCACAAGTCGGTTAAATGTTAAAGTTTTGTTTACAGTTTTCTTCGATTGCAGGGGCGTGGTGCATCATGAGTTCGTGCCACAGTGCAGAACTGTCAATAAGGAGTATTATCTGCATTGAAATTGATAAATAAATAAACAGATTTAAGAAGAAAAAACAAAAGTCGCTATATAAAAAGTGTGGGATTTTGTTAATTTTGATACCCTGAACCTATTGAAAAGAGAGACATTTCGTGAGGATTATGTGTAGCACAGTTGCTACACTCGATGCGTGTGGTCGACAAGACGTGGGTTCGATGCCAAGCAGATCGTTGCGGACAGTTCGAATCATGCGTGTATGTGTGTAATTGCGTTGGCGTTTGATGTGTATGCATAGGTGCTATATGCTATCTATATATATATATATAAATATTTTTTTCCTTTCAAATAAGTAAATTTGATCGGTTGCACATTATTTTTTTAATATATAATAACATTGATTCAAACTTATTTTTTTTTATTTTGCAAATTAACTTAGTATTTTTAAGTACCGATTCGGATTCCGTGTTTAATAATTGCTAAAGTTGCAATCTTGTGGGCTTTCGGGTCTACTTCAGTCACGCAAAGATGATAACTGTGAATTGTTTTATGCGCCATAAAATAGCAGCGAAGGTGTGTCGCTCTGTATGTGTGCGTGCGTGTGTGTGTATGTAAATATTTAATGTTTAAATTTCAAAATATAATTATATTTTGCCCGGGCGCGCAATCAGCATGATGTCCCGGCTTCGCGGCGTTGACTGCGTTTCGTTTCTGGCTTCCTGCCAGTCAGCCTGGCAATTTAATTCGTTTGCATAAATTTTTTGTTTTTTGTTTTTTTTTTTTTTTTTTTTTTTTTTTGGCAAAGGGTGCGGGGGCGCGGTAACTGGGATGGGCTTCTGGAGGTCTGCCAACTTACCGCTGTGTAGGTCACAAAACCGATGCCCTGTGGCTTTTTTTATGCTAACCACAAATCAGACATATCTATGCGGAGTTGACGCTGTTTGTGCTTATGCTTCGAACTTATTTGAAAGTAGCTCAAACAAAATCTCTTTCTCTCTCTCTCTCCCTCTCTTTCATTCTTTCTCTCTCTATCTCTCTTTCATTCTTTCTCTTTCTCTCTCTATATCTCTTTCTCTTTTTTTATCATTCTTTCTCTTTCTCTTTTTTTTCTCTGTCTCTATTTCTCTATTTCTCTCTCTCTATTTCTCTTTCTCTATCTCTCTTTCTTTTTTATATTTCTCTCTTTCTCTATCCTTATCTTTCCCTCTCTCTGTTTCTGTGACTTTATTTCTCTCTTCGTTTTTCTGTCCCTCCCCCCCTCTATCTCTCTCTCTCTCTCTCACTCTCTCTTTATCTCCTCCTACGTCTTCCTCCCTCTCTCCCACTGTCTCTCTTTCTCTGTGCAGGGCATCTTCTAGTCAACCACTTTAGCTTGTTCGTGTTGCTTCCCTATGCAAAATTCGATTTTAATGTGCCGGCAAATGCCTGAAATATTTGCTGGCAATAGCAAGAGTGCTTGGCTGGTTGGGTGGTTGGGTGTTTGATTGGTTGTACTTTGGTGGTGGCGTCTTGGTCTTGCTGCCTGGCTTGTGCTCTTGTTTTGATTGTCTTGGTTGAAAACAATTTCGGCTATTTGTCTGCGTCTCTCAGTCGCATGCATAAATAATCAAAGCGAATGCAAATAAACAAAAGCCTTAACTGAGTTTGTTTTTCTTTTTGTTGTTGGTCTTGCTTAGTGTCGAATATCGCTTTCAAATAAGCATAATTGCTAATTAAGTTGCAAGTTATCTCTGTTTATGTGTGTGTGTCTTTAACTTGCTCAATAATTCAAAGAGCCGATTGACTTCAGAGCTGAGCCCGACGCCTCCTCGGAGAGTCATAAATCATCATTTATATTATTAACATGGGAATCCAAAATGGACAAAACACGCACACTTCCTCCGCAAGTGCATTGTGTGTGTGTGTGTGTGTGACCACAAATGACAAGGGAATGTAAGTCCGTTTTGTCCAAAATATTTTGCTGGCGAAAAACATCAAACGTTGTTTTGCCCGTACAAGTAGGAAGGAACATTAAAGTGCTGCATATTTATGGGCGCAGCGCGAGAAAACCTTATTCCAGGCCAAGGCATAGCTAAATGGTCAACCAGTCAGCCAGCCAGCCAGCCAGCCAGTGAGCCGTACACAAAGCCAAATTGAAGACCTGCAAAGGACAACCCAATTGAGTGTGCGGTAAATGTCTAATGTCTGGACATAGGGCAAACACAACGACTACAGTGGTTAAGGACTGTCATCAATCGAGTTGCTCATGGCGATCGATTGTAGATTAGGTTGGAGAGATTAAAAGGGGGAAAATTAAGATGAAAGAAGTCAGAGAGAAGATAACAGATGGAAGATGGGAGATGGATGATCAAAGATGAAAGATTGAAAGTAAAAGATGGAAGATGAAAGGTGGAAGATGGAAGATGGAAGATGGAAGATGGAAGATGGAAGATGGAAGATGGAAGATGGAAGATCAAAGATCAAAGATCAAAGATCAAAGATCAAAGATGAAAGATTAAAAGTAAAAGATAAAAGATGGAAGATGGAAGGCGGAAGGTGGAAGATGGGAGATGGAAGATATAGATATAGATATAGATTAAGAAGAAGATGGAAGATGGAAGATGGAAGATGGAAGATCAAAGATCAAAGATCAAAGATCAAAGATCAAAGATGAAAGATTGAAAGTAAAAGATGAAAGATGGAAGATGGAAGGCGGAAGGTGGAAGATGGGAGATGGAAGATATAGATATAGATATAGATTAAGATGTAGATATAAGATCTATATTTAGAATTATATAAAATCATCTGATTTGAATGCGATGGCAACCGTGGAAAATTGGGACTGATGAAAACCCCATTTGTTCGTCTAAAGACTTGTTCTACGTAGAGTCTTGCAAAAGTCAAATCTAATATAATTCACACCGAACCCGCAGATGGCTGCAGTCATTTGATTTGGCTCTGTTCAAGTACTTGCCATAGGTCTTCATTTGAGTGCATACTTTTTGCAGCTACTGTATATATGTGCGAAAGCTCGTATGCTAAACTAATAAAAAGTCCAGCTGACCAGGTTAGTTGTTGTTGCAGCAGCAGGCCCTGTCGCCGTGTGCTGCTTCACCATGTCTGGCTGAGTGTGTGTGTGTGTGTGTTAGAGTGTGTGTGCGTGTGTGATGGACTACGGTACGAGCACTGCAGTCTCCAGTTAGCCAGTGCTTTTGCATGTTTTATAGCTCTGACCTTAATCCCATCGTGACCAGAGTCCTTTGCCTCTATATGTATTTCTGTGTGTGTGCATGTGTGTGTGTGTGTCTGAGTGTGTGACGTGTGAAGGTGTTTTTGTCTTTGGGGCTACTGTTTTGATGGCGTTGAGCTTAAAGGTGAACACACGCAGGCCAAAAGGTTGAAACAATACGTATTTAAATACAACATAAAAGCAAACAAAATGAACAATCGATAAAGGCAGTTATCGATTGATTCCAATGTAACTATTAATAGTAACTGAAGTCTTAATTTAATATAAAACATTTAAAATGTGTGAGAAATGGGATTGGAAATGGGATGGCAAACTGAAATGGAATCAAATTGAACAAGGCATTATCGATTGGTTAGTTGGCATTTTCGATTAGTTTATATTTGGATACTTAGTGAAATATGAGTAACCTGATTAAGATAATCAGTGAGAGCTCGCTTGGTATTTTGGATAGGTCAAGAATGTTTGACATTTTGACGACACTGTAAAAAGTCAGGGTATATGCTTGTCAATCATTTCTGCTCACTTTGTTACAGTTTCAGCTTGTTTCTCCCAAATAAAGCGAGGTACTGGCAAGATTAGTTATATGGATAGGGTATATATAATAATAGTGATGCACATTCCTATTCGATTTGATGTGATAGTGAATGATCAGGGTATAGCAGAATCATGCATATCCCTTTGAATGCATTTGATTGCAACTTCCCAATTAGAGTTTGGCTTGCATTTGAATATATATTTTGTTAGCAATCGATGCGAATCGAATCTCTAGTTGAAATTGTGGTCGTAAGTTAGGCTGTTGCCTTGGGGCCAATGGGGCCTTTGTGCATATGGGGCCAAACATATGTTAGCTGAATTTATTGTTATTGAATGGCCAAAGACTCGCAGTGAGTAGAGTAAAATAGACACACACACACACAGATAGAGATAGAGCGAGAGAGAGAGAGAGAGAGAGAGAGAGAGTGAGAGAGAGAGAGAGAGAGAGAGAGAGAGAGAGAATGGCACCAACATTTTGTAAGAGCAAATTTGAAAGTCCAAGCAGAGGCAAACATGTTAAATTATGTATATTTTAATCTTGAGCTTATCGCACTCATTAACACCTCGACTAACAAACTAGGCAAGGCTCGAGGGCCAAAAGCGGCTTTACAAATTTCAACCGAAGCACACCTATTCACACCTGCATGCGCCTGTGTAAACACGCTTTGAGGAGCTGCTGCTTTTTATCCGCATTTGCATCCGGATTGGTCTGGTTGAGTGTGCATAAACTAATAAAGCTTATCTCGCTTGCTTAGCCACACAGAGCCATGTTTGACAGGTGGGTCAACAGCACTCACTATGTCAAGGTGAGCCCACAACGAACAGGGAACAGGGAACAGCCAATAAACGAGAGTCAATGGAATCCATTTGGGCCAACTGCAATTGGCCAACAATATTGCCAATTACAAATTTGTCGGCTTCAATTGAAAGCCTTACAATTGCAGGCCAGGCATTAAATGAAAATCAAATGAAATCCAATTCAGGTGCGACTAAGAGAGAGAGAAAGAGAGAGACAGAGAGGGAGGAAGAGAGAGAGAGAACCGCTTTTGCTGCTTCGACAAAATTTTAATTAAAATCCTTTTGCTGCAGTCCGTGCTTAATTAATTGTACTTTAGCTTTGCGCAGCGAACTGCGTTTAATTCTGCCTGTTGGAAAACTGCAAATGGATCGTAAAGTCCATAGCAACTCGTCAGGCTATTACACTATGCGAAAATAAGTTGTAATCTGAAAATTGAAAAGTGAAAATGAAAGATTAAATACAATTTTGAGTGTTTTCCCTCTTTGAAGATAATACATATCTCTTGAGAGAGAGACTATCTCTTTTTCTCTTTGACTTCATCACTGTCTTGCTACCTGTATTTATATTTGTAACTCTCTATTTATCTATGTTTATATATCCTTCTAAGAGTCTCTTTAAAGTAGATCTTGATTTGTCTCTATGTCTTTTTTTTTTTTCTCTTGGTTTGCTCTCTCCTCTACCCATCTCACTTTACGTGGCACTTTCACACGCATTCTCCGCTTCTCTCTCTCTCTATTTCTGTATGTCTCTCTGGCTCTCCTTTCTTTCTACCTCTCTCTGTCTCTCTTTCTCTGCTGCTCTCTCCCCTTCTTTGTCTCTTTTCCTTGCTATCCTACTCTATGACTTTGTCCCTCTCTCTCTCTCTCTCTCTCTCTCTCTCTATGACTATGACTATGACTTTTTCCCTCTCTCTCTCACCCTTAGACACTGTTCCTCTCTTTTAGACACTCTCCCCAATTTCTCACAGTGTAGCTTTCGTTTAATTAAAGCTGCAACACTTTAAGCAGTTTTCAGCACTAGCTGCAGCTTCACTTTGAGCATTGCTCAACACTTAATCAAGAGAAACTTTGTTCGATTGCATATTGGTATGTAGCTATGTAAGTATATGAATAGCAGATAGTTTTCCACATAATCCAATTGCCATCACTACTCGCAGCTTAGTTCAGTTCAGTTCAATTTTGGTTTTTCCATTTTTCTACTTTGTGAACGGTGCAGAGATCATGTCAAGTGATTTTCCAGTCGCAATGCTAGGGAAATGACTAAGCGCTGCACTTGCTTCACAGATTGCCAGCAAGTGCTCACTTACGCCCACCCTGTCATGCCTGCCTCTCCTCCTGCCCCTCCTCCTCCCCCTACACACATAGACTTTCACACACACGCACAGCAGCTCGCAGGCGGAAAACAAGTGTAAATCAAATAAAACCTAATAAAATATAAAAAAAAATGCGGTCGCAGCTTGGCCCTGACACAGCCAACAGCAGCACGCACAACAACACACACACATACAAGCCCTCTTTCCACACACACACACCATACACCCTAATACAACCCACACGCACTTATGGCACACAATGCCCCAGACATTTAAAGAAAAACCCAAGGAAATACACGAACAAAAAATACAAGTAAGAGTTTTTTAAGTTGGATATGCTCGACTAGCTGATGCCCTGTTCTCGGGTATACAAGAATTTAACCATGCAGTTCAATACTTCTTCGAGTTAGACTTGATGCCTATCGATATTTGGCAAATGTGAGAAGTTATCGACTGCAATCATCGATAAACTCACTTCTTTTAGCTTCAGAACACTTTCGTTTGCCGATTACATTCACTCACACATAGACTCTATATGCTCCACTCATGCATTTTCCATGGGTATTAAAAGGGAAAACGAAACCCAAATGGCAAACGAATTGGAAGTCAGCAATTTTATGTTTTATTGCAATTCTTGGCTTTCATTTTCGCTTCTACTGCCGCACAGCTCACACCTCAGCTCAGCTCACCTCAGCCAAGCATATTCTATTTTACGGGTTACCTTCGCGGTGCAAGCAACCCATCTGCCCAGCCCCAGCCCTCTATTCTTATATGTAGAGTAGGTGTGTGTGTGTGTGAAGGTCTCTCTCTCTCTCTCTTTCTCTCTCTGTGTGTGTGGTTGCGTAGCTGTGGATACGGATACAGTCATTTACGTGGCAACGACTACGACTACGGCTACGGCTACAGCTATGACTACGGCTGAGTCGGCGGGGCAACGTGGCAACAATGGTGGCGTCTCCATCAAAGGCAAAAACTTGGCCTGCAGCTGGAGCTTCAGTTGCTGTTCAGCGCTTAAAAACCAGCTCGAAAACGCGTGCCACTGGCGCTCATTGGGGGTGGCATGCCGCCCCAACTGACAACGCCCCCCTCCCCCTCCCCCTTTGCATGCCACCTGCTACGACCCCATCGCCCATCCGTCCTCTTCTCTTCGCGCGCATATGTCATAAATGCTGGCGGGTTCCTGTGTGAATACCCTGTATTGAAGCTACCCAAGGAGGGTAGATTGTTTTTTCGATAATGATACAGATACAGATACAGATACAGATACAGAACAGATACAAACGAAGATACAGATACATTGAAGGTATCTCTCAGTCGATAGCTTCTGCAGAATACTTTTGTTTATCATAGTCAGGGTGTTTGTTAGTCGGGCAAACACAGCTAGTTTGTTAGCCGGGCAAACACAGCTAGAACAGCCTTCCTTCCTTTTTTTTGGGTTCTCGCCGCTATGACAAGGCCAGGGTTGTAAAGATCCAAATGGAAAATGGGGTTTTTGTGGCAAGTGCGCGCAATTGTATGGCCCTTATAGATAGGGCAAACTGTACGCGTGTGATTGTATATCTAAACGTGCTTAGGCCTCTGCACACACACACACTCACACATACATATCATATCATATATACATACATTAAATTGATATGATATCGAATGTGTGTTGTATGCATTACAATTTCGACCAAGTTGACTAGTTGAGCGAGGCTTTCGGGCCGCAAATTGTTTTTGCGGCTGGCATATAAATCATGTAAATATTGCTGTACATGCATTATTTATCTTATTTCATTATTTACAGACGCCGTTACAGAGTATCCAAGGGCTTGAAGGGCCTGAAATTGGGCTCCTCTAATCAAATAACCCCTTTAATTGTCGTGCTATATGTCTTGAAACAAATCAATTTCAATCAGTTTACTAATTGCAATTTGCTCACTTTCATTACGACACATTTTACGAGTACACGAGAACAAGTGCGGGCATGCACGACTCGCGAATACCCTGCAAAATATGCGATTTGTGAATATGTTTGACCTGATGTTGTAATTGATAAGCATTTCATGAAAGTGAAAGGGTGAGAAGCAGGCAGGCGTGCTCTAGCATGGGTGTGCTTGACTCACAGATACCCTACACCCATAACAATAGTTTGTGAAGTGCTCTCGTGACAGCTCACAATAGAAGAACATTTTAAGATGTGGAAAGTATATTTTTTAAGGCTTCTCAGATTCTTTCTTTTATCTTCGTTTTAAATAAATTTGATGTTAGTTTAGAGCTGCCCAAATACACTTCGTACTCTTCAAACACTTACAGGGTATTAGCAAGTCAGGCAATAGTATATATTTATATACCCTTACTTTGTGTATTCAGAGCTGACTTCACAGCTGCAGTTGGACCCCAACATTTGCTCTTACTCTGGCTCATACCCTTCTTCACTCATATACAGGGTATAAATAGAAAACTTCCGCACGCGAAGCCCATAAAACTTGGACCTACGCGTAAGTACTTCTGCTGGCCGGTCATTATAATGCATTAGACATTAGACATAAACGCCGTTTCATGGACTATCAGCTTGGCATGCCCTGTGACCCCGCTCTGAGCTGCCAGCAGTGAGCCTCAGCGACTGACTGTCTAATTGCCAACTTTCACACAATGAATGGCGTGTGCCTTCCCGAAGCTCAAATCTCATACCTAAAACCCAATTCAAAGCCAAAGCCAGAGTCGAAGTTGCAGCCAAACTCAAAACTGGGAACGGGCAACTTGAGGCGAGCTGCCAGGCAATAAATCATTGCGATGGCTGCCAAGTTGCAACATCATTGAACATTAAAATAATTGCAAATGCGAAAGTTGTCGTTGTTGCTGTTGTTGTTGTTGTTGTTGTTGTTGTTGTTGTTATAGTTGTTATAGCTGTTGTTGCCTGTACGGTCAGCACATGCCACAGAGCGCCGCACTTCATGTTCATTAATGATAATTAAAAAAGTTTTGCCAATAAAAATTTGCTATGCCCACTGCTTATGTGTGTGTGGGCGGGGCGGTGTATAGTCTATGTGTGTGTGTTAGGTAATGTGCTAGGTGTTGAACAATTTGAGCTCGTTTTAAATGCGAACAATTTTCTACAACTTTTAATCAACAAAAGCAAATTTTCATAATTTAGCTTCAGCAGTAATTGAGAGATAAGAAATGTTTTCAACTTAGTTCCGAAAATGTGCTGTAAAAGTATTTAACTTGAGCTCCATTCATGAACTTTTCCCAGATTAAGCGAAGTATATTTAGCTACAAAGTCTAAATATACAAAAGTCCTCGAATAAGGTCTAAATATTCTATGTAAAATTTATTTTTAGAACTTCTGCTTGAAGACAGAATCTTTTATTTGATATGAGTAAAAGTGTAGTAAATTCTGTTTTCTGTAAACCATTTGTGAACCAGTTCAAAACTCACAGTTTGCCACTGTTGATGCACATTAAAGTAAATTCTATAAAAACGTTGAATACATGTTATAAATTATGTGTATTATTTGATTGCCTGTGAACCATCTGAGAATTAGTTCAACAGTTAAGACCTTGCAAAATGATGAACATTCAATAAAGACTAAACTTTATAACTATATATACAATACATTCAAAATAGGTACCTAATTTGCCGTGAACTACTCGTGAACCAGTTCAAAAGTCATAAGTTCCCAAAATTGAGCAATAATAAGCAGTTTTCAATATCCCATTTTCTACATCTATGTGAAGTATATAGTTGAAAATTAAGAGTCATTACCTAGCTGCGAACCAGTTCAAAAGAGCTACTAAACTTAATCGTCTTTTGAAGTATAAATATTTATAGGTAATATTAATTATTTGCGAATTCATAGAATTAACTGCCTCAGCAACTTTAGAGCCAGTTCAAAAGTCACAAAAGTTCCAAAGGTGAACTGACAGTTAACCAGTTTGAATGAGCCATCTATGAACTACAAATATGATTTATTTTAAATAACTCAATTTGCAACTTTATACTGAGAGAACTAACTGAATTGAACTGATTCCAAAAGTGAACTAATAGCTAACCAGTTTAAATGAGCCATTTATGAAT
This sequence comes from Drosophila leonis, assembly GCA_035045365.1. Lineage (NCBI taxonomy): Eukaryota > Metazoa > Arthropoda > Insecta > Diptera > Drosophilidae > Drosophila > Drosophila leonis. The sequence goes on from JAWNPC010000485.1 coordinate 435,019, forward strand.
TAAAAGTATTATTTATTTCATATAGCTCAATTCGCCACTTTTAACAGATAGAATTAATTGAATGAGCTGGCTCAGCAATTTGCGAACCAGTTCAAAAGTCACAAAAGTTCCAAAACTGGCCAAATAATTAACTTTCAATAATATACTAATATCTCAATCTCTCTGTTCAAGACTAATAGCTGTGAACTACTTGCGAACCAGTTCAAATGACCCATCTATGAACTAGAAATACTAATTTTTTCATATAGCTAAATTCAAAACTTTATACTAACTGAATTAACTGAATTAGCTGCCTCAGCAACTTTCGAACCAGTTCAAAAGTCACACAAGCTCCCAAAAAAAAGAAGAATCGAGTGAACTAAACAATATGCAAAAAGTCAAAATTCAATTGGCAGCAAATTAGTGAGAATATTCATGACAAGCATAGCCCTAAGAACTCTATAAATATGTATGAGGCATTGCATGTTGCAAGGAGCAGTTCCACTCTCTGTGCGTGTGTGTGTGTGTGTGTGTGTGTGTGTGTGTGTGTGTGTGTGTGTGTATGTTTGCTATCTGTTTAATATTCTGCACGTATTTTTAACAAGCTTGTTGCTCAAATTTTGCAGCAAAACTGCAGTCAGACAAGCTGAGAGTAAAGGAATGGGGCTGGTGTGGGGCATGTGGCATGTGGCAAGTGCTATTAATGCAGACTTTTATTTCGATGGGCTTGGGCAAAAGTATTGCCTATATACGTCTAGCATCAATTGCAAGTCATATTTCAAACATTTAGCAGAGCTCGCTCGAAAGTAGGCAAAACATAAATTGATGATGGGGCACAAGCAGCACACTTGCCACTTGCCACTTGCCACATGCTGCCGCTGCCGCTGCCGCTGCTGCTGCTGCTTGTGCAAAATGTAAACAAACATTTGGCTTGCCGCGACTGGAAGGCTGCTGGCGCCACTCGTGTGGCGTGTGGCGTGTGGCACGTGCAACGCACTGCGCCGACTCACCAAAAGTTTGTTGGAATTTGCCTTTTTCGGCTTTCCATTGAAGTCAAGTTCGTTGGGCAAAAGGCGCTTTGTTTGGCAGTCAGTCAGTTCGTTACGCGTTGCATGCAGCAGCTGCCGCAAGCCTAACTGAAGCGCGCGTGCCACAAACCGCTCGAACAAAAAGCAATTTCATTTCAGCTTCGACTTACGACAAAATGCAAAAAGTTACGCATACGCCGCGTTAGTCCAAAAGCCAACTTGTTGTGCGTGAGTGTGTTTGTGTGTGTTGCAAGTGTAAGCGCGCTTGCCACTTGCCGCACTTAATGGCTTTGACATTGACAACGTGCTAGTGCTCGATCTCCAGCTGATTAAAAATATTTGTAGCCTGCTTTTAGCATAATTAAGCGAAGCTGTTGCACGTAACACGTTGCAAGTGGCAACTGCGCTGCACTCAGTGAAAGTATAAGAAAAATTCCAAATACAAAAAATATAAACAAGAAAGTTTTCGCTCTGTCGACTTAAAGTTAAAGTCCTTTTTGGACTGCATTTTGAGGTAAGCTCGGAGGCAACATCCAGCGGCAGGTGGCAAGAGCTGGCTGAGTTCTTACCTTTTGCCAGTTTGCCAGTTGCCAGTTGCCAGTTGGCAGCTTGTTTATAGTTGGTTAATTGAAGTCGAGAGTTCTTCTCGTTCTTCTTCTTCGTTTTTTTTTGTGGCCCAAAAAGCCGGCTGGCAAAAAGTTTAATTGAATGCTGCGTGCTTAGAGTTTAGTTTCAGCTTAGTTCCTTACGCTTCCTTCAAGCTGTATTATTTTTTTTCGTTTTATTTTTACATTTTTAATTGTGAACTTTTAAGTTGTGACTTCTCGATTTATTACTGCAGTTTTATATATTTCTGTTTAATTTCTGTAAGCCGATTATAATGCAATGTTGAAGTAGCTTACTCTGGCTGTAGCTACTTCTTTTCGAAACTGTGATATTTGTTAGAAATTTTATTTTAAATTTTCGGTCATTTGTTCTGTAATTCTGTAATTAAAATTATTTGAGAAATATAAAAATATTTGAAAAGAGTTTGAACACTTATAGATATAATATAAAGTTTTAAAAAAAAGTTTTAAAGCAAACTAAAAATAAACTACAAATTTAGAGAAATTATTTAAATGATTTTTCATCTTTAAATATTTATCTTCAGTTTTATTTAACACAATTTTTAATTGAAAATAATAAAAAATATTTTTCATATAGTTTTTTTTTTTTAATTTTAAATATGTTTTTTTTTTAATGTATTTTATGTAACTTTACTTCTTTTTTTTAAATATATATTTTTTTAAATTCTAGTTCTTTTTTTTGCTGTAGTCAGCTTTTAAATGAGATTCCCTTAATATGTTTTAGGTCTAAAAAATATTTAAAGTTTCTGTTTTAGGAATACACTGAAAGCAACAAATTTGTATTGCATATCAGCAGATGTTTATAAATAATTTTATATTCTTATATATGTTAAACTGAAGTGTTAAAGAAGACTTGAAGATATACAGCCAAAATATTCTGCAGCTTTGCACTGTTCTTATTTAATTTTATAAATATCTTAATTATGTTAAGAAATTGACATGTTGTTAAAAGTAGAGCAAATAAACATAAAAACTTTTCTTTAACTGTGCTACTTCATTATCCTTTTATAAAGATCGAATGTGGCTGATGTTCAACTCTGAAGGAAAATCATTTGCGCTTTGAACTTTCACTTTAGCATGTCTTAAGCTTAACACATGATTCTCAGATTTAAATGTTAATGAAAAACGCTGACTTTTCCTTTTCTTTCAAGCTTTTACCAAATTTTAACAGCGTCTCAAACCTTTAGCAATATAATACTCAAATCTATAATATAAATTCAGCTGGTGTACAAAATGTTTAAGATACAAATATTAAAGCTTCAAATCCAGTTCATAACTAATTAAAAGTTATTTGCTATATTTATCAAATATTTTAAACTATTTGTTATATAGTTTATATATATATATATTATATTAGTTATCTCTGATATATATATATTTGCCATATCTGATATATCTTAAATATTTTATAAATTTTATATCTCTTGCATAAATACATATTTTATGATCCATTTTTTTGGGTCAGTTCCTAAATTTCTATTATTGAAGTCAATTACTATGCGGTTAGGATTAGGATTTAAACTCTAGATTCCCCTCGATAAATTTTGTATATGGAAAACATATCACATCTTTAATCTTCAAGAGCTAAAGATTAGGATAGCTGTTATTGGAGCAGTTTATATGTCAGCGAAGACGTTTTTTTCTGGTTTCGCATAAGATTTTTCGTTTAGGGGGAAGACTTTAACTAAACAAAAGCCTAAATGGCTTAAACGCTTTTGGCTGGTGGCTGGTGGCTGATGGCTGATGGCAGCTGTTTTCCCGGTCATGGCAAATGTTGATTTTATGATTGACTTCTGGCTGGAAGAGCGTGGCCCACAAATTTCCACGGCCTTGCGCTTAGTTACAGCAGAGCAAGAAGAAGAACAAACTTTTCAAGTGTGTCAAAAGAAAGAAACGAAGAATTAAATTAAAAAACACGAACAACAAAATAAAAATGGGAATAAACTCTGAAAGAAAGCAAAAACACGCGAAAGAGACGCATGTGCAAATAATAAGAAGAAAAAAAAACACACAAAAAGCGAGGGCCTCAAATTCAATTTGAAGGAGGCTTAAGCTAGAGCAGGAGGTGGAGGGGGCTGCAGAGGTAGGGTATACAAATACCATACGGCCTAGACGCCACGCACAAATAGTTAAAGCGGAAATGAAGGTCTCTGGGGAGGGGCAGGTCGAGGCATGAAGGAATCAATCGAAGAGCCCGAGCCGCCCCAAGCCATAAAAACGAAATCGAAATGGAAGTCGAGCAAAAACTACTTTGTTTGCGATTAGCACTTGGCCGGCTTTTTTGCTCTAGGGCAAACAGAGAGAGAGATATAGAGAGAGGGGGAGAGGGAGATGGAGAGGAAGGTTGGCAAATGAAAATGTGTGTCAATATATTGATTGAATAATGGTCTACATATTGACAAACAACTCAAAAGGCACTCGACACGCGACACTCACAGAACTCAGAGCAGAGGCAGATGCCACGACTTGACAGCCAGTTGACAGGCAGAGCACCAGCCGCAGCAGCAGCAGGAAAAGTGGTAGATGGAGTCTACGAAACAGGAAGCTACACGCCTACGAATATGTTGAGTTGGCAAATGCAAAACAAGTATGGGAATTGTAGGGGGCGGGTTGACAGACTGGGGGACATCAAAAGGCATTTCGAGTGTGTCATCAATGCAAAGCAGCTCACAAGATGAAGATGTTGCTCGGCCTGGGAGCGGGAGTCGATGTGCTACAAGCAGATTGGCTGTGATGAGAAGCGCAGAGAAGAGCAAGGCAGTCTAAATGTTATTCGAAATGTAGATGAAGATGACATTGATGAGAATCGCTGAGAAGAGCTGCTGAGTAGACTAAATAGAACTTGGACTTGGAGTTGAAGTTGAAGATTAATTTTTATGAGAATCGAAGAGAAGGGCTTTAGATGCATCTGCAGTTGGATAGGCAAGATGTCGCTTTAAAAGGAATTGGAGATAACTTCCATAAGCAAATATACTACAATACTTTAATGAGATTTGCAGAGAAGGCCATTATAAACGACATGGAGATGAAGTTTCATATGAGAATCTACGTCGTTCATTCAATTGTGCATGGACTAGATCTAGCTCGACTTCAATTTAAAGTTATATGTTGAGAATCATAGAGAAGAGCTGCTGGTTACGCTAGGCAAAGGTGTCTGTGTAACACGTGTTTCCCCTAATTAGATAAAGTTTGTTTGCATTACAAACATACTGGCATCAAATTGGGCTCTGTGCTTGCCCCAAAATGTGGCAGCAACTTTTTTGCTTCTGAGCAAAAAAGTTTAGCCCCGTCGCCCGCGGCTGATTGACAGATGCACATCAAGTCAAATAACAAAAAAAAAAATGGCAAATAAAAAAAAATTTATTTACGTAAATAATTTTCATTGAATACATTTTTATACCCTGAACCCATTGAAAATGGGAAATCAGGGTATAATGTTTTTGTGAAAATGTATGTAACAGGCAGAAGGAGACATGGCAGACCCCATAAAGTATATATATTCTTGATCAGCTCGACAAACTGAGTCGATATAGCCATGTCCGTCTGTCCGTCCGTCCGTCCGTCCGTCCGTCCGTCCGTCCGTCCGTCCGTCCGTCCGTCCGTCCGTGTGAACGCAGTGATCTCGCAAACCACAAAAGCTAGAGATCTGAAATTTGAAATGTATACTCGTGTATATCCTACGCAGTACGAGTTTATCTTTTTTTTTCGATAACTCATCCCATTTCCTTATTATCGATAAAAATCGATAACTTTTCTTCGTTTTTGAATACCGTTATAGCTATAGATTTCAGATTTACTGTGTGTATCCGTGTAATGAATACACACATTTTGCAATTTTTGGATTTTGGATACCACGCCCCCTTCCCCCCAAATTTGAAAAAAACGTATTTCAAATACTAGAGACTTGTGCTTTGACAAATACATACATATGAATGTCATTATTACGCTGTAAAAGTTTGATTACGAAAGTCCATCTAGAAGCAAACCTATTCAACAAATAAGTTTCCAAAATATAGCCCATACTGCAGCCCAAGCGCTGCCCGCGCACAGTCGCTGCGTAAACTGCGCAGTAGCAGAGAAAGTGCTTGTGCGTGCGTGTGCATGTGCGTGTGTGTGTATGTGTTGTTATATGTGCATACATATATATAAAAGAAGCGTAAAATGATTTGAATATCGCATCTTCACAGGGTTCAGGGTATCTCTTAGTCGAGCAGTCTCGACTAGAGCACTCTTACTTGTTTTATTTATTTATTTTTTATTTTTTGTTGTTGCTCATTTGCGTGATATTTGAAGTCGTCGAGTTTTCTCTAGACAGAACTTTGCCTTGAAATATTTGTATTTGATTTTCTTTTACATTTTCTCTCAGCTTTTCTTATTTGCTTTTATGATTTCCCCGCATTAATTTCACGGCGTCGCCTGTTGAAAGTCTTTTTAGCGAACAGAAATTTCTTCTAGTTAAAATGTGTTGAAATTTTCCGTTGACAGAGAGTGAACTGTGAACCGGCAGCATTTGAATTTACCGAGGCTGGAAGGGGCCTTTTTCCTAATAAGCAGCGAGAGTAGGGGCATTCCCGCTCTTTAAGGAAATGTTCTTCATAATTTATGCTTTTTTGGATTGATTGGATTCCGCTGCTCTAAAAATAAAATATAAATTAGGTTAGAATTAGGACAAATAAGTACACAAAACGAAGAGAAAAGCAATTAAATTACTTAAATTAAGTATGAAGAAGCTTAAGTAGGGATTGATCCATAAAATTTTAGGTATTGTCTAAAGTGGAAGCTGCAAATTAATTCTTAAAATATAAGGAATTTTCAGCGAATAGCAAATGCATTTTCTATGCCTCAAGCTTTTATTTTAAATCTAGAGAAATGTTATTTTCTTCTCTTTTAGCAAATATTTAAATAAATAACATACTAAAAAGTAATACAAAATTTAAAAATATATTTTATAAAATTTCAAAAATAAATTTGTATAAATATTTTAATAAAATAAACTTTTATAAAATTGAAAAATATTGTTTTTGATTTTTAATGTTTGAAATAAATTTGAATATTATTCTTTCAAAAATATATTTATGAAAATTATACTAAGTGCTTTTTATTCAAATTAAATTGATTCATGTTAAAGTCTTGAAATAACAATTTCTGATTAAAACTAAAAAATATGAGTATATGCTAAAAATATAATTTGAAGTTAGGATAAAATTTATACAATTAAATTAAATTTTCTTAAAAGAATTCAAGATTCTCGCATAATTTCCTCATATAAAGAACTTCCAGCTTTAATTCAGCAATTCGAAAGCCCACCCAAGTTTTTGTTTCGCTCAGTGTAGCTGAAAGCCAAGTTAATTCCCAATTTAATTTACATCCAGCTACAGCCGCATGCGCTTTAAAGGGTATTTCCGCACATAATCTGTATATAAAGCGCTGCTAAAGCCTCGGTATTATTTCATAATATTTGAAGCACTCGCTTTTCTGCTGCTTCTTCTTCCTTTTTTGTTGCCTACTAAAAATGGGCACAAAGAAAACGGCGCATGGGGGAAAAAATTGTGGAAATTGTGGAAAATTGTGAGAATTCAAGGCTTTGGCTTTGGCTTTTGGCACTTTGTTTGCATTGTGCGAGGCGCAAACTTGTTGTTAATTAAAAGCCCACAAAAAGTAGGTAACATGCACATAACAAGACGCACACAGACACACACACACACACACACACACACAGTGGAGCAATTGTTGCACATGATATTAATTTGTGGCCGCCTTTTGTGCTGTCTTTTGGCTATGGCTCTCCTTTCTTCGAGGACAACAATGGGCAATGACAACAATGAAGGCCAGCAATGCACAGCAACAATTGCTGCCACAGCAGCAACAATTGCTGCTGCCACAGGAATGGAACACACTAACACAAATCTTTATTTAAGCATAACAAAAACATCAGCTTCAACTGGGCGGCCAGGCAGAAGCCGAAGCTACCCAAAAAAACGACATGAGAATTGGCAAGCAAAAAACAAGTAAAATTGTTCTAGGCGGGTGTGCACGACTGCGAGATGTGCTGTAGGTCATATAGAGTGAGTGTACTTGATTCTATATTATTATTTGGGTTTGCTCAAATCACTGATGGTTGATATGGAATTTGATCGATTACCAGAGAATTTGTAGAAGTTATCGATGAAATGATATGAACTTGTATCTTGTACTCTTATACATATATTTCTTATCGTATAATGTTGCTCACTTATATTCCTATACAATATGAGATGACCTAGGAGTAGGAGGACCTACAAGCTAGACATGCATATCTTTACTTATACTCTTATACTCCTAAACTGTTCTATTCTTATACTCTTATACGCATAGACAAACTTACAGGCAGAGGGACAGGGATCTTATACTCTAGTGATCTATATCCTAAACTCTTATACTCATACACTTATACTTTATACAACTAACGACCTACACTTAATCTTAGTCTTATACTCATACACTTATACATTATACAACTACCAATTAATTGAAGCGCATATACTCTTTTGTACTCTTATACTCTTATATTAATATAATCTAATAGAGACGTAAAAAAACTACTAGGTTAACTCACCAGCTGATTCTATTCTCGTATACTCTCTATTCTGTTATACTCTCTACTCTTCAGTCTTATACTTCAATACCCTTAATCTCCCACTATCCTTTGCTCTTATGTTGTTCAAGAGATGTTTCTGGTTAGCAGTTGAATCTGCTCTCTTATATTCTACTCTTATACTTCAACACCTTCTCCCATTTTCGCATGCTCTTATATTGTTAAACATATGATTCTGATTGATTCTGCCTTTTAACTTCGCAAACTCTCACGCCTCTTTCTGCCTATTATATGAAAGAAACTCCAACAAAAGAAAACCAATATACCCTGTTTAAGCACTTTCAATGGTTCGCACTGTATAAAAAATTAGAGCAGCAAAGCGCCTTAGGATATGCAACACATAAAACTTTAGCTTCAGCAGCAGCAACATCAGCAGCAGGAGCCAACACCCAAAGCCGAGTCGAATCGCAGTTGTAGTTGAAGTTCGGAATCGGAATCAGAATCGGAGTTGTAGTTGGAGTTGGAGTTTGAGTTGGAGTTTCCAGTTGGCTGTGGTCTCTGCTGCTAATAGGTTTGCACGCTGTCCCTTAGCATGATAAGTGCCTGGCCGTTGAGCTACTCTAAGTAGGTTAAAGCATTTTATTTCGATTCGTGTAATCAACATATGTCAGCATTAAGTCTACTCAGATGGGACTACGTGCTGAGCTTGCTGAAATGTTTTAGTTTGCGAATTTAGTTTAATTCGATTGAAATTGAAATTGAAATTCAGCTGTTCAGAAACTTGAGTGATAAAAACATCTCGAATTTTCGATTTGAAAAGAACAAAAATTTTAAAGAAATTTCAATAAGACAAAAAGATGGACCGGAGCAAATTGGTTTGTGAGAAACTCAGTACTACACAGGGATCTTGAAATTCCTACAATCGCAGAATTGATTGGGAGACACAGTTCTAGATACGCGGAAAGACTTGCTGCGCATCCAAATCAACTAGCAGCTAATCTAGCCAACAACAATAACAGGCGAAGACTAAAAAGACTTCACCCTTTGGATCGTCGGGTGATCTGATCTCTGCGCATAATATTATTATTAATTATATTAATTAGTTTATACTGGCATACTGGCCCACTCATTAGTTAAGGCTTAGAGATAATTGCGCTATAGAGTCTTAGACAATAAGCTGCAACAATAAATTAAATTTAAATTAAAAAAAAAAAAAAAAAAAAAAAAAAAAATAAGACAAAAGCTATAAATTGTTCAATTTGTTGTTGTTGTTTAGGTCGTACCTTGAATATCACAAAATCTGGAGATTTCAAATTTATGGCTGTAATGAATACATAGACTTAAAATATTTTAAATTTCAAATACCTGTCCCCCATGTCCTAAAATTTATCAAATGACAAAGACTTTTCATGTCATTATCACGCTCTGGAAATTTGCTAAAGAAATTGTTTATAAATAATGCGTAGAATGATTGGAAAAGCAGTTCTGTGTAAGGTTCAGGGTATTCCCTAGTCGGATACTTCCGACAATTTGTTATTAGTGTATGCTAGCTTGCTTGAGCACACAAATTTATCTCCAACTAAATCATATCTTTTTTTGCAGTATAGCAACTTAGGCTAGTTTAGCTTGACTTCTAATAGAAACAGATTTCAATATGCGCCGCATGAACCTCGCCTGCATTTGTATTGCTGTTGCTGCTGCTGATGTTGCATCTACAGCCAACAGCAACAGCAATGGCAACAGCAACAACTGAGGGAATCCTGCTTCAAGTGACGTCCGTGGCGCAAGTATTTTCGTATTTCAATGTCTGTTGCTGCTCGTTTAGCAGCTCCGCTGGCTGTTTGAGCCACATTTGCTCAGTCGAATTGGCAGTCGACTTTAAAGTTTTTTCTAATGCGAATAACCGAATCAGACGACAGCCTATATATAGATATATATATAACTATTTACAGCTATCTCTCTGTGGGATTGTTTGAGTGTGTGTGCGTGCCACGCCCCCAGCCCTTCGGGGCGAATGGGAAGGCTGCCAAAAAGTTTTTGGTTCGCAAACTTTTCTGCATATATTTTGGCCACAGAAACGGAAGCTTGTTTTTCTTCTCGTGTCTCGTGTCCCGTTTCCCATTTTCCATTTTCCTACAGTTTTTTTTTCCTTTTTGTTCTATTTGTTTTTTGTTGTTGCTTTTGGCATTTTTAAATGCTTTAATCGCAATTTATCAAATTGGAAAATAAAAGGGCTCACTCTTAAAGTTTTTTCTTGCAAACAGTGGGACAAACTTGAAAATTAGAAGTGAAACAAAATTTAAAAATGTTAAATAAAATTATATTTAAATATTTGATATTTATTGATAATTTTTATTGAAAATAAAAGTTAATTTTAATAAATTTTATGGATAAATAGAAATAGAATAATTTTAGTAAATTTTATGGACAAATAGAAATTTGCTAAAATTTATTTTTATTCACAATTATATCTGTCTCTCGCATCATATAAAAATTTTAATTTTTAACATATCAAATAAAAATTAAAATGAAAATTAATTTAGTTTCCATTTTAATTTTACTGCTAAATTTGAAAAATATTTAAAATTAATTTTAATATAATTTTTTATTCATATATTTTTAAAAAAAATTTTATTTTTTTATTTTTTTATACTTATTATATTAAACAAATTTTTTTATTATTATTTTTATTTCTTATGTATAATTTTTAAATATTTGTTTATCAATAATTTTTTTTTATGGTAAAAAATAATGGTTGTCTGACCACTGTGCAGTGGTTTAATTCCAGTCCATACAAATTCGCTTAGGTAACCAAGTTTTTTTCATACAGCATTTTACAGTTGGGATTTTACATAGAGTTTTACAGTTCGATTTTCTTGGTTTTCAGAGTCCGGAGTCGAGGCTCAGCATGCGGCTGACCATAGACACGGCTCGTCGCAAGGAGCTGTTCAAGTTGTGAGCGCAATGAGCACTCTGCCGACATGTCCCACATGGAACGGAACACGCCCACTTTGGAGGCAATGGCGACGCCAACGCGAACGCCCACACATCGGCTGCACCGACCGCCGGATGTGGAGGCGGCGCTCTCATCAATGCTATGGACGCCCTATGAGCGGGCAGCCAGCTCCACGTCGGATGAGGACGACGAGGAGGCGGCGGCGGCGGTGGAGGACGACGATGAGCGCCTCAATCGCAAGTTACGCAAATCCCACAGCAGCTACGAAACGCGAAGCCACCTAGCAGCAATTGCAATTGCACCACCTGCAGCCGCCGCTCCTCCTCCCGTGCCTTTTCCCACTTTCAATAAGACGAGCCATCGCAATCGCTATTCGTATCCAAGCTACTATGGCAGTCCGGCTCACACGCTCATCCAATGGTGTTCCTCGACGGCGACGGCGATCAAGGAGCCGCCCTCTTATGACTCCCTCTACCAGCCGGGCGCATCCGGTGTGGGCGTGGCCAGGGCTAGCCTGGCGGCCGTCGTCCAGCTGCCGACAAACTACAGTCTACAATGTGATAGATCGCAACGATCCCCAGCAAAAGAAATGCGAGAAGACGATGCAAATGAAGACGAAGACGACTACGACGACGATGAAGATCGATCGAAGCAACTAACGGCAAATGTTCCAGCTGAGCGTCTGGTGCGCTCCTTCACGGACGATTATATATCGCAGGTAAGCTATGCGATATATATCGAATATTTTATAAGTGAGGACAACAACTTAGGGAGAGTTCACTCAGAAAACAACTTGAATCGTTTTTAATATAATATGCCAGATCAGCTTTTGAAAAGTCTGTCGATAAGTATCGATAGTGAGGGTTGATCAGGAGATATATGATATATGATATCTAGAAACGTATATGAAAAGTAATATTAATTAAGAACAATAGTGTATTAATTAATAATTAATAGGTATAAGCTAATAATTATAAAGTGTATCGATAAATATTGATAATTGCTAAGGGAAATATCAATATTGAGGCTTAATCAAGATATGTTTCTGCGAAGGCTTGCAGACTAACTAGAAATTTATAGGAATTTAAATATTACATAATTTTTGTAAAGTGGATCGATAAATATCGATTATTTCTAAAGAAATGGTGTGTTCTTTATCATGGAATGTATTTATTAAAAAAAAAGAACTTACTCAAGGTATATTAAAGGCATTTTCAGACTACTATATGATAAATAGATATAGGTATTTATCTTTCCAAATTAAGAATCGATATGCCATTTATATATCGATATATATATATCTTGTTCTTATATATTTCTGTCAAATTCTGACATCTCATCAAGAACCGGGTTTGTTAACAGCAAATTTCAATTCAAATCCGAAAAATCAAGTAGAACTAAAATCCTGCCATACAAATTCTTTACTATATATTATATTAGTATTATCTGTCTGAAATAGAGTTTTTCTTTATGCTCTTTCGCAATATACGAAACATGACCAGAACTCTATTATGCTTTATAGCTGTTCATTCACATTCCATATCTATTATTATTATCTATTGTTCAATTTATGGACGGCAATGGCAACCCTGGCGGCTGCCGGGCTGTCTGTCCGCCTAGGCGCCTCATAAAATTGTCACCTTGGCTTGTTCGACGCACTTCGACTCCAAATGTGGCGCCATCAAATTTGATGTCAAGGCTGATGCCTGGCGAGGGGGCAGAGGGAGAACTCCATTATCGAACCCCCATTGACAGCTACTGCGCCTCGGATAAGGGCTAATGTTTCACTTAGGCACTTGAGTGCCGACCCGCGTCTTCGATAAGAGTGCGCCAGATGTCGCATTCAGAGTAATTGGTATCGATATCGATACCAGGCCATGGGCTGTGGGCTGTGGCCTGCGGGCTGTGAACTGGGGGCGTGAGCTGCGGGTACCCTTAGGCGGAAGGGCTGTGCGAAGTGCCTACAATAGAGCGCGTAAATATGCATTTAAAATATATGCATATCTCTCTATCTCTCTCTCTCTCTCTCTCTCCCTTGTGTCGCTGCTATCATAATTTGTTTTTGTTTTTATTTTGTTGTCAGCGAAATGGAAAATTGACCACAAAGCAATGAACAGAGAGAAGATAGAGAGAACAAAGGCAATATGCAGCAGCAGAAAAAAGCAGTAAATGTATTTAAGTAAATGACATAGTTGCTGCGCATGCATGCACTGAGAGAAATGAAGAAAAAAATGAAATAAAAATCAAAAATATTTGGTAAAAATAAAAACAAAGCAAAAATAAAATTAAAAATTAAATAAACAATAAAATAAATAAGCATGTAAATAAAACAAAAAAAAATGGATATTTTTTAAATATATTTTTAAAACCTGAAAAATTAAAAATTTCCTTGAAATATTTTTGTATTAAAATTATTATTATTTTATTTTTTATTTTATTTAATTACTTGTACATATTATTTTTTTTTTATATATAATTTGTTTTTTTATTTTGTTATTTTTTAGATTAAAAATAGAATAATAATAAAAAAATTAAAATAGAGCTAAAAATTTAAAAATATATTAAACAGAAATTAAAATAATTTAATTTTTTTTAAAATACATTCATAAAATATTGTTGGCCCATCTTTTCTCGCAGTGCATCTGGTGCCATATGCGCCCCTTCCATATTTATGCTATAAATAAATATAGTGCAGGGTTGTCGTTGTCATAATTGAGCGAGCCCAGGGAGTTAGGGGTTGCAATCGATTGACAATGTTCAAGGGGGTTGCACGCTAGATAACTATGCCTCTTCACCATCCAAGCCCCCAGCCCCTCGCTAGTTGCGAAAAGAAAAACCACATTAAAACCAGTTTTAAGTGCTGGCAACTCTGTCCCATAACCTCCAAAATTAGCCATGTGCATATAACAGAGAGAAACAACAATAACAACAACAATAACATGACTAGACATTTATTATGAAAGTTGACTTGCAGCCAGATTTGGGGGCTTGGGGCTGCAGCAATCAGCAGCAATCGCAATTGCACAAGAATGAACAGCAACAACAACAACAACAACAATGACAAAGCCCACAGCAGCTAGAACAATAAGTCAGCTGCAGAAGCAGCAGCAGCGCAGCAGTTGAGCTAACAGTAAATCACATTATATTTCTGTGACGTAATTAATGCAAGTAACACAGCGTAACATAATTAGAACCCACACTCACACACACACACACACACACACATAGAGAGCTAGGCACACGCACTAACAGTTATACGGCGGCGCTCACATCATGTCGTATTTAGGGTCGCGTTAGCTTTTGGTAATGTGCACTGATTGGAGATGAGCGCAGCTGCAGCTCTTATAAATTTGAAAAGCTAAAAGTAGCTAGAACTTGTTGCATATGCAAAACAGAGCAAAAGAAACAAGCTAAAACATGAGAGGCGTCACATAAAGGCAAGCTAAGCGCGCAGCTCTAGAGCTAAGCCTAGTTAAGAGAGGGAGCGTGTATATAAGAGTATGAGCTGCTGTCTTATAAATTATAACGACAGCTTTGAAAGTCAAGCGTAGTTAAGGCTCGTAGCGTATGCAAAGCAAAGCTGCTACACAAAAACGAAAAACTCCAAGCCAGTCGTATAGAGAGAGATGGAGAGAGAGAGAGAGAGAGAGAGTAAATGTGTGTGTGTGTGTGTGTGTGAAGGCAGTCTTATAATTTATGGCAGCGGCATTAGAGTCGAATTGAGTAGTTGGAGCATGTTGCATATGCAAAACAGAGCAAGATTAAAAAAAGCTGCAGCGCGATAAGTCACACAAATCGCACGCTAAACGCTCATCTCTGACACTAAACCAGACGTGGTGGGAGAGAGAGATAGAGAGAGGGAGAGCGAGGGTCTGCCTAACTGTGTGTGTGCGTGTGTGTGCGGGCGATCATTAGAGTGAGAGTAAGTCATACAGCCTCAGCACCAACAACAGCAACAACAACAATGGGCACAGGCAGCAATAACTTTATCAGCAAACATGCAGACGCCAGGCAACAACAACAACAATTACTTGTGACGATTTTATGTTTATGCGTTGGCTTAATTAATTCAATTAGGCGCACATTTATGCCTGGCTTGGCCCTGGCTGCTATCCTTGTGGCTGCTGTCACCTTTCTCATATTTTTTTTTACTTTTTGGCCAGTGGCTAATCCCTCTGCAATTAACATTAATTAGCGCTTGAAACTTAAATCTTGTCATTTGACTAATGCAAAGCTGACAGGTCTCTCTCTCTCTCTCTCTCACACACACACTCACGCTCTTTCTCCTTCTCTGCTTGCAGAACTGCGCATTATTCACGCCTGCGATAAACGGCACAGCAACTGAAGCAGCAATAACGGCAACGAGTCAAAAGCGAATGCGAACAACAGCGACGAAGGCAAGATCACAACAAAGTGCAGAGAATCACAGCGACAGCAAAGCGAATTGCATTATCAATGAAAACGGCGACAAAGAAGAAGACGGCAAAGGCAAAGGCAAAGGCGATGAGCGAGAAATGGCAACGCAAGCAGAAAGAGTGAACGAGGAAACACAAGGCACAGTTGCAGTCGGCGAAGTTGAAGTCGACGTTGACGTCGCAGTTGGAGTGCAGGTCAATCAACCTGTTTCCTGTGCAGCAGCAGCAGCAACCCAACGCAGTCGCAGTCGCAGTCGCTGTCAAAGAGAGCACGCAGTAGCAGCTGAGAGAGCGACGGCAGCGACGTCGGCAGCACTGCTCTCTTCCAGTGGCGGCTGCTCGAGCCAGTTTCGTTCGGCAGCGACGATCAGTCTCTCGAGCACGTTCGGCGCGTGCACAACTGAGGTGCAGAGCAGCGTCAATTATTTTAATAACAGAAATCACAGCAACAACAACAACATTCACAAGTTGTCGTCGTGGTTGTCGCGGGGGCGCAACAACAACAGCAACAGCAACAACAATAACAACAGCAGCACCAGCAGCAATTCGAGCTGCGACGCGCTGCGCCCCAACAAATGTTTGGCAGAACTCGAACGTTTGTATGCGGAATTTCGTGCAAGTGAAAGTTTGTTTGAGCATCGTCTCAACGATACCTATACCGATAACGATAACGATAACGATACCGATAACACAAGAGCTATTGCTAGCGAGACGATGCGTTTGAATGTGGCTGCAGAGCCGCCAACAGCAACGGCAGCAACAGCAGCAACACAGACAGCAACAGTTGCTGCCAGCAGCAGCAGCATTTTTCTTAGCAACAACAGCAACAGCAACAGCAACAGCAATGCCAAAGGCATCTGCAACATTGCAATATTGCCAACAGCTAGAAAATTCTGTCAGCCAAGTCTCACAATACAAGTGAACAACAGCGACAACAGCAGCAATAGCAACAGCAGCAACAACAATCAGCAGTTAGCAACAGCAACAGCAACAGCAACTGCAACTGCATCAGCAGCAACATCGACTGCAGACTCGAGCAGTAACAACAACAATAATGTTGTTTGTGTTGTCAATTGCAATTATAGCAACAGCAGCAACAGTTGCAGCAACAACAACAACAACAACAACAACAGCATTGTTGCCATCAATAATAATTGTGTGCCAGCAACCAAAAAAGTGTTTAGTGCAAGTGTACAAAATAAGTTAAATATTAGTAATAATAATGCTAATGCTAATGCTAATGATAATGCCAATAATAATAATAATGATAATGTGAATCTGAATGTGTCCAGTGTTGATAGCAGTGTCCAGGTGATCAATGTGAATGCCACGCCCACAGCAACGCGCACTTTCACCTCAACCGAATGCCAAACGGATGATCTAAGCAACAATAACAACAGCAGCAACAACAATTTAGAGCAACAGCAGCAACAGTTGCAGTTGCAACAGCAATCTCAGCAGCAGCAACAGTTGCGCACACGCGAGCAACGTCGACGCGAGCGTCGCGAACGTCGCCAGCAGCAGCAGCAACAATTGCAATTGCAGCAGCAACAGTTGCCGCCAACGCACGTGCGTCGACCGCCACACCTGCAACATCCGCATCCTCATCCACATCCACATCCGCATCCACATCCGCATCCACATTCGCACCCACATCCGCATACGCATCCGCATCCTGCTGCATTGGGCTTGGCTCGCGCTCTGTTGCCGGACATTTTGCATAGCCACGCCCACTATCCGCCGCCCTACAGTGCGCTGCCAGTTGGCGCAGTGCCGCCACCGCCTCTGCCGCCGCCTCCCCAAACAGGCGCCGCAGCAGCAGCAGCAGCAGCCGTGCTGCCACTGCCCCCACCGCCGCCTCCGCCACCTGTGCCGCTGCTAACGCCGGTGATATCGACGGTGCCACTGCCAGGAGCAGCGCCTCTAATGAGCGACGGACGCTTCACCTTGCCGCTGCCCATCATGCGCAGGTGAGTGTTCAAATAAACTAGTTCCAGCTTAAGTTAAACTTGAGGTTTCAAGAACTATGCAGATTGTTTGCTGCTTCTCTGTTTGCCAGAGTAAGATTTAGTTCCAGTTCCGGTTCCAGTTCTAGTTTTACTTGCCTCTCATTATGCTTATCTGTCTGGCTGTGCGCCAGGTTGAGTTTCAGTTCCAGTTTCAGTTGTAGTTCCAGTTGCACTTGTTTCTTTGATTGTCCACTGTCAGTTCTAGTTCCATTTGTAATTCCAGTTGCACTTGTTTCTTTGATTGTCTATTAGCTTTATGTTCAATTCCAATGTCTTTGCTAGTTCAACTTCCAATTCCAGTTCCAGTTCCAGTTCCATTACCAGTTCCATTGACCACAACTCTAACTGTGTGCAGGTCTATTTGGCTGTCTGTTAGATTTTCTATTAGTTTCACTTCTAGTTCCAGATCCAGTTCTCCTCCCAGTTCCAGTTCCAGCTGTCGCTTTGCTTGTTTGCTTGGCTATCCATCAGCTTCAGCTTCAGCTTCAACTACGGCTTCAACTCTCACCTCTGGCATCATCGATCACAACCAAAGCCCATTTTCATTTCCATTCAAGCGCTCGTGTTTCAGGCAAATACCCTGTTGAAAAGAATTGATGCCAATGGGGTTAGATGAGCTGGTTGCTAAAGAACTAGCTGAGGAGCAGACTAAATTAATTTTTAAAGCAAATTTGGATGTTTATCTGTGATAGATTGAAGAGCACAGAGTTAAATCGTATTGTGTTACGTTACGTAACGTAAAACTGTTACGTGATTCAATTGCAATTTTTCAAGAAATTTTTATTTGTGTAAGACCAAAGATATATTTGGCTATAATACTAAATAATATATATAAATTTACGTTACGTGACATAGACTACGTCAGTCACGCAACAGGATGTTACGTAAATATATTTTCATTTCAAGTTGACTTCGACGTAAACTTCAAATATTTGTTTGCTTCATTTTTGTCATATGATAGCAAATGTGTTACGTAACGCAGCCTACGTCAAGCCTCGAATGTTACGTAGTTCATACTTTTCGCTAAGCAACAACTTTACAGGGTATACCATGTGTGTGCTACAGTTGTTCGCCCATTAGAAACTTCTCACTTTATCATGTTTCGTGTTTTCTTCTTTCGTTTGGCAGAGCTCAAATTGTTGTTGTTGTCGTTGTTTGATGTTGTTGTTGTTGCTTGTTGCTTGTTGCTTATGTCTATTTCGACATTTTGTATTACCGCACATCGCTTTTTGCCGGTGCCAAGTGTCTTCCTGCTTCGTGTTAGACGTCGCCCATGGCCGATGAAATAGACAGACAGAAAGAGAGATAGAGAGAGAGAGAGAGGGGGAGAGAGAGCAAGACAGAGACAGACAAACAGACATTATAATGATGGTAATTTTAATGTCAGTAACAAATTTCTTGCATGATTTGAGTCTCAGCTCAAAAACCCCAAAAAAACATCCAAACCAGGCCTAGTAACAACCCCGACTAAGCCTTTTTCTTCTTCTTCGTCTCTCGTTTTTTTTTTTGGTGTTAAATCTTTTGGCGTTGACAGCGTTTCCAAGAAATGGAAAACAAAAACATGAGCTCTAATTTGAAGTAGATGTCAAGAGTTCAGGCCTAGTCTTTATATTATTTTCCCTATTATTATTATTTCTGTTTCTTACGCTTGTGCTACACAGCAAGAAAAAAGGGTGAACTTAAAATGAACTCGATTTAATTTTAAAAAGTTTTTAATTTTGAGAAATATAAACGAAATCGTACTAAGAGTTGCAATTCTATTAGCTAACTCCGACTCAATTGTATTGTTATCTCTTTCTCTCTCTCTCTGTCTCTATCTCTCTCTCCCAGAATCTCTCTGTAACCAGAATCAGAAATAATGTTGAACTTTGCTTTGTTTAACTTGATTTTTTTTCTTATCTAAATTTTCTTTTGGTTTTTCATTTTCTTGGCTTATTTTTCTTTTATAATTTTCCAGTCTGTTGTTTTTTTCTCACAGTGTAGTTGCGCTTACTATTTTTTTTCGGTCTCTCTGTCTATTTTTTCTATAACTCATTTTGATTATAATGAGGTTTGCTTTATCTCTAATTGCAGATCTTAAATCACAGTTTTGCCCAGGTACGAAAATGATGTGTAAAATAGGTGTGTGTCTGTGTGTGTGTGTGTCTATGTCTGTGTGTGTGTGTGTGTGTAAGTGTGTGTACTTTTTGTGTGTGCTTTTGTGGGGCTTTTGTTCTCGCTGACTGGCGATTTCGATTGTACTTGTTATTCCAAGAAAAACAAAGACAAAGATAGACAGATATATATTTATATATATATATCGTGCTATATCTCTATATACTGTATGTGTATACAGATATGTCGCTGCTATATATGGTTTTTATTATTTTTCCCACGCATTTATTACTATAAATATATATCTATAGTTTGCTCGAGAATCGAGAATCACGAAACCAGTTTTTCACATGACTGCACAAAAAATTGCAATTTTACCTGCAGCTGTATTTGTATCTGTATCTGTATCTGTGAATGTATCTCTATTTGAAAATGTATCTGTAGCTGTGTAGGTATCTGTAAATGCATCTGCAAATGAATCTGTGAATCTATTTGCTTCTGAATCTGCCAACAGAAATGTATCTCTATCTATGAATGTATCTGTATCTATGTCTCTTGATGTATCTGTATCTCTGAATGCATCTGCATCTCTTCAGGTGTGTATATCTCTGAATGTATCTGTTTCCTGAAATGTATCTGCATCTGAATTTGTTTTTTGCATCTGTGTCTTTCTTTATATGTCTTGTATCTGCTTCTGAATCTGTATGCAGCAAAGTATCTTCATCTACAAATGTAGCCTTACCTCTGAATGTATTTGTATCCAGAAACTTATCTATATCCATGAAAGTATCTCTGACTCAATTCTGTCGAGAACTCTCCCGCCTCTCATACATAAAGACAGTCTTCAATAGCCATTTGCGCCTCAGTTGAGCATTTGACATTTGGACGATTCTGTTTCCCAAATCGTGTTGCTCAACTTTAATTGTGTTTTTATCTTTTGTCTAATTGCAAAACTATGTCAAGCCAAGCAGTTTTGCTGTTTGTTTATCATTATTATTTAAAAAACAATTTAGAGACTCCCAAGGCAAGGCGTGTCTCACGTTCAGCTATTGTTGCATATTTATGACGTTAAATGTGCATTTAGAATGGGTTCAATTGTTTTCATTGTTGTTGTTGTCGATGATTCTGTTGTGCGTCATTCGAGATGATTTGCTTACTCAATTTGTATCTGTGCTCTATTAGCTGCAAAATGGGCATCAATATGATATAAAAAATGCATATTCAATAGGTTGTTTAGTATTGGGTTCAGAAGTGGGTATATTAGTTGCCGAGTTGCTGGATTTGATTGCTTATCGTCTATAGTAATTCTCAACAGCTTCTAGCACAACAGTTTGACAGCAATTGTGTGTGACTTCAAATTTAAGCTTAAGTTTTGATTTATAATTCAGTTTGAGCTTCACTTTAGTTAGCTTAAAGTTTGAGGGCAACTAGTTCTTTTATCAACTCTTTTCACTATGTTTAGTTTGATGAAAGTTATAAACCTTTAACTATTGATTTGTAATCATTAGAATAATTTAGTAAACTACTAAATATTTATGAAAGATTCAACTGAAAAGTTGTATAATAATATATAATAAAATATATAAATTTTATATATATAATATAACTTACAGTTTGATAGGCATTGTCACTTTATAGTGTTAAATTACTGAAAAAGTGTATAGTTACGTTTTTCCCGCTGCTTTTGCTTAAAAGCCTTTAACAGCTTAAGCTGCAGTCAGTTAGTAAACGTTGTAGATGGAAATCTCTAAATACATTTCAGATATAGTCTTGATAGAGTTTGACAGGCATTAAATTGGCTTATAAAGTCCAGAGAGTAGAGTATTGAGATTCGCTCTATATTTTTACAGAGCATACTCTAGTTGAGTACAATCTTTTTATCCCTTTTTTGCCGCAACCAAAGTCCATCAACTCAATTCGAATTTGAATAAAAAAGTAGCCTATGAATTATTTACTTTGCATAATGAAACGCTTAAGCAAATATCTCTCTCTCTCTCTATATATACCAAGTTCTAACTGTAACAGCTTAATACAAACATAAACACACACACACACACACACACACTCAGTCAGGTTGAATCACTGTCCAAATCTCTTTTGGGCCAACAACGAAACGAAGCTTTGAAGCCGGCAAACCGCGACGTTTTATCTGCAATTTTAACGCCTTCAACCTTCGCTTCAAATTAACATGCTCTTACACAATTTTTTCACATTGGCAGAGAGCGAGAGAGAGAGAGTGTGTGAGAGAGAGAGGGTAGAGCGAAAAAAGGTGTAAAAAAGCGAAAGTTTTGTCAGGAGTTGAAAAAGTGCAGTTGAGGCCCTTTTGTGCCTCCCTTCCATAAAAAGGGCAGACGATTGTCCGGCTGTGTGTCCGGCGGAGCGTGCATAATCTTTAAATCATTAAATAACAACAACAGCAACAAAGTTACAACAGAGAGCGCCCCTGAAGAGCAGCAGAAGAAGAAGAACAACAACAGCAGCAACTGTGATACTTAATAAAAATAAAATCAAGTAAAAGAAAAAGAAGAAGAAGCAGAGGAAAACAACAGGCAATAAAAAAGGAAACGTGATGCTGAAGCGAACTACGCTCGCAACGTATAAATCGTTTATGCTTGTTGTTTATTCATACCCTGCAGAAGCTGTGTGCGGAGAAAGAGGGTAGATTAGCAGCAATTGAAAGGGGAGAGAGCAGTAGGAAAGTGAGAGTAAAGCGAGTTAAGCATCTAATGCATACCGCGCAGACAGCTACAATTGCGGGGTATCTGCTAGTCATGCACACTCTTCAAATTTCTAAGGTTTTTAAATTCAAATTTGAAGCATGCGAAACAAAAGAGCAAAAGCAAATCGTGTGCTCAACAATAAAAATCACTTTAACAGTTGCAGATACAATTCAGACAAAGATACAGCTTAAAGATACAAAGATACAGCGCAAAAGATACAACGGCAGCAGCAGCAGCAGCTGAAGCCAAGAAGATACAGATACAAATACAAATGCAGCTATAGATACAGCTTAAGATTCAGATACTAATGGATTCTATAAAGCTAAAGATACAAAAGAGAGTTGCAGATACAACTGAAGATAGAGATACAGATACAGATACAGATACAGATACAAATACAGATACAGATACAGATACAGAGACAGAGACAGATACAGATACAGAGACAGATACAGATACAGATACAGATACAGATACAGATACAGATACAGATACAGATACAGATACAGATACAGATACAGATACAGATACAGATACAGATACAGATACAAATACAGATACATATGCAGATACATATGCAGATACACATACAGATACAGATACAGATACATATGCAGATACATATGCAGATACTTAGATACTTAGACGGCGCTTAAGCTAAAGTTGAGATATTTTTCGACAGCTGTTCGAGTGTCTAAACGTGTGTGTGTGTGTGTGTGTGTATCTGTGTTGTGTGTGTGCGTGTGTGTGTCTGATTCGAGTGCAAGTTTTCGGTCACTTTCACTTTCGCATTTCTCGTATCTTTGAGGTTAAAAGAAACGTATCTCAGAAAGCCGCCAGTGGTTGGTTGGTTAACATAAATTTGTTTTGGCTTTAGAGGCCAGGCACACGCTCGTAAATCAGAGCAGCGTAATTCAGTTAAAAGTTCATTAGATGCCAAGTATTTCATATTAATTATGGCACTTTAACTAATTTGTTGACACTGAAAACTGAAAACTCGAAAAGTCGAAAACTCAAAAACAGGTTTTGCCTCCGTTTTCTGTTTTTGTCAAACTTTGCGAGTTGAAAGACCCAAAAAAAAAGAAGAAAAAAAACGTATCTGCCAGATACGCGCCTGGAATCGATGCGGATGATTCAACTTCAAAATGCAAATGCAAAAAAAATAAAAATAAAAAAAGCGCTAAAAAAAGCCATTTAGCTGGCAGCTAAAAGTCAGCTAAAGCAACTGAAAACCAGATTTCACCCAACAACAACAGCAAACGGAAAACCAAAACCAAGTTTCGAGTTGCAGAATCTCAAGCTGCTGTACGAACATGAGTGTGTGTGTGTTAGTGTGTGTGTGTGTTGAGTTGTGTAGCTGCTATTCGCACATTGGCAGCCAGTTTTGGCTGCATTTGGTGGCAGACACGCATCTTCTATTGCTGCTGCGCACCGTTGACACAGTTTGTTTTTTCCTTTTGTCAGAGCAAGCATTTACAGCTAACTTTTGACTTTTCTACCTGCACAATTGATCTAGCAATATGTCGCCCTCTCTCTATATATATACATATTCCCATCAAATCACAATCACGCTGCCAACTGGCCAAACAACTTTCCAGTTTTTTCTGCTGGTCCTTTGCAGCCTCTTGGCTAAGTCTGGCGCTGCATCTCGCTCGCTCTTTTTATTTTATTTTGTTTTTTTTTTTTGCGGGTGTTGGGTTTATTTATTTTTATAAGAGAACAAACAACAACCACAAGCAGCGGCAGCCGCAGCAGCAGCCACAGCAGCAGTAGTGTTGGCTGCTAAAGCGGCTAAATAACTTGTCGGCTTTTGGCACTAGAGACTGGCGCAGCAAACCGCATCCCACAGATATAGAGAGACCGAAAAAAACAACAACAGCCACAACGATACGAGACGTAGCGAAGCGAGACGAGAACTTAACAAAAGTCAATAAAGCCAATAAAGTAAAATTCACATTGTTATTGTTGTCTTCGTCGTTGTTGCCGTTGTTGCTGTTGTTGTTGGCCAAGTGCAGAGCTTGAATGCAGACAACAGACAACAGCGTCACCAAAGAAAAGCCAACAGACACACACACATGACACACATGGCACGCAGCCACAGAGCCACAATGGGAACTGGGCACTGCATTTCGAATAAATCTAGAAAAAAAGGGAGAAGAATATTTTATTATTATTATTATTATAATAATTATTATTATTATTATTATTGTTTTTTTTGTGTTAGTTTCAGAATAAGTATTTGAATTATTGTTATAATTACAAGTTCTATCTCATTATTATTGTCATTTATATTGTCATCATTCATATTATTATCATTGCTTCTGCCTGCATAATTAATGTTATGATAATTATGATATTCACTATCATTATCAATGTTATTGACATTCTCATTATCATTGTTATTAACAGTTTAATTTTCATTGTTATTAGCAGTTTCGATTCTCATTATCATTGCCATAGTCATTGGCAGTTTCATTGTCATTGTCATTGTCATCCTTATTATAATTAAATTTTCTAATTATGAATATCTTTAATATCATTATCATTGTCATAGGCAGTTTCATTATTATAATCATTATCATTGGCAAGAGCATAGTTGTCATTGTCATTATCATTGATATTATTGCTGGCATTTGTATTATTAATATTGTTACCTGAGATCAGTAGCTCTTTATAGATATAGAGTCCAATTACTTAGGAAACTCTTCGAACTATTAATGAACATATTCGAGGGTAGTTTCAAAGGTTTTTAATTTAGAAAATGATGTATTAAAATCAATAATTGAAATAAATATGTTTTTTTTTTACATTTCTTCATATATTATAATATGAAGATCCAACTATCCTCGTCGTCTATAGATCTCCATCCGAATTTAGTTTTTCTTTTCTTTCTCTAACTTATTCCAATCTTTTATATCCTATAAAAAGAAACTATTTAGTCAATTGAAGGCAATCTTTGCTTCTCTCATTGACAATCTAATTCATGCCTTGAAATTTGTTGTTATATTTACACAGCTTGTGACCACTGTGCACAGTGGCTGCTTTTTAAGCAGAAAATCAAATTGCGGCTGTCTATTGCGGTTGCTGCTGCTGCTGCTGCTGCAGTTGTTGTTGTTGTGGTTGATGTTTGCATAGAAAATGCATTCGGGCCAAGTTGCAATGAGCCGGCAAAATGCAGCAGCAGCAAATAGAAAACGCATTGAGACACGAGACACGAAAACAAGTTGCCAACAGATAGGGACAGAGAGAAAGAGAGAGAGAGAAAGGTAGACATAGCTCTAAAGAAAGAGAAAGAGAAAGAAAGGTAAAGAGATGAATATAGAAGTTGAGCGCGTGTCTAGTCGAGAGGGCCAATGCCAAAGGGCAGACAACTGTTTGACAAACTGTTGCTTTAGTCAGCTTCTCTCATTCTCTCTCTCTCTCTCTCTCTCTCTCTCTCTCTCTCTGTTTCTCCTTCTCTCTATTCAATTGCAGCTGAAATTTTGAATTTTGAATTTGGGATTTAGGATTTCAGATTTGTGTCTCGGCCATTAAGTGACGATTGACACAGAGACCCCAAACCGCAATCGAAATGCCAAGAAATTAAGCTGAGAAACTAGTTGTTATACACGCTGACAGAGTGGCCAAATAGGCATATTGGTTTTCTGCAATTTGCGTGTGTGTGAATAATATGTGTGGGTTGTGCTGATAGAATGTTTTGATTGGAAATGAAATTCGACTGAAATTTATAAGAATATTACTACAGATCAATATTTCATAAATATACTGTTTATATGTCAAGATTATATAGCTATGTCTTTGGCAGCATGACAATTTGGGCATGAAAACTATATCTTCCATAGTTTTTGAGCTGCAATATCAAAAGATTTGCAGTTGAGCTCTGCTCTAGCGCCAGCTCTAGAAGGCGTATGATATACAAAGATCTAAAAATCGCTAATTTTTAATCACATTTAGCAATTTGTATAGCCTGAGCGAGTATTTCACAGTCAGTAGCTTTACCAATTGCAATGTTCTAACTTGTTTCTCTTAAGCTTTAATTATCGTTTTTTTCCATTTTTTTTTTGGAACTGTGCCAAGAAGGCTTTAATAAGAGAATCTTAGCTGCTTTGGCACTGGCCTTGAGCGCTGCGAAAAATGATTATTATGAGACTTGACTAAGCGTTTAGGCCTGGCTAGCAGACTGGCTGGCTGGCTGTGGCTCTTTCTCTTTTGTGCACAGTTCAATGCCATTTGATGCGAGCAGAAGAATAAAAAAAAATCAGCTCATTGTGAATGCTGTTTCCAGGCCTCCGACAAAAGCAAACGCAAATGAGAATTACGAGAATTATTTTCATATTTTTTCAACTTCGCTTTGGCAATACAATAGAGCCCCGCCTCGTGCCAGCATCATTTTTTGAAATAAGCATATAAATAAATAAATATGCGTATGCAAATAAATGTATAAAATTCTGATATGCAGACAGCCCTCCTCGTCCTCACCCTGCTTTCGCTCAGTGTATTATATATTTTCCATTTGATTTAATTTTTGTATTGATTTTTTTCATTTTTGCTGCTGCTGCAAACAAAAGTCCAATAATTTATGCTATGGCTAAGCAGTGGAGACTCTGTTTGTGCTGCTGCCTCTGCTTCTTCTTTTACTCGTATACCCTCTCTTTTTGCAGTGCACTGTGGCTGCTGGCTGCGGCTTTTTGTGCATTCAACTGAACCCAAAAATACAAAACGAGGCGTGTGTGGCATTCATTGCCAGTTGCCAGTGGCCGCTGCAGTCAAACGGAGGCAGAGCCAAAGCCAAAGCCATAACCAAAGCCAGAGCCAGTTTGTTGACTTACAAGATTTGTTGCAAATATATATATATATTGAATGTATATATACGAGTATAGTTAGATCTTTAAACTTGACTGGCTTGCAATATGATTTGCTGCAGCAAAACTTAATGAAATAAAACTCTTTTAGCACTTTAACAATCTTTGCGGCGTTGTTGTTATGGCTTGACTTGGGTGTTGAAATAATTTGGTTATTTTTTATTTGAGTAGAAGAAAGCAAAGTGAATTTATAAATAATATATTAAATTTATATATATTATATTTAAATATATCTTTTTGTCAATACATACGAAGGTAGCTACGAAAATTTATTTGCCAGCCAGAAGATGGCGTGGCAGATCTCATAGAGTATATATATTCTTGATAAGGATATAAGGATAAGTTGAGTCGATCTACCCATTTTCGTGTGTCCGTCCGTCTGTCCGTAAACCACAAAATCAAGAATCTTCGAATTTGAAATGTATATTCCTGTTTATCATACGTCAGACGAGCTGTTCATCAAGTCAACTTTCTTATTATCGATCAAAATAGATTAATTGTTTGTGCATAAAAGAATATAATGATTAGAATAGTAGCTCGGGTATCTCATAGTCGGACCCATCCTACTAGAGCGCTCTTACTTATTATTGTATTTGTGTAATATTTTTAAAGACAAGCATCATATTTTTCCAACTGGTATTTTTATGGAATTGAGATTGGAGATTGCAGATTGGAGATATCGGTATTTATAGCAGCTTGACCCGCATTTTGAAGCACTATTCGAAATATTTTGAAATGTGGGTGTTTTACGCATTTCACTTCAATGCCAAATAAAGCAATCCAAAAATGTAAAAAATTATACATGAGCGTTGTGTATATATAAGCCAGCTATTTATATATATTGTATATCGAGTAAACTAATTTGCTTTTCATTTATTTTAATTAATTTGTTTCGCATTCTCTTTGATATTAATTATTTTTGTGAAATGCAATCAGTTTTTCTTTATCTATGTTTTTTTTGACTCCATTTCATAATTCCCGCAGCATTGATTAGAGTCTTTAATGAAGTCTTTATCGCTGGATCTTGCCCAATCTCTTTCTCTCTCCTGCTCTCGGTCTGTCTCTGTTTATGCCTCAACTCACTTTTGAATGAGGTAATATGAGAAATATTGCGAACCAGTTTTTATTTTTATTTTTTCAGTCTTTGCTTCCTTTTACGGGTGAAAGTTTTTTCATATTGATTTGCTTTGTTTTTGTTTTTGTTTTTTATTTTTTGTGTGGTTTTATTGTCAGTAGGTGGGCATCATTTGAATAGATCTGACTGACTTGTTGTTTTCTGTTGAAAAATGAGTGAAAAGCTCAAAATGCATAAATTTCCTCTACAGACATAATGAAACATCAAAATACGCAACAGAAATGCAGTAGAAAAGTGTTGCACAAAAGAAAAGAATTCTGTAATTAATATCAAATAAGAAAAGAGTTGAAGAGACTTCAATTTAGGACTGAGCTTTGAAAAGCTAATGGGAAAAACTAGAAATGAAAGATGTGAAGACAAAGAGACTGTAGAGATGACTTTCTAGTAAGCTTAGCTAAACAGAAACGAAAAAAGATTTAATCTAATGTATTTATTGATGCTCAAATATGTCTGATCTATGCTTAAACAATTTATATATGAAATTTTATAATGAGCAAAAATATCTTTTAAATATTTGCAATTATAATTTTTCATGGGAAAGTAAAATATTCAAATAATTTACCATTAAAAAACTGTCAAATAAATCGTATCTTAGAAAACGTAGTGAGAAATGAAAAACAAGCGAATTTTTATAGGACTTCCTATCCAGGGGAATAACTTTCAAATAAAACTAGGAAAAGAGAAAGAGAAATATGAAAGATAAACAAATTTCTACAGATATGTCTATCTATCACCTAACTGAATTCATAAGATAAACTATTCCCAACAAATACTCAACTTTAATTTGATTTTCATTAAGCCCGAACCACGTTCTCTAAGTTGTATACAATGAAATGTTTATATTCTTCCGTACATAGAATCTAAATCTCAATTTAAACTTGATTCACTGCCTTAAATCGACTCATATACTTATAGGCGAGTTCCCTTTTTTTAGCAAATTTCATGTAACTAGTTCAAGTTTTTCCACATTTCCATTCAATATTTCAATGTCTGTCAGTCGAGTGATGGAAAAGTTAATGTGAAACTTTAATTTAAAAGTTGGCTTCGGTAATTTACATTTGTTTTTTTAATAGTTTTTTTTTTTGTTTTTGTTTTCATAGTTAAGTTACTTGCTTGTTGGGGTTTGTTTTTGGGGCTAATTTGTGAGTCTGGTTTAACTTCAATTAACGCTTAACGACAACAAATGCAGTGCTTAAATATTTAAAATCCAATACCAAATGGCCATATAAAATGCGCAATTGTAATGAGCGCGAAAATGTGAAAAGCCGGAAAACCCCCGAAAAAACAGCAACGACGAAAAACCAAATGACGACGACGACGACGTCGTCGACGAGTGAAGCGAGAGCGAAAAGCGCATTTTAATGGCTACATTTTAGCTTAAACATTGTAAAATTTAAACCAATTGCTAGAGGGAGACACACACAGAGAGAGAGGGAGGGAGAAAGATACTGAAAACTGTTTCAGTCTGGAGTTGTCTCTGCTCTCTGCTCTACTGGACTGCCCCGCGGACTGTGTCAACTGTCAACCACAAAATGCGCGAAGGGAGCGAAGAGCCGAAAAACAACAGCAGAAAAAAAAAGAAGTAAAAAAAACATATACCCAAAAAGGGCGCAGGGGGCGTGGCAGGAGGGAAAGGCTGTGTGTGAGCCACGCGTCTGATTTCAATTTAAAGTGCAATCAGTTTTTAATACCCTGGAATCCATTGAAAGTGTGTAAACAGGGTAGATTGGCTGTCGGGGTAGGTGGACGAAACTGAGCTGAGATTTGGGCATACGAGTATAAGAGTATGAGAGTATAAGACAGAAGATATATGTATATGGGAGTATACAAATATATGAGTATAAGACTTTAAGACTATGATGTTTAAGAGTATAAGAGTATTATAGTATGACAATATACGATTATAAATATTATAGTACTTAAAGGATATATAAGACTTAACAAGATTTTTTTCAATGATCGATAAGTTTTCCAAGCCGATAAAATCTATTAAAATCGATAAGGAGACGCAGCTATTTATGCATATCTCTCAAAGTTAAACAACCAATATTTTAAATGGGCTACAGAGTATCTGTCAGTCGCTCGCTCCCCACTAGAGCATGCTTACTTGCTCGCAGTTGTTTTTGTGTGGCCCGCAGCAGCAGCAGCAGCAGCAGCAGCAGTAGCAGCAGCAACAAGAGCAAGAGCAAGACCTTATTTGTACGCTGTCTGGCTGTCTGTCTGCTAGAAATCTGTTTGGCACACAGATCCGACTGCAGATACCCAGTAACAACAGCCCCACACGGCGCCATCCCCACCCGGCGGCGGGTGTCTCGGAACACTTTGTGTTATTGTTTGACTCGCGACTTTTTTAGAGTTGGCAAAGTTTTTGTAATCTGTGCGATTCGCTTGCTCGCAAAACAAATGCCAAAGCGCTTTTATTTTACAAATTAATTAAAACATTAACAAGAAGAAGCAGCAGCAGCAGCAGCAGCAGATGAAGAAGAAGCAGAGGAGCAACAATTTTTGGTAGCTATCTGTGGATGTGTGTTTGCTCGCATCCTTTTGTCGCATTTCATGCGTAATCCTGCGCGCAAATAAAATTTACAATTTATGACCATACTTCTTCTTCTTTTACTTCTTGTTCTGTTTCTTGTTTGTGTTTTCATAAAATTTTACGTGTGGATTGCTCATAATTACACACGCAGCCCCACACACACGTGCCACAGCTGCGCTTGGAATGAAAATCAGAAACATAAACAGAGAGCAAGAGAGAGTCACAGTTACACAGTTTCAAGTCACAGTTACAGCAAGAGTTACAATAACAGTTATCCACTTACATTTGTCTTTCTTTTCTCTATCTCTCTCTCTCTCTCTTTCTCTCTCTCTTTTGTGGCTCTTTAATTTTTGCATTGAGCAAATAGAAATCAAAATTTGTTGCCAGTTTGGGTGCTTTAAGAAAAGGATTTCATTGAGGCGACAGACAGGCGAGCTAGTTCAGTCTTTCTGTCTCTCTTCTCTTATTCTTATTCTCTGTCAATCTCTTTGTCTCTTTCTTTCTTTCCCTCTGTCTATCTATCTCTCAACTCATCTATCTCTCTCTGTCTCTCTCTCTCTCTCTCTCTCTCTCTCTCTCTGTCTCCTTCTTTTTCTTTTTCTCTTTCTCTTTCTCTCTCTGTCTTTCGCTCTCTCTACCATCTCTCTCCCTCTGAACTCATCTCTTCTCTCGCTCTTCAATTCAGTCACTTTATACTTCCCAACAATATCCCATCTTCTTCTAGATCTTAGGCTTCTCTTCTCCTAATGAATCTCCACTTTTTGCTGCCCTCAGCAGCTGCTGCCATAAGCAGCTAGCCGCAGATTCAATAATGCCTCGACTATAAATAAATATGCGAGTTAAGGCTTCACCTTCGTCTTCTAATTAGTGAGCAGAGCCGCTGTTACTTTCATGAGCTCGAGCTAAACTAATTTGAGCTTTGCGAAAATACAAAATGCGAAATTCGACAAAAACAAAAGTTGACGAGCTGCGCAAGAAAAAATGAGAAAACGTCGCTTGGCAACCGCAACAAAACAAAGGGACGTAATTTGAAGCAGCTGGGAAGCAACCTCAGCAACAGCAACAACAACAGCAGCAACAACAATAGTTAAGTTGACGTTGACGTCAAAAACTAAAGTCAAAACAAATAATTTGCTATAATAACTAAGAGCGTCGAGAGTAAAAATCAGCTGCTGGGAAACAAAAGAAGAAGCAAAAGTAATAGACAAGTGGAAGTGAAACAAAAGGAAAAACCAAAGCAAACAGCAGCAGCAACTACAATACTAACCACACACACACACGCACACACACACACACACACACACACACACAACACAACACTCTGCAGCATAGAAAACTTTCTCCTTCCACGAAGATCTCTCGCTCTCTAGCTAAAACGACGTCATCTTCGTCGCTTCGACGCTCCACTTTGTTGTGCGTGTGTGCCTGACAGTGTGTGTGTGTGTGTGTACTTTGCAAGTTAAGGAGCTCTGCATAGTCGCTGTCTTATTCCCAGATCCCTGCCTCCTGCGCCCGTCTTCAATCAGCTCTCATCCCGCTCAACCGCAAGACTATTAAACGCACACTTGCGTGCGAGTTTTTCGCACCCGCCTTTGGGCTTCCACTCAAGGCGAACCACAAGCGCTGTAAACAGTTTGCTGTTTTTATTTTACATTGCATATACCCTGTAGACACTTGCATATCAAAAGTCAAATCAGTTTGGTTTTGGAAACTATCTTCTCTGGGAATCGATAAGTATCGAACAGACACAACTGGGGTTGCATGCAGAACTGTTCTGTGCAGTTCATAGAGTAGTTATTAGTGTATATTAAGGAGAAGAGAGTAGAGTAGAGAGAGAGTGTTCTGAACTAGTCGATAAGTATCGGAAGTGAGTATAGAGCACTTATGTCTAAGAAGTTAACAGCCAGTTGCACCTGAGAACGCCATGAACTAAATAGTTACTTCGTATATATAAGAAGTCTTAGTTGTGATATTTAGTGGCTTGTCTCTTCTTCTCTTTATTCATATGCATGAGAAACCGATAAATATCGATTATAATAATTATTTATCTCTTAACCTTACGACAGATCAACTCCTAGAAGTCTAACAAATATCAGTGATCTATCTTAAGTTCATCAGAGTCCAGATATAATAGTATTATTTATATATATTTTGACTCTTTGATCTTTATACTTAAATATATTATACCCACAATGCATAAATTTTGCTAGTCTAGAATCTGAAAGGATTACAGGGCATCTTTGAATCGTTCACTCATTACTTACACGATTTTCTGTTGTTTTTCTTGGCAAATCTCGCGCAGCAGCTGCGGTTTGTTGGTGATGACGCCGCAGACCCAAGCCCAAACCCCAAACCCCAAACCCCAAGAGCCAACTTCAGTTCGAAAACCCAACCCAGCCCAACCTAAAGCGAAGCCTAACCCAGACGCTTGACTGAAATGCAATGCGATTCATTGGCAGCAGCTGGCTACAGCCTTGGCCTCTCTCATTTTTTTTCCCCATCTTTTGCTGTTTTGCAATTTGTGCTGGCGACGAGGTTTATGGGCTCCGGTCAGCCTTTAGCCGCAGCTCGAAGCTCGAAGATTGTGAATGTTTATGCATATCACCCGCATGGCTCGTAATTCTCTTTTTGGCTCGCTTATCGACAAACTGCAATCGGCATATAATTTTGCAAAAATAGCTGCGTCGATATACCCGGCCCCGGCCCTTGCCATATGCCAATATGCCAGCTGGGTTAGCTCAGCCCTCATCTGAGGACATTAAGGCAATCGCGTCTGACCGCTGAGGCCAACCCCAAAATCGCAAGCTGTAAATTGTAGCGGGCACTGTTCTTCAGCATAACTCTCGCTCTCTCTCTCTATTTGTCTCACTCTCTCTCTCTCTCTCTTTCTCTGCATCATTGTGATAAACTGTCAGAAGAAACTGTATAAAAGGCGCAGAGGAAATTATGCGTAATGAAGTGAGCAATGACTCTGTGTATATGGTAGTCCTTATCAGTATATGAGTGTGTGTGTATGTGTGTGTGTTTAGAACATTGTTGCTATTGCGAACTGGACCTGCGTCTGCCCTCGCTGTGCTCCGCTCAACCGTTTCCTGTTTAGCTTGGGTAGTTTTTATTCGCTTCGTTTCCGCGTCAATTTCCTTTAATGTGTTGTGGCGTGATGTCCCTTAACACACACACGCACACCAATACAGAGTGAGTGTATATGCTATTTATATATATATATAAAACTCTCAATCAGTTTTTGCGTTTTATGCGCACTTTTATGACTTGTGCTTCTTGTTCCTTCGACTTCGACTTCGGCTGTTGCTGGTGCTGCTGCTGCTGGCAATGGTGGTTGTTGCGATACTATTTTATCTGCGTAATTGAGTTCGTTTGCACATTAGCAACATTAGCAACAACAACAACAACAGCAGCAACAACAACTGAAACAGAAACTATAAATTTTGAATAGTTAGCAAATGGGGGCGTTCGTAATTGCCTAACCATGTGTTGCAAATATGGGGGATAATCAAATTTATATGTATGGAAATGGAACAACAATTCTAGCTAGAGTTCTACATAGAATATAGAATATATACAGAATATCGTCTTATATATTGTATGATTTATGTAAATGTTATTTACTGTAAGCAAAGCAATTATTCAAATTGCAATTTGAATTCATTTATAGCATGAAGAGTATGTAGTTGACTCCACTAGGGCCAGAGCTTATTCAGTTACCAAAGGCGCAGCTGACAACAGACAAGGGAATCAGAGTAGAGTTTACAGAAATGTTTTCTTGGTGCTCCAAACAGAAGCAGGAGTTAGATTTAGGTTTTACAAAAGTCACAGCATAATCAGATGAGTTGTTTGGAAGGGTTCTCAAGAGCTAAGGTTAGATCAGACTTGAGGGAGCTATAGCCTATGCTAAAATGATCGACGAAGAGCGAAGCCTTTTTGTTCAAATTCTTATCTCATTATGTCTATTGCCTTGGTTGCCCACGTCATGTAATTGGAGCATGGGGCACATGCTGGGGATGGTCGCTACTTCCTTAATGCGCTCCTGCTGCTCCACTTGAAAACGTCGCTGCAAGAATCTACTTTGGGCGAAAACAATTCCTTCCTCCATAATGCAGAGCCCTTTACATGCTCATGCCTGAACAACAGCATATCTCTGTGAACAGGACAATACAGATATTTTTGAAAAAATATATCCTAAAGGCTGTGTGAGCGAGTCTAAAAAAAAAATATTCTAAAAGTAAAGAAAATTTAACTTATTTTCAAATCCAATCACATTTCTTTTCTCAAAAATATTTATAGCATAGATAAAGATAGATATATATATATATATGTATATAGAAGGCAGTTCTAGTTCTACTTTCATTGATATATAGATATCGTATGTATAGACATACAGTTCTAGTTCTACTAGCACGGTCCGAAATTGTAATATAATATATAATAATATCAAATAGCTATGGGATTTCTTATTTATGATAATATTTATATAATATTTTATATTTACAAGAAGTTTATAGATAATAGAGAATGTATAGATCATAGTTTGAATATATTTCATAAACTAACAAAGGCTTTACCAGGCTTTTAACCTTGATTGGCTTTTAGCCTTGATTGGCTTTCCTTTGTACTATTTTTCATGTCATGTCATTTCATATAGATATATAATTTGATTAATTTTCATAAATGCTTATTAAACAAATTTGGAAAACGCTAATTACTTTAAGCATCTCCACACAATTATGTCTCTACCCAGCATCAAATTTGTATTAACTGAATTATAATTATAGAAATTTTATTAAAACATTTTCATTATATATATTTCTCTCTCTCTCGCTCTCATTCCAGGTATGTCCATATATATAATACTCGTATCTATATATGTCTGTGTGTCTGCGTTTGTCTATAATGAAGCATTAACATTAATGCAGCAGGCATCGGACATTTAACGATCTCTGGCATATGCCAATCGCAGGTATTTATGCTGTTGAGTGTGATGAAAGCCATTTGCGCTGTTGGCAAACGCACTTTAAAAGCTCCAGCAAGAGCTCCCAACGGCAAATTATGAAAATGACATAACAGTGGAGACTATCCGACTGCAAGATACTCGTACCCGCTGCAACGGGTATTGAATTTGATTGAAAATATTTATATCATTCGATTAGTAGTTGAAGTAACTAGAGACGGATGAATACTGACTCAAGATGTAAGCCATATAGCTGGAGGATTTAGTCTTTTAACCAGATTTGTCAAGTCTCCATGGGATATATGTAAGATATATTCAAACGCTGACTTGATATATAGATAAAGATTTATATAAAGATATAGATATAAAGAGAAGGACACTTACAGCTGTATATCCAACATATATTCCACAATATCAAGTCAGACGCCCATGCCAGCAAACCTATATGCCCGCTTTGCTTAACTCGAGCGAGCATAAAAATAAACCATAATAATATTAAACGAGCATAATAAAGGGGCGTATGCCACGACTTAATGACCAGGCAGACTGTGCCACATTTATAATGAGCACTTATACTACATATATATAAATATATATATATCTGTTTATATATAAATCTTTATATAGTAGTAGTAGTAAAAAGTGAACTGAAAACCAATTTAGCCCAACTAATTCTTGGCAAAGACTTCACATAAAAAAAATTAAAACCCCAATAGAGAGAGGGGAAAAAACAATACTAATTGCAATTTTCACACCAGACATTCGACGAGATAAAGCAAGAAATATGAGCGGCAATTGCCAATAGCTGAATTGCGTGCTGAAAACACTTACAGATATTTGGTCAACGATTATTGGCTAAAAGCGAGAGAGATACAGAGAGACAGGAAAGAGAAAGAGAGAGAGAATGAAACCTTTGAGCTGCAAGTTTTGGTTGACTCACGACACAGCCACAAATTGACTTCTCTTTTGGGCAAAAGGAAAAAAGCAGGCAGGCAAGTAGGAGTGAACTAGTGGGGAGTGCTTGACTAGTGGATACCTCATACTATTCCCAGCTGCCTGTTAAGCATATGTAAAGGAAGGATGTGGTGCTACTATAAGAGCATCTCTACTGATATTGATTATCTCCAGAGTTGATAGTGTTCGAGCTGTACTTAGCTCCAGGTTTCCTGGGAACTCTTGAAATATCTTTAAGAGTGATTTATTTTTAATCTATAGATACTTTTCAAGCATGTATATACCAAATTTCATGGCTCTAGCTTTCATAGTTTTCGAGTTATCCTCAATAAATCAAGAGTGCAAAACGATATTTATCTGAATATAGTTTAATTAAAAAGAAAATGTTTTTTTCCTCCTCATTGAAAAGTCAATGATGATCTAAGTCTTGCTCTGCCTGTTCTATACTTATACACCACACCAATATGCCCCGTTTACCCTCTGCTAAAACACGTAGCATATCAAATATGAAAGCAAGTCAGCCAAGTGAGCCTTGAGTCAAAGGCATTTCAATTGCGCTACTCCTCGCTTAGCAAAGATGCCCGAAATATCACGTGGTAGCCGCTGCCAGTCGGGTAGTCACAGCCAGCCAACCATATTAGCCACCAGCGTGAACGTGAGTGGGTAATCGATGAGCAGTCAGCATGGACATGGCTCCGACTGCTGCTACGACTGCGACTGCGAGTCCCAATTCGAGTCGAACTCTTTGGCTTTGGCTACGTGCACAAGGTCAAGTTGTT
Source organism: Drosophila leonis (assembly GCA_035045365.1). Taxonomy (NCBI): domain Eukaryota; kingdom Metazoa; phylum Arthropoda; class Insecta; order Diptera; family Drosophilidae; genus Drosophila; species Drosophila leonis. The sequence continues at coordinate 472,652 of JAWNPC010000485.1, forward strand.
TATGGACAGCACTTGATATTCGATATTTGATATCATCGACACGCCGTTGGCCCAAACCATAATTTTAGCCACATTCGAACTGTTTGGCTTTTTCTCCTCCTCCTCTTTCTCCTCACAATTCGTTTGGGCCCGCATTTATGCATATGTCTGCGAATATTGCCGATGAAGTGCTACGAAAAGTGCTTGGCTCCACAATTTATTTGATTTTCAATTTCGAATTTATTGCTCTGAGGCATTTTTTAAGCTGACCACGCCTCCTCCCCCTACTCCTGCCTCTTATTGAAATTTATATTTCCTTTAAGTTATAGTTGACTCTATAAATATAAACAGATCTGTAAGTATTTTAATATATTTTATACAGATTTACATTTAATTATGAAGGATATAAAATGAAGCTCACAATTTCAGTTTTGAGTCTTGAATTCAGCTTAAAATTAATTTCTATAAAAAGTTAAAGTTTAAGTACTTTTTATAATTTATGCATTACTATTTCGTAGGTTTCTAGTTTATTGATTGGTATGGACAGTCATTAAATATATATATATATAAGATCTATAATTATATAAATATATCGCTTCAAGCCCTTTCCAGCTGACTCGTTGCTTTCGCTTTGCGCATATCGAATTCGCGCTTTTCGCTTGATTCGAACAATTTTTATTTTGTATTTTGTTCGCTTTCGATTCAAATTTCGCAGTGTTTAAATCTATGCAGATATATGTGTGTATATGTCATGTATATATCAACTTAATCGTACTCGTATTCTGAGCATTCTCGAAAGCAAAAGTTATGCATAGTGTGTGAGTGAGTGAGTGTGTGTGTGTGATATGTTTACGTTTGTATAGTTCCATCTTTTTTGTATGGGACGTCTGTTCACTTTCCATTTTAGACTTTTGCGAATTTGCATTTGCTGCTGCTATTGAATATGTATGACAGGCAGACAGACAGACAGACATTCATGCATACTACTGCTATATAAAGAGCAGACAACAACAGCAACAACAATAGCAATGCTCGCAAAATGTTGTCCCACGTATTTCATTTAATTTTGTGTCGTGTATTTCATTTCAATCGACTTTTGCTTTTCATTTGTAGCGCGACTTTCGCGCACCAAAATACAATTTGCATATGGCCAGAGAGGAAGGCCAGTGGGGGCCAGTGGGGGCCAGGGCTGCCTGCCAGGGCTGCCTAAATACAAAAATATCTCATCTAAGCGTTTGCACATCAAATTAAAGTCCGTGCCGAAAAAAATTGAAAATAAAATGCGAACAGATTGAAAACTGAGCGGCAAATGGAACGTGGCCAGCTGCGACTGCTGAGCAGTAGGAGCACAGAACGTGACCTAGCTGTAAAATGCGAGCAGGTGGACACCCACGCACACACAGAGTAGGAGAGAGAGAGAGTCACGGCCACAACTGCAAAGCCTGTCCAGTGGAAAATGTTTAATAGAAAAATTATGCACTGATTTGTATTTGCGCTTAATCTGCTCTTTTTTTTCTCGCGCAGCATTTGAATGCTCGCTCACGTAGTGTCGAATGGGCATATTGGCTGTGTGGCAAGTTAAGGTGTTTACTAGTGAAACGAAGACACTAACTTAGGAGCGTATGGAACAATATCGTATATTTATATGGATCTAGAGATTGTTTCTTTTAAGATTTCATATGGACTTAAGAGATTTTATAATTTGTAGAGACTATCGATGTTGTAGAGATTTTGTATATTTGTGGAGATTTTGAATTTTGAAGACATATTGAATTTGATAGAGATTTTAGATTCTGTAGAGTCCTTCGATTTTTTAGAGATTTTAAATTTTGTATAGATTTATATATGGGGGCATTGCTCTATATTAGTTTTATAGTTAGAGCTCTGAGATATGACAAGTTAATTACTAAAGACCTTCCACAAGTATATATATTTGTTGATACAAAATTATACAAAGTTCTTGGGAACGTGATAAATGTGCAAGGAGCAGATAGAAGACAGACAGAGAGCCAGAGCTAGAATCGCCAAACTTAGAAATTGAATATCTGCAGATAGACTTCCTCAACAAAGATCTGATATGATCCGCCAGTTGAGTTGTCATTTACTCAAATATTTTCATATACAAAACTTATTCAACTTTCTTTCATAGCAAACGGCGAGTATTCTGCAGTCAGTTGCGCTCGAGTGCAACATTTTTTGCCTCGACTCTTTTTGGCCGTGTTATTTTCATGGCTGGCTGCTTGGTCGGCTGGCTGGTTGGCTGTCGCTTATGCAAATCGCGTGGCAGCAGGAGGTGGTCCTGGCGAAAAGGACAAACCGTAGCAAGTTCCGAGACGCAATCGAAATAAATTGCCAAAGTGTCGTCTGTGCTGGCTGCCAAAAGTGGGAGTCGTTCGGGTGGGGGCGTGGCTGTCAGTGGGGGCGTTGCTGGCCAGCATATCGATGGCAGCAATTTCCGGCAGCAGCAGCAGCAGAAGCAGCAAAAACAACAACCGCAACAAACCAAAAAAAGTAGCTGAAGAAATGTCGCTTTACATGGCAGAACGCCTTGGTCTCTGCTATTCTTTTTTTCTGCCTCTGCTGCCACGCCTACTTTCGAGTGTCGTAAAAACAAACGCCAAATCCGCCGCATCAAATTGGGCAACAACAAAAAATTGCAAAAAAAATAAAAGTCGAGTATAAACTTGAATTGGAAGAACTTGAGCAAAAGAAGTAAGCCAAGAGTGTTCTACTGGGGAGTGCATGACTAGCAATACCCTATACCACATGCTGTGTAGACTTTAGAAAAACTTAATACAATATAAAATTTGTCAAAATGACTAAAATTTGATATCGATTATAATCGATTTTATGGAAATGCAAAGTTACTGATAGTTTCCAAATTTAAGCTGTCTGCATTAAAAGAAGGGGAATATATGATCTCTTATACTCTTATATGATTTTTACTCGAGATAGTATAGTCCTTTAATTCTACCTTATACTATTACTTTAGTCTTATACTCGTCTAGCCTACTAGTGTCTAATACTCCTCAACTCTTACACTCGTATACTCATGTACTTTTAAAGTCGTATACTCCTCTACTCTTATACTGAAATACTCAGCTGCTGCTATACACTTATAGACCATGCTATATGACAGTTGGCAGTTGCTCCTATTCCCATAGTCTTATACTCTTATACTTCTACCTCTTATGCTCCTCTCAAGGCGAACAGCTCGACCTAGATCGACTCGCCTGATTCTTCTACCAGTTACATACCATTCAAACAGAACCAATATACCCAGCTTAACCATTCTCCATGACTTCCAGGGTATCTTTAAAAAAGCAAAGCGTTCAACTCGAACGATTTTCGTTCTTTTGCGTCTTCCCCACGCATAACATTTGCAGTTAGCTGGCGCTGTCACGCTGCCACGCCCACAAAACTACTAAAGCACTCTTAGAACAATGACGGCTGCAAACTTTGTGATTCCCCCATCTCTGTCCACCTCCTACCCCATCCCATCGTTCCGCTCTTTCCAGCGTTCGATTTGTCAACGACTTCAAATGGGTTGCATTTTTATTTTATTGGCAAAGCGCTGGAATTTCATTTTATTGGCCATTTTGGTTGACCTTCGGGCCAGCAGCAGCAGCTAACGGAACCAGCTAACAGTAGAGGATGAAGAAGAAGCAGAAGTTTAGACCTGTCTGAATAGTTTTGAATACCCTGTGTCGAAGTTGTAGTAGATTAGCTGTATTTTTGATGAAGAAAAACAGGGTTTAAGACTCTTCTATACCCTGTAAGAGTGGATAAGTAGAAGGAAGAGAGGACTTAAGACTGTCTTGTTAAAGAATCACTTCCTCACTTTTTCCCTCCGCTTGTGTTTATCTGAATACTTTGAACATCCTGTGATAGAGCTGACAAAGAAAAAGAGAAACATACTTGATAAAGATATAGATAGAGTAATCATGCTACGCTCATCTCTCTCTCTCTCTCTCTCTCTCTCTCTCTCTCTGTCCATCTCTCTCTCTCTCTCTCTCTCTCTCTCTCTCTCTCTCTTTGTCCATCTCTCCTTCTTCAACAGCAACTCCTTTCATTTACTGGGTATCTAGCAGTCGTTTCGTTCCCATATCAACCTGCCATCTCCTCCTCCATCTGCTCTTCTAGCTCCTCAACAAATTGCGCTCTGCTCGCCAAGACTTTTTTGCATAATTCAAATTGTTGGCTCTGATTGGTTTTGCATTTGTCTTTGAATTCAAGTTATTCTCAACTCAAATACAAATTTTTGTTCAATTTGTTTGCAATATTTTCTTAAGCCTCGATTTTTGGGGCTTATTGCAAAGTCAATTTGTAGTTTTCCAATTGAATTGTTTTGCTTTAATTGGGCGATGCTGTCTCCGTCTCCGTCTCCATCTCCATCTCCATCTCTGTCTCTGTCTCTGCATTTATCTGCAATTACATGGCACAAATATCTAGATAAACTTTTCCTTTGTGACTTTTCTCTCTGCGTGCCATGCAATTAATTTTCCCTAACTGTAAGTTTTCCCCTTTAACGGAGGTTTTTCCTCTCATTTGGTCTTGGCTCCATCTGATAAATGTCCGCAAATATGCCAACTACCTCGATTAGTTCGGCACGCCCCTCTCCCTTTCGACCACCTTTTCGCGGGGCGTATTGTGAAATTCCAGCAGGTGTCATAAACATATTTTAACGACTTCCAGCACAACAAATTAAATAATTACCTAAGCCTCGGCCCAACACTCACACACACACACAGCAGATGCGAAGGTCTCCATGAAACCCTCTCGCAAGATATTACGAAATTCTCTGCCCAAATTCAGGTTAATTCAAGAAAATGAAGCATCAGAAATATTAAATATAATTATGCAATATTAAAAAAAAACTAAATGCAAAACAAATTAATTTTTTAAGGATGCAAACAAATTTAAAATAATATTTAAATATAAAAATAATTGTGATACAAAAAACTAATAATAAAAAATAAAAAAATATAAACTGAAATGTAATAAACAAAATTTTAATTATATATATAATTAATTTTTTTTTAAGTAAGTAAAAAATTAGTTAAACATGACTATAAAAATAATTTAAGATTGAAAAAAATGAAAAATAAATTAAAAATTCAATGACAAAAAAATACCTAGAAAAACGAAAAAAATTAAAAAAACTTTAAAATATTATAAAAAATTCATAAAAATTTGAAAAAATTAAAAAATTGATATAAATAAGATAAAAAATAACATTAATTAAAAAAGCAATGAAAAAATGATAAAAAGTTACAAATAAAACTTAGAAATAGCCACAGTCAACAATTGGGTCACGGTTCAAACGTGACACTTTTTTAATTGTTTTACGAATGAGTTTTTATTTTGTATTCAATTAAGTTAGATTTGTCTACAACTAGAGTCAATTGTTAGGTCAGAGTTCTAACAAGTTAGTTGTAAACAAATCTAAGATTGATTCTCGCATGAGTGCCAAATGTCAACAAAACTTATGTGGCATAAGCTACAGCTCAAACTAGGCCTACTCAAGTTATTTGTCAACTTTGAAGACTTTGTTTAAACTAAATCTAAGAATAACTTACATTCAATTATTAGGTTCAAACTGCTGCATTAGCAAAGTCTTGCAGCTGATTTACGTCTAGATCTAAATCCCTTTTTAAATCAATTTTAAATGCAACTTTTAATGAGCAATTTCAATGATGCATAAATGATTTATACAGAGAGCCGTCAAATGGGATTAGAACTGTTTGTTGCCTGTTGATTAACCGACATTTTGACAAAGACTCTGCATTCAAGAAGTTCGCTCAAATGCAATAAATTCCACTTAAAGCTTACTCATTAGACATAAGTCAAGACTTTGTGAGAAAGTCTACTTAGCTGCCTTTGTATATAGCCATGTATATCTGATAAATCAGCGTTGTTTGCATTTCTCATAAAGGCAATCGATACCTTTGTGTGTTGTGTCATAAAGAACTCTTGTTTACGCGAGACCAAATGAATCACAAAAGCAACGAAACAAAGGCTTAAATTTATGTGGATATATAACATCTCATATATATGTATATATCTTTATAAATAGTATATATATATATATATCTATATATCTGTATTCACATTTGATATCCATTAAATATCGTTTTCTTTATGACAAACTGTTTCATAATCGTGTTCCAAAAGTCTTTAAGTGCTTGCATAAAGTATTTAAATAATACTAAATTATATGTGCTCCATATATTGCCCATCTATGTGTGTGTGTGTGTGTGTGTGTGTAGCACCCCCCTTCTAAATAGTTGGAGAATGCCACAGAGAATTGAGTTTTGGTGCTAAATTAAATCACTTGTGGAAGATGCCAACGCGTTGATATTAAAAGCGCATAGAGAATCCAAGTGAAATCATAAAATTGTGGGCGAACAGGCAGCGAGCGGCAAGGGGGCGTGGCAAGTGGGGCAACAACTGTGAGGCGAAAAAGCGAAACAAAGACAGCGGCCAAAGCGACAAACACACAGCGACAGCAACAACAAATTGAAATGACCTACATAATGGCCAAGAGCGAGCGAACGAGTTGTTGTGGTTGTTGTTGTTGTTTGTTGGCGACGGCGACAGCAGCAGCATGATTATTGTTATTGTTGCCCATCATAGAAACAGCGAGAGAAACGACGACGACAACGACGACGACAACTGCATGAATGAATGAACCAAAACCTCATGATGAGCTAACGAGCAATTTAAGAATTTAATTTATGTGCACACACACACACACACACAAGTCGTATATATAGCTGCAGTTAAAGATATGGCTTTAGCTACAGTGAAGCCCCTATTAGCGAACAGCTGCATTGAGCGAATGTCTTTTTCGTTTGCTTAATTAGACTTGGCAGTGCCAAGATTTATGCTAGAACAAACTGTGTTTCATCAGGCGAAAATTAATATTTAGTACATAATTTAGTACATATATAGAAATATAAATTGGTACATTTAGTATATATAAAGTAGCATCACTAACTAACAAACTGTCAAAGTTGTATGTTTATATTTACTACATAATTTAGTAAGAGATATATCCGAATAATAATTTTCATGACCAAACATTTGCATTTAGTACATGTTATATCGGGCGTACTTATTGTAGACTTGTCATTTCTATATATGTACTAATATTGAACTAAAAAATATGCTTGCTAATGAAACATATATTTTTAGCTAAAAATTTTGTTTATATATAGAAGTTCCATACATAGAATACCATTTATATTTAGTACATGTACATGCCATTCCCATAACCCGAGTTATATAGTTTAGTTCAATTTTTAGTACACGTATAGAAATGCCATACATAGGAGACAGTTAATATTAACAGAAATGTACATTTAGTGCATGTATATATATCTTCCATCAGCTGAAGTTATACATTTAGTACATGTATAGAAATCTTCCAAAGTACATCTTCCATTTAGTACGCAACATCTCTCTAAAATTTCTATTTAGTATACATATGCATATACATAAACGAGCTATATATGCTTAGCTCTCTTATCAGCTCATAGAAACAGAAATTTCACAGTTTTATTGTGGAATTGAGTAATTGTCCCGCATATGACAGACTTGACTGTACTTCTCTAATGCTGGCAGCCACTGTGTGTCGCATGCAACATGACAGCGGGCAGCAGCAGCAGCAGCAAACAGCAGCAGCAGCAGCAACAGCGGCGTTTTGGTGCCTAATGACGTAGCCACTTAAGCGCCTTTGTGTGCAAGTGTGTGTGTGCGAGTGTGTGTGTGTGTTGTATGTGCTTTTGTGTGTATGTGTGCGCCACATTGGCTGCGGTTCTTTCGAATGCTGAATGCGTCTGTGGTAGCTGCTGCTGCTGCTGCTGTTGTTACTGTTGCTGCTAATGTTGCTGCTGTTGCTGCTGCTGTTGTTGCTGCTGTCGCATTGGCAACATGTAAAAGTAATTGCCAACCCGGATGCTTTGGCAGCCACACGGCCGCCATCGTCATCGCCGACGCTGGCTGTGCCACATGAAAAGCCAGAAATTAGAAACGGATCTCAAATTAGAAATGCCTCAAGCCCAATGCAGCGCAGCGCTCTCAAGTTGTTTGTTGTTGTTGTTGTGGTTCGTTTGGAGTCCAAATCCTCAGTCCAACTCCCATTGCTGCTGACGTTTTTTTGGCACTTGCTGCAGCGCTCGCTCGCTCGCTCGTGTGTGCGGGTGACATTTATGTGTGATGCATGGGAATACGCTGAGGTCTATGTAGATATTTCTATATATAAATAATACACTTGAAGAAATAATGTATATATAACTAATGCCTAAGTCAATAACTCAAAGTTTGCTAAACGCAATTGAGTTCAGCTTGGCTCTAATGCAGGCAATTTGTTTAGATTTCCAATTTCATATTTATTAGAATTTATTTGCTATTCTCTCAGTGTACAGAGAGAGAGAGAGATAGTTTAATGTATTTATATATGCGTATTTATATTTATATGCCAGGAAAGGGCACTACAACTGGCAGCTGGCAACTGGCAGCTGGATGCAGTCGCCAAGTCTGCATTGCCATAGTTTACACTTGGCATGCTGCCCTATATACGCCAACGAGTTTTTTTTATGTCTCCTCTCCCTATCTCTGTCTCTCTCTTTCTATCTGGAGTTGAGCGTGGGCGGGCATTTTGCAATGATTGCGTTTTATGCATTCAAAAATTGGCAATAAACGCGTTGCGCTGCTGGCAAACTTTGTCTTTGCCTTTATGGGCCGATTGTGCATCGACGACGTTGTCTGCCTTGGACAGCGCCAACTTTGCCATATAATCCCTTTACGCGGGCATTAAGCTCACTTACGACTCGACAATGCCAAAAAAAGAAGAAGAGAGAGATAACAAGACAATGTGGACACACACACAGCCTCCTCTTCTCTCTCTCTCTGTGGCAAGAGAGTTTTCTAGACTCTGCGGCACCTTTCGTTGCCAACTGGCAACTGGCAAGTGCTTGGAGTTGCAATGACACCAGCTGAAAGTTATCTAAGATCAGTTTAAACTTTTTTTCAAGCTGTATTCATTGAGTTGGAAATTGAAAGATTTTACCGGGAGTTGCTTTGAGTGGGAATGCGTAGGACTCAAAGCTAAGAAATGCTTGACTTTAACATACCATTCAGCTGAACTTTGAGATTATAAAGCAATAGAAGAAGCTATTAAATACTGGAAGCAACTTCACTAATGAGCTTTAAGTGAATAAATTGAATTGTCTGAATATAGCTATACGATTCTGATGGTCTTTGAATGCATGCAAGCGAGCTCTAAGGATGAGACGTAGTTCTTAAAGCTTTTGAGAAAAAATAAATGAATATAAAACAAGAAAGCATTAAGCTTAATATAGCATACTTTAAATATATTTTATATTATATATTTTTGTAATTATAGCTCTAAACTGTTTTCAGTTTTAAACACTGACATGAGCTTTAAATGTGCTTCAAACTAACAGAGATTCTTCGGAGGATAAAAGAGTTATGCAAATTAAAACTCAGCAGAGCTTTAAAGTCTAATACAAGCTGTAAATGTGTTTAAATCAACGCAGATTCTTGATATGATTAAGTGAGCTATGCAATTTAAAACTTAGCTATAGTGAACAGAGCTTTCGGCATTTTCAGTAACTTTAAATACTTTTATGAGCTTTAAATGTGCTTCAAGCTAACACAGATTCTTGATATGATTAAGTGAGCTATACAAATTGATTTCTATACCTACAAATGTTGTTAGTTATGTAGCTAGAAGATTTCTAAACAAACTTTAAGCAATTTATCAAAGCTTTAAGTGCAAGCATAAGCAAATGTCACTCAATCTCTTGAGCATTTAGCGTAGTTTAACAACTCAACTTTGTGTTGTGTTTCTCCCTCTCCCTCTGCAGCTTCCTCTCTCGCTGTCTGCCTGTCAAAGTCGTGTGTTCGTATGTTACGCCCACTGGCACTTTAATCTAAAACTCTGAGGCGTGTAACAACTGCAATTTTAACTGGAATTGGAACTGGAACTAGCAGCAGTGAACTGCAGCTAGAAGTGAACTAAAGTCGACGCGCGTCTCTAGACTCGAGTCTCTCGACGCTTTTTGGCGTCAGTCAAGCGTCAAAGCGTTTTGCACTTTACGTTGGCCAAGTTTTGTCACGCCCCCTTCCAACAGCGCCCCTCTTTAAGCGTCTGTGGAGTTAGTAGGTCAGAAGTTTGTGTGTGAAATTGTTGTTGTTGGCTCTAAAATAATGTTTTGGCCGCTCTTTAAGTACACAAAAGTCAACGTGACTTCTGTCTGTTTTGCTTTGGATACTCAACTTTTTGGGTGTTTTTTATTTGCCTCACTCTTCTTCTTCTTATTCTGCTTCTTGTTTTTTTTATAGCTGTCTGCTTTCATTTTTAGACTGCGTTTTGAAGACTGGGTGAATGTCAGGTTCTACGACACAAATGCGGCTCGGTGACTCGCGCGTCTGTCTCCTGCTTTAGTTAACCAGCTACCGGGTTTTTCACTTTATGTTAGCTCACACAAAAGACACAAAAGAAAACAGAACAAGCAGCAGGCACAACGACAGAGAGAAGGAGAGAGGGGGAAAGGGGTACAGAGGAAGTGCAGGTGCGAGTGAGATAGACTCAGATTTATAAGTTGTATATGTAGAGCTCTGAGCTGATACTTAAACAACATTTGCAGACATTTAAACATAATGCGCTCTCTCTCTCTCTCTCCCTCTCTCTCTCGCTCTCTTGGGTTTCTTTGAAGTTTTTAAAGCTGTCATGAAATTTAATAGAACACCTGAGCTTATGCTTTATGCCTGGTTGGGCAGATTTCCTGCTTCTATTTAAAAGAACATTTTTATGTTTTAATGGAAATGCAGTCGGAAATAAAAAATAAATAGTTCAGAAAATATATTTAATAAATAAAAAAATATATAAAAAATAATAATATAAAAGAAATATATTTCATAAATTTAAAAAAATGTAAAAATAAATATATACAAAAACTGTTAATGATATATAATAACAGAAATAAATAATGGCACCACTTTGAGTCTTTAGCATACTGGTCAGCAATAAAAATAAACAAAAATAATAATGAAAATTAAAAATAATTATTAATATTTAAATTAAAATTAAAATGTGGGAAAAAATAATAGCACCACTATTAAAAATGTTAATATTAGTCGAAAATTTAATGGAGTACTAACAATCTAACAATGAGAAACCCAAAATTAAATTCAAAATAAATTTGATATTAAAAAAAAAAATATATATGTACATATATTTGAGAAAATGCGGGAATAATATAAATAAGAATAAAAAATAATAGCACCACTATAATTATTTTTCGTTTTGATCAAAAATTTCATAGAACATCTGAAAGCAGTGGAGAACCAAACAAATATTCAAAAACTATTATTTTAATGAAAAATATTTTGAAAAAAGTAGTAGCACCAGTTGGAGACTATTTCCCATAGTTCTAGATTCTTATATTGAAAATTTGTTTCACAATTAAAACTGAAGTCTTAAAACAGCTTTTATAGAATCCAAATAGTTCTGCGCAATATTTAATCACATATTCTTCTAGCATAAAAACAATTTGCTTAGCTCACTTAGCTACACAAACATATACACATCTATAAAGGTATATAAAGTATAGAAATAGAAATCAAGGTGCCTTAATTTCATGCCAAATTACAAAAGCCAAACAAAAGAAACAATGAGAAAAAACCTAAAAAAAAAAAAAAAAATCAAGAGAGAAAAAAACTCCATTACAAATCAGAATTGCGGTAAAGTTGAAAAGCGCTTTGTAATTATGGCTACAGTTTGTGGAGCTGGGCGTCTGCGAGACGGGAGAGGGGGCGTGGCAGGGGCAGCTTTGATTGAAAGTTGAAAATAGGTTTTGGCTTTTTGTTATGTTGGGGCTCGTTTTGGCGCGCTATAAGCGCCCACTTACATTTAGTGAAGCGATCTAATACTAAGCCCAACTCAGCTCAGTTCAGCTCAGCATGCTTCGATTGCTACTCCTACTCCTAGTGCCACTCCAGCTCCACGAGCAAACCAAAGCCGAAACAAAAACCTAGAAAAACGCTTTGTCAGCTCAAATTGTTGCCAAGCCAAAAAACCCAGCCAAACCAGCCGGCCTCAGCCATCGGTCCATTCATCTAGCCATTCATCTGTGGGCCAACATTTTGGTCTTGTGAAAAATCATTATTTAATTTGCTATTTTCCATGCGCTTTGTTCTGCCCATTCGCTTGACTCCGAAAATGTGCCAATGTTATTAAGACTAGCTATATTTCTACTAATTATAGCAGCTCCAAAATGGGCATATATGAAGTACACTTGAAGAAAAAGCGAGGCACAGCGTTGGCAACTCTCCAGGGCCTATAAAAGCTAGATCAAAGCCAAATGCTACTGTTCAACTGCAAGAGCCCAAATGATCTTTTGGGCTAATTAATATTTTGTGGCAATATACAAACATAATGGAGTTCCAAGTTGAGAAACTTTAAACAAAGCTCAATTTATTTTTCTGTGTAAGATATTATCTTTGTGTGGTTGTAAAATCTTTGTCTACAACTAATTTGTGGCAGTTTATTTCAAGAAGCTGTCTATAGGAGGAATATAATATTTTGAGCAGTGTTTGATTATGTATAACTTGAGAAGATAACGAAATTGTTTTGGTATTAGTATTGTAATTATGTAGTGATTTGCTGGCTACTGGTTTCTCAAAGTGTAAAAATAAATAGATTCTTGATACCTGACTGTCAGTCTGGGTAGAAGATCTCATCTGAACTCATTTGAATAAAAGTTGACCAAACCTTTCTCACTGTTGTCTTTCTCTCTTCCTTTCTTATCTCTCTCTCGCTCTCTCTGTATTTCTCTCTCTCTCTCTCTCTCTCTGTATATCTCTCGCTCTTTATCGCTCTCATTGCCTCTCTCTTATTGTATTTCTCTCCCTTCACTCTTTGTGTCTCTATCTTTCTTCCTTCATCTCTCTCTCTCTCTGTATTTCTCTATCTCTCTCTGTATTTCTCTCTCTCTCTCTCTCTCTGTATTTCTCTATCTCTCTCTGTATTTCTCTCTCTCTCCCTCTCTCTCCCTCTCTCTCTCTCTGTATATATCTCTCTCTCTCTCTCTCGCTCTTTATCGCTCTCATTGCCTCTCTCTTATTGTATCTCTCTCCCTTCACTCTCTGTATCTCTATCTTCTTTCTTCATCTCTCTTTCTCCATCTCTTTCTACCACACACACACACACACAAATCTCCATTGAGTTTCGATTCACATACATCTCTCTGCTTAATGATTTCTCTAAGTGTAAACGTATTCGATTACGATTCGTTGCATTTCTTTAATTTTATTCAATTTTTGCATTACGCAAGAGAAAGAGAGAGAGAAAGAAAAGTGCATTCATAACAGACAAGGCAAACAGAGAGACGGGCATGAAATGAAGATGAAAGCAAAAAGCAAATAAATAAAATATTTACGCTAATTTATTTACTCAAGAAAAAAAAACAAGAGAAGCAAAAGAAGAAGAAGAAAAAAATAAAATACATTTCGTTTGCTCTGCGCGAATTCCTTTTTAGCGTTTTTTAATTAGTTTTTGTTTGCACCTCGTTGCCAGCCGCCCCCTTTCCTACTTCCCCTCTGCCACGCCCTGTAGGCCTGCTTCAATTTTCGTGTGTCTGGCAAAGTTTTCATAGCTTTTTTCTCCGTTTTTTCCCTCACCTGGTTATTTTTTTGTTCCTACGGCCACTTTTGCTTTTAAACGTGTTAATTATGCGGCAGTCGCTGATTTTTGTGAATAGAGAGCGAGAAACCTTAAGCGAATTTTTGTATTGCAAGTCTTGAAACTTTCAAGCCAAGAGGGAGACAGAGAAACCTTAAATGAATTAATGAACATTGTTGAAAGTCAGAGAGAGAGGGAGAGAGAGAGCGAGGGATTATATTTTGAAAATCTTTAATATTTAGCCCGCAGAGAAAGAGAGAAACCTTTAACGAACTTTTGTATTAATAAACTTTAAACTTTGGAGAGAAACCTTAAACGAAACGTTGCATTCGTCATGACAGATATTTGAATATATTTATGGAATTCATGTCAATCATTCGCTTTGATGTGGCAAAGCTTCATCAATTGCGCTCTGCACGCTGTTGATTTCCCACAGCTTTGGTTTCGCTTTTGCATAATGCCTGTGCCTCAGTGAAGAGCCAAGAGCTGCCCCCTCCGCCACTACTCTCTGGCCAGTGAGCCAGCTAACCCGCAAAGCCGCAAGTTCTAAGCATTCATGAGTTTCTCAAGTTGAGAATTGTAAAGCGAGCGAGACAGATAGATAGAGAATGAGACCCCATGTTGAGGTGGCAACGACCCAACACGCAACACAAAGATGCCGATGCCACACGGTGTTGCAACAACAACAACAACAACAACAGCGGCGACGACGACAGCAACAACTCAGATGATTGATTAACAACAAATTAGCATGAAAGCAGAGAACAGCGCAATGTATCTGAAGATACAAATACATTTATAGATACAGATACCTATATAGATATATTGATAGATGCAAATACAGATACAGATACAGATACAGAGCCAGATACATTGCTAGATAAAGATACATTTATAGTTCCACTTATAGATACAGAGACATCAACAGTTGCAAATGATGCAGAACTAAATGCAAGCTGCATAGAAATGGAGGATTCAATTAAATGGTTGACTGACTGATTGATTGAATGATTGAACAGACGCTAATTGCAGGTGAAACTCAGTTGTTGTGCAATCGTCTAATTGCGCATTTGTCGATTGTCAGCCATAAAATATATATATAATATACATATATAATATCTATATAGCGAGTTACTTATAAGCTTTAAAGTAGTTCAGGGGCAGCTTTGGCGAGCAGTTCAGTGAAGCAGTCAGCCAGGCAGTCTCTCAGTGAGGCTCTCAATCAGTTAGTCAATCTGCATTTTAATTTTTATGTTTTTTAATTAATTAATTGCAATTTGTAATTGTAATTTGCCAGCATTGACACAGTTTTCGCACCGTTAAATAAAATGAAAAACTTTCCATTTTGTCCGTTTTCAACTTTATTTTCATTTAAATGTCAGCTTTTCCGGCTGTCGGCGTGACATTTACACAGCGAGTGCGCAATTTTCAATTGATTAAGCAATTTTATAGTTTTCCCTCGGTAAAATATATTTAAAAAAAGAAGAAAAATTCACAATCAAAATAAAAATAAAAATAAAAATAAAATAAAAGCCAATGCCAGAGTTGTTGTTCGATTCATTGATTAAAAAGTTCAATCGCAAGCTGCAATTGCAGCCATCAAAGGTATGCATATACAAATATATATCTATCTATATATATATATTATGTGTATATATATATAGTGTACTATATATCTAAAGTTTCAATCATAAAACTTGTTCATAAATTGATTTTGAGCATGTGCGCTAATCGAAGCTCCAAATGCTTGCACGGGCCGCATCAATTTCCATTTTTATACGTTTTTATAGCTAAAAAGTAAAAGCTAAAACCTAAATTGCTTAGCTATAAAACGGCTAAGTATTGTAGTTAATTTGCTTCTATCATTTTTTGCCCAGAGTTTTGTTTTTTATTTTCAAATACTTTTCTAAGCATTATAAAGTGTTGCGAGCTTACATACCAAGAACAATTGTAAAATATATATATTTTTTATGGAAAACTATTAAAGGAAAACCTAAACTATCTATCTATCTCTGCCTCATCCTCTCTCTGTATTAATTATTTTTCTATTCTATTGAAATTTCTCTCGCTAAGCCCATGATAAAGCTGCTTTTCGGCTTGAGAACAGAAATGTCGCAGTCATAGCCGAGACACAGCTGAATGAATTTTGGTTTTATTTCATTCTTTTAGCTGTTGTTGCTTTTTTTGCGAACTCATTTCCTTTAACATGTGAGCGATGGATGCGCTAAGAAGATCTTATTTATCATCAGATGACATGACAGCTGATAAAAGGTGCTCCCTCGAGCTTACCTGCTCTACACACACACACACACGCATGACGTACAGCTAGGCTGACGACAGAGCAACTCCTCAGGCGCACGATATACCCCTTTCCGAACACTCTCTTTGTTTTGCTGCCTCTCTTAATGGCGCAACATATAGAAATCCAACGAAATCCTCTTCGGGCGACAACATCAAATTATTAAACATAAATTTCCGGCTGCCTTTTTATGCACGTAATTTTGGAACAATTTATCATTCGGTCTACTTAAATTGCTTCGATGACACAGAAGTGGGCAGCGTCCCATTGCGAGTGGGTGTGGCAGTGAGTGGGGGGTCATGGGTCGCAGCTGCTCGCCTATAAATATTTTGGCGTCTAATTGTTTGGCAAGCCCCCAGCTCAGGCCCTTGAAAAGGGGTTGTCAACGCGCAGCAGCGTCTGCGGCCATAAAGAAAATGCTGCCAGCCTCGCCTTTGCCTTGCCTTGGCTTTGCCCTCGTATCCTTAAACGAATCTCTGCCTCATGCCAACTGAACTGCCTTCAATGTCTGTATCTCTGCCTGTGTCTGCATCGCAGTCGAAGTCTGTATCTGCGTCCTAATGAATTTACGCACACACATCGTCATTGTGCTCCTTAGCGCACAGTGACGCAAATCACACTTAAGCCTGAGACAATTTAATATATTTGTCTGTTTCTACAAACTATAATTAATCATAATAAAAATTTGTATTCAAATTTGAATTTGATTTAAATTGATTTATTCCTAATCATTTTTAGCCCACTGTGCTGGGATATCTCTGGCGTTTGTCTGTTTTTATACATTTGATATTTCTTAAATATGCCTACTGAAATTTAATGTAATACGAGTATTTTTAAAATTTAATTTTCATTAATTTTTAATCAAACTTAAACCACTGTGCACAGTATTTTCTATAAATATTTTATTGAATAAATAAATATTTCTTGAAATATTTATATAAAGGCTTTTCTTAACTGTTTCCACTTTTGCATGTCTATAGATAATTTTCATGCAGTTTTCAATCACTCTTGGCCCACTGTACTTGGGCATTTCAGTCGCTGTCTGCGTCACATAAATTGTCCTTTGCTGGTTTTTCTCGTGTGCGCAAAATATTCTACGCTGTTGGCCATCCGCAACCCCTATGCCTCTCTCTTCTTCCTTCTGTCCTTCTCTCTCCTCTCTCTCAGCTCATTCATATATCCTCATCGTCATCGTCATCGTCTGTTCGTCTGCCTTGGTTTATTGTGTTTGTTGCGCAACAAACATTTTTGGTTGCTTTTAGCTCATAAATCAAAAAACATTCTACAACAATTGTCTCGCACAGTCTTCGCGTTGCGCTTTTGTTTGTCCTGTCGTCCTGTTGTCCTTTGGTTCTTTGGCTCAACCAATTTGCACGCGCCACGAAACAAAACAGCTGCCAGCTCATGCTGCACTCGCCCACCTTGCTCACACCTTGCCTTGCCCACCTGCCCTTTCTTCCCTTGACATTTTCCCAACAGCTGCAACAAAAAAAAAAAAACGAAAAAAACCCGAAAAACTAACAAAAGGAAATTCCATTTCTTCTTCTTTCTAGATCTCCCTCGGAGCGTTCGGGCAAAGGCTGCTGCGGCCAATGGTTTGCCGGACCGCCGCTGCGTGCGCTCATAGCTGTCGTAGCCCTAGGGGGCGTGGCGTGCGCCCTTGGCGGCGCTGCCCTGGGCGCCACAGGCCTGGCCGGGCCGACCAACTCGCATCTGACTGCAGCGCTGCTCATGATTGGTGAGTAAAGAGCAACTATAGTCGTATAATAGTAATAAGATTACGTAAGCTCTAAGTGAGTGTGTGTGTGTGTGTATGTGTGTGTGCTCGTTTATAGACCATATATGTGTGTGTGTGTGTGTGTAGAGACAACAAGGCGAACAATTGATGGCCAACAAAACATTACAAAAATGGCATTAAAAACATTTTGTCGACTTTTTTCGCGAGGCTTACACAATTTGTTGTTGTTATTGTTGTTGTTGTTGTTATGGTTGTACAATTATAACAGACTTTTGTTGTTGTTGTTGTTGTTGTTGTTTTTACTGACCCAGTTGTAAGTACAAACAAATTTTGTTAAGAGACACATCCACAAAATGTGTCAATATTTACAGAGCAGTTAGTTCCGGTTACAAAGTTTTTAGCAGCAGGAAAATTGAGAGAGAGACAGAGAGAGATAGAGAGACAGAAAGAGAGAGAGAGTGAGATAGATAAGCCAGATATCTACAGATAGTTTGTAAATATTGTCATTGCTTGTGGTTGTCTATGTTTGTGGGCGTGTGTGGGTGTTTAGTTTATCATCTATATAGATCTGTGGCAAAAGCTATTAGATCATTGCATGTGTACACATACACAGACACACCCCCACACACACACACACACACACACACACATTAGCTGAGTTGTTCAAGTATTTTGCTTTACATAACTTTAAATAGACTTTCCATTTGTTTTTGATAAAAAGAAAATATTTGTGCTTAGCTTCGAGCTAATGAAATTGAAATGCTCTAGAAAATGTTAAGAAATAAATATAAAATATAAAAATAAAATGAAGTAATTTAGATATAAATATGAAGAATCGAATAGTGTCAACAGTTGCCTCAACACATTTCCCACTGAGTGGAAGCAGGAGAATCAACTACCCGATCCATACGTAGCTTAAAGAGAATCAGCTTCCCAGTTTCGCCTTCAATATGAGCCACATATTATTCACATATGACAGCTGCTTTATAAAGTCGTTGGCTTAAGCAGAGACTCTACGTTGACTGTTATAGATCTAGAATATATTTATATATTCTATGTAATTAAAACAATTGTAAAAGCAAGCTCAAGTGAATGCAAATCAATTAAGCAAAGTCCAAAGTTGTGTTGGGCTCTCCAAGCTATTTTCTATATAAACTTGTTTTTTTTTTGTTTCTATTATAATTTTTAAAAATATTTTCTTTGACTATTAAAAAATGAGATTTCTGATTTTCTGATCTAAGGCCTTTGTAAGGATTTGCAGAGCTATCATGCTTTTTGCAAGCGCAAAGCGCATCGTAATTGGTTAAGTTTTAAGTCATACGATTTAAAACCTTTAAATTACTTTTAAATAGACATAAATCTTCATCTCTGAAAGTCTTTCATTGGCTTTTAAGTAGTTTTTCAACAAAAAGATAATATCATGTATGTGGTAACAATTTTCTTGTAGTACTTTGTGCATTGGAAAACTCTTTCAAGATTTGCAAATTTTTTTTTTATTTATTTAAGTTCAGTTTTCAATCGCTTTTGACGCTTCTCCTAAAATAGATATAGAGTATTTAATGCTATTCCGTCCTGTAATGTGTCCTTCAATCACTCCTGAGTCGAGTCATCATAAAGCTTTTTTAGCCCTACAAAGTTACCTTAAGTATAGACGGAAGACTGTTCATATCGAATTGAGAATGTTTTAAGTTTACAAAGTCTTCTTCGAGCACAAATGAAAGTTTCCATAAATAAAACTGAGAATATTATGAATTTCACACTAGTAGCTCTAGTTTGCTTAAGCTCTCTTACATTTGTTTTAATGTGCTTTCCAAGCTCTTTCACTATCTTCATTCCACTTTTCTTCGAGCTTTCTTTCAATGTTCTCTTCGGTTAAAAATGAAATTTTCACATAAATCAAATTGCAAATTTGGAATCTCTAGCAACTTTGCTCAGCATTTCTATGATTGAATCATTCGCATTCACTTAGCCACACACTCATGAGTCATACTCAATGGGTTCTCTCTTGCGCTGGTTTTTTTGTTCGCTTTTCGCTTTGGGCTCACGTAACTGGAAGCGGGGCCAAGTGCAGGTCGAACACGTTGCGGTCGGCGACACAAGTTCCGAGCTGCGTCTTACGGTCGAGGTTTGGGCTTGGGCTTTCGGTTTTTGGTTTTCGGTCTGGGTATGAGCATTACTTATGCATGCGGGGCTCTAATCAATTGCCGGTCGCTTTTAGTTTAGTTTGGGGCTTAGTTGGGGCACTCGAAGCGTGACATTGCGCCATTTTCTGGCGGCAATTACCAAAAATTGTTGAGTTGTAACGCAAAGTTTTACATAATTTAATGGCAATCAAGGCAGCAGCAGCGACAGCGACAGTAGCAGCAGCAGCGACTGCTTCTCCACTAAACACATGTTGCCTATAATGGAGACACGGCAGGCATCGTCTGCCTCCGCTCCACACTTCCCTCCCTTGGCTTGTCACACTCATAACAAACGCACAAATTATACTCGCGTTTTTTATTCAATACCCTAACGAAAATTGATGCAGAGGGTATGAGGGTTCAACTGAATGCTTTGTGGCAGGCAGACTGATTAAGGAAGTACATGGATAATTCATGAGGGTGACAGATTCGACAGAGAGAGTATTCTCAGTTATATATATTTTGGTATTGTAGGATTGGGAGTCTCCTTTCAATCTTTCGACTATCCTCTGTTATATTATATCATCTTTTAGATACTTGAATACTTTGCTAATATATTAACTTGTGTAGAATATTTTTTATTAACATCTCTCTCGTGTCTCTTATATCAATATTTCCACTTGGTTGCGCATAACTGGAAGATTATAAGAGCTAAAGAGATCAGATTTGGTATGTAGCTTCTCGATAGACATCTAGAGAAGTGAATAAATGCATTTGTTAGATATTTTCACTAACAGCCACAGAATGGCAACTAGAATGCATATGGCAGCTGCCAATCGCGCGTGTCGAGAAAGTACCAAAAAACAAAAGTTTTCTTTTTATCTAACTCGAAGACTTTACGAGCCGGAGAATTGGCATTTGAGTTGTAGTTTCTAGAAGAGCTTAAATATCCCATAATATAAAACTTTTCTTTTACCCTCGTCCATTCCCCTTAGACAGCAACTAAAGTCTTTGTTCAGCTCATAGATCACATAGATCAGGGCATCTTTGAGTCGTTTACTGCCAGGTAAAACACTTTTACTTATTTTTTGCGCTTGTCGCTGTGCGTTCAGCTTGAGGAGCGCAAATTGCTCATGAAAATGTGCGACAACAACAATAGCAGCAACAACAACAATATTATAATAATCATCAGCAGCAACAACGACTGCAAAATGTCGACAATTTCGTCTAATAAAAATGATGTTCACCTTTATTGCCGTCTTTAATCAGCTACCGGCTTTGGGCTTTAGTCTCTGTCGAAGGCTTTGGCTGCGTCGCAAGCAGATGATTCCATGCTCCACTGGCCCCGGCAGCTGTGTCGCTGACCGTGCCACAGGCCGGGCCACAGCTGATGCTGTCAAAAGGAAAGCCTCGAAAACTCTGAAGCGAAAGTGAAAGTGGAAGTTGTGGAAGCTGTGCCCCCTGATTAAGATTGACCGTTGCACAGAGCCTTCCCCCCTCACTCTCCCTCGATTGCTTTAAGCGAGCTGCCACGCCCACACAGCATTTGACGTCTAATTAAGCTCGAACAGCGCAATTACAATGAACAAACACTTAATTGAGAGCTTGCCACAACAACTTTTACAAATCAGTTTTACTTTGCAATATATTTCTGTAAAATTTTACTAAAATTTCAAATTTTGTAAAATTCGTTATTGAAATACAGATTCTCTCTCTGTGTTAGCCAACAAGAGTAGCAGATAGAAAGAGTAAAGATAGAAGAGTTGAGGAGTAGAAGAGTAGAAAATCAGGGAACATAGTCTCAGCTCAAGTTCGTAATCGTCCGAATTTCACACGAATTTCATATTTTCAAATATTATTAATATAACACAATATCTCTCTCTCTCTCTCCCTCTCTCCCTCTCTTTTTCTCTGAAGGTGTGGGCGTGGTGCTGGTCACTGTGAGCGGCGCCGCCTGGCGAATGACGGCGCCCGGTGGTCAGAGCTGCCTTGGCCTCGGCCTGGGCACCAGCGTCGACCTGGCCCGCTGCGGAAGGAGGCCCTGCACCCGAGGAGGCGGCGCACCCCATGGCCTGCTCTATCCGGAGTTTCAGCATAGACCACCGCCGCCCTCCTACCAGGCCAGCATGCAGGAATATCGACTCAGGTGAGTAGCAGGAAGCAAGTCGAAGAGAAGAGTAGAGTCGAGTCGAGTTGGGTCGTGTCGAGGTCGAGTCTCGTGGCTAGGACAGCGCAGCGGACATGCTCGGCTAACCACATCCGCTCGCATGTCCTTGCGCAATTAATTGCATTATGTAATTATACGCGGGACTACAAAATTTCCTGTCTGACATTTTTACCATTTGTGTTTTTTGCCTGCCTCTGCCTCTTTATGGTGGGATTCATGTGCTAATGGAGTGCCTGCGAAAGCAGCTTTTATAAATAGTTGCAACTTTTTAATAATCATATTTTTTAATGCCTTGACAACATTGAAAATGGGAATTACAATGGCAATGGCAGAGAGAGAGAGAGAGCCAGACACCAGAAGGTTATATCTTCTTGATCAGGCTGAACACTCCATGGAAACTAACCGTGCGTCCTGTTTGTCCTGTCCGTCTTGCCTGTTCGTCCTGCCCGTCCTGCCTGTTTGTCCTGTCCGTCCGTCCTGCCTTTTCGTACTGAACTAACCTTGAGTCTTACAAAGGTCATTCTTTGGCTCTATAGCACGCGTAGATCTAGTTTGTTTCAAACATTCAAGATTAAGCTTCAGATTTTCTGCTTATCTTAGATACTCATAGATCCTACACAAATATCGAATACATGAAATTGCCACATAATCATTTCCAACTCTGACAGAAACAAGAAAGTAAAACAACCTTTCACAGAGTTGACTCTATTTTAGTCGAGCAGTCCCCAAAAATTACATAAGCTAAACTTTTATTCTCTATATTTATTTTATATATTTGTATATCAATTATTTTGCAGGCTTTTGCTTTTGGATCGTGATCGTCAGAATGGAGTGGTGCGTGGCAATTCCCCGCCGCCCACATATCGATCTCATGCTGGCAGTTTGCTAAGGTGAGTGTCCATGGCCAGGGCCTTGACTAGAATTGCTTCACACCCACTGCTCCCACTGCTCCCCCTCCATCCCCTTAGGAATTTAGCAGATTCGCACACCCCTCGTGAATTATTTGTAAAGTTTTTGGCGCTGCAACCACAAAATGTTTACAACAACGCCGCACAGTGCGAAACGGCAATGGAAGAGGGCTTAGCTGGGTGGTTGAGTGGGCGATTGGGTGGCTTTGGTGGTTGGTTGGGGTTCGGCTGAAGCGTTGGCGGTTTTTAGCTTTGTGCGACTGGCGCTGGGTGCCAACCGCATTGACACATTGCTTGGGGTTGCCCCACCACAAAAGAAAAAAGTTTATTTTAAACAACTTTCGAAGCCTGTCAATAGCTAAATTTGTTGTTAGAAATGATTTTTGCTTGATATCGAGTTGGGCGCGTGACATTTGCAGCTTAATTGAATTGAGCAAAAGAAGAGAGAGCAGCAGGCAGAGGGAGCGAGAGACTCTACTTCAAACAATTTAAATACTAAGCGAAAGGACAAGGAAGTCAGGCATAAATTGGAGACAATTGAATGGGAGAGGCTGTGTGGCGAGGGGTGGCAGTATAATTGCTGCTTTGATCACACAATGTTGGCTAATTAGAAAAGTTTACTTTTTTATTGCCAACAAACAGAAATATCGAAAAGCCGAAAAACTGAAAGTCGAGGCCGTAAATTTACGCGCTGCTAAGCACACAGTGTTTGAGTGTTTGAGTAGCCCACTCATGAATATATTCACGAAGACAAATGCAAATTTATGGCAAATTAATTTGTTTATAATGACGCCACAAGGCCACATGCACTCAAATATTTATGTCCGATAATGGAAATGAAAAGACAACAGATACAGCAAGGACTCTGTAATACATATAAGAAGCTTACGAGCTGACTACAGACCAAAAGACCTAAAGAAAGCACAAAATAATTCAAATTTTAGCAAGACAACAGAGCGGATGATAGCGAGAGGGAGAGGGAGATGGACAGAAAGAGAGAGGGAGAGTGGGCATGGTCGACTTGTAGATATTGAGACATGACAACAATTTCGTTTTATGATAAGAAGACTTACAAGACATTGGCCTTAGATAGCTTAGCATAGGAATAAAAGTGTTTCAGGCGTTAGAAAGTCTGCTAGACACATAATATGTACATATAAGACTCAATATAAGACTTTGACTATAGCTAGCTGGAAGTAAGAAAATGAGTGAACTTAATGCAAGACTTTGACTATTGATAGCTTAGCATAGGAATAAAAGTGTATAAGTAGCAAGAAACTGTTTTAGAAATATAATATGTATAAGACTTTATATAAGAGTTTGAGTATAGCTAGCTTGAAGTAGTAAAATGATTGTATATTCCACTTTATATAGATAGCTTGACTATGAAAAGTATATAACGAACTATTGAATACAAATCAAGAAAAACATTTCTAATTTTCAAATATTAGAAAATCAACTTCAAATAAATTTTAATATTTTTGCAAAGCAGAAAACTTAAAATTTGGACTTCATATAAAATATAAATAAAGCAAGAGTTTTCAAGCAAACATTTTCCAAAGAATAAAAGTAAAGCAAACACAAAAATTGTTTTAAATTATAAATTTAATATTAGAATTTAAGTTTTACAAAATACCTTTTTTTCTAGCATTTCTATGTTTACTTATCTATATATCAATAGAGATTCTAAGAGTTCTGGGAAGAAATTGTAAAGCTTACAGCAAAGAAAGAATATATTTCTGAAATAGTTTCCTTTAGTACATTGCCTGAGTGATATGAAAAGTTCTTGAAATAGTTTTTATCGAATAGACAAATGTAGAAATTTTAAGAGTTTCTCGCCTAACCAATATGCCCGCTGTGAAGAGTTCTTTTCGAAGGGTATACAAAAGTGACAGAGAAGTATGTCGGAAAGCAAAAACTTATGCAAAGTGTGTGTGGCAGCGAATCAGAGCGTGTGTGTGTGTGTGAGTGTGTGTGATGGCATATTCAAATATGATGTAAGATGCGAACAAAGAAATCTGTGAAATTTTACAAAATATTTACACACACACACACGCACTTGAAATGGAGTTTGCGATGCATAACAAGCAGGCGGAGCGTGTGTGTGTTAAAAGGCAATCTGCGAAAGGCAGGCCAGCATAGGCCAGATGCTGGGCAAGGATTTGAGCAAAGCCTATAGAGAGTGAGTGAGAGATAGAAAGCGAGAGAGAGAGAGAGATAGGCACAAACAATTGCCAGGCAAAGCTGTTAGCCAAGTCAATTAAACAAACAAAGACAGAGGCACCAGAGCCGAATGTCTGTGAAAATTGCCTGTTAGGCCAGAGATAGAGCGAGCGAAAGAGAGAGAGACAGAGAGAGGCAGAGAGAGGCAGAGAGTCAGAGTGAGAGATGAGAGTCCTTGCTTACTTAGTATGCCTGACATTCGCATTTCCTTACGCATTTTGAAATCTTTTGTCGGCAACAATTAAATGCAATTTTACATACTTCAAATTGCTTTATGCAATTTGCATTTCGGGCCCAAGCAGAAGAAAAGAACTTTCAATTTTCCATGTTTCTGGGTCTAAGCTGACTCGACTGGCAACAATTGGCCGAACGCCTTTTGTTATTTAAATTGACAAAGTCAAATATACAGAGAGAAAGAGATAGAGAGCGAGAGAGAGAGAGAGAGTTTGCATTGACTTTGTCTCATGTTTTGCCAATTGAAATGCATAATATGTTTTTTGACTTTATCCCAACTCAATCTCCTTTCTTTGCAGAGCACCTTTGAGCACCTTGCGTGCCGGCATGGGCGGCGGCGGCACCATCAGCAGCAGCATGGGCGGCTCGGAATACAGTTTGCCACCGAGTTATCGTTCGCGCAATGCCACGCCCGCTGCCGTCGAGCGCACCATTGAGACGGCGCCCTCGGGCCGGCTGTTGGCCAATGAGGATCTGCCGGAGCTATCGGCCGAGCAACTGCCAGACTACAGCGCGCTGCAGTCGAATACGTTGCTCACCTCGGCCATTGTGGAGATCGAGGCCAGAAGCCAGGAGCAGCAGCAGACGGCGACGACGACGACATCGAAGACGACGACCAACAACAAGGGCAAAGGTGACCTGGTGACAATTGTGACCATCTCCCAGGCGGATGTGCATGCGGCCAACAGAGCGCAGCCACAGACAGCGGGGCAGGTGAACACGCTCGATCAGATCGATATATTGGCGCACCTGTAGCCCAGCTACTCAGCTTAAATATAAAGTCTATAATTTTTTTTGTTAAACTGAAACACTCGTTAACCCAAAGGTATTTATTTGTACGATACGAAAACTAAAAGAGAAAAGAAGTAAACTCTGCTCCTAAATGATAAAACGAAATAACTTTGATATCTAGATAAAGATAAGCGGCATTTAGTTAAGATACATATATCTATATATATACATACTATATGTTTGTTGTACTTGAATGTGTTGAATTTATTTTTGTATAGCAATAAGTGAATGCTGCAAAACTAACTCTTATATAATATATATCTATACATATATATGTAAAAGTATTAAACGAAAAAGGATGAAGAATATTCGAGCAACAAATCCATAATCCCATAAATACTAAAAAAAATATATATCAAAGTTTTGTAAATATTTCGAGTGCATGCATTAAGTGTAGATTTTTGCTCCACTATCCAAATATAAATATATGAAGAATATATGGAATGAATCTGATGTAAATTCGCAACGGAACGCTACGGTGACAAATTTTGCGCGCATTTTTCGATGGGACGAGTCGAACGGAAACTGAAAATGAAAACTGATTTCTGAATGCGTTTCAAATAAAACAAAAAATAATTATAAAAATAAAATAAAATACAAATTAATTAATAATAATTAAAGAGACAAAATAAAATAAAAAATAAACTAAAATATAAATTGTAGCGCAGTTGTTATCTAATACGGATCGTGCATAAGTACAATACAGTTAGTAAATACTATATATATATATATATATGTGTGTATTCTATATAGTATATATATAGATATGCTAAATATTAACTTAAAGCCCGCTGCTGGCTGAAATAAACTAAAAACCAAAAACATCTGCAAAAATGTAATGTTGATAAAATGCCACAAAAACCGCAAATTGTTTTTTTTCCCTCTTTCTCTCTACGATTTCCGCCTGCCAGAGTTCAGCACCAAAAGGGCGTAGTACTGCCCCCTCGCCACCTCCCGACCCACTCACACATAGTCGTATGGGCTGCTTAATCTAGCGTAAAGCTTGCGTATTGGCCATGGGCCCTTGTGTAGGCTTTGGCAGTGGGGTCCGGCGATTAACACCCAGCACGCAAAAATGTGGAGCGAACACACAGAAATTGACACCTTCTGCCATTGGCGAGGAAAATGGCATGAAAATCGCCTCGGAAAATGCCAAATGAACAAACAACAAAAATTGGTTGAGCATGAAATTGCTCTCGGCTCTCGAAACTGCCGTTTGCGTCTGTGTGTGCGTCGAGTTAAGCAAAATCCATTGCATACTTTTGGGCTGTTCACGAAATACGTCACAGCAGTAGCGTGTGCGCTGCTCCGACAAAGCCTCACAATTTACAATTTCTATAGTATACTTAAGCTCAAGATGCGTTGTGACACGAACAGCTGGATGGAATCCGCTACTATTTGACTATTTGGAAGGTCTAGGGTCATGAAATATGAAAATGATAAGGGGTAAGATCATTGAATATCGAATGAAAAATATTCAAGTTATGGCTTGTCAAAGTCAAAGAAATGCTGAATTTTTCGATTCGAATACAACTTTTTTTCGGAATTGTGTGTATTCTTCCAAAACTTCAGCAGTCCTGGAATATTTTTGAATACACATTTGTATTTCGAATAAATACGCGTCGAATAAGGTATCCCACTTAAATAAAGGATGAAAAACACCATAGTTATGGCTTGTCAAAGTCAAAGATATGTTTGATTTTTTGATTCCATCAGATTTTGGCCAAAATGATAAGGGGTTACATCACATTTTTGGCCAAAAATGCAACAATTTTTGAATTTTAGTTTTTGAATGCAGATTGAAAGAACTCAAAGGTAAGTATCGAAAATGATAAATCATTTGTAAATCGGGCGAGAAACACCTGAGTTAGAGTCATGCAAAGTTTTAAGAGACTTCTTTCGGAATCGTGTGTATTCCTCCGAAACTTCAGCAGTCAAGGAATATTTTTAAATACACATTTGTATTTCGAATAAATACGCGTCGAATAAGGTATCCTACTTGAATATCGAATAAAAAATACTCAAGTTATGGCTTGTCAAAGTCAAAGAAATGCTGAATTTTTCGATTCGAATATACCTTTTTTTCGGAATCGTGTGTATTCTTCCAAAACTTCAGCAGTCCTGGAATATTTTTGAATACACATTTGTATTTCGAATAAATACGCGTCGAATAAGGTATCCCACTTGAATATCGAAAGAAAAATACTCAAGTTATGGCTTGTCAAAGTCAAAGATATGCTTGATTTTTTGATTCGATCAGATTTTGGCCAAAATGATAAGGGGTTACATCACATTTTTGACCAAAAATGCAAAAATTTTTTAATATTAATTTTTGAATGCAGATCGAAACAACTCAAAGGTAAGTATTGAAAAAGATAAATCATTCGGAAATCGGGCGACAAATACCTGAGTTAGAGTCATGCAAAGTTTCAAGAGACTTTTTTTCGGAATCGTGTGTATTCCTCCGAAACTTCAGCAGTCCTGGAATATTTTTGAGCATTTATTTGTATTTCGAATAAATACGCGTCGAACAAGGTATCCCACTTGAATATTGGATGCAAAACACCCAAGTTATGGTTTGTCAAAGTCACAGAGATGCTTGATTTTTCGATTCGATCAGATTTCTTATGATTGAAAGATAAAGTTCTGAAATGTTTGTAAGTTACTAGAGATCGTTATTGTAAAGACGCAGTAAAATTAACGCGAAAAAGATTTCGAAATTTATTGATCAGCTAATTTAGTACAAGGTACAATCAATTAAGATAATCTTGGTTTGGTTTACAACATAAATTTAAGTTAAATTTTTTAGGTTTTTCAATAATTTGCTGATTGCGCTCAGATTGATCGAGGATTATATTGCAGATATATATATATATATTTTCTTTTAACAATTTGAAATCCTTTTTGCGCGGCTTGTGAATTGCAACGTTTTCTCACTTGAAACTAAATAACTTTTGTGAAATACATTCAAATATATATAATAAGCATAAATCTTCGTATATAATTCGATTATGTTTAGATGAATAAATAATATATAAATATAGGGTGTGGATAGTCGGATATATATATAATTATATATAGTGCTGCTGTTGAAAACTAATTCGATTTCGTGTCGTTTACAATTGTTTTTCTTTTCTTTTTAAAATTAGGATAACAGTTCAAAAAAACAAATTATAAAGGAAATTATGTAATATTAATTAGGCATCATTTACTTTGATAATTGCGTCAATGAGCTTCAATGCTTAATTAAGAACTGTTGTTGCTTTTATAATCGTGCTGGTGTTGTTGCTGTTGTCGGTTATTGTAGGTTGTTGGTTGATGGTTGTTAGTGTGCGTAATCCCTGAAGTCCATAGTCGAGCCATATACAATAAGATCTGTGCTAGAGCTTAACGTGCATGATTCTTGCAGAAGGGACGACCGCCCTTATTGTAGAAGCTCTGACCCTCCAGGTTTTGCTTGCAGAACTATACAAAATAAAAGAGTAGACAAACCAATTGACATTAATGTATACACATAGGTATATTAAGTACTTACAGTGCAGTTGAAGCATTGGCTATGATAGTTGTGGTTGAGCGCCTCCACCCATCTGTCGCCAGCTTCAACAGGGAAGCCGCAAGCGAAGCACTTCGTGGTGAATAGTTCATTCCAGTCAGCCTCGCAATACGCATTGCCATCCTCTAGGAAGAAGGGCGTATTGCCAAAGATCTTGCCGCACTGGCCGCAAGTAAAGCACTCCGGATGGAAGTGCTTGCCAATGGCATTCAAGCAATCACCCTGCCAAGGAACGCAGAGAAAGAGAAAGAGAGTTAGAGTGATTAGCTCTTAATAACTACTTGAATGCCTACCTTGATTTTGCCAGCGCATTTGCTGCAGGTGGGCGCCAGATACTTCTCGAAGCAATACTCGCAGTAGAGATCGCCCTTCTCCTCAACGAAGCCGATGTCCTGCAGCGGACGGCGGCAGTTGCCGTTCACGCAAATGAAGTGATCGGGACACCAGATGCGACCCAGAGCCGTGATGAAGGGTCCTCTGGAAAAGGATGGTAGATTGATATATTAACAATGCGTCAAAAGAGAGGCTAAGGGTAAAGGGTTAATCTGGCGTAGGCTGTTAGACAATCTACTTACGATGTGATTTCCTTGTTGCACTGACAGCATATTGGACGCTTACCATCCTTGAGCAACTGACTTACGGCCTTCTCGTTCTCCTCCGACATGGGTCCTTGAGCATCTCCCAAAGCCCTAACACAAACGCTAAACTTTGGCACATTTCCCTGACTATTGTTGCTATCCTTGCTATTGTTGCTGTTGTTGTTGTTGTTGTTGTTGCTGTTGCTGGTAGAGCTCTGCTTGGGCTCTATGTAGGAACGACGATCGGCAGCATGCGTAGCATCCGTGCGTCTCAGATTATTTCTAAACGCAACTGGCTCGGGTGTGGGCTGCTCTAAGCTCGCTTTGCCACTATCACAGATATCGAGGATCTTGCTCATTGGATGCTGTGCTGGCATCTCAAGCTGCAGCGTCTGCTCTACACGCTCCACTTGTGGCTGCGCCTTCTGTCTGCCCAGTTCAATTGGCAGCTGCTTCTGCTGTTGCACCTGTGCCTGTGGCACAGCCACAACCGTCTGCAGAGCCACAGGCTGTGTAGGATCAATGTGCTTGAAGTCGTCCAGATCGAGACGCTTGCGCACTATCATCGGACTCTTTGTCAGATTTGTGCTGCTGTTGCTGCGCAGACTTAAGGTGCTGCCTGCGTGTGAGTGTGAGGGCGTGGCACTGTTGGCAAGTCGCGCCTCCAGCATATTGGAGATGATCTTGCCTGCCTCCTGCATAAAGGCAGGCGTCTGCTCTCCCATATCCACGCGGCCTATAGACGCGGTCAGCATGGCTGTGGCATCGGCTTCGATATCTGTGGCTGCATCCTCGTCAGTTGCTCTCTGGATGGGGCGTGGCAGCGTGGCATTTAGATTGGCGTGCGAGTTATTTGGCTGAGCAAGCGAGGATTGCGCTGTGGCAAGGCAATAATGGAACGATAACAAGAAACAACAAACGAAACTTTGTTAGAGATTACAGTTCGTGCAAGGGATTAGGTTGAGACTTGGATCTAAATCACAGACAATGTGAGATTGATCTAGGTCTAAAGCAAACGAGGTATGTGGTTAGAAATCATGCAAAGAATTACGATCAATCAGCTGTGGGTTAGAGAGAACTTCAATATAAAAATATTGTAAAATAAAAAAAATGAATACATATAAATAAAACAATGAGAAGTTGGAAATTCACTTGGGACTCCAGTTAGATAAAAAACATTTGCAATTGAAAACAATAAAACAACAAGAAGAACTTGAGAACATCATGGGTAGCTCATCACCTGATCTGCACATTGCAGCTGTTGCAGAGTGGGATGCGAACGCCTGGTGCGGCGGCCTTGTTGAGAATGCCACGTCCACGCTTTGGCGCCGAGGTGGCACCAAATGCTCCTCCCTTGCCCCCAGCACCTGTGGAACCATCAACATTAGAGTTCAAGTCGCTTAAATTGGGCGGAAAGACAGGCGGCGCAACTGTTGCTGTTGTTGGCTTTGGCGCCGAAGCATTTGGCAGCTTGGCCAGCGCAGCTGTTAATGCCGAGCCCGTGGCTCCAGAGCCTCTGAATTGTGCACAGGCTTGATTATTAGTTGTGGTAGTAATAGCAGAAGCTTTGGTTAGACTGGCCGACGTTTTTGATGCTGATGCTGATGCAGATGTTGATGCAGATGCGGATGTAATTGCTGAAGCTGATGTTAGCGATGAGCTCAGCTGCTGTTGCTGAGTTGAAGCAGAAGTTGACTTGAAGGCCGACCTCTGTTGAAGTTGTTGTTGCTGTAGCTGCTGCTGTTGCTGTTGCTGTTGCTGTTGCTGCTTGAATCCAGGTGGAGGTCCTAGCAGCTTATTGCCTGCTGTCAAGCCTGCTGAATAGTTAGGCACAGCTGCTTCAACAGCAGCTAGATTCAGAGGAAACTTATCCTCAAAGGTGGGTGAGCGCAGCTGTGGAAAGCTACTCTCGCCTAGAGTTGAGGCTCGAGCGCTAATGGCTTGAGACTGAGTGGTTAAGCTGCTGATTTCCTGCTCCAGGCCAGAGAGACGGCGCGCTTGATTGGCCACAAAGCCTGTGCGTCCATAAGACGAACGACGCTCTGTAGACTCCGATTGGGACTGTGCCTGTGACTGAGACTGAGACTGCGCTTGAGACTGCAGTTGAGACTGTGACTTCAACTGCGACTGCGATTGCAATTGGGATTGCGACTTCAACTGCGTTTGGGAGCTGGAGCCCGTGCGTATCTCAATGGTCTTGGCACTTTGGGTGTGCTCGAACTCCTCAGTAACCTTGCGTCTGCGTTCGATCTGCGTATTGCCTATTTGGGTCTTGGTCTGGCTTTGAAGTTGCGATTGCTTTTGCTCCTGCAGCTGTGAGGATTGCTCACGCTGCTGCACATTCACATTGCCAATTCGCATCTCTGTCAACTTCTCGGGCTGCTGGCTGTAGCTCTGGCTAGCCGACTGCGAGCTGAGCTCTGAGTGTGCCAGCAGCTGGCCCTGATAGCTCTGGCCCGTGGTGATGGAGCCCGCCTGTAGACGTGATCCTCCGACTGAGAGCAGCTGAGACTCCGCTGGGTCCTTCATGCGTGGCGCTCGTATGGCTGAGAGCGGATTGGGTGGTGGTCCGGGCGCTGGAGAGCGAGCGCGATCTGGAAAGGGTGAGGCAGCACGTTGATCATAGTCTCGTGCATGCGTAGCTGGGCACTCGTCAAAGCAGAGCTTCTCCTCTGTCTGATAGAAGGGTATGATCGGGGCCGGCTTGTTGATCATCGAGCAGACGGAGGAGCAGGGCGTATACGGTCGAGTTGGTGTCAGCGACTGATCGGGCCGTTCATATTCATCTAGTGATTGAAAAGCCATCGTTACTGGACCCGAGCGATCTTCAATTATGATGGGCACCGACGGCAGCACCTCTGGCTTACCCACCGAAGCAATCGAGCCTCGGGCAGCTGTTGGTGCCGTCGGTGCAGTCGAAACCTTTGCAATGGGTCTGTGTACAGTCTCTGAGCTGGCACTAGTCGCCGGGTGGCACTGCTTGGGTGCATCAACGAAAGCAAGCGGCACATTCTCGCGCAACTCTTGTGGCTCCGGCGTGCGTATGGGGCTCTGGGTGGGCAGCACTGTCCAATTGCGCTGATACTTGGGTATGGCATCCGCCCTGTGCAAACCGGACTGGACGGCTTTGCCTTTCAAATGGCTGAGCGGGGATGGTGGCGGGAATAGTACTTCGGAGTGCTCGAGTTCCTCAGCGGTCTCCTCGATCAGTTCGTGGGCATCGAACTTGCTAGCGGTATTTACAGCTGTCTGATGGGTGGTGCAGGTGGAGGTGGTCAGGTTGGTGCTGGCTGAAAAGGAGGACCGACTGCTGGCCTGGACATGAGACTGAGACTGAGTCTGAGCCTGAGCCTGAGCCTGAGCCTGAGCCTGAGCCTGAGCCTGAGCCTGAGCCTGAGCCTGAGCCTGAGCCTGAGCCTGAGCCTGAGCCTGAGCCTGAGCCTGAGCCTGAGCCTGGGTCTGTGTTTGGGCGACGTAAGCTGAGTTGGAGGTGGAGTTGATGCTGTTGCTGTTGTTGTTGTTGTTGGTGGACTGATGGACTGTGGAAGAGGAGTTAGAGGAAGCAGTCGCAGCATTCGCATTCAAATTAGACGAGTTAGTCTCTAAAAGTTTCATCTGTGTTTGATTTTGGTTGAGCTCCTCTTCCTTTTTGTGAAAGTAGTCGAGTCGCTTTTGATTGCGCTGCTGCGCCTTGCAGTACTGCTGGTACTCAAGACCGCTCTGTTCTTTCGTTAGGGAATTTGTGACTGTGTACGAGTTGGTTGTGGAGGATTTGGAGTTGGAGTTGGAGGAGAGTGGTTCGCGAGACGGCTGGAATGCTTGCATGGCCGCAAATGCTGAGGATTTGCGCTGCTGCTGTTGAGGCTGCGTTTTGAGGTACTCCACAGACTCGGGCGGCTGAGGCTTGAGGCCCAGTTCCTCCTCATGATCGAGCACCTGAAATTCATA
The DNA here is from genome assembly GCA_035045365.1 of Drosophila leonis. NCBI lineage: Eukaryota > Metazoa > Arthropoda > Insecta > Diptera > Drosophilidae > Drosophila > Drosophila leonis. Next base: position 506,905 of record JAWNPC010000485.1, read on the forward strand.
CTTCTTTAGCTCCTGCTGTTTTTGCTCCTCGTCAAAGCGCTGCGTCGCATTCTCGGGATTGAGTGGAGTATAGCCACGGTCGGGCGCTGTGCACAGCGCATCGCACATGCTCAGATGCTCCTTGGGTGTGGGCAAGTCTATCATATGGATGGGCACATCCCGATCGAAGTGACCCTCGAAGGGTCGCTCCGGTGCGGTGGTCAAGGCACTCACAAACGGACTCTTCGGACGATAATCCTCGCGCATATACGGTTTCATGTCCATGGGCGGTGGCATATAGGGCACTGTTTCTTCGGGCAGTGGAATGCCCTCAGCTGCTGGCGGGGCAAAGCGAACTGCAAACTCCGGCGCTGTAGCCATAGCCTGACTGAGTCGATTACCGCGTGGCGGTGACTCACGCAACAGCTGAACAGCATAGGCGTCTACAGCAGCAGAAGGAGCTGGAGCTGGAGCTGGAGCTGGAGGTGGAGCTGGTGCGGGAGGTGGAGCAACTGCAGCTTGTAGAGCTGAGAGTTGGGCTGCCTCTTCGGCTGCAGCTGCCTCTGCCTCTGCCTCTGCCTCGAAGTTATCACCGCAAGGCTTGGGAAACGGACACTCGACAAGGTGGAACGGCACCTCCGGCGCTGTGGTAAGCACACGAATCATGGGATTAATCCATTCCTTGGGCATGGGATTGGGTATCTTGGAGGGTGCTGGACGCTGACGCACGGGCGCTATTTCAATCTTAATCTCGGGCGTGGCCTGAAACATGCGCTCGTTCTCGAGTATCTGACAGCGCTGCTCAATGATGAGGCCCTCGCGGTCTTCCGCCGACTCGGGTATCGTCTCCAGCTCAGTGTGCAGCTCCTTGATCTCGGGCTCATCGTTGAACACCACGTGACGCGCAGCTGGAGCAGCAGCTGGGGCTGGAGCTGGAGCAGGCACGGGACTGGGTGTCACCTCCCTTACCATATCGATTAGCTTGTAGGTGCTCAATGGCGCTGAGAGCGAATCGACGCACTCCTGAGCACTGCGCCTGCCCGAGGCATAGTCCGGCGCGTCCTGGTCCAGCTGGTAGTCCAGCTCAGAGCCCGACTGCTCGTAGCAGGCCTGCTGCATTTGATAGGCCTGCAGCTGGGCGGCATACATGCGTTGATACTCCTCCGAGGTTGTTGTTGTGGTTGTCGATGTGGACGTATAGCTGTCTGAGCTCGACTCTTGTTCCATTTGAGTCTGCTGCACACGCTGCTGTGTCAGCTGTGGCGCCGAGTAGCTCTGCCATTGCGGAGCTTGCGGCGCTTGCTGCGCCTTGTTCGCTTGTGGCTGCTCCTGCGGCTGTGGATCGAGGCGTGAACTAGCACTGCCCGGTGGCAGGGGCGGCACCTCCTGCACAGGATTTGCCACCACCATATGCTGCGTTTCGGGTGGTGCTATGTATAGTGGTGCAGCTGTTGGTGCTGTATGGCTTTCATCCTGTGGTGGAGGCCACGAGAAGCTGGTGCCATGCGAACGACGGCTGGCTGCTAAGGCCACCTCGACGTCCACCTCATAGCATTCCTCCTCGTATTGCGGCTGCAAGCCTTCCGCCTCCAATTCTGGGCGTTGAGTGTAAGGGGTGAAGGGGTAAAGGGGCGTGGATGGGGCAAAGCAGTGGGGGTTAGTAAGGGCAAGGCGGAGGCAAATATAAGAGCAGAAAGAAATAAAATTCATACGCTTGTTAGTCGTTGGCACTGTGCAAAGCGGCTGCGGCTGCAGCGGCGGCGGGGGCGGCGGCGGAGTGCAGCGGCAGAGGTGGCGGAGACGGCAAAGCAGAAGCAAAGTCGAAGGTGAAGGCTGAGCTTGAGAGATGTCAAAAAGCGGCGCAAACAACAAAAACAACAGAGAAACAAAAACAAAGCGAAGCTAAACTAACTACAAGACGCAAACGGCCCTTGCCCATGAGTCAAGACAATTCAGCTAAGCCGCTTAGCAGACCAGCTTAACTCAGCTCAACTCAAGCTAAGTAACACCTCCTTATCGCAGAACAAGTTCAAATGTGTGTGTATCAATTAGTGTTATTTTAAGTGTAAAGCAACTGCCAAAGGGCTGAGACTGCAAATGATTTAATAGAGTTCAAACTTAATCGAGTTACGTTGCGTAAGTATGGCTGTATTAGGTAGAATATGTATTGTTTGTCTGTTAACCCAAGTTAAGATAACTCTTAAATAGTGTGAAGCAGTTTAAACTGTTTAGTGTGAAGTAGCCAAAACTGACTGATATACCTAATGGGCTAAGCTGCGTATACGTAATGTGAGACGCACTAGAACTAATGTAGTTACATGTAGAATATATAATATTTCTACAGTTTGAAGTAGAAATAAAAACTGATTGAGATGGGAGCCCATTTGAGGGAGGAACATTGCGTATACACAATGTGAGCGACAAACATAGATATAGACTATTAATATATCTATATTTAACTTATTAGACTAGACTTGCTCTCGCAACTGAGCTGTCATAAACCTATTCCTTGAGCCAGATTAAACTGCGAACGTTGCGTATACGCAATGTGTGCAACAATTATATATACATTATATATATATATATACATATATGTAATCAGTCTGTTGTCGTCGTCGTCGACACACATCAAAAAACATAAACAAAATATCCATTGCAATATAAAAAGAGCTGAAATACAGACAATATTGTTTGCCCGGGCAAATAAATTTTTCATTTCTTATTTTCAGGCCACTTTCATGGCGCAACAATAAACAGAGAGTGTGTGTGTGCTAGACACACTTGTATGCCTGTATGTGTATGTGTGTGTGTTTTCATTTTTTATGTTCCTGAGACTGGTGTGGTTGGGGTCTCACGTCTGTGTACAAGAGCCAAAATGGCGACGACAGGTAGTCATTGGCTTTTATTATGCATAATTTCATATTGGCTGTAATTTTGCAGAAATTGAAAATGGCAACAGCACACGCACACACACACACACACGCACACACACGCACACTCACGTACAATAGGTAAGCATAAAGTCGCTTATAGAATTATAGCAAATATTTTATATTCAACAAAGTTGGCAATAAACATAATGAGAGACAGAGGCAAGCCCAAGGAAAAAGTTTCGCTTGGTACATTGAATGCATATATATAAAGAGATATATCTATGGATGGGCCTTAGGCATGCAAAGTAGAGTAAGTTATAGAGATACGCACATACATACAGTATATGCATATATGTAGATAGATAGATTGGCAAATGCTGATGCGCGGTTAGGCGAGAAGCGTTTAGTTAGAGAGTACATAAATAGCTTATGTGGAACATAGTACATATATATATTGTAGATATATATAGAATCATAAATGGACTTAGATCTGATAAGATTTATTGAAAATTCATAAAACAACTGTTAAATAACTGAAATATATATATGTGTGTATGAGGCGTAGATAGCGAAAGTTTTTCCAAAAAGAAACTCCGACAATTTCATCAGCTTTGCCAAAAAAGGGACTTTGCAATTTGTGCTCTAGGTTTTTGGTTTCTAATAGGTATATTGGTAACCGTAACCTAGAAAGAAGAAGAAGAACAAAAGCCAAGCCAAAATTGATCAAAATTGTATATAGATATAAATAGGAGTATTTCAGATAAATTTCGTTTCCCTTTCCGCTCGAGCATAATAGTTGAGCAGCCAAACAAAACGCAGATAATAAATAACTGGGAGTTGAGATGGGGCAAGACTTCCGCTAAGACCTTGAGGAATTCAAGGCATTTGATGCATGAAACCAGGACACGCTAGAGACTGAGAGAGAGGGACAGCGAGACATCAATATGGAGCGCAAAGCAGGCTGAGCACACAGGATGTCAGGCTGTTTGGATAATAATGACTGGTAATTTATCTGCCTTCGTTTACATTGTTGTGTGTGTGTTGGTGTGTGTGTGCGTGCGTGTCGGAATGTGTGTAGTACAAACATTTGTTTGCCAGCTGCCTGCCCTCGCACTTCGTGCTGTGGGATTTGCCAACTGGATTTGTTTTTATGTGTGTTTTTGGCGGCTTTTGGCAGCTGCTTTTAGCGGCATGCCGCCAACACAACACAACACAACACGAGAAAAAAGCCAAAAAATGTGCTGGGTTAATGGCTGCGGTTGTGCGTGATTCACGCTTTGATTAGGAGATTGATTTTGGTTTCTGATTGCAAAGCTTTTCTCAGCTTAGCCAAGGTGGAAGGTGTGAGTTGAAGCAGAGAGCGATTCAGCTCGAAATTAAATGAAATATATAAATATATATGTATGTGAAGAGTTATAAAGTGGGCTTCCAGCAGTTTCCTTTACGCATGTAATAATTGCATTTTTAATTGCAACAGAGAGAGAGAGAGAGAGAGAGAGAGGGAGAGAGAGAGAAGTAGCAAAGAATATTGGACTCATAAATTGCATTGTTACCATTTTGGATTCGTTGGCTGTGCCAGCCATATTTGCTGTTAATTCATTTCCGTTATGACAGCCAACAACAATGCTCGAGCGTAATTGATATACAAACACACAAACACACATGCATACATGCATATGTCAGCTATATATATATATATATATATATATATATATATATATATATATATATAACTGTGCCTCGACTCTGTTTATATAAAGAAAAATGTGTAAAATTCGTGTGCGCAGAGAGTGCAGCAAAGGCATTGTAAGAGGGCAGAGCAGCTACAGTGCCAGCTGGCTATAAAGGCACAAATCATTTCATAAATATCTCACAATTAGCTACAAATGTGCAGCCACAGTAGCTGCTGCCTGAGCAATTTTCAAATATATCACAAATCTATGATAGATTCTTGCAGTTCTACAGTCAAGTGTGCATTAACTGCTGGCAGTCAGTGTAAGTTAACGGCGCCAAATACAGTGGCTGCTGACTATAATCTCAAGTCTTTATGCCATTTAGCATGACTCTTAGACATTATTCATAGAGTGTGCAACTGCCTTTATCAGTCACTGTGTTTTGCCTGTCACACACACACACTCACACACACTCACACACACTCACACATTCACATTTATATATTTAATATTTGCCTTGCGTTTAATGTTGTGTGTGTGTGGCGGGGCCACCGCAGTTATTGCAACGTTGCAATGCTGAACCGAAATACATTTTATAGCATGTACACACATGTGTGTGTGTGTGTGTTAGTGTGTGTGTGCGTGTGTGTGTGCATGAATTGTTTCGTTTTGCTGCATTACGTATACGCAACGTTCGCTTGGTTTCTGGGTTTTGGGGGCTTTTGGCTTTCAGTTGAAAGGCAATGTGCCGGAAGCGCTGCGCGGCGCTGCAATCGCAATCGCAATTGCATTGACATTGAAATGCTGTAATGCCACGCCCCCTTCTGCCCCATACCCCAGCCCCATCACTGTCCCTTCAGCTGTTTCGCTTATCGTTTTTAATTTCCCGTCTGGCCATATAATAACTTATTTACTTCACAAATTCTTTGTCGTTTGCTAGCAACTCGATTAAAATTTTGATGCTACAACAAAAAAAAAACTATGTTCAGTGGCAGTCAAAGCTTGTGGCAAGTGTTGCAAGTGTGGCAAGTGTTTGGCAATTAACTAAAGTGCAGCAACAAATTTGAACAGAAATAACTAAGAACATTACAGTCGAACGGCACCGACTGCCCGATACTCGTTCAGTGTATAAAACTTGGGCAAGTTGAGATGTGAGCTAGAGCTCTATGTATAAAGAATATATCAATTGTGATTATACTACTGAAACATTTGGGCTTCTAGTTTGATATTTGAGAAAGATAGTAATAATACACTTAATTAAGCTGTAGCTTTAGCTGAGAGACTCTAAATCTGAATTGCAATATCCCAAACAGGCGAACCTTGAAGTTGTCTGAAAGGCTGGTCTATGTGAGTTATAAATATTGAATGACAAGTCTCTAGGCTCATAGGAAATAGCTTTTGGATTACATAAGCTTAAGTTATGCGCGACTTGGCATGATTTCAGGTAGACCTAAACCTTTATCACTTCATAAGAGTAAACTATCTCAGGTTTCAAGTCTCTCTCTTAAAATATACAACTAAGAAACAGACACACGGACAGTCAGACAAACATAACATATAACTAATATGCCCCATTTGCACAACATGAACGAGTATCACACAAAAAACTAAATCAACTACGCGCTGCAAATGTTGCTAAAAGCCTGTTGCTGCTGCTGCTAGTTGCTGCTGTTGCTGCTGCATTAGCAACAATTGCTGTTTACCTCGATTATAGTTATTGTTGGCATAGATGTTGTTGTTGTTGTTGTTGTAGGATTGAGTCTGTGTATTATAGTTAGGCAGTGTAGCATATTTATTGCTAGATCCAATTGGGTAAGAGTTTCTATACTGCTGCTTCTGCTGCTGCTGTTGTTGATAATGTTGTTGCTGTTGCTGATGTTGTTGCTGTTGTTGTTGCTGTCTGTTGAAGCTATTGTACCTTTGTACAGTGCGACCTAAACATATAGACACACACACAGACACATAGACATTTATATATAGAGGAATATATACACAAAGCAAAAATTGTTTCTCGGCTCGATTTCATTTTTGCGCCTTTGCCAAAAAATTGTTATTTAAGCAGAATTTTCTTATTGTTTTTTTTTTGGGTTCTATTTTTTTTTTCGTTTTTTTTTGAGGTTAGTTTTGGTTTTAAGTTTATTTTGACTAGAAAAAAGTTGAGTTTGTGTGTTTTAGCTTAACAACAAAATTTGTTTTTGATTTATACACATTTAATACGTTTGGGGAAGTCGTGGGTTGTGGCCACACAAGCAGCTAAGACTAGCCAGAGATATATATAAATAGATATATAAAGAGTGCAAGAGAGTGAGACAAAGAGAGAGTGAGAGGGGTGTATATAATACGCCTGTTTCTGTTTTAGCTTTCTGGCTTCTGGTTTCTAAACCCATTCACCTTCTGACTGCGACAAATACTCATCATCAGCTGTCATCGTCATCATCTTACCTTGTTGACCAACATTCGAGCGTGGCAAAGTGGCATAAGCATTGCCACCGGGACGCTGCTGCTGCTGTTGCTGTTGGTACTGCTGCTGCTGCTGCTGAGGTGGATAAGAGACCGGCACCGGTGACTTGGGCGCTGCCGCTGGCGGCTGAGAGGCGCCATACGGACGAGCATAGCCCTGATTGACCTAAACAGAGCGAGAGAACGGGAGAGAGCACATTAATTATATTTCATTATAATTCGCTTTAAGGCGATGTCCTGGAAATTCAAATACAAAAAATAGAAAGAAAACTCAAATTAAAGTTAGTTTTAAATAATTCTAACCTAAATATCGAAACTAACAGCTGGCAGACACTGCGGCTGCACTGAGTACTACATACAAAAGTCGGCCTAGACTTTTAGTACTACTAGACTAAGAAACACTTTTCCCAAGTGAAATTCTCATCTTTATTACTATAAATTTTTTTTTTAATATTGCTTTTTTTAAGAGCGTAAGCTAAGAAGGCAGACTAACGACTACGACATCCCTAAATAAATTTCTAAACCATATTTCAATCTTTATTTAACTTTAACTGCTAACAGGCACAGCAGTTACAGTGATTACTAAATATAAAAGTTAGGCTAGTTCTTAGCGAGCCCAAAGAATGAATCAAATGAATTTCTAAACTTTAATTAATTGCAACAAATATATTTTAATTATTTTCTTAATTTTCTTAACTTCATATACGTACACTGCTGGCAACAGTGGGTGCTAAAAAAAATATATTAACAACTAGCAAATCATTAAATAGTTTCTTAGCCATATTTCTACACTTAACTCACATACAAAAATATTTAAAAATTTGCTGCAACTTTCTTAAGGCATCTTAAAGCGTGCACTAAATGCTAACAGACAATGAAGTTACAGTGCCTACCTAAAATTCTTATCAGCTCATTTTTTATAATTTCCCAACATTTTTTTGAACAATTTCTGAAGAGTCTACATAGGTGTAAGCAAATTGCTAGCAGTGAGTGTCTACAGTGCGTGCTGGCTATAAAGTCACACTAACTACTGGCAAGCTAAGAGACTTTTCCAACTATTACTCAACTATACAAAACTATATATCAAATTTTAAGCAAAATTAAACCAAGTATGCATCAACTGCTCACAGTCTGTGCTAGATTGCAGCTACAGCGTCTACCAGCTGAAGTCGTTCTCTTTCAATTCAATTCAATGACAACAAACATTAGCGAGTTAGACATAAAAAACATTTAACACTTTGGCAGGCTTTGTTTTTGGCTTGCTCAGTTTAGCTCGCAGCGAGGGGCGGGGGAGGAGCGGAGGCGCATGGGCGCGGAGGCGCAAGGGGCGTGGCTTACGCAGTTTAGTTTTGGCTTACTTACCCGATAGCTGGCTGAGGCATTGCCCTTGCCAGGCGGCTGCACGCTGCGTATTACATTTCCGGTCAAGGTGACATACTCGAACGGCTGATCAGAGCCGCTCGCTGCCGATGCCTGCATCGAGGGAACTGAACACGCAGCAGCAGCAGCGACGGCTGAGTCGCCAAAGCAATTGTTGTTATTAATTAAATATTGCTCATCCGCCACGTTGGCCGACATTATATCTGACTGAGCTGAAGCTGTAGCTGTTGCTGTTGCTATTGCTGTTGCTGCTGTTGGCTTTGCCTGATGTGAATTAAATTTCAATTGATTAGCGAGTGTTGCACTCAAAGCTGCAACATTCTGTCCATTGCTTGTTGCTGTTGTTGTTGTTGTGAATGGTTTGGCCGTGTTGTTGTGTCTGTTGTTTGTGTTGTTGCTGTTGTTACGGTTGTTGTTTGTGGGTAGCTGTTGCTGCTGCAGCTTATGTGAGTACTGCTTTAGCAGTTGATTATATGCATTATGTCCCTTGTTCTGCATGTTCATGTCATTCTCATTCTGTGGCGGTGCGGGGGGTGCGGGCGGTGCGGCTGGTATATAATTATCAACAGCAGCCACATCCAGCGATGTGCTGGAGCCCGATGCCTGGCGCGAGTGCATGGGCGACTGCTCCATGTCCAGCGAGAGTGTGGAGCTGGGGCTGAGGGCGGCGGCGCTGCACCCACCCAGACCTGACGATGAGGAACCGCTGGAAATTGATGAGAGGCTGCCAGCAGCTGCTGCCTGTTGCTGTCGGACAGTGGTTTGGCTGCCACTCGGTGGCAGCTGCAACAACTCCTCGCTCTCGAATTGCAACAGCTGTGTGGGCGACGGTGGCGGCGGCAGCGGCAGCTCGTGGCAACTGCTTGCAGTCGACTCTGGCTCCGGTTCGAGCTCAGGCATTGGCTCGGACTAATGTGTTAATACGAGCGCGTGTTTTTTTATGGGGAGGGCGGGAGGCGCAACAAGAGGCAGGCAGGCAGGCGAGCGGGCGGGCAATGGCATGTAAATGGATGCACAGTTAATAAAGGCAGTTAATTAAAATGCACAGCAAAAATTTTACAACTTTGAGAGACTTTAAAGAGTGAGTCGTATGTGTGTGTGTGTGTGTATACGTGGCATATGCTTAATGTGTATAGGTGTACATATGTGTGAGCACTAATAATAGCTAATAGGTCAAGGTCAATGCGCCAACTAAAGCTAGCTCCTGACTTTTAAAGTGGCAAATGCTTAAGAGTTGTATAAGAGAAATGCAATTTACGTAGAGAATATAAAAGATTTGAGTAATCTTAGAGAATTAAATATTTAATATAATTGCAATTCAAATTCTAACAGATATATAGAAGAAAAAAATACATATATAAATATAAATTTATATAAATAGTCCACAAAGTAATTCAAGAAATACTTAGAAAGAATCTACTAGCACAAAGTCTAAAAAATTAATTGAAGATAAATTTTTACTTGTTGAATAAAAATTGAAAAATGTAATCCAAAAATGGATTCAAGAAAAACTTGGTATGAAAAACTTCAAAAAAATACTTCAAAATTAAATCAAGAGAAATGATTTTTTTCAATATAATCCCAAAGCGTAATCCAAGTTGAATTTCTAAAAACTGTTGAATATAGTCCCAGAATCGTAATCCAATAGGCAAAACAAATCAAGTTTGTTATGCAACGAGACACAGGAAGCAATCGCAATTTGCTAATTAAGATTAAATATACTGTTTTACACTGCAATTAATTTGTGAGTTCTTTCAAGAGAGCGCGCGCACAAAGACACTTCACATTAAGTTTTCTTTAGCTTCGCTTTTAGAGTTTATATATATTTATATATGTTTATATATATATGTTTATATAGTTGTTCGATTCGCAGCTTTCGCGCTGGCTGCGTGCCGCGAACGCGAGTCGACGAGGCAAACTGAATGCGAAAAAAGTTGCGACTGAGACTGTGTCTCCGACTGCAGCTGTGTGGCTTGCTCTTTTTTTTGTGTTTTTTTATTTTTTTTTATAGATCATGGTAAAAATAAATTGAATTAAAAAGCAAACAGCTAAAGCTTGCCACCAAAAAATAAATATATATTTAGCATTTTTAGCCATTCGACTATTTGGCTAGCCATTGCACATTTCACAAAAATGTTTAGCTAGCAGCCAGCAGCCAGCAGCCAGCAGGCAACAGGCAGCAGCATCTACCACTGCATCTGCAGTTCATTCTTCTCGCATGCTCGAAATTACTTTTTACTTTTGAGCATCAGCAACAGAAACTAGTTGACTATTTGTCTATTTATATCAGCTCCGCTCGCTTAGTGGGCGAACAGTTCCCAATTTGCATTGATTAACTTTGATGGCTGCTGGGCTACATTTCATGATGATGCACACTCTGGCTGCACTTGGCGAAAAACTAATTGAATCTGAATTGAATTACAGTACTTTGACTTCCTTATCAAGCTTATACGTGAGAGAACTATTGAAAATTTTAATTATAGTTGTATTTCTTTATTTGTTTATAATTATAATTTTAAATTTAATTTAGTTTTTTTTTTTGCTTTTTTCTTTATAAAAAAATATTTAAAATATTTTTTGTTTCTAATTTTTTTTGTTTATTTTTTATAATTTTTTATTTAATGAAGCTTTTCATTTTACATCTTATTTATAATAATTATGTTTGACTTTAAATAGTTCTTAAATCTTTAATTTTAGCCTCATACATTTTAAAGCTTCAATTTAACTTCGCTTTAATTTTCTCTGAGTGTATCAAATCAATTACAGCTCAAGCAAATGCCACGCCTATAGCTTAAGCTGCCCTAAAGCAGCTTCTATTGGATTTGCATGCCGCACAGCTCGCAGCAGCAAAGCCCAAGCTAAACACAATTCAAAGCGCTCTCAGAGGAGAAAGGGTAATTCACAATAAACATAATAATAATTGCATGCATAGAAAAAACAAGCGAATTATCTCAGACTAACATAAACACACACCCACACACACACACGCACACACACACACACACAACAAATAACACACACAAATGCAAAAAGTTTTCCATTTTGTCGTTTTTATCGCCAGGAAAAATAAAAGGAAACAAAAGCAAAGAACAACAAAAAGTATAAGAAGAAGCTGAAGCAGAAGCATAAAAATGATTTGAATTTCTTCTTCTTCACCTTTCGCTTCGTATATTTTTTCACACACAGCGAAAATTTCTTCACGTTGCCTTGAAACTTTTTTTGTTTTTTGTATTTTTGCATTTTGCATTTTGCATTTTGCATTTTCTTTTAACATTTTAGCATATGGTATATATGACTGTGTATATATAGTATTTGTATCTGCCGCAAGCAAAAATTTATGCAAACATGATAAGATTGATTGTAAAAACAAGAAGAAGAAGCAGCAGCAGCAGCAACAAAAGTAGTAAAACTAGAAGCAGCAACAGAAGCGAGGGCAACTTCAAGTATTTCATTTTGGGGTCAGACAATTTTTTTTGCATTTGTGTGTGTGTGAGAGTGTGTGTGCGTGTATGCATGTGTGTATCAACAGCTAACAAATATATTGTATGAGCCAACTTGTGCTTACCGGTGCCGGAGTGGGCGTGGCATTGCCATTGGCATAGCCGTTGCTGCCATAGCCATGCGAGTTCAAGGCCGAAGAAATGGTGCTAGCGCTCAGCTTGGTATTCCTAAAGGAAGAGAATAGAGTCGATCGTATGATTAATTAAAAGAAATGTCATGTCACCTCTAATTGAATGCAGTTTAATTGACAATCAGCTCTCTCTCTCTCTCTCTCTCTCTTGGCCTTTAATTAAGTTGCGATTTGACCAAAATGTTCAAACAAATCCCAAAGCCCCAGACAACAACATCTGTCAGCCCTAACGAATGCTCTATATTTATATATATATATATATATATATATTCAATTTTTATCTTGATGACTAGCCACAGCTCTGGCCACGCCCCGAATGCCCCCTTTCACCTATCACTGCTCGACTGCAATTGCATTTAATAAAAATTTTCGCTGCTGACACGTTGGCAATCAGTTGTCAGTTTTTATGTCCACAGCAGATGTACAAAAAACAGAAAAAAGTGTCATTCAATTGGTAACTAGGGAGAGCATAAGAGAGTGAGAGAGAAGGGGGGGAGGTAGTCCGGGTGCCAGGCAAACAATGGCAAGGGTACAAATAATATATCCCCCACTTTTGGCTATCGCGTCGAAATGTCAAACGTGTTTTGGCATACGGAAAAATAAATATGAATTGCATTTTTATATTCATATTCGTATTCATATGAATATTCATATTCACATTTAATTCTTTTCGTATTCATATTAATTTGTCACAGACCAAAACTAGTGTAAACAAATTGCATTTAAAGTCTATCAAATCTAAGCGAAACATAAAGCCAGAATTACAGGGTATATATATTGAAATTTTCATTTATTCATAGTCAAATTCATATTTATTCGTATTTAAAATCTATCAAATCTAAGCGAAATTTAAAGCCAATTGTATTTAAAATTTGAATTACAGGGTATCTATAGTCTGATTTTGTGTTGATAGTCAAATTTATCTTCATTTCTATTCATAGTTAGTTATCCATCAACTATATTTTAAGCAAGTCTAAGTATTTGTGTCTTGTGGGTAAAATTACAGGGTATATATAGTCAGCATATGGGCTTCTTGCCTGCTCACATTCTTCCGCAGTTGCCTGATCTGAACTATTGGCCTTTCTCACTTATTTTCCTCTATAAGTCTCAGCTTTCGATATTTACAGGGTATTTTGGTTGTGTGGTGTACTTACGGCTTAATGGGCACTGGCACATAGCCCTCGGTGCCAGCTGGTGGATGCGACTGGGCGGCCATCTTGGCATGGACGTCGCAATAGAGCTTGTTGTTGAAGTTGTAGTAGCCCTGGTTCTTCAGGGAGGTGCCACAGGTGGCACACTTGAAGCACTCCACGTGCAGGTTCTTGTCCTTGATGCGCACGAAGACACCGCTAGAAAAAGTTATCGAATATTAATCGAATATCCAAAAGACTTATGCTAAGAAGAAACTAACGATTGTAAGTCTTTAATCGGTTAGTAAATGTTATCGATTAATAATCGAAATGTGGTATATGTGATCGAATATTAAAATCAAATGATATTTTAAGATTAATTAGCATTGGATTGAATCTATTAACAATTAATAATTGTCGATAATTTATCGATAATATTTACAACAATTACAAGGAAGCCTTTTAAGAATATACATTATTATAAATTATATTAAATAACAATTTATCAATTGATAAAAGAAACTATATTTGCTATCAGATATCCATATCGAAATACTTTTAAATCGAGGCACTTTGAACATTTTTGATTTGTTGAACAATCTATAGATATTTATCTGCTCAGGCATGTCAAGTATTATCGATTACTTATCGAATGCATTCATGATACAGTTAGTGAAAAAACAACTGGAATAAATAAATGTAAATGTGGAATAAAATATGTTAAGTCCATATAATGAATTATCGAATTAAGCTCTCTGAGCCGCCAATGGGCAGCCAATTAAATTGGCATACAAATTAATACAAATGATGATGATATTCCCCAATGACAGCCAACTGGACTCCAATTGTCAGTGAGAGAGATTGTGGGGGAGTAAATCCAATTGGAAACCAGCTGCATAGTGTTGCAGACGGCGCAAGGTGTTGGAGGCGTGTCTGCATAATAATCATGTGCGCTGCATAAATTTAAACAATTGACTTCGAAATAAAAGCAAATTAAAATGCGCGCACACACACACACACTGAGACACACACACACACATTGATATACAGACAGACATCAATGAATTATCATTGTAGAATCCTTACACAATGCCCACGCCGCACAATTGACAGGCCGGATGTCCGCTGGCGGACAATGAACGCACGCCATCCGAGTCGCTGGCCAATGCCGCCGCCGCAGCATCCATCTCGGCCTTGTACTGTGGACCCTGTAGAGCGGGACATATGGGCATAACAATGATGCGCGGATCGTGCAGCTCCTCCTGCTGGTTTTCCTGCTCCTGCTGCTGTTGCTGCTGCTGTTGCTGGGGCTTGGCAACGGGCAGACTGGGTCGATGCGTGGCCGCCGGCGCCAGCGTATTTTGCTGTAAATTGGTGCCGATGCGCTCGTCCTGTCCTCTCTGTGGCACCTGGCTGTGGGGCAGCGGCGTGCGTCGCTCGTTGCCGCCAATCGCATGGCTTTGCGTCCAATAGAAGTTCGCCGGGCTGTGCGGCTCTGCAGCAGCGACATTATTATCGCCATATGCACAAAAGTTCAATCAGTTCACAAAGCCTTTGACAAGTTATTTGCAAGCAATGTGGGGAGGTTAGGATAGGATACTCCCTCCCAGATATAAGCCCCTCCGGCATAAGGACGACCCTAAACTAGACCCAGCCTAATCTTGACATAAACTCGCAGCTACTACTCGGCTTAACAGGCAGTTAGAGACCAATGTTAATCGGAGTGTTAGTGTTAAAGTCCACTGTAAATGTTAGCGTGCATGTTAAGCAACTGGTAATGCGTAGGTTAATGACTGAATGATGCTTGATGACAAATAAATCTTTGGGCTTTTCAGCTTATCTTAATATTCGTTTAGTGTTAGCTGAATTTTACTGTTACTGTCACTTTTCATTTCAGTGTTTTTGCTACTGTTGCTGTCCTTTTTGATGTTACTGTTAGCTGACGAATGACTTAATCAGCATACAGATTATCTGTTGCATATATCGCTGATTTCATGGTTTCAGTTATTATTCATGTTAATCTTAATGTTAATGTTCATGTTAATGTTTAGCTTGGTTTTTAGTTACGACACTTACGTAATGAGGCGTTCGCACTCGGTGCAAATGTTCTGACCAGTTGGCAGTCCCCCGGTGCTTGGGGGCTTTGGCGTATTGACGGGGGCGCTCACATGGCGAGTGGCATTCGATTGTTGTTGTTGATATTGTTGGTGTTGGTGTTGGTGTTGATGTTGGTGTTGGTGTTGGTGCTGATGTTGGTGTTGTTGGGGTTGTTGCTGAGGTTGTTGCTGTTGTTGTTGATGATATTGCTGCTGTTGCTGAGGTGCATCATGCTCATAGTTGTTGTTGTTGTTGTATGCTGTGTTTGTTGTTTGTGTAGATTGATGTTTTTGTATGGAATAGAGTTGAGAGAGTACAAACATGAGTTAACGAACATAGAACGAGAACGAGAACGAGAACGAGAAGTAACTGCAAACAGAAATCTAACACAAAATTTCGAGTAGTATAAACCAATCTGATCTTAAACTCTATAACCTAAGCTAAAATTTATGTATATTTTATGATATATAAATAGTAAATAGATAAAGATAGAGAGAGAGACAGAGGGAAAGAGAGAGTTGTATTTGTATTGTGTGGGCTTTAGAAATTCGACTTGATATAAAGAAACCGAAAATCCATTTCTTTGTGTTTATCTAAGCGCAAAACAGAACAAAAAATTTAAACAAAATCAAAATAAATAAAATAAAGTCAATTCAGATTAAACTAATATATTGTATATATATTTTGATGCCCTAAAGAGTAGTTCAAGGTCTTTGCCATGTGTTTTTAAAAAAAGACACTAGAGAGTCAATGCTGCTGTTATCTCAGACTTATTTATAACCCAAAGGCCAAATCTAGCTGGCAACACATGGCGTATGCGTAATATTACAACGCCCCCCGTCTAGCTAGAGGGTGAGAGAGGTCTAACAGCTGCTGGGCTAGTCGGCTATGGTGTCGCTTTTAAAGGGATTCTCGCCTGCATTGAGCAGCAGGAGCATGCGAGCCAGCTCATAGTTGGCCTCGGCCTTACCTGGAGTCGATTGTCCTGTCTCCTCCTCGCGCAGGAACTTCAGCACCTCCGAGCGGTCAGCCTGGTATTCTTTTTCGTTCTTCTTAAAGTTCACACTGCAAGAGAAGAGAGAGAAAGAGGGAGAACAGAACATTTAGAAACTGTTAAAAAAGTTCATTGCATACTTTCAGGCTGCATTGGAAACCCAATAGAAAACGCAGCGCTAAAAAGTATGCTATAAAAAGTAGGCGAGTGACTTGAGAGATTGTTGCGCATACGCCGCATTGTCCAACGCCAAAGGCGGCTCAAAATAAAATAATAAAAAAGATCCCCCAAAGAAATTAAGTGCAAGCAAGTCCCATGCGTGCATTTTAACAACAACAAAAAAAGAAGGAAAGCCCCCAACACGACTCGACTGGCAAAACACGCCAAAACACTTGGCCAAGGGGTGGAAGGGGCAGGCGTGTCAGGGATAAAAGAGCTGCTATCATTTGGCGGAATTGCACTCAGCTTTAGACGCTTAGGCGACCCTGTGGTCGTGCAACACAGAGCCAGGCGAAGGCAGGCGACGCCAGACGGCGGCGCGGCAATAAAAAGAAGCCAAAAACAGAAGCCACAAAATGAAAAAAGAAAACAGAAAAACAGCCAAAACAAATTTTAAAGTAAAAGTTTTGTGTGGCATTCGGTTGTCATGGCAGACAGTTGTTTTTTATACCCTGCTTACAATTGCACGGGAGGGCATATAGGTGCACTTAGCAATGTCTTCATTTGGCTCTGTTTTTGCTTTAAGTTTATTTCTGCTTAGTCACACTGAAGGTAGATAGGCAGGAGCTGGAGTGTGAAGGCTTTTTGCTGGCTTACAGTTTGAAAAAAGATACAGATAGATAGCTTACAGTTTAAGAAGCACTGAATGAGCTGCTTATTGTATTATTTCTAATTGGATTTCTAATACTTTCCCTTTATGTCAAGCCAACACGATTGCAGACACTAAATGGCTCAGATGGGCAAATGCAGTCAGCAAATGGACACTGATTTGATTCATAGTTTGATGGCCTGTTTAAGCATGAACACTTGTCAAATGTAAGAGTAGTACTAAGAGCCGATAACGTGAACGTTATCTGACAAGCATAGCTCTAAGTAGTAAAAATGTCATCTTTTAGCTGCAGCGAGCAAAAGGCTGAAGCCGCTAAGAATGTGAAGTGAGCCTTGAGCGTAAACTTGTTTGCATGTGGATGACAAATATGACCCAATTCTATTCTCCTGTTAGGTATATAAGACTAGGATTTTAAATGAATCAAATAGTTCTGTTCTTGAATTCATCAAACAGAGTTGTTCCCTGATTCTTGCCTCTGTTCTCACTCAGTTTCCTTTTGCTGCTTCGAGGCCGAAACATGGTCTAACAGCTAACAGTTTGAGTTGCAGTAAATGAAATTCATTTCAAAGTAACCAGAGTATGCAACAGTCGAATACCCTCCAAATAAGCTTACTCTTTTCACTTGCTTTAACATTCATATTTTGCCATAAACAGGGTACGCTAACCAGCCAAAAGGGAAGCCTGGACAGACTGACCAGGGCAACAGTGGAAAGTGTGAAAGAGAGAGGGAGAAAGAGGACAGAGAGAGAGAGAGAGAGGTCAGATATCTAGTTGAAATACTTACCCTAGAACACCGCCAGCCAAAACCTCTGCCTGAGCGGAGAGGGTTTCCGCAATAGATTCATCGCTGTAAATGCCAACCGGGGTGTTGTATTGTTTATTGACGATGCTCTTCACGCCGCCATCGCCGCCGCCGTTGGCCTGAAACAAACAGAGCAAACAGAGATCGAGATTCGTGATGAAAATTGGAAGAGAAACGAAAATTGACTAAGAAAATATATGGAAAATAAAATTAGTATCAGGATTTGCTTTTGATATTATTTTATTTTAGTTTGTTTATTTTTTATTTACTTTATATTTTATATGAAGCTTGTATATATATTTAATTTATTCTTGTTTAGTTGACTTATTCATATTTATTTATTTATATTTTTAAAGTAAATTTTGTTATTTTGTTTTCCTGCTCTGTTCGTCTAACCCACTGTGCAGTGTCATATAGAAATGATTATAATATAAATTCATAACAATAAAATGTACGCAAATATATGCATATCATACACATTGATATTATTATGCATGACACATGTGTGTGTGTGTGTGTGTGTGTGTGTGTTTGTGGGTGTGTTTGTGGGTGTATTTGTGGGTGTGTGTGTGAATCACATTAATTCTTGCCAGCAAATAATCCTAGCACTCTTATTCATTACTCATTCTGACACTTTTCAAAAACTACACACAAGCAGACTGACAGACAGAGAAGGGATGAAGATAGACAGAGATAGAGATAGAGAGAGAGAGAGGGAGATGGAGAGGAAGGGAGCATCGTATAAATGCAAATGTTGTCAACTCATAGAAAACAGACAAGTTTCCACTTGTGCCGAAAATAAAATGAATGAATATGAAAACCCACACAACAATGAGACAGACAAACAGAGCCACAGAGTGAGAGAGGGGGACAGGGAGACAGGGAGAGGCAGCTTCTGACAGCATTTCCCTGAGAGACTAACTATCAACATCATTGGTCATCAGCACGTCTGCTGTAATTGTGTGTGTGAGAAGCTAATGTTACCTAAAAGCTGCCTCAACCCAAAGCCACACTTTAAGCATTTTAAGAGTTTGGTCAACCAGTTGTTAGAGAGAGACTTTATAAATGATCTAAATGCGGCCCACAAAAGCATGCTACACTTTTTTATTATGGTGCTGAGCTGTGGAGTTGGTAGAAATTGTTAATGATATGCAAAAATTAGCAAATAGAGAATCTTGGGTATTATATCATGAAAGTGTTGAGCTATCATAGGCTATGCTATATACTTGTTATATGAAACTGCTAGAAGAGTTCACTGAGTTAAAGTAAGAGAAGTTTGTCGTATTTCTACAATAGAGACAATGAAAGTGTGTGTTGATATAGGTACAATCAGTCTTTTTAAGATTGTCTAAGAGTAGATCTAATAAAAAGATGCTGAGAAATAAATAGTGAAGTAACTATGGCAGATCTACAATAGATCTACATTCACATATATATATATATATGTATATCTGTCTGTTCATGTATTTATAACTTACAAATGGACGCGCCGAGTTGTTGTAGCCGCAGCCAATATGCTGGCTATCGGTTTGATGATGAGCCAGAGAAGTTTTCGTCACTGTCTGCAAATAGGGCGAATTGGCCTGTGGCACGTTGCCAGTGGGCGTAACATGTGGCCGCCAGGTAGAGCCGCCACTACAAATAAAAGAGACAGAGAGCGAGAGACAGTTTAAAAGATGTTCAAGTTTAGTTAGAGCTGAGTGTAGTTACCGCTGCACTGTGATAACGAAATTGTTGCCCGAGCGCACAACAATGTCCTGGGCATCCTTGTGGCGACAGTTGAAGACGTCCACGTCGTTGATCTTAATGACAGCATCGCCTGGCTGTAGGCCAGCCTGCTCCGATAGACTGCCAGCATTCACCTGCAATTGCAATTGAGAGGAAAGAAACAATCAATCAGGCAATCAATCAATCAGTCAGTCAATCAAAGCATCCACATAAATCCAGCAGCTAAAAGTAACTGAATTCAGCAAATATGTTAACCTAAGGCAACAAATTCATTCACTGCTCAGTTTTTGCACATTTTCTTTATTTTTCATTTTCATTTTTTTCACTTTTGTTTAGTTTATGTTTTCGTGTTTTCATTTATTTATTTATTCCGCTGGGAAATTGTGCGCGGCTAAAGCCATAAATTTGCCAACGATTAAAATCGTAAAAGTTTCACAGCCACAACAGACGCTGCATTTCCCCCATTGCACACATGTGTTCAAGAGAGGGCGACCGAGGGTGAGAGAGGGTGAGAGAGGGCGAGAGAGGATGAGAAGCAAAGGCGCTTGCCGCGCCTTCAATGCAAATATCTTAAAGCTTAAACTTTAAACTTTTAGCTGAAATTTATTTCAAGTTGAATCAGTTTTTAGATCTAACTAAATTGAGCCTAAGCCTAAAAAAAATTATTTCAAGGCAAACAAACTGTGAGTTGATTGTCCTTAGATAGAAAACATTTTCCAATTAAATAAATATGAAAATTAAAATTTAATTTAATTTGAAGAAGCAAGAGTAAAGTTAAAATATCTTCACTTTAAGCTAACCACTATAATTAAATTGAATAATTTGTATAAGCTAATATTTAATTATATTACAAAATGTGCATTTGAATAATTTTTTTAAATATTTAATTTTTTTAATTTAAACATTTTTTTATTTAAAATATTTTTTAAATATTTATGTTTTTAAAAATATAAATATATAAATGAAATAAAATTTCAAATATAATACATGTCAAACGAATCAAAATTAAATAATATATATTATATATTAAAATTTTTTCAAGTACAAGTTTTAAATTTTTTATAACATTTTTTTTGTTTATCAAAATTTGAAGTAAATTCAAAATTAAATAAATTTCGAACTAATCAAACTAAAATCTTTTGAATCGCAGCCTTTGGCAGCTTCAGTCAGCCACAAAACACAGCAACCTCAAAGTCGCCGCTGCTGTTGCACTTGACTTAAGTCTAGGCTCGATTTATGCGCCGCAACTCCCCACCTGCCACGTGACTAGGCTCAGGTGTGTCGAGTTGAAAATTATGCGCGCTCTGCACGTTTCCACTTTGCCAAATTGTCTGTTTATCAGACTCAGCCATCCCCCCTCTCTCTCTCTCTCTCGCTGTCTCCCTCTCTCTGTCTGACTGAACTGTCGAATGTGGTTCGCTTTATATTTACACAAAACAGCAACAAAAACACTCAACATTGACACACACACACACACACACACACACACACACACATGTGAGTGTGTCTGCCGGCTGACTGCATAAATATTTCATTGGCTTGTTCGCCAAGCGAGACACCTAAATTTTGTAATATTTACAAAGTTGCTAAAAATGTGGCGCACCGAAAAAACCAAAGCCAGCAAAACCAGAATCAACCTGAAAGCCTGCAAACCCCAAGCCCAAATCTGGGAACCAGAACCAGAGCCAGAACCAGAACCAATGGAGCCAACGGAGCGGGCAAACGACAGAAACCCAAAAAAAAGAAAAAATTCAAGCAAAAGCGCGCGAGTTTTCTCCCTCTCTCTTCCTCTCTTTCTCTCAATGGATGCTGTTGACATGTTCATTTTCTTGTAACATGTTTGTTGTTGCTGTTGTTCGACTGTTGAAAATTGAAATTGGTCGGACTTTGAGGTGTTGCACAGTGCGCGAGAGAGAGGTAGAGATGGAGAGAGGTGAGGGCTGCTGGGGAAAACGAATCAAAGTATGCGCTGTTTCGCATTTTGTTTTTATTGATTTGACACAAGTATATATACCCTATACTATACATATAAGGCATGACTGACATTTCAAGCAACATGCAACAATTTGACAATCTGAAACGAGTACTTAGAGCTCAAATTCAATTTTAAATTGAGTTGAACTTCACTAAAAACTTTCGCCACACACATGGTTTAAAGCTTTATGTTCATGGTAAATCTCTCTGATATAAATGACAGTTTCTATTTGACTTTCTTGAATTGCACTTTACAACACTGCAACGTGTAATACTCCAAGCTACTTTTACAACACTTTTGTATTAAGAAAGAGCAGCAAGAGAAACAGTTTGTCTGAGTCGCATTTTTTATAGGGTATTTGCTACAGGAGCTTAACTTCAACTTAGCGTTGTAAAAGATGCTTTTTTCTGTTTGCCAGCAAATTGCATGTCACAAAAGTGCGCTTGGATTTAATGTGTGTGTGTGTGTGACTGTGTGTGTGTCTGTGACATTGGAATATTGACATTTGGACAGTTTTATGAGTACCTGCGATCAACATGCGCCCCACCCATAATATTTGTTCACTGTCTATCTATGGCTGGCTGTCTCTATGGCTGTGTGGCTGTGTAGCTGTGTGTGGCTCTCTGTGGCCTGGGAGCCACTGCACCGCTGTCCGCTGTTTGTCAGCTTTGTTGTGGCTTGGGCCCGGTTGCGCTTGTTAGACATTTGTCAGCTTTATAGCATTTGTGGCCAGCCGCCAATTGACAAGGCATTTGTTTTCTGCCTTTGACTTATGAGCGTGTCGAAGGCGAGCTCCATTTCAATTACCATAAAACTTTGATCCCCTCACCTCTCTCTCTATGCCAGGCAGAGCATGCGACACACTTTGACTCTGGTTACAGTTTGCCAAAAATTTGGAGGCCAGCCAGCAGCACCAGATATTACATGTGTTAACCAGAGGACTCTAGCAAATGATGATTTATAACTGGACAGCCGCAGCTGAGGCAGCTCCGCAGTGGACGCCAGCTCCCTAGATGGTAATAATCATATGAAACACACTTCGGTTCACATTTTTATTTTCATTTGAAAATATTTAAACATTTTACCCTGCTGAACATTGGCAATTATAAATGAGGAGCGAAGAGATGAAACGAGAGGAGTTGAGTAGAGTTGAGTTGAGATGACATGAGACGACAGCTGATGAGATGAAATAAGTTGAAATGAGATGAGAAGAGATGAGCTGGGAACCGTTTCAATGAAATAAGCTGAAATGAGATGAGATGAGAGGATATGTGCTGAGAACAGTTGGGCTGAGATTTGAACTGAGAAGAATTGGGATGAGAAGAGATGAGCTGAAAAGAGATAAGCTTAGAACACTTGGGATAAGGAAAGATGAAATGAAACAATACGAGAGAAGCTCGTATGCTGAGAACAGTTGCGATGATATTAGATGCGATCAAATAAGGTCAGATGAGATGGGAATGAAATGAGATAGCTCAAGAGACAAGAAGAGATAAGCTGACGATGTGTGATATGAGATGAGAAGAGATGGAAAATCAAATGAAATGATATCAGCTGAAATGAGAATCAAAATATGAAATGATGAGTAGATGAGATGCAATCAAATCAAAAGAAAAGATGAGTTTATACGGAAATAGATGAAATGAGATGGATATGAGATGGTAAGATATTAGATGTATAAAGCTGAGAAAGAATCGAATGAGATGAGATGAAATCAAATGAGACGAAATGAGATCAGAAGAGATGAAACGAAAGACGATGTGTTATGAGTTGAAATGAGATGAGCTGCCACTGAAACTTAAATTTAAATTTAAAGTGCCTCAAGACAAAAGCCAACAACACATACAAACAGAGAGAGAGAGATATATATAGAGAGATAGAGAGAGATAGAGAGAGAGAGAGAGAGAGAGAGAGAGAGAGAGAGTGTGATTCATAAATCCATATAGCAAATTAAATTTAATGGCCAGACTCAGGCAGCAATGCTCGTAATCAAGTCAACTAATCCATTCAAGTGCATTCAAATTGAAATTCACTTGACAGCAATTGGAATTGAAATGAAGACCAGTTGATGCTCTTGCCTGGGCACTAAAGCCCAACTAACTCTGTTTAGCTCATGTGCTCCTCTCTGCCCTATTCAATTCACTTGCCACACCCACTTCTTGTCAATTTCACACACTTTTGCCTAAGCCAGAAAAACATATCCTTTAACACTCTGCAATTTAGGCAAACAAACTGGGTAGACAGAGGCAGAGGCAGAGGCAGAGACAGAGAGAAAGATGCACGCACATTTTGTTGCCTGTTTACATACATATATGAACAGTGGGTGACAAAAGTATGTGCACACAGCTTCATTAAGTACATTTGCGCTATGGTATAGTTCACTTTGGTGTGACGCTCTCTGTCTCAGCGAATATAACAAAGTCTTCAAATTATTATAGATAAATGTTTCTCAAGGCGAGCACACAACTTTATTGCCCACTGTAGAGATGGCAGAGTCGACAGCATGCAAAATATTTATGTTGATAAATCAAGTTTGCTTTTTGTGGATTAGGTGTATCTAAAATAAATTAAATTTGTGGCGTAAATTGTAGGCCAAACACAAAAGGCGAGTCCCAACAAGGCAGGACGAAGGATGCGCAGAAGCTGCCAAGTTGTTAGCCAAGTTATGAACTTGTTTAATTGAAAATAAATCAGTTTAAAGGCAACATAAACCGCATCAACTCCATTTGCCAAGCCAAGTTTTATCTGCCTCTGCTCTGCATGCCACGCCTTCTACCCACCTCCGCCCCGTTTGCGCCATAAAAACCAGAAAGCGAAATGCTCGTAAGTAGAACGAACAAACGCTCAAGAGCCGTGCGAAGAGTCTCGAATACTGCGGAAATGCAGCGCGCAAATACAATGAATCTCAATGTATATGAATATGCATGGCCATCACTCATACGCCCCATCCGCCTCGCTCTCCTTATCTCCCTCTCTCTCTCTCTCTCTTTCTCTCGCTCGCTCGCAGTAAATCAAGCAAATGCCGCTGCGGTTTCTCTGCCACAACAAATGTTGGCCGCAGCACTTGACCAGTCCGAAATACAAAAAAAGAAGAAATAAAATAAAAGCAAAACGAGGAAGCGCAAAAAAAACAAAATAAAATCGCGTTGCAGTTGCAAACTTGGCAAATGAAGAGTTTTGCCCCTTTGGCCACGCCCCACACGCCCTTGCTTGGGTCAACTGGCCCATCCGCTGGCCAAGCAAAACAATCAAATTCAGCGAGCTGTTAATGCAGCAAAGTAAATACAATGTTGGCTCAACTCCTTTTGGGAACTGATCCAATTTTTAGGTGCTGCTTCCCTTAACTAGTTCCTAGTTCTTTTACTAGTTCCATTTTCAATTAGTTAACAATTTATGACGAACAGCGCAGTAATTACAATGTGAAAACAATGAAAGTACGTAGCAATAGTTTCTTGCTATTTACTAGTTCTTTAAGCTATTCCAAGTTCTTAGTTTAACTGGTGGTTCAAGTGGTTCAAGTAATAGCTAGTTCTTCAACAAGTTCAATTAGTTCCTAATTTATCAATTGCAAAGTTACTACTAGCTACTAGTTCTTGAACTAGTTCCAAATTGTAGAACTAGTTCCAAGTTCTTTGACTAGTTCCTAGCTTTTCAAAAAGCTCAATAGGTTCCCAAATTATGAATTTCAAATTCATAGTTACTAGTTCTTGAACTAATTCCAAATTCTTCAATTAGTTTCAAGCTCTTTAAGAATTTCAATTAGTTCCTAATTTATGAACTGCAAATTAATTGTAACTAGTTCTTGCACTAGATCATTGTTCTCTAGCTCTTCAGAAATTACCTCATATATTTCAGGCTTTAAATTAATTTTTGATGTATTAACAGATTCTAGTTCCGAAGTCTTCCACCCATTCCGAGTTCAGTTGAAACAGTCAAGTTATACAATGTTAGCTCTGCTTCAGCTGCTAGTTCCTGATTTAGTTCCCAGCTCTGCAGCTAGTTCCATTTTCAATTATTCATATTCCACATTGGACAGCAAAGTGAAGGCAAAGCAACTTCTGTTCCAGTTCAGTTGCTGATTCCTTCAACAGTTCTTCAACTAGTTCTTAGTGCTTGAGCTATGATTCCTTTTCAATTATTCATATTCAGTAGGAGGAACAGCAAAAGTTGCTGTATCTGTCGCTAATGGCTTTCTGCCTAACTTCGGCTACAAATTGCCAACTTTTTTTTGGCCTTTTTTCTAGCCTTTTTTTTACGTGCTGCGCATGACTCAACAGCTCACAGAAGTTATTTATTTATTGGCTAAAAAGAGGAGAGGGACAAAGTCCAATTCAGAGCCTGCTTTGACATAGCTACAACGGCAACAGCAACAGCAGCGGCAGCAACTGTTGCTACAACAACAGCAACATTTTGTTGACTGTCGGCAACATTTATAAATTATGATTGCAATCAACGTGCCACAAAGCGCGCTCGCTGCCCGACTGGACAAGGTTTTTTTTTTTTGGAAATGACAGTTGCAGTTACACGCACACACACACACACACACATACACACACACACACACACACCAGCTCACTCACATTTATATAAATGGGGCGCTGCATATTCATAACTAGTAAAATGGAAAAACTTTGCACAAATGAAATTATTGTGGCCAATGCCGGAGGAAATTTGTGTTGCACAGCTAATGAAAGGGTGGCAGGTGAGCGGGCGGACAGGTGAGCGGTGAGCAGTGAAGCGGGCAACTGACTGTATCTGCCCGCCTGTCAAATCTATATGCGAGCGTGGGCAGCACCCGCCAAGTGAACCTCAATTTATCTTCGAGGCAACTATCAGCAAGCGACGCTGCAGGTGAGGCAGGCGGGGCACAGGTGAAAAGGATACTGACAGCTGTTGCGCATGTGTGGCAACACCTCTTGCCCAACGAATGTGCGCATACATTCATGACTAACTGTGCTGCTAAACAAATGGCAAATGCCTAAGGAAACACAGAGATCGGATGACTTGGACAGCGCAGGCAAATAAATGAATGAGATGAGAAGAAATGGGAAATGCACTGAGAGAAATTATAGTAGCAAAGTAGTATTTGAATCATATATTGAATTCAAATTGAAGACAGTGAAGTCCTTCGAAACATCAATAAAGAAACATTTGGGTAAACTGAAAAGCTAAGCTTGGGTATCCCATCAAGAAGTCGTTGCAGCTGAGTGCCATAATGCACTGAGAGAAATTATATAATATTTTATATATTGTCAGCCCCTTTTCGCTCAGTGTACTTTACACTGTCTGTGGCATATTAAAAGCTATACTGCCTCAAATATTCAAATGAATCTCGTTTCAAATGGCGCTCACGTTGCCTTTAGTTTGGTCTCAAGTGCGCAATTGCAACTAAAAATTTCAATAATTGTCACATGTCGACTTCTTGATTAAAACCAGGTGAGTCGAGGCGTGGGCGTGGAGTCAAGGAATTACATTCCGGGACACATGACACCAGCAGGCAGCAGCCAGCAGCCAGCAGCTTGGGTCTTGGTTAATGCGAATGAGAAGGGTTCATTAGGCAAAATGTTTGCCGACACAGGATACCTGCCTGGATATGGGTTAATAAGACACAAGACGCGCTAAAGTGACAAACGCCAGGATGACAGGATGCCAGGCTGCCAGGCTGCCAGGATGTAGTTACCCCTGTCAGAGTAGCGCACTCTCTCGCTCTCCGCCCTCCGCCCTTCGCTCTTCCCTTACTCCATTTAAGCATCTTGTGCGTGTAAAGTCATTAGAGAGTGCAGAGAGCAAGGCGGGTGTAAATATTGCCAAAAGCGCCAGGCAGTCTACAAAAATACACACACAGAGGGGGGAGACAGGCAAGCACAGATACACAGCTTAGGCTGCGGGTGTGGGAGGATGCAGAGGGGGCGTGGCTTGGTGTGCGCCAAGTCAACAACAGGCAACTGCCGCAACGCAAACAAGATTAATTAAGGAATGTAAATTTCGTCAAATTACGCGCCATTGTTTTCTAGATATGTGTGTGTGTGTGTTGGTGTGTGTGTGTGTGTGTGTGTGTGTGTGTATATGGATGTTGAGATTTTTTTGTTGTGCATTAAACAACATCATCAATGGGTGGTCCCAGGCAATGTTTTTGAATGATTCGCGGACAAGGTCGAGCGCGTCAAAGGTTGCCACAGGTGTGTGTGTGTGTGTGTGTGAGTGTATAGGTGTCTCTCTTTCTATGTATGTGTGTTATTTTGGGCATTAGATGCAGCCACCCTTTGCGCTAAGCTTTTCAATTTGACGCTTAAGGGTTGGCCAACAACAAAATATTTTTAATTAGCCCCGGAGTTCGCTGAAGTTCGCCGAGTTTGTCGCTGACATTCGCATGCGGTTTTGCTTGACTCTCTCTCGCCCACGCTCCCCAGTGACCAGTTAACCCTTTGTGTATTGTGTCAGAAGCATGCATAAATTATTATTATTATTAGTATTTTTGGACCGTCAGAGCTAATGAAGCCAAGCAAACACTGAAGATTCAGAAAGTTAAATTGCTGTTGAAAATTGAGTTGGGCTATGGTAAAATGCCAAAAGAATCTGGGTAACTAGCGATGGCCAACTCCAAAACAAACTGAGTTGACCAAGCATTGCCCGTCTGTCCATCAGTCTATCTATCCATCAGTCTGTCTATCCATCAGTCTGTCTGTCCATCAGTCTGTCTGTCAATATAGTTTACTATTTTGTATATTCTGTCTTGTTTTCTTGTATCAGGGTATTTCTTAGTTGAACACTCCCGACTCTCTTGTTGTGCCAAGCAAAAGCTGAAGATACTGAAATTTAAATTGATGCTGAAAATTGAGTTAAATACCCCAAAGAATCTGGGTAACTAGGGACAGTCAAAGCACATCAAGATGTAGATTCTTGAACAGGAAACAAGCGAAGCGTAAAGGCTTGAAATTTGAAATATATCTCAATTTCTTGTATATCCTAAGCCCTGGTTTGCCTACAGGCATATCCTAGGTGAGCACTCCCGACTCTCTTGTTATGTGTGTGTTTAGCCTTTATCGTTAATCTCTATTGTGAACATTTGGGCTCATGTGAATAGTTCGAACCGTTTGGCTTTCTGGTAAACGCGAATCATTGAAAAGTTGCTCAACTAAAGCAATTAGTGCTGGCTATGTGTCTGTGTGTGTGTGTGGGTATTATACCCTTTTAGTGGCAATCTTCACATAGGGTATTTCCGCCACATTCGCCCAAAATGTTTAAGAACTTGTCGAACTAAAGCAATTAGTGCTGGGCCACATGTGCGTGTTTGAATGTTTGGAAAATCTAAAGCCTAATAGTGCCGTTACCTGCGCTGCTGAGTTTTTCCAGACACACACACGCACACGCACTCAAAAGGCAGACACATGTGGCGTTGTTGTTTACATTTGCGTGCCTAGAGGTCTGGCAAAAAGATGCAGACAAATCCGTTCGCACGTCCGCCGTCCGCCGTCCGTCGTCTGCTGTTTGTACGTGTCGAAATGTGAGACCCAGCAACAGCAACAGCAACGAGAGCAACAACGAGAGCAAGCGCAACAGCAACAACAACAATAAAGTATCTGCAACTGCAAAACGCATTTTGTATCCGCAAGTTATGTCTGTGCCGAATGCTTTTCTCCGTTTGTTTGTTTATATGTGAGGGATTTTTACTATGTCAGTGGGCTAGCAATTGGGTCAGAGAAGCGGCGAGGCCTGTGTTGCGCCAAAGCTAAAATAAAATGCAGCACAGCAGGAAATGTCGATTGCATGTCGCTAGATAGGATTCTCCTCCTCTCTTTCTCTTTGTTCTGTTTGATGCTGTGAAAATTATTTTACAGCTTCATTAGTTTGATGTGTGCGCTCGGCCTGCATATAACGAGATGAACTGGCAAACAGAGCCCAGCAGCATAACCGAGCACCATTAAATAATCCATCAATCAACGGGCAGCGTGTAAACGAAAATTCTGACAGCCCATGAAATCGGTGTAAACGCAATCTCAGAATTCGAGCGCGGCTCTGCCTGCCAGTCTGCCAGTCTGTCCGTCTGTCCATTCTCTTATCTGACTGTGACAGACAGACAGAGCGAGGGACGAACATGAATGATGGCACTCAAATTACATTAAATGGAATTTCAATTGAGCCAAAGACGAGCAAGCAAAACCTTCTACGCCTACGCTCTGATATCAGCCGCTGACAAGACAATGCTCGTCCGTCCCCCATCCCCAACCCCAAATGGCAACACGAAGCTGTAAATGGCATTTACATGTTCGCTGTCATAAGCCAATAGGCTGCGCTCCCCTCGCCATCTCATCTCTCGCTCTGATAATGTGTCTCGCCTCTTTAATGAATCAGCAACAGAATCGCATTTTCAGTTGCATCTGAATACGGATACAGATACATTTCCAGCTAAAGATACTTTTTCAGCTATAGATACAGCTGCAGATACAGCTCGAGATACATTTCTGCCTACAGGTGAAGCTGCAGATACATTTCTAGCCATAGCTGCAGATACAGATTGTCAGATACATCCACAGAGCTGCAATCAGGCAAATGCAATTAGGATTTGTGGATGCTTCGTGTTGCGCATTCTAAGCAAAATTGGCAGGCGGCGGCTTTTGCAGTTGAAGCCTTAGCTCAGCTCTTCATTTCGTCTTTGGGGAGACACAGACAGTACAGCCAGTGTCCCATTGTCAATTGTTATCGGCTGACGCGCCTCTCCAGGGACAACACATGAAAGACAAAGAGCCCGCTGACGCTGCAGAGGCCATTGCAGTGGCTCGAGATCAAGCACGCTGCAGAGGCATAATAAAATTTGCTTGGCTAAGCAACTGAAATGAGGCAGCAACACATGAAAGTGGAAAGAGAACTGATTGCTCCTTGCCACGTGTTGCAGCACAGAAAAGGAAAAAAGCAAGAAAAAACAATTGAAAGTATTTTTTAAATGAATTTAATACTTTTCAAAGTCAGAACTGGGAATCATTCTGCATTCTACTTATAAATGTTGGGGTTGCTGGAGAGAGAGACACATTCTAGACTCTTCCTAAACTTTTTCTAGAGCCTTCCTTGACTCTTCTTAAACTATTTCTAGAATCTCTTGGACTCTACCCAAAATCTTTATAGACTCATCCTAGACTCTGCCTAGACTCTTCCTAGAGTCTTCCTAAACTTATCCTAGAGGGTTTCTAGACTCATCCTATACTCTTTCTAGACTTATCCTAGACTCTTCCTAAACTATTTCTAAACTCCTCCTAGACTTATTCCAGACTCCTCCTAGAGCCTTTCTTGACTCTTCGTAGACTATTTGTAGAATCTCTTAGACTCTTCCTAGACTCTTTCTAGACTCATCCTAGACTCTACATATACTCTTCCTGAATCTTCCTAGATTCTCCCTAAACTTATCCTAGACTCTTCCTAAACTGTTTCTAGACTCTTCCTAGACTCTGCCTACACTCACCCTAGACTTATTCCAGACTTCTCCTAGAGTCTTCCTAGATAGAAGTAGAGTTATAATTCATTGCATGGGCAGTTGTTGAAAATTTCCATGTAGATGCTCAACTTTTAAGTCAAATGTTTCCATAATACCTAGAATACTTTCGGATGATACTTCCTCATTCTGCAGCATCTCATTAAAGTGAAAATATTTCATGCTAAGTCCTTAACTTGTCAAATATCAGAAGGAGCAATTGCTCCTAGTAGGCCAATTGGCCTACTTCAACATTTGCTGAAATCTCAAATACTTGATGAGTTCCCAACAGACTCTCAGAGTCTCCGACTCTCGTTCTCTCAATTAAATATTTAAGTTAAAGCAAATGCAATTTCAATTAGCGCCACAACATTTTGCCCATTAGCAATGAGCGCGAGATTTGTGCCAATTGTGAAAAGCAAAATGAAGACGAAGTAGAGTATATATATAAAAAATATATAAAATAAAGAAAAAAGAAAATAGAAACAGAAACTGAAACAGAAACAATGTTGGCCAAGAATTCAAGACGAACCGCTCGGAGTCGCTCTTCACGGTTCGCGCTGTGAAAATCATTACGTGATTAAGGTCCCCATTACGGCGGACAGCAGAAAATAGAAAAATAAAACTAGAGCATAGCACGCAGACGGCAGCAGACGGAGAGCAGCAGGAGAAGAGGACGCGTTGGGGGTGGGGGGCGTGGTCTAGATTGAGGCGAACCGCAATTGCTCTAAAAATAAATAGAAATAAATAAATCAACGCGAGAGAGCAACAAAAGCGAAATAAACTCAAACAGCAAACAGCAAAAACAATTAAAAGGAAAAGGAATACGCCGTAAGCACTCTCCGATGCCGATGGCGATGGCGCTGCCGATTCCGATTCCAGTATACGGCGTACAAATTTGTATGCCAAACCAAATTTGTGGATCTAATTAAGAGTCTAAATTGTGAGCATTAAATCGAGCACTCACTCTTTCTCTCTTTCCCTTTCGCTCTCCGCCTCTCTTTATCTGTCTCTTGAGCATGCTCTTGCCTGGTGTCCAGTTGCTCAGTTAGTAACCCAGTTTTTTATAGTTGAGTGCAAAACACAGAAAAGCATTTAAGCACACACACACACACTCCTACTCCCACACCCACACCCACACACATTCGCTGTGCGCGATTTTCTTGCTCAGCCTTTCAACAAGTTGGCAAGCAATGCAATTTACGGCAGGACACAGCGAACGGCAAGGACATGGCCATTACTGTGTGGCTGCAGAAGGATTGCACAAAATAGAAAAAAGAATCGAAAGGAAAAACCAAGCACGAAAACTGCAGTCAAGCATAGCTGACTGCAACATGCTCGCTGAACATATACAACGAGTATCTAAAGTGAAAAATGATAAAGAAAAGACGTAGATGTGCTTTAACTTAAAGAGAGCAATTCAAGACGTGGTAGGCCAGCTCTAAAACTGAGGTAGATATAGGTTTCTTTCTGATATGCCACGCCCTCAAGTGAGATCTTAGCACTATAACTGACGAGAGTATACACAAGTCTCTAGTCTCTAGTCTCTGCAATCACATTCAATTTGCATTATGCACTTATAGACATAGACTTACAACCAATATGCCCCACATCCACCCACTGAACGAGTATGAAAATAGGAAAAGAACTAAATGTATGCCAAGCCCACGCGCTGACCATCAATGAAAACGACGACGAGCTGGAAATGTGAAAATGCGAATGGTTGGCAAATTGTAAATTAATTGATGAAAGCAACGTTTAGGAGAATGGGGACAGAGAGAGAGAGAGAGAGAGAGAGACTGAGGTAGAGTGTGAGTCAAGTGCAGCTGCTGCTCCATTTGCTGGCCACAATATTTGAACTGCATTTGGCATGCTTCAAATCGAAACTCGACTCAGTCTTCTCTCTCTGTGTGTGTGCGTGTCTAGTGCTCCCTAGCTCCTAGCTCCTGGCTCTTGGCTCTCTGACAAATTGCTGGTAGCAAGATTAATGCTGTGCATTATCTTTTCTCATTTGTCGATTGTCAATGCAGCCAGTCAACCAGAGACCCCGACGGGTAGCGGCACACTTTACCTTTACCTTTACCTTTAGCTGAAGTTTTCTCTCTCTCTCTCTGTCTCTTGTCCTGGCTATTGTGGTGCTCTGTTCTCATTTGATTTTTTATATTTTTTGTTTTTTGCTTTTCTCTATCAATGACATTTTTTCAATTTTATTTTACTTCGTGGACATTTCCCTGTTTCATGTTTTCCTTAATGGCAAATGACATGGTCAGGTAATTTTCCATTACTCTTTGCATTCCCTCTCTCTCTCTCTCTCTCTCTTTCTCTCAGTTAATGAGAACGAGCCTTACCCTCGCTTAATCAAATAAGTGTACTTTATAATGGAGCGAGAGTGTGGGCGAGATAGACAGGTAGAGTGTATCAGGTCATATCCTCTTTAGCATAGTCATAAAGGAAAACTGCCGACTGCAGCAGATGCTGACAGCCTTGTTGAATGCCACCAATTAGCAGCGAGCCAAAACAATATGTTCACTGGCCCAAAAACAATTCTGCTGCGTCCACAATCTAAATCCCAGCCAGAACATCAGGAAACAAGCGAGTGCCGGCAGTGCACGACTAGCAGATACCCTTGACCATGGTGAGCAGTCAAGAGTCTGAGAGACTCTTATACGCATACTCTTATACGAGAAGTCTTATGCCATTTCACTCTTATAGTGATACTCTTTTACTCTTATACTTTTAGCTTCCTTTACTCATACACTTCTATATTCCCATATTCTTATACTCCTTTATGTTCTACCAATTGCATATAGTATAACATATATGCTCTGCTTACACAATCTTCCAGAGTATTCAAAAACAGGGAATGCGCACATTTTTGAGCTCAGCTCGACTGCCAAACATTGCGCAGTGTCTGGAATTTTTAGGTCTAAATCCTGTTGGGTCATAAAAAGTGCTTATTACATTATCACCTCAAGCGTGGCTGAGCTCCGACACACCCACACACCCTCACACACACACACACACACCCAGAGGCACGCACACTCGTTTCGATGGTCTCGATTGACTTGGCTTGATTTTTGTTTTCTTTTCTCTCCTCCCTTTTTTTGGGGCTAACGTCCAAGGCTTAGGCTTTATTTTTGTGTTGCTGGCAGCTGCTGCTGCTGTTGCTGCTGTTGCTGTTGCGATTTTTTTCAATTTTCGCCTTTTTGGGCCTTTTCCACCTGAGCCTTGAGCCGATTTGGCGGCGGCTGGCTCTTGCCTCTTTGGCTCATCAAATGCTTTCCAAAAATGCGAAAAATGTGTAAATTTTCCAATTTTTCTGCCGCTTCGCATAAGCCCGAGCTGATCCGCTTTTGGCATCGAGTTCATTCAATTTGGATTAAGTCGTTCGTGTTGATTAACGAAATTGACTTTTTTTCCTCCCCAGCAGAATCGAGGCTGTAAAAAGTCGAACTGCTCCAACCAGCTGCCCGCTGCCTGCTGCCTGCTGCCTGCTGTAAACAATTTAGAAGGCAATGCCAAAAGACGTTTCGGCTAAATATCAAAATCAATTTGAAATGCAAGCGAGGCCAATATAATAAATCACAAAAGCAACGTCTCAATTTCCAGCGTAACAAAATATGCGTCATAACAATAAAAACAAAAGCAGAATGCGTCAAGCCCCAAAGGGAGATTGAAGAGTAAGAAGAAGAGGAGGAGGAGGAGGAGAAGGAGAAGGAATAGCAGCAACTGCTGCTACCACATTTAGCTAAATAACTCAAATAAACAAGACAAGGCGACAGGCCATAATATATCAAAGCCCAAAGGCGACAAACACGATGACAAGGATTCAGACAGAATCAGAGAGAGAGAGAGAGAGAGAGAGAGAGAGAGAGAGAGAGGGAGAGGGAGAGGGAAGTAATGACTGTCTAGGGCATCGGCTGTGCCACTGTTCGTCTGCGTTAACTGAGAATCAATGACATATCGTTATGGCTAATACGTGCCCGTTGGCCCATAAAAAATTGTGAAAATAAAATATGAATGGGCATCATAATATAATGTTGATTATAGATACATGTGTGATACATCCGACACACACACACACACATACGCACAACAATCATAATAATAATAACTGTATCATTGACTCGTAGTAAAAGGACATTTCGATAGATATAGAGAGGACAGCTGGCGCGAGCTTTGAATGCGACTTAAAGCTTCGAGTTGGATAGATTAGCTGAGACTCAGATTATTCTTAAAGTCTGATTGAATAGTCAAATAGATTGGCAAAGCGGCTAAAGTTTAAAATGGGTAAAGTGCCTAACAAGTATTTATATTAAAACTAACACTAGGAGTCATTAGCTTTACTTGAGAAAGTTCATTGCAAGTTCAAAATGGCTAAATAATATCGGAAACTCTCGTGCTATTTTCTAAATATATAAAATAAATATATATAAATATCTGAAATCACATTGACACTTAACAAGATTAAACTACAGGCTTTCATTCTATCAACGAACTTTTCAAATTATGAAAAATTTAATACAAATCTGACAAATATCTAGTTTCAACAAGAAGAAAGCTTTCAAAGCACATTAAAAGCCTTACCTAAAAGAAATCTCTAGTCTATCTATAGTCTACAATCTCTTAAAAAACAGATGCCACAGAAGATGAGAACTTAAATGCCGCTCGCTAATTGCTCCACTGACTAATTTGGCAGCTTAATCCTTTGCCTCTGCCTTTGCCTCAGGCACAAGTGAAAGTGGAAACGAGCCATAAACAAACAGCAGAAACAAATGAAAGAGCGAGGGGCAGCTATAAGTTTCCCGTTCGCATAAAGTTCGCTCTGCCGGCCACAGCAAGGACTTCGCCCACGGCTCAGGGTCAAGCACACGCTAAGGCACTAAAAGCCCGGACACGGCCAGTAGCTCAAAGCCGGATATCCACATACAGACCATACAGGAGCACGCAGTTATCAGCTACTGTGGCACGGGTTCCCTGCTCTACGGCTCTCCTGCTCTTCCTCACCGCCTGCTCGACCCTGCAGCTCCCTTTCTGTCCGGCTCACCTCATCTACGGCTTTCCTCTTCCGCGCCTTTTCTCTTATGCGGCTTTCCTCTTCTCTGGTCCTCATCCTCTATGGCTTTGCATCTCCCTCTGCCCTGCTCTCTGTCTTTACCCCTCTACAGCTCTCATCTCCACTGCATCCCTTTGGCTGTACTTCTCCCCTCAGCTAACCTTGTCTATGGATTTTCTTCTCACCTTCTCTCCCCTTGACGTCTTTCTCCTCCTGTCCGTGTCGCAGTTTCCTCTCCAACCGCAGCGTAAGTTGTGCTCATAATTTATTTCGATTACGCTGTAGCACGCAATTTGCGCTGCCCGAGTATCCCCCTCAAGCACACACACACACACACATAAACACTGCGATAAGCGTGCGCACAATTTCCGTTTCCGCTTTGTTAGCCGCATTTCCGCCTCTGCGCCAAAAGGAGAAAAACCCTCCACTAAGCAACAATTAAATCAGCGCCCAAATGAGATCAATTGCAAAAAATATATGATGAGCTCAAGCTATAAATACAGTGAAAACTGCTTAAGCGAACAGTTGAGCGGGCAGCTCACTGTAGCTCGTCATAAAACTATAAGAAATTAGCAGCTTAAATTTGATTCGCCTTGGCTCGAGTCTGACTCATCGATGGACTTTGTATCCATTTGTAACTCTTTTATGTAAAACAAAAACTGAATGAGAGAGAGAGAGAGAGAGAGAGAGACGGAGGGTCGGGGTCGATATCAGACAGGTAGAAATTGAAAGAGTAACTGAATCATATATCAGGTAAAAAGGCAGCAACAGCAACTGCCATTAGCTGACTAATGTAGAGTTGTGAGTGGGCAAGAAGCAACTTGTATTGGCTGTCTGTTTACACTGATTGGGCGGAGAGCGGGCCAAGAGGGCCAAGCGGGGTAACTGTTGAGAGGTAACTGAGTCTTGGCCAAGTTAAGCGCTTTAACGTTTTACAAAACGCTTCTTTTTTGACACCCTGTATGCATTCACAATGTGTAAACAGGGTATATTGACTTATGTGGACAGCACTACTATTTTCATGAACAATAAGATGTGTTCAGCACTACTATTTTCATGAACAATAAGATGTGTTCATGAAAATAGTAGTGCTGCTCAGCACAAAACTTGATCTACGGCTCTATTCTCTAGTCTTTCCAACTAGTATAGTCTTAGGCACCAGTACTTACAAACGTATAAATATTACAGTTAGGGTATCTGTTAGTCGAAACTCTAAAGCCGTAGATCAGTAGATCTGCTGAGCAGCACTACTATTTTCATGAACATAAAAATGAGTTCATAAAAATAGTAGTGCTGCACATCCCAATGTTCATGAAAATAGTAGTGCTGCTCAACACAAAACTTGATCTACTGATCTACGGCTCTCTTCTCCAGTTTTTCCAACTAGTATAGTCTTAGGCGCCAGTATGTGAAAAGAGGTAGGTGTAGGGTATCTGTTAGTCGCGCACGCTCGCCTAATGCACTTTTACATGCTTTTTTTAAGTTTACGCTTAGAACTTATAAATATTTATGGCACACACACCCACACACATACAGACAGCAAAGCATAATGCAGCTAGAGTTAAACCTGACTCCAGCTCTTTTTTTTTGGGCAAATAATTTTGCTACAGCAGCTGGCTCAGCTATCAGCTATCAGCGAGTGTGCGTGCGTGTGTGTGGATGTATTTGTGAAGCAGTGAAGCAAAGCGAATTTTCAGCTAGCGAGCGATTTATGTGCACTGACATGCAACCTAAAAGCAAGCAAGGACAAGCAAAAGCTGCAAGCTGCAAGCTGCAAGTTGCAAGAAAGGAGCCGAACCAAAGCCAGAGCCAGAGCCAGAGCAGCCAGCAGAAGAATATTTCCAGACGAACAATTGAGAAAAATATGCGAAGCACAAGGATTAGGCGAGGACATAGCACAAGCAGCAGCAGCAGCACAGAGCGTACCAAAAATTTATGTGACTTTTGCATGTGGGCCAAACAAAGGAGGCAAAAGGGAGAGAGAGAGAGAGAGAGATGCCATACAGACATTAGTAAAGGCCACAAAATATTCAATAACATATTAAACATATAGACAGAAAGAGATAGAGAGAGAGAGAGAGAGAGGTAGACAGTTGATATGGACAACTCAAGTGAAGCAGCTGGGATAAATCTAAATAAGACGTGCTCGAAGAAATTCTGGACGTAGAGAGCCCGCAGCAATTGTGCAATGAAGTGCAATTGAATAGCGATACCAATGCGGCTATGTATGTGTGTGTGAGTTAGAGGTACTCTCTCTGTGTGCGTGTGCGTGTGTGAATGTAGACAAGACTTGGGCAAAGTCTTGCTTTAGCTCTTGTTCCGCTACTTGAGATAAGACTAGAGTTAGAGCTGAGCATTGAGACTGAGCATTGAGCATAATCCAGAGCTACATTGAAAGGTAAGTGTATTTGTATATATGAATGTGTGTGAGTGAGACTTAAGCTTAACCCAAGTTTTACTAGTCCACGACACGAACAATGGTAGGTAACTCTGAGTAAATACTTTAATTTCCATAGAGTCTTCTTTCTTCTACTCCAAACCTTTTGACAAGCCTATCTTTCCATGAAAGCTTATTCGTGTCACGACACGAAAACTCCGACTGTGTATACCTGAGTAAGTGGTACCATTGCAGAGTATTAATTTTCTTACTAGTTGAGTAGCCCAAGACCACATCATAAATCACATTCATATTGTATATTTATAGCTACGATTCGTGTCACGAGACACGCCTTGTGCTCAGCGCTGATACGCTCGCCTGTCTGTCCAATCACAAGCGGATGCGAATATCGCCTGTCTACCTGCCTTTCCCACTCTCTATCCCTCGCCCTGCCTCTCTCTCTTAGTCTGTGGGCGGAAACGGAAACCAGGCAACGTTTAATGGCTCGTGGAGTGAAGAGCAGTTGGAATATTGTTGAATCAATTGCAACTGGCAACTGCGATAGGCGACTGGGAGCTGGGAGCTGGGAGCTGGAAACTGCAGCAGCAGCAGCAGCAGCTTAAAGCAGCAACTGGGCAAACCGGTAAAAATTGATAATCAATCAAATGCCACGCAGAGCAGAGACACTTAATCACTGTCCGGGCAGTCGAGTCGAGTCTGGGATCAATATAGCCAGCCACTTCCTGCTCAGCTATCCTTTTTTCTTTTCCTCTTTTTTCTGGTATATTTTCTCTTGTTGCTGGCTCGGCTTTATCAATTGAGGACGTGGCTGAGAGCTGATGAATCACAGGAAGTGGGCGCCACTGCGAATGCGTATTATCACCTGGCTTCTGATTCAATTAACGCCTTCGCTTTGCCAATTGCCAGCCGAGCTGAGATTGAGAGACGAAGTGACGAGTGGACGGGCTGCTATCGATGCGAATTCACTTTGCTGCATAAGCAACAATTTTGTGGTCAGTTAGAGGCACTTGCCGCTTGCCAATTGCCAATTTGCTAACTGCCAATTGCCAATTGCCTATTTGCCACACTTGGCATTTGTCATGGCCGAAAACAGAGGAACCGATTTTTAATTGGGAGTGGCCCACAAGGAGATAACCCATACTTGATGACTCTTGCTCTTAAAGTGTGCCAGAGATTTGCTTTAGTCTCTAAGGTTTAAAATCGGTTTTAGTCGATTTCATGGAAAATGACAAAAGTTATAATGCTGTCTGAGCTTGCTATAGCCAAACCTACTTTTAATATGACATATTGTATATGTATACTTATAAGTACTTTCCTATATTTATAAACCTATGCTCATACAGATTCCTCTAATGATGCATCGACAAATGGATGGGGATCAATTGACATTGGTTGCTAACCCAATTGTTCGTATACTCTTATACTCTAATACGTGAATAGTCTTATACTTCTACTAACCTCTGAGAATCTTATATTCTTATACTCTAGAGCACAGATGGTCTTATACTCCAATACACACACACTTATACATCACTGTTCTTCTTATGCTTGCTTACTCTTACACTTATCTATTCTTATACTTATGCAAATTCATATAAACTTAAAGTCTTATACTTCCTTACGCCTGCACTCATATATTCGCATACTCTTATTAAGGCTGACTACATATTTATATATGACACTCGTTCTTCTGTCAGTTAATACAATACTAATATACCCTGTTTTACACATATTCAATGGGTATTAAGGGTATTCAAAAACCACAACACAAATGTCCAACAGTTAGGCAAAATTTTCTAGCTAAGAGTAAAGTGTTGTCCGACTGCGAGTGCGTGTGTGTGTGTGTGTGTGTGTGTGTGTGTGTGTGTGTGTGTGTGTGTGTGTGTGTGTGTGTGTGTGCCTGTGGGTGTGGTTAACTGTTTTACAATTGATTGAACAATAGGTGTTGTGTTCTATGGCAATTGCATAATTTGTTGTTGTTTGTTGTTGTTGCGCAATTAATAAAACGTCCAACTAAATTGAGAGCAACCGCAAGTCTTGACATTGCAATTGCTGCGGCACGTGGCGCTTGTGGTCACACACACACAAACATAAACACACACAGACACTGAGGAGAAGAAGAAGAAGCAGAGTGAGACAAGTTCAATCAGAAAATCATTTCATTATTATGCACAGCTTTTGTTGCCATGAGCTACCGCCACGCTTTGAACTGCGATTCAATTACACAAAGCCAAAAAGCTACGAACGAAACATTGCATAATTTTTGTATTATTTTTCGGGGTAGATGAGAGAGAGAGATGGAAGTAGGGGTATTCATAAATCAAAAACAGCGAGACGTGGTGTGAACAGCACAGAAAAACTGAAAGTAAATGTGAAGACCAAGCCATCCAATTGCTTAATACCCTGTAGAAAGTTTAATAAAACTTAACTTGAGATTTCTGTTTATCACTTAACATTTGCTGCAGCTTAACAGTGATCCACTCTGTTACTGCCATTTGCAAATGTTAAGCTGTCTATGCTGACTAAAACTCCCGTTTCAGTTGCTCTGCATAGAGCATTCCAAAGCGAGTTTTGAAAATTATGAATTTTCATAGTTGGAGACAAAGACAAACATCGCAGCAGACGAAAAATTCAACCAGACAGGAGTCAAATAATTAATGGCTCTGCAAAAGGGGACTACAAACACGAAGACTTCTGCAAAAATAACTGAAAAAAAGAGAGGGGTAGAGGAAAAGGGGAGAGAACAAGAAAAACAAAAAGACAAAACACAAACAGAAACACGCAAAACAGATTTGCATGCACCAAACGCAGAGAGTTGAATGCAAAACGCTGAAGTGATGGCAGTGGGCGGCCACATGTGGAGGAGGAACTGCACGTCGGTTGCCTTGGATGCCGACAGTAGCTTGTTAGTAGCCAGAACCATAGCCAGACCCAGACCCAGAGCCAGAGCCAGCAACAGTCTAGACTTTAAGTTGGCTAATAGCTGTTGCTGCAGCTGTAGCTGTGGCTATTGCTATAGCAAAGAGGCAGCATCCTTTCAGCTGAAGCTCGTTGAAATTTGGTTTTAGCTATTCCTATTTGATATACCCATTGAAAAATGTGTAAGCAGGGTATATTGTTATTGATAACATGAGTGTTGCAGGAAGAAGGAAACGTGGCTTACCACTGAAAGTATATGTATTCTGACATTATACATTTGTATAACAGTTTAATTGTATACGACTTTAAGAATATAAAAGTATAACAGTAGAACAGTATGACAATGTAACAGTATAACAATTAAATAGTATATTAACAATATAACAGTAAACCGGTTTAAGACATGAGTATAAGAATATAAGAGTACAGGACTAAATAAGTATAACAATTGAAGAGTATAAGAGTTGAAGAATTGGAAAGAAGTGTATAACAGTAAATGATTATACGAATATCTGAGTATCATTATATAATATAAGTGCTTGCAATAACTGCTCGACATTTAGTGCAGGATATCTGCTAGTCGTGCACTCCCCGTGCGCACGCTCTCATTTGCTTCGTTTTCTCTGTAAATTTGTACTAAACCGAATTGACGCTTTTTTGTATTACTTATTTGGCGTCCATTATTTGTGCGGATGAAGTCAACCAGCGAGTGGACTCTTGGCCTGGCTTTCGCTTTTATTATGTGTTTTTTTCCCTTTTCTCGTTGGCTTTGGCCCTTTGTGTGTGTGTGTATGTGTGTGGAGCGCCTTTTCAGTCGACCCTGCACTTGATAATGAAATATAAACGTGGCAATATGTGAGAGAGACTCTATCTGTCCGTCTGTCAGTCTGTGGCCACCAGAGAGGGAAAAAAAACAAAGACAAGCAAAAGCAAAAGTCGAGTCCTTTTGCGAAAGGACTTCATTTCGACGTTCGACGAAAGCATAAATTAATCCGATTTAAGCGGCTGAGTAGCTTATTTTTTATGATTTTTCTGCTAGCTTTCAGCGGCCAGTTCGTTTTTTAGCTTAATGAGCCACCAGAGAGAGAGAGCGACAGAGAAAGAGAGAGAGAGAGAGAGAGAGAGAGAGAGAGAGTGAGAGTGAGTGAAGTTTGTTTGTCAGTTTTGTTGTCTTGTCTGGCATTATTACTCAGGTAACTCAGGTAATGCTCAATCCCCAACTGCAGCTCAGCAGTAGCTGCAGCACACTTTGGCAACACGCGCGCTCATTAAATGCCTCGACAGCCACACCTCGAGAGGCAGCGTGGCAAAGGGGCAAAGTTTTTAATGCACTTGCAACGGAGCAGCTGCTTTGGATGCTGCCTCAAGTGTGGCACATTCTAAATTCAATTGAGCTTGAAGTGTTCAAAAGGCGCCAAGCCATGCAGCTGACGGCTTGCAGTCAAGAAAGAAAGACAGACAGAGAGAGAGAGAGAGAGAGAAAGTGAGTGGGAGAAGGGTAGAGTCAGCTCAGCTAGGGCTCAGACACCTTGGCAGACAAACAAATAAGATAGAGTAAGGGCAAAATTGTTGGAAAATCAGGAAAAAAGCGCTGATTACAGCTTTGGGACTGCGCTTCTTCAATCTCTCCGTTTGTCAATTTGCCTTTTCCCCAGTTGCTGGCAAAATAGTTTTCAATTTGTACTATGAATATATATATGAATATGTGTATATACATATAAGTATTTTTAAATAATTTTAAGTATTTATTATACATATATAAATATACATCTCAAATATTTGTTTAAATTTTGTATTTCTCATAAATACTTTTCCTCTTCTTCAATATTATTTATATATCATGAATGTTTTTCCATTTATATATATAATTTTTTTACATAGACACACTACATAATATATATTAAACACTTCGCCTTTCTGTGGAATTTATGCTGCGTGATTTTCGCATAAATTACAACAAAATTTGTAAACGTTTGCCCTGGGCAAAGAGGGTATATACGAAGCTGAGCAATAGTTAGTCTCAATCAAAATTTGACATTTGTTGTGTTGGCGATATTATTGTGATACATTTTTTACAGACTTAAGCGATACAAATCTGTTTTTAGTTTTACACATCATCTCTCTTCAGCCTACCTTCGCATATCCCATACTCTGTTTCACTATCTCTTCCCTTGTTTATTTATGATTTTGTATTTTTATTTATTTTCACTACAGCATATCTGTTCGTCCATCAAAGTCTAGCTATAAAATATTTACATTTTAAAGTTTTAGCTTTTTTTCATGTCATGTTTTACATAGTCTGGCGGCTAAATTGGCCAAATAAAAGCTAACAACTGCTAATGGGTTTTGCTACACAACATTTATCGACCTGGCCTCTCGTTGATGTTGTTGCTGCTGTTGTAAAACATTGTTTTTGGTCCACTCTAATTGACATGAACATGGATTGTCATTAGGTTAATGCATCAATTGATAATGGAGCCAGGTTTTATGCCAATTAATTGAATTAAAGAGCAATTAATATAAATACATGGGCTAAAAATACACTGTAAGAAAACAAGTGTTGACAGCTAGAGTTTTTATACAGAAAACATTTGATATATGCACAGAAATGTCTTGCACTTGAGCAATGGAAATGGAATTATTTTTAAATAGCGAGAGGGAGAGTGTGTGAGAGAGAGAGAGCTATAGACATAGCATTGACATAAATCAACTCGGTGAACAAGCTGTTTAAATAGAAATTGCGCATTTCTATACAATGCCACGCCCCCACTCACTCTGCCTCCCTCTCTCTCCCGCACTGTCTCTCTGCCGCCCACTGTTGCGCCATTAGCAGCTGAACTCATTTGTAATGCCAAAGTAAACAGAAAATTGTGTTGCTGCTTTTTGGCGGCGTTTGAATATGTCAACGAAATAAATTCGGTTTGGCATAAAATAAAATATTTACACATTGGCAAATGTTGTCACGCTTAAACAATTACCAAAAGCCTTTGTTGCGGTGCCTGCCTGGCCCACAGAGAGACAGAGAGAGAGAGAGAGAGAGAGAGAGAGAGAGAGAGAGATAAACAACAATATTCAACTAGAACATAACTGGGCGAGTTTTCTTTTTCTATTTATTTATTTATTCATTGGTTCGAATCCAAATTAGAGAGCATACATTGAAATTATACTGTGTGACAGAGAGAGAGAGCGAGAGAGAGCGAGAGAGTTGGAGGTAAACAATGGAAAATATATTTAATCGAATATTTTTCTTAAATCTGCCCACTTGGCCACAGGCTCGATTCCCAATTTAAATATTTATATGATAAATACGTTTGTCAAGCTTTTCTATGGAGAAAGGAAAGAGATAAACCTATCACCTACAATATTTTTACAAATATGGCTACTTTTTCCACAGGTTCGAATCCCATTTAAGATATCGCACTTTTTTAATTACCTCAAATCACAATTAACGCTTTCATAACAATAGAAGATAGTCTGAAATATTAAATAAGTACTTACTTTATCATAAGTTCACATTCGCCTCAAAGCCTTCATTTGATTATCAACAATATTTGAATATCAATATGAAATGTTGACATTAAG
Source organism: Drosophila leonis (assembly GCA_035045365.1). Taxonomy (NCBI): domain Eukaryota; kingdom Metazoa; phylum Arthropoda; class Insecta; order Diptera; family Drosophilidae; genus Drosophila; species Drosophila leonis. Next base: position 551,874 of record JAWNPC010000485.1, read on the forward strand.
CTGACTGTAGCTTGACATGAGCTTCTGTTGTTTATGAAGGCAGCCTATTTATAAATGTGATTCGAACCCTTATCTAAACGCTGATTCACGTACAGCCCGGAATAAACACAATCGAACCGAACAGAGTTCGTCACAGTTTTGGTCGAACGCAACATTTTCCGATAGCCCCATTTTGAACGAGTGAGGTCAGTGTCAAGCCATGCAATGATTCATCTGTCCCACTCGGAAATATGCCTGAGAGGGATTGCGATTGCGATTGCGAATGTGCATGCGATTACGAGTGCACAAACAAATTGCAGTCACTCGATTGACATGCCATCAAAGCCCATTCACATCAACTTCAAAGCTCAACTGCCGTGAGATTGCCTCAACTCTAATCAAATCTGAAAACAGCTAAAAAACTGCTATAAAAAATGTAAAAAACTTCACAACTTTCAAGTAGCTCAAATCGAGCTTTGATTTGAATAAAAATGAAGTACTGTACTCTAAATGGGTGGTCAGGTATCCTAAGCTCTGCACAAAGCCATTCATTGTGTGTTTCATTCTGGATTTCTTGCAGGGCATTAATATGGCAACCAAAGGTGTGTAGCTTTTACAGTCCCATGGATTCACACGTTTATGCAGATAAACTTAACTCGTTGTCCATATGAATAATATATATTCACTTTAAGAATTATTCTACGTCTCCTTCTGCATGTTAATCAAGAACCAATAAATCCTCTTTACACACCTTGCACAGTATTTTTTACTAAGATTTTAAAGATCATTCTCTTTGTGTCTACACTCTCTCTCTCTATCTCTGTCTCTCCATTTGCATACCTCCTCTCTACTTGTTCTTTTCTGCTCTCTCCACTTTACTAAATCTTCTCTTTCTCCTCTGTGTTCTGTCTCGCCTCTCTCTCTCTCTATATATCACTCAATTTAAAAGGTAGCCCTCATCTGGAGTAGATTATAAAATTGCCATAAAAAATACCAGGTCCAACCGCAAATGCTTGTCAATTATTTAAATTACAAAATCTCTAGAAGTAATTTCGGTTTTAATGTTCCATCTGTGACCCAATTGCAAAAGCCATAAACATAATCTCCTCAGCTCATAACTCATATTCGTTTATCCATATTCAGATCTTTGCGCACATCTTTTTTTCTCATAGCGAACAGCAGCTACCCCCGAGAGTATACATACATATGTCAATGTGTATGTAGTATATAAATATAGATTAAGATATTTATTATATAAGCGAATATATATTGTATATACATATATGGATCTGGATATACATTCGTGCAAAAAACAGAAGCTCTTGAATTTGCGTGAGTGTCGCTAGAAATGTAAAAAAATATTAGAAATAATTTTAAAATGTTTAACAATTTGTACACACATACACACTATCTCTCTCTCTCTCTCTCTCTCTCTCTCTCTCTCTCTTTCTCTCTCTCTATGTGTGTGTGTGTCTGCATATAAAATATCCAAAATGGCTGCAAAGGAAATTTCGTTGGAAAAAATGTTTGGTAAAAACTTTTGGCGTTCCGTGCGCAAAAAACGCGCGCCAAAATACCAACAAAAAAAATTGAAAAAAAAACAAATTGCTACAAATTTATTTTTATCAAAAAAACCAAAAAAAAAACGAATTTCAGCATTTAAATGCATAAATAAATTAACTGCCCAACTAATATTTTTTCACAATTTCCCGAGCGAACTTTTTTTGCATAGAGCTCAAAAATTCGAATTGCGATTGTTCAGCAGTTGCAGATTTAAGCAAAAATCTGTGCGTAATTGAATCTCTGTGCAGCAATTTAATGGGTAACATTGGGGCGTGGCACTTACCTTTTGCACTAGCAGGGGCTGAGCGAAGTCGACGCCGCCCTGCAGGCGGAATCCCCAGGGCTGAGCATCGAAACGTGACAATTTGATTTGCAGCAATTGCGGTTGGGCCATTTTCCTATTGCACTAAAATTCGGAATTCGGGAAGGAAGAAGGGTGCTGCAAAATAGAAAGAGACAGAGATATGAGCATATGGGTAAATATGTGTGAAAATACATGACGTATACTTGATATCACGTAGCCGACTAATTAAGCTATGCAAACGTAAGAAAAATGCCAAAAAACACTCGAAATTTGCAGCTCCCACAAATGGAGATATTACTCAGGCATGTGTACACAGTACAAGCTAATCCCAACATGCCATACTTTCTATCTCCCTCTCACTCACTCACTCTCTCTCTCTCTCTCTCTCTCTCTCTATCTGTCTAGCTCCATAACAATTCGTAGTCCTGTCCCTGGGCAGCCTTGATCTCTGCGGCAGCTGCAGCTGCCAGCGCATTCTCGCATGTAAAACAGAAAAAAATAACAGCTCTACTGCCAAAACTGCCAACATACTTTTGCCTAAAACTAAATAAGAGTATGTAGTAGACTGAGAGATACCCTGGAAAGGAGCTAGCAAATTATGCCACAAAAAAGCTGTACACAAATCAAAAAGAAATGAATCGCAAGACAGCACTGTTGTTATTAAACATCACAATCTCAAGCTACATTAGGTAGCAGACTAAGAGATACCCTGTTAAAAGTTGAATTCAGAAAACTTGTTGCTGTGCAACTGTCAACACAAACTTTATACAAATTACCTGAGCAGCGTATAACAAATACTAAATGGAAGACTCTACAACTTCCCAGTTTATATTAGACTTTTAGATACCCTAGGTAACTATTAACCTACCCTATATCTAGTTTAACAACTAATATGCCCTATTGCACATATTCTAAGCACTACAGAACTTTGTTAGATATCACCATTTTTTTCTCACTTTCTCTACCTCGCTCACCCTCCCACTCTCACTCTCTCCCTCACCCTCTCTCTCTGTCTGTCATAGCCACAGTGTGAGTGTGTGTGTGTGGAAAAAGTGCACGCATTCGAGTGCACATGCTAACGGGAGACCCAGTTGTGTGTAAGTGCGGCTTACATGGCTTTTTTCCTGCTAGTTATAGTCGTCATGGCTGCTTTGTAATTTGTACAGCGTGCAAGTGTGTGTGTGTATAGGTGTGTGTGTGTGTGTGCGGGTGTGTGTGTGTTGATTTAGTTTGCTGCATAACAATTTTGCTGAGTGTTGTGTTTTTTATTAGTAAAGACGGTCGACGCCTCATGGCTCGACTCGGCTTGGCTCGGCCCGTTGCAGCAAAGGCAAAGGCAAAGGCAAAGGGAAGACACTCAAAGTGGAAGTAACTACATTAAGCTATTAAAACGACAGCAGCTGCCAAGCAGCCAGGCAGCCAGGCGGGCTACAAAGGACAAGGACACACACAACACATGAAACAGAGACACATTTTAGCACACACAGCAGTTTAATTAACGTTAAGTGCGGGTGGTAATGGCAACAGCTCGATCTACAAGTCACAACATACATATATGAAAGAGAAAGAGCAAGAGAGAGAGAGAGAGATGGAGCAGCCTTGAGTTGGGCAACATTTGCATGTAAATGCCTTGAAAGTTGAGCGCCCATTAGAAGCGGGCACTGAAATAATTTAATTAAAATATTAAATAAAATGTGAAAAGCCAAAAAGAGCGAAGCGTCGCCCGAGTGCAGCGAAACACACACGTGAAACTGTGCAAACATAAATGCCAGCTGGAGTGCTGGATGCTGAGATTCCAGATACCAACTACAGTACACCTGCGACTGTATGTCGAGTGTGTGTCTCTGTGTCTGTGTCTGTGACTCTGTCTGGCTAATTACTCGCATTAGAATTGGGTTTTAATGGTCTCTCTCATTTGGAGCATATGCACAGGCCTGTGAATACTAATATCTAGCTCAACAACACTTCACGAAGAAGATTAGCGAGCGAGCGAGCTTAAGGTATATGGAACAGTGGAATATCAACTGCTGCTGCATAAGTAGAACAGTGGAATATGGGCATTTGTCCAACAATGAATCGATTACCCAAACATTTGTGTCACTTAGTGGTAATAATGAATGCTAATAACTTGCTCAATACTCATTGGGAGGCAAACATGGGTTGGCGGAATATGGAAATATAGAGAAGAAGGAATCGAAATATCACATTTTACGGCTACTAATACCAATGCCAATGCTAATACTAATACTAATGCTAATGCTAATGTGAATGCTATTGCTAATGCTAATGCTAATGCTAATGCTAATACAAATGCGAATGCGAATGCTACTACTAATACTAATACCAATACTAATGCAGTAATATTAATACTCATAATAATGTTTTTACTTATACTAATAATATACTAGTAAGAATATTAATAATTATACTAATATTAACTTTAATAGTAATACTCATACCAATACTAATACCAATATCGATTTCATTACAACAAGTTTTACTCGCAATAATACCAATACAATAACAATGACAATGACAATTATAATAATTGATAGCTTCATTTGCTCAACAACTATGTCAACTTCCTGGCTGTCAGCTTTAACCTGTCTGCCAGCTTGATTGGTCGAACCCTGACAACGAACACACAAATACATATAAATACATATATATATATATATATATGTATATATACAGACATTTATCATTAACTTATGCCCAATCCATTGGAGCTTTATGACTAATAACCAAATGCCAGCTTACGAACAAAATCCAGGCACGGATACACGTATTTCATTTCCTCACTCAACGCGATACGGGCTCGACATTATGCAAAATAAACAGCCCGAAAGCTCTTGCCCATATGCAGATACAAATGTAGCTGTAGCTTTAGCTGTTGCTGTTGCTGTTGCTGTTGCTGTTGCTGCGTCACAGCTTGTGGCTGCAACTGCGACAAAACTTATCGCTAATAAGTTTTACACACAATTGGCAAATTAAAATTTATTTATATGCATTCAAGCGAAGTGGAGAGCGGCGCGGGCCTGGGCCTGGCCTACAGCGAGGGGAGCTGCCATTCGATTGCGACTGCTTGTTATTATTATTGCTGTTGACGTTGGACATTGGATTTGGTATTGGGTAAACGAATTGGTATTGGTATTGGCATCAAACAGGAGCGGATTAGCAGCTGGGAAGGTCATCAGCCAAGATAGCGGCAGAGCTTGAGAATGGGCTAGGCTAATGAAGCTAATGAGAGAAACGAATAAAGTTCTCTTTTTGGACTTTAATGACTTATGTAATAATAATAATAAGTGCAACAAAAGTGGAATGCTATGAGTGGAATTTGAACCTTGAACTCGTATATAAAAGTGTGATTTGAACTCACAGCCTCTCTTCTTTGGTAAATCTGTCTTTCTCAATCCTACATATATTGTAGTTGATGCTTTATCTGAGCTCAGTTCTTATTACTACTCAGTGCTTATTACTACTGTGAACACCTTGCTCCATAAGTCCGCTCCTGATTTTGTTATTGCGACTGTGTCGTGCCTCCCCTCGTTGCCATGAGCTGTGTGGCACAAGCAGCCGTTGCATTTCATTTCATTTGATTCAGGGAGAGCAACAAATCAATTTGCATTCGCTTGTTTTTGAGGATTTATGGCACAGCCATGTGTGTGATGTGTGTGTGATCAATGTGATGGCTGTGTGTGTGTGTGTTTGTGTGTGCTGTGAGTGTGTGCATTTAATTTTCGGGGCTTGGTATATATTTTAAAATATTTCTTAAACAAAAGCGAATATTTAAGCGTTGGAGTTGAACCAACTGCCATCGAAATTGATTTCTGACTCACGTATTTTATGTGCCATTAGCAGTTCTGGCATAGCTATGACCAACTGCTCCAATAGATGGGGCGAGCGTCTCTCATTTTGTTGACCCGCACATAAAGCGAATGACCGACAGCAGCAACAACAATTGAGAAGCCAAGCAAAGAGTAGAAGCCAACGCAATCAAGCCGAAACCTCAGAAATTCAACCGAAAGCCGAAAAACCAAAATCAACTGAAGCATCCAATGGCCACCGCGGATCGCTGCCTCTTTTAACGCTGATGATGTCATCCAGGGGCCAGCAGGGGGCAGTCGACAAAGAGAAATGCGAGAGGGGAGAGCGGGTAGCCAGCAACTGGATACGGCAATTCGGTTTGGGGATTTCGCACGCTGCTCAAAATCTTTGTAAATAATGAAGCACAATGTCGGATACCCATTAAGAAACGGCTCATAGACATGGGGTATATGCAATGTCAGAGATTTCAGCATGAGCTAGCAGTCGAAGCAGCATTGAAATGTTAACACAGAGTATCTTAGAGTCTGGCATTGACCACTAATCAAACATGTTTCTCTCTGCCCCATTGCCTTTTCTTTATTTTACTTTATTTTTTTGATAGTTGATTTTCGGTTTTTTGTTGTTGTTCGATTTCGATGATTAGATTTGGGCGGTCAGAGATAACTCGGACACTTAGTCAGCAGAGCGAGAGGAAGTTATTTTTGGACAAATACCGTTCCATTATAGTTATGTATATGTATCTGTGTGTGTGTATGTAAGAGTATAGATAGATTGATGAATTGGCAAAGCAAGAGAAAGAGTGTTAATATAGATAAACGTTCAGAAAGAACTAAACATACAGCTAAAGAAATTGGTAAAAATACAGATACAGCTACAAATGAAGGTACAGATACAGCTAAAGATACAAATACAGTTACAGTTATAGATACTTATGGCTAGATATCTTCAGATATAGAGACTTTTCTCTCATATCTCATATCTTCGTCTGTTAGGGCAGGTGTTGCCATAGCAGCAGATATCTCTATAGACTACAGATGAAGCTACGCATTCATTTCCCTTTTATAAACCTCAATTCGAATTTGCAGTTGCTGCAATTGGAGATTTTCTCAATTATTTATAGCGCTAAACAAATTCAAAGTTTAGACAAACTTTGGCCTGGCACGCCAGCAGCAGCAACACTTATCAACTGCTGTTGTTGCTGCTGTTGCTGTTGTAGAGTATTTTCAACACATTAATAAACTGCATATGCAAACAGCTCATTAAAAGCCACTCGAGTGGCCTGTGGCAAGCAACACGCAAGTCAGAGCTGGAGCTGCAGAGCGACGGCCAGAGTGGCAGACCAAACGAGATCTCTTTCACAACTCTCCCAGGGCAAATGCAACTGCAACTGCAGCAGCAGCAGCAGCAGCGACTGCCACTGCCACTGCATGTGGCATGTGTGTTGTTGCAGCATGCGACGTCAAGTGGCCAAGCCCGAGTGTCGAGCGAAAAAGACTCTAAGAAGCAGCAGCAAACTGCTTGAGAAGTTGATTTTGTTTATTTGCTGTTGCTGCTGCTGCTGCTGCTGTTGTTGTTGTTGCTGTTTGGCTTTTTGGGCCAAACAAAAGTGAAGTTTTGTTATGCTGCTGGCTGCTGCCTCGTCTGGCGCATCAACGCGTCGACATTCACCCACTAACAGCCAAAGGGGCAAATTAGGGACAAAAAAACGCAGCCAACGAGGCTGTCAAGAAATAACAAGCCAAACGCATGCAGACATCCATATATACATATCTCTATCTATCTCTCTCTCTCTCTGACTTCCTCTTTCTCTCCCTCTCTCTCTCCAATTGGGGCAGTCGCCAAAGTGCAGAACGCGTTGATTTCGCATTTATGCAAAATTCACGTACACTTCAAAACGCCTTTTTTTGCCAGCCAACTTTTTAGCAGTTTTTTTGTTAGCTTTTTTGGCTGGCTCTGTTCGTCTGTTGGCTTGAAGGCAAAGCATTTCGCTGCAATTGCAACTAGTGACTTGATATTTGGTGGATAGACTCGTGTATACCCTAGGCTTATATAGTGAAGAGTATTTTCTGTAGATGAGCATTGCCAGCATGGCAAATTGAGCGTATATAAGGCACATTTACTGTCAAATATAATTATAGTCTATTATATTCAGTGGGCAATTCTCTTAGCTGAAGTCTTGGAGCTTGGTATATTTATTCATCTAGACTTGAGTCTGATACAAATATGATCTTTGAATAGTCACGCCTATTTGAGTAGTAGAACTGAGGTGCCAGCTTACTCCATGTTGACCTACATTCGTACTCCTATACTCTCCAGCTCCATGAAAGATGAACTTCAATTCAATTCAATTCCATTCGATTCGTAAATCAATTTCGCTGCGAGCAAGTATTATGCCGTCGCTCAAGCTCGCTTGCCATGCTCTAACTTCTATTTTTTAAGCTTTTTTCAGCCTTTTTTTGGCTTTTTGTTGGCTTGGCACAAAACTAAACTTTGACTGGTTAGTAAAACTGAAGTTGTGTGCTCTGCATGTGTGTGTGCGGAGTCGAGTGATTTTTTATATCGCCCCTCGACTGCGCGCTGCAAAGGCATTCGCTGTGATGCGACGTGACGTGACATGAACGTGACGTCAGTTGTATGTGTGTGTGTGTGTGTGTCTGTGTGGGTGCCAGGACACACAGTTCTACGTCTGTCTGCCTGTCTGTCAGTCTGGTTGGCTGTTGCTCTTCAGTCTGTCTAATGCAATGCGCGTGCTAAATGGGCGTAACTCAACGGCTCGACGACTTTTTTGCGCTCCCTCTGTGTGTGTGTGTGTGTGCGAGTGAGCGTCGCTTATCAAGCGCTTGCAAAAAACTGCAAAAAAAAAGAAACTTTTTTCACTCAACAACAACAAACACGAACACACACGCCTGCATCTGTCAGTGCATCAAAACACTTGAGTATTCCAATAGCTTTTTTTTGCATTCTCTGTGCAGTTTTTAGTTTTATGCGTCGTATACGTAATGTTTGGCTTGGCATTGCTGCTCGCTCATATTTTTGCCTGGCACACAGGCACAAATTTAAGAGCTGACAAAAGTGACACTTGCTTTCGCTCTCTTGTTGTTGCTGCTGTTGTTGCTGCTGCTGCTGTTGTTTTACTCTTTTGCTTTCTTGGCGCTTTCAAGTGCTCTGTCAACTGGGCAGCCACACAGCAAACACACGTTCCAAATGCGCTGCCAAAAACAAAAGACAGAATGCAATTGACATTGAGAATGCGACAGAGAATCTCTCTGTCCGACTGGCTGTCTGTCTGTCTGTGTGTCTCGTTGTCTATTTCTCTGTTTGTCTTTCTATCTGTTTCGACATTTTTCTTTCGAGCTAAACTTTCTGCTTAGCTACTTATCCAGCAAATTATTTGCACAGCAACAGCTGCACAGGTAAACTTTCATACACCCACCCACCCTGCCCTCTGGCCCACCTGTCTGCTTCCATTTATTGGCGCTGTGACACAGTCTCTCCCAGTTGGAAGTCAGACAGGCGTGTGATAAGTTCATTACCACAAATGTAATCCATGTCGTCTGCCCTTTGGAGCAGCACAAAGTGCAATGATTACAATTTACTTCACAACATTCTCCTCTTCTATTTTTTTTAATGCACTCAACTTTCAACTTGAAAGTGACCCGAGTCACTTTATCGAATTACAACTGTGGCTGCAACTTTAACTTTTCGTTTAGCGCCAGCAAAAGAAAAAGCTCAAACTTTGAAGCTTAAACAATTATTGCAATTGAGGCAGCCAAGTGGGCGTGACCAATTGCCTAATACTCGTTCATGGAGAATATATGGTTTCTGATTTGCTGGATAAGCAGCTATATCTATGTCTATTTAGATCTTGACTAGATCGACCCACTGCAACTCTTAAGCTATCAAATATATAGATTTTCCCATTAGCCACGCCCATTTCATGGGCGTATCTTAGCTTTTATCGTATGTGGGTATATACTACAGCGTATATTTAACAAATTTCATGTCTCTAGCAAAAACCAATATACTCACTTTTGCACTTTGTGAGCGAGCATAAAAAGAAGTTTTTGTTGGCAGATTTGAAATCTATAATTGCAGGAAAATTTTTGCCCTCACTTTGTAATATGTAAATTGATAAATACACACACACACACACACACACACACACACACACACACACACAGGCACTCATTTGCAGATTGCATATAATTAATGTGGAATTATAATTATATGCCATCAAATGGAAATCGAATTTTTCAACTTTTGGGAGAGTGCGAAGCAGACAAACAAATTGATTAATTTCTCTGCGCTAAAATTTAATTTATGAATTACAAATTTCTGGATTTGAATTTCAATTTGAATTTTGTTACAAATTGACCAAACTTAAACTGCAAAAAAATGCTTAAATTTAAATATTTGAAATGGGAAATAAAAGGAGCTTAAATTTCATAAATCTCTCTCTATATATATATCTCTCTCTCTCTCTTTCTATTGTAAATGAAAATGTAATGATGAAATATCGTAATCAAGAAGAAAACTAGACTTTTCAGAAGTTGTTTGATGTGCTGAATATGAATCACTGAATAACTATATCAATTCGAGCTACTGACTCTCTCGCTGTCCCTTTCGGCAATTTGCTTTCAAGAAGCATTTTAAATATGTATATATGTATATATCCATTTATGAAGACTACATTTTCATAATTTTAAATTCATTCATTCAATTCAAAATTCATAAATTTCATCTTTAAATCAAATTTAATTTCAATGTTTAATGATTGAATACAAAGCTAAATTCCATTATATTTAAAACTCTCTTTCTCCCTCTCTCTCCCTCTCTCTCTTCTTCTGTGTTAAATACAATTTTAAACTAAAAGCGATTGTTCAACTATTTAAAAATGGTTAAATATAAAATAAAACGAGCTATGCAATTTGTTTATGATGCTTTGTTTTTTGCTTTTTTTTTGTTCGACAACTGTTTAATTTTAATTTATTTATTTTTTATTTTGCTGATACCCTGAAAATCGTTAAACATTGGTGAACAGGGTATATTGTTGTTGGGAAAGTAAGTGCAAAGAATTATGAGAGTATAAGTCTATTAGAATATCAGAGTTTGAGAGTACACGAGTATAAGAGTATGAGAGTAGAAGAGTATAAGAGTATAATAAACTACGAGTATAAGAGTCCATAAGTATATGTAAAATGTAAGATTATAAAACCAAGATTAATAGTCGAGTCGATCTATCCTTTTCCGCCTGTCCATCCGTCTGTCCTTTCGTGTGTATAAGAGTATAGCATTTGAAGAGAATAAGAGTATACATATAGGCTCTATATAGGCTCTATGTAAGTATACATATAGGTTCTGCTAGATCAAGTACTTGCAACAGCTGCTAGGCATGGTATCTGCTAGTCGAGCACTCTCGACTCCCCACTCACTCCTACGTGTTTGCCCACTGTTTGCAAATCGGTCACTGCCTAGCGATAAGTTAACGCATTAACCAGAATCATTTATATTATATACATTCAATATATATGACTATATGCATATATAAATTTAGCCTGGAGCATTTTGTTGTTTTTATGTGCGATAAATGTCGCATAAATATTGCACAGTTCACAATTATTTACAATACAATGCGGGGCGAGGGGCACAAACAGAGTCGAGAGCAAAATGTAATTAAATATAATATAAAACAATCAAAAAAGGCAAATCCCATAAATTAAACCTGATGTCAATGCTGAAAACCACAGAGTTAAACAATTGATAAAAACAGCAGAAGCAGAAGCAGAAGAAGAGTGCGAACAAAAAATAAAACAAAATTAATGCATTTATAAAATCTGTCAATGAAATAGTTAATTCCACATTAGTTCTTTGAGCTAATAAAGTCGAATTATCACAGCGCATTTATTTAATTAGCCGCAACGGAAAGTATTTCACTTTTTTTGTGACATTAGGAGAGGGTATTCCAGAGTTCTTGTGAAATGTAAAAGGTTAGAGAAGGATTCCTGATAAGGAGTAGATATGTGAGTATGTATACATATAACTTTGAGTTAAATGTAAAGATAGAAGAAGCTAACAGAAAAAAAAATAAAATAAAAACTAAGCAAAATAAATAATACAAAAATAAAATATTAATTAAAATTAAATTAACAAATTAAATATTAAGATAATTTTATCATATTTATTTATTTCATATTTCTCTACAATTTTCTGAAGACTTTGCTCGTACATGATATACATATGTAGATGCAAAATCTGTTTGAAGATCTTTAAAGTGAATTTGTGTCAATAGTTTTAAGTACTTCATTAAATATATCAAGCTACAAGTTCTAGCTACATTATACATACTCTGCCCTAAATGAGAGCGTATACAAATCCCGCCTCGTCACATGAACTCCCATTTTGTTCTCGCATTTCCAATTCATTTTATAAATATATTTAATTAGCATTTAATATGTTTTAAAAACAGTTGTTGATCAAATGTCGAAATTATTTAATATCTTAATATAGAAATCTGTATATATATTATAGGAGTATATATGAACTCAGGGTCAGTGAAAGTCGAGAGGGAGTCTCATTATGCAGCCAAATGATTATCTGTGGATCAGCCGAATGACGATTGCAATTTTTGCCATTTGATTTAACAAATGCAGCAAATGCAATTAAAATGAAAAACTATTTTTAATTACCTTTCCGTGCATAATTTGTGGCTTTAATTGGCTAGCGAAATGCGATTAATCGAGAACACAAATGCAAATGCAAATGCAAACGGGATTCGAATCTGCCTCACTTCACTAACCGGGGAGAGGGTAAGAGAGAGAGAGGGAGAGGAAGAGCTGCTAATTGCCGAGAAGTTGAATCTATCGAAGGTAGAAGTAGAGATAGCTCACATGCCACATGCCACATGCCACGTGCCACATGTTGATAGCCACGATTCGTAATCAAAAACTTAACTCATGTTCAAATACGGAAAGAGAGACAGAGAGAGGGAGATAGAAAGACTAAGGGAAGGGAAAAACGAAAATGGAAGGGGATATCGATAGCCAGAAGACAGAGAGGAGACAGAGACCCACTTAAAAAAATTAAAATGAGAAAGAAAGAGAAAGAGAGAGAGAGAGAGAGAGAGGGAGAGAAAAGGAACCAAGAGGAGAGAGCAGACTGCTCAATGTTTTAAAAACATTGAAGGAGAAAAAGCCACACAGAGAACAACAGGGAGAACAAGAAATATGAGATAGAGGGAGAAAGAGACAGAAACCTGATGCACTGTTGAATATCCCAAAAAGAGAGACAGTTTCAATGAAAGGTCAAAGATAGGCTACACCAGCCATAATTCTCAATCAAAAATTGAGAGGCCCATAGCAAAGTAAGAGAGAGAGAGAGAGAGGGGCTAACACTTGTTGCATAACCCAAAGCGACGTAGGTGAAAAAAGCCACAGGCAATGACAATGCCTTCGAGTGGTTGTCCTAGTCAAGTCGTTACGGCTCCCACTGCCACGCCTCCCGCCTACCGCCTACCGCCTCCATTGCCGATGCGCTGTGACAGTTAACAAAGTGCAGCAATTAGGTTGACAAAGTGCTGGCTTTTACACACGGCCAAAACGGGCGGAGGCTGCGCTCGCTTCGGCATTTGTAATGCCAGCAACAGCAACAACAGTGGCAACAACATTTAAATGAATTTGTTAACCATGCCCCCTGCCCCCGCCTCATTCAACACGTTGCACAAAAAAAAAGAAAGAAAACAAGGCACAGATGCGTGGCAAGTATCTTGTGGATGCCAACAAATTAATCAACAAGAAATTTGTTCAAAATAATATCGTATAACAGAAATTTATAATACAACTTCCAGAGTTGGCAAATCGAGGCATACACTGACAGACAATAGGGAGAACTTTACACTTTACATGAGTGAAGTATTAAGGAAGGTGTGCCCTGAGAGAAAAGCTAGCATACGACAGAATTACTTGATTTATTGAAATATTTAAGAACAAATTTGAAATGAAAAGTGTTTCCCTAAGTGTACTATTTATAAGATATCCTTTGGTGCCTACATGGTAATGCGGTAGTGGCATAGTATTTATCATCTCTAAAGGCTATTAAAATACGCTTTGTACGAAGTATTTCTTTAACTATGACAATCACTGCATAGCTCTCTACAGGGTATACTTGCAGTCGGTTACTCCACATTGTATATTAAATACGAGCCTGTCAGCTTATTGATCAGTCTCGAATGTAATTCTATTGTCAATTCTGATGAGCTACATGAGTTGCTTATAGTCTCTACGCTGACTATTTCTATCTCTCAGCTCACAGCTCTTTACAGGGTATATCTGTAGTCACTCACTTCTCTTTATATGGTATAGCTGTAGTTGCATATTCTCAATTTCATATTATGAGCTCTGTGAGTTATAAATATAGATGCTATTGTCAAGCTCTGATGAGCTTTTAGTATTTTCACCGACTTCATTAATCTCTCCATCTCCCATCTCTTTACAGGGTATTCCCTTGGTCTGCCATTGTTAATCTCCCATACATATTCTTCAGCTGCAACTCATGTGTGTCGTCTGGCTGCTCACAAGAGCGCATCGCGATGCTTTTCAATTTGTCAGTTTGTTTTCAAATGGACAGCGACAAGTGTCAAAATGTGCCAAGCGCTCCCAACCACTCCCTACTTCCCTTGTGGCACTTGCAAGTTGCAACACTCGTCATCATTCTTCTTCTTCTTCTTGATCTGCTGCTTGTTTTGTTGCAACATCAGAATCTGTGCTATGTGTGCTTAACATAAAAACTATTTCATGTATGTCAAAGGCGGCTGTGGCTGTGGCTGTGGCTGCGGCTGTTTGTCTGCATCAAATTCAGATTTTGTTCTCTCTTTGGCCACATTTCGTAGCAAGGTAATCCGAGCCGCGTTGCAAGATAACAGCAAATGCATTTCTTGTAAGCCATATTCACTTAATTTATGACCCACTGTCAAGTGGGCGGGGTGGGTGGCTGAGCTTATTCAATCACAATTATTCAGTTGGCATTTGCAGCTGTCGCAACGCCTACGCAAACACACAGAGAGTGAAAGAGAGAGGGGGAGAGAGGGAGAGACTTGATGTTTTTTTGGCAACTCGTGTGCAAATTATAAATTATTTTTAATACTTTTACTAGATAGCATACAGCATCCCGTATATATAGAATTTTCATTGAGTAGATATTTGCCCTGGCATATATTTTCTACGATTTATGGTTCCATATATACCCTATACAAATATATATTGTATATCTATATATCAAGACAAATTCTTTGAACGCCATTTGCCAAGGGTAAGGACGCAAATTTCTTTAATTTTTCATTGAGCTTTTCCTTCATTTTCCGACATTTTCTTTCACTTTTCAACAAAATTTGATATTTGTGACTTTGGCATTGACGCGACGTCTGTCGATCGAAATAGAGATTTCTTCTTTGGCAAGTCAAATTGAAATTGAAATTGAAATCTTTTGTACAACAAGTTAAACCACATGAAGGCCATAAAAACGAAAAAGAGCAACAAAAGTGTTAGCAAAGGTCGTTAAAAGATATTTGAGGTACTTCAACACAGACCAGACATTGGGTTTATTATCTTCATAATAATTTTTATTTTTAGCATTCATATTTCACATAGGAAACTATTTGTATCTATGCATAGTATTGCAGTGGTTTGATAGATCTAAAGATATTCCATAGTTGTGTGAGCTCTAAATAAAATTTTAGGTAACATATAAGTTATCATATGAGTAATGTACATACATATCATTGTTATTCTATTAGAATATCATCATTAGCATATATGTTATACATCATCTTTAAGCTAATATAATCAATAATAATACACTTAATTTCCTCTGCAGTAAAAGGTGCATATGTGAAATGAGAGATCTTGACAGAAAACATCGATGAAGTCAAAGTAGAGACTCTAATAGAGCAAACATGCAGCAGCCAAGATGCTTGGAATTGTGTCTGCGGCCTGGACCACAGGATAGCAGAAGACATTGTTCAGTTAAGGCAAGGTGGAGCCCTTCCAAGGCTAATGCCGGCGCCAAGGTGGAAGGCAGCCCAAGAAAGAGAAGGTTTTCCGACACACCAATCAGCGTGAAGACGTGATTGACGGTTAATAAAGCATGTTCACCTAACTCATCCACAAAAAAACAAATACCAAATCTATTCTAATATCATTCCACATTCTTAATATTTATATTTTTCATATAAACAAACTCATACCAGGTGGCGTAGTATACATTTATCTACAATATATTCCTCTGTTATCATTTATATATAAATCAATCAATCAATCAATAGTTTGATAGATCTTCCTTTGCCAATGAGTGTATACAGTAAAAGAGTAACATATTATTCATATCACATTCATTCATTCATTATAAATAATGCATATTTTGATACATTTATTTCGGATGTTATAAGTGAAGACTTATAGCATTTCCTATCTTATATGTAGATATATAGATAATGAAATATATATGTATACACAGCTGTGTTCATAAAAATAGTAGTTTTTATTTTTTTTTTTTTATTTTATTTTTTTATATGGCAAAACATTGTTTGTTGCATAACATTTTTGCTGTCCAGCATTTTTGCCACACTATTATTCTTATAAACAGAATTTAAAAAATTTTAAAAGAGGCAAATAATACTAATTCAATATAGTTTAGTTATTTTACACTTGAAGGTATTTTTTTACCCTTTTTTAATACTCAGTCGCAGTTCATCTCTCGCAAGTAATACACATTCGATCTCGAGCTCAGAGTCTCAAACTGGATTATTCAGTCATTTACTCATTTACTCATTCACTTTCTCATGCGCAACTCTCAGTGAATTGGGTTAGCTGACGACCCACTTTAGAGATAAAGAGAGAGGGAGGGAGAGAGGTGCAGAGAGAGGTTGGCGAGTGTGTGGCAGACTTATACAACTTGAAGTTCGCAATTTGACTAAAAATGAAGTCGGCACGTCGGCCTCATCGCCCTCAACGCCCGCAACGCACTTCTCACTTTCAAATTGTATAACAATCGCAATGTAAACGCCCACAATCAGTGCGAAAGAAAAATCATAAAAGACAAAAACCTCAAAGTACAAAAATCTTCGTTAGATAAAAAGTTTTGTCTGCGGCAACCACTAAACCAGCAAAACCACCAAACTACCAAACCACTGAGCCACTGCACCACAAAACGTGACTGGCAAACACTTTTTGTTTTATGTCTCAACAAGTTTGGCCGATTGACTGACTGACTGAGTGACTGCCTGACTGACTGACTGAGTGAGGCGCTAACACAAGCCGCTGAC
Organism: Drosophila leonis; assembly: GCA_035045365.1. Lineage (NCBI taxonomy): Eukaryota > Metazoa > Arthropoda > Insecta > Diptera > Drosophilidae > Drosophila > Drosophila leonis. The sequence continues at coordinate 568,862 of JAWNPC010000485.1, forward strand.
GAGCAATTAACAAGCGTTATAAAAATTATAAAACAATAAAAATATTATTTATATTTATTCATTTCTGTTTCGGTTTCGGTTTCTGTTTCGATTTCTGTATGCCCTGCAGCGTGTGCCCATAAATCAAAATGTGATTTTCTCTGTTTCCACATTTAAATCTATTTTCAAGCATTAAAATTTATTCCTCTTTTTTATGGCTAACACATTTCGCTGTGGATCTATTAAAAGCTGGCCTGGTGACAAAGTGAATAGATATTATAAGATCCATACATACTCATATAGATAATATGCTAAAGATATAAATGCATATATATTATATATAGAGAGTATATTTTGTATAATAATAAATGTCTGACTCTGGAATGTATGAAGTCATGTTTTCAGTTTGCAGAACATGTCCCTGTACAAGATCTCTAAATGCTAGATCTCACCCTTTATCTCTCTGTATCTTTCCCTCTCTAAGACATATCTGTACATCTCTTTCTCAAACCTCAAACTTTATACCCTGTATCTCTCTCTCTCTCATATCTCACCCTCACCCTCTCTCCCACCACACCCAACTCTGTCATAACTAAAGATCATTACAACTTGAACTTGTTCACTGATAAATAAGGTTGAGTTATTTATGTTATTATCATATGCACAACATAGCATTAAAATAAATATCCTGTAAATTATGTATGCATACCCTGTAAATGATCTCATTACATGAGCTCTTAGTGCAGCAAGAATGATATGTAATTATTGTGAGGAGCATGTCATTCAGACGTAATATCTGCACACTCTCTCACTCTATCTCTCTCTTTCTCCCTCTCTCTCACTCTATCTCTCATTCATTCTCTCACCTTGGTGCAAACAAACTCAACAGTTATTTTAATTATGGTCTTTTGATGTTGTTTGTATTGTTCGACGTTGTACGAAAAATGTTCTGAATGACGAACGGAACCAGACGAAGAGTGAGCTGAAAAATGCGCGCATAAGCACATTAACGAAAGAGAGAGAGAGAGAGAGAGAGAGAGAGAGAGAGCAACACGAATATGAAAGGCAATCTACCATGACAATTCATGAAGGTTAAATTCTTGTAAAATGATTTCAACTGCAACTGCAACTGCAACTGCAGCAAATGCATTTGCATTCACATGTGTGTGAATGCATTCATTCAGTATTCATGAATATTCACATTCGCATTCGCAGTCGCATTTTGGCTCTAATTAAAAAATATTTATTTCAGCGAATGTTTTTACATTCAGTTTCAAACAGATCAAGGGGAGCGTAGGGGCGTAGGGAGGCGTGGCTATGAAGTAAATCAGTTGGTCATTCATCGCCAGCATAAATACGAAACTAATGAGCACTATTTCTGCTCTCATTAGGGGCATTCCCACTCACTCTCGCCCTGCTATTTAATTTATGACTTGATTTGCAGCTGTGAAGGAAGCAGAATCATCCGCCTCCTCCTGCTCCACCTCTCTGCTTCCTCCTTCCTCCTTGTCCACCACCTCCTCCTTTTTTATTGCAATTTTTATGTGCGGCCCGCAGCTGACGTCACTTTCTATCTAATTAATTGCACCCAAGCTGATAAAAATACGCATTCACTGCGAAGTGGACAAAGCAAACCATTCAGAATTCCCTCTAAGCATTTCCTTATTTCCCACTTCTCACTATTCTGTCTATAGTCCAAGTAGCCTCCGCTCTCTATAAGAGCTCAACACTTGTTCACGAGCTGCTCGAATGACGACGTTATATATATGAATTCTTATCATCAATTCAATAACATACTGAATCATCGCGCAACAGGCAACAAAGTTCCAATGAAAGCGCGTTGAGTCTTATCAGTGAATCGATCAATAGGTTTTTAGGTATAGCCCTAAATGGAGAATGATTAATGGATATGCGACAGATATTTGAGATCAAAGAGTTCATTCAACTTGAGAGTAATTGATATGAGTTGAGTTAAATTGGACAAAACGAAAGATCAAAGTGTTCTAAGAAACTACAGGTGAACCAGGGGAGGAGCAGACCAAAAATATTTATGACATTTTAATAATATCTTTAAAAAATATTTAAAAATTATTTTAAGTATTTGTTTTTATATTAAAAACCATTAAAAATATAATAAAATATAAATTTTCAAATTTAAAAATATTTTTAAATTTTAAGAAAGTATAAAACAAATTAATAAATTTTATATATTGTTTTAGAATTATGAAATTATTTTTTAATATAAATCAAAATTTTATAAAAAACAATAAATAGAGGAAGAAGTGTAAACATAATTCTAAAATATGGCAAATATATATATGTACAAGTTGCTTAGATAGATAGATGCCCAAATATTCCAAAATTATATAAACAGTTCTATAAGCCAAGTAAATAAAACAAATATAGAAGAGAATTGTTGAATAATGGAAAAATATATAGCAAAATACTATAAACAGAGAAGACAGAAGAATAAACAGGGCAGGGAAAAGACTCTGCAGATATTGCCAAAATACGTAAGCAATTGTATAAGCCGGAAAAGTAGGGGAAGTCGTCTCTAGGGGGGTCGTCTATATTGTTACATCACTATGTTGCCCTGCCTGGTGGTCTTTTGGCAAAATGTTGAATGAGAAATTGGAAAATCGAAAATGGAAAATGGAAAATGGGTATTACGTATGAGCATTGTAGCAGAGGCAGCGACAAAACGTGCGCAATGCGTATACGCGATGTGGGACTAGCAACGAAAAGGGGTAGAGGAAGAGAAGAACAAGAGGGGGGGAAGAAGCAGGCCTGCTGGCTGAAAATAGATCAAGCAGAAAGAAAAAAGAGCTCGCCATACTCGCAGAACAGCAAAGCGCAATTGCCAGAGCCGCAGCCAAAGCAAAAATCAACAGACAGAGTACAGTCGAATCATATATATCAACAGATATATATATGTGCACAAAACTATATAGACTACACAGACGAAAGATACATTTCAGGCTGACCTAGAGATACATTAATATCTTTTTCTATCTTTCGTGTTGGCGCCTATTTAACTCAGATATATAAAATATTTATATATATGTTTAACATATATATTACAAAATAAATGCCAAAGAAATTATGGCCTCAAAAATTCAAAGAAAAACTAAATGAGACGAGTATATACGACTGCTTAATGCTTGCTCATGCTACGGAAATTCGATAAATGTGATTCATAAACCAATTCCAATTTGATTAAGCTATAGAAGAGCTTAGCTAGGAATCAACTGTAAGACTTTTGGTACTCCAGCTGTTTAAGCTAGGGCATTGCTCTAAGTGGATGCGATTGATTCCAGACAGTTTTTTGCTCGAGCTGCTGAAGACCTTAATATCTCTTTTCTATGGTACAAAAAGTAAGTTTGAGTACATAAAATATATTTGTATACTCATTTTATCGAAGCTTGATCTAGCGTCCTAAATAATAGAGTTAATCTTATAGGCGATAACTTTTAGACAACAAATTTAAAACTATTTGAAATAAATAACAAATTATATTTTGAAATATATTAAATTATTATATATATAATAATTATAAAATAATTTAAATTACATGAAAATAATTTAAGTATTTGAAAAATATTTAAAATAATTAAAAATAAATTTTAAAACACTTGAAATATTTTTTAAAAATTTTTTTACAATATTTAAAAATATTTAAAAAATATTTTTTTTTTTAAATTTTTTTACAATATTTAAAAATATTTAAAAAATATTTAAACTTATTCCAAAATTATTAAAAAATTTTTTAAACTTGATATATTTGAAAAAATGTCAATACTACCCAAATATATCTATAACAAATTTCAAGTCTCTAGTGAACAGTGAAACAACAAGCCAACATCCCCGTTTAGCACGATGTGAGCGAGTATAAGATGAATAAAATGCATTTGGCAGACAGATTTCGTAAATTGTCAGCGCAATTGTTAAATGTATCTGTCAGATACTGTAACTCAAAGAGCGAAAGACAGAGAGAGAGAGAGAGAGAGAGATAGAAAAAAAGAGAGAGAAAGAGAGAGATAGAGAGCGAGTCAGAGAGCGAGAGTAGAATTTTCATATAGAAAATCTGCGCAGCCATTTCGAATCAACTAAAAATAAACTCACCTTGAAAAGTTTCTAAAAATTTTGTGTAAATATATATATATATATATATAAGTTGTATATATATATATATATAACTGACGATGTAGCTTCAATCCAGATAAATTGTTTGCTGCTTGCTGTTGTTTGTTGTTGTCGTTGTTGTTGTTGTTGTTGTTTCTTGAACAATTCGAAACTGTTGGTTAAAAAAATTGGACTTTTTGTACACGAGATTTTTGTTTCGTAAGCTCTTTTCTTATTTTCTGATATACCAATTTATATAAATATATATATATATATATATATATAGGGGTATATAGATATTATTTTTCGATATTCGTTTTAACCTTCAGCAACTATGCACAGAAAATTTCACAAAAAATTGTATTTCTTTTACAATAAACACAAGCACTAAGTTAAGGCCTAAAGAAAGATAGAGAAAGAGAGAGAGAGAGAGAGAGGGAGAGTGGATGAAGAGTGTGTGTAAGACAGAGCAAGAGATAGTAATTGATTGCTTTATTGTTGTTCTTTTTTCTTTGATAACACTAATTATTTTATATATTTTTTATGATTGCTGATGATGTCAGTTTATGAACTCTATATATATATTTCTCTATATCGTATATAGTTCATATATCTTTACACACTTTTGTCGTTAATTGATTGATTTCTTTAGATTTATTTTGCGTTCGAGGTGTTGTTTTGTGGGGCGACGTTAACTAAGCGACGATTTTCTCTCAACTAAAGCAAAAAAAGCGAAAACCGAAACCGAAAACCGAAAACTTTTGCTGTGAAATGTTTTTCGAACTACACAAAAAAAAAAAAAAAAAAAAAAAAGAATCTTTTCAAGCAAGTGGCAGACGACGTCGCTGCCGCTGCCGCTGTCGACAGCGATGTCAGCGTCGCTGCCTGCATTATATGGCGGCTATATGTGCGGGCACTAGACGTTGCCAGCTAAAACCCCTCTCTCTTCCTCTCTCTCTATCTACCCCACACACCCTCTCTCTCTCTCTCTCTTTAGACTAGCGGCTGCCAATGTCTGTCTATATAGATATATATATATATTTATATATCTACACTATATATACATACATATGCATATATCTTTTATATCTGCGTATTTTGTTATTTTGCTAATTGTTTGCATTTTGTTTTCATTGCCCAGCAAAAAAAAGGAAACTTTTGATGTTTCAAGTGGAATTTTCAGTTGTTTTTTATTTTTTTTTTATTTTTGGTTTAGTTTTTATGATAAGCTCTATCTCTATCTATTGTATTTAGTTCGCATTTCTAGTTAATTAGTTAAACAACCACATTTATCTAGGCTAAGGAAATTATCTTTTAGACAAGAGAATGTCTGCAGTAAATAGAAGGGTTATCTCTAAGCCAAATCATATGACATCATACAATATTTCAAGAAAAAATTCACTTTCTGCTAAAGCGAAAAGTCAAATTTTGATTTCATTTTTATATTAAAAAATTTATTTTTATGAAACAATTTATATATTAATTGAATAACAATTTGAACCATAATTTTTTTCTTAATTTTTCTTATTTTTATTTTTATTTTATTTTTTATTTTATTTTTTATTTTTTTTTTATTTTTTTTTTTTAATTTTTTTTTTAATTTTTGGGTTTTTTTGAACATTTTGATTTTTGCAGTTTTTAAATTAATATATTTTTAGTTTTTTAAAAATTTTTTTACTTTCTTTATCATTGAATACATTTGTACTTTTATAAGAATATTTTTAAGAGTTTTTTTGTATATATAAATTTATATTTATTTTATTTTAACACATTTATAATTAATGAATCATTTTTAAAATTTTTATTTTTAAATTTTAACATTTCTATGTTTTTAAGTTTTAATAATATAACGTTTCATTATAGTTATTCTATCCATACCATCAGCTAAAGCCCTGCAGCGAGTTTATCTCACTCGCAGGTTTTTAATGAAAGTTTCAAGTTGAATACAAAAACAGAATCATAATTGTTTCAGAATAAAAAATTGTTGCGCAGGCAACTTGAAAATTTAATTCATTTCATTTTTTTCGAAGAAGCCGCAAAAAACGTGTGTGAAATATATATGATATAGAGATATTATACACAGATAAATGTGGCATAAAAAGCTCAAACGATTTTAAACAACTTAAAAAAAAAGAAGAAACAACAAATGGAAAAACAATAAATAAACAAATACAAACAGATAGCATAATAAACTCAACTGCCAAGCGGGGCGCAAACACATTTTTCAGCTTTTTAATTAAATCATGTTTTCCACACCAAAAACAATAACTAAACAAGTAGCTGGCGCTAGAGACAACACTGATCGGCTAGGAGCTGCCCTATATGGAATCGATTTTAATCGATTGTAAATGTGATCGAATATTGGAAAAAGACTCGAGCTTGCTGTGGGCAGATCTATCTTCCATATATATCATATATATCTTTATTAGCATAGACTCTTGTACACTTATACAAACTCTTATACAAATGGGATGGTCGCAGTTCAGCTTCTTTACTATATTCCAGTCTTATACTAATACGCATTTTTATATTCCAATACTCTTATACTCTTCTACATGTCAACAACAATATCTTATACTCGCACACACCTAAGCTCTTATATCCCAATATTCTTTAAAATTTGTATCTCATCAACTTATATTCTTATACTCTGCTAATCTTCTATCCTCCCACATATACTTCCAGACTCACATACTGTTATACTCTTTTACTCTTTTACTAGTTATGCTTTTAAGCAAACGGACAGACAATGAGGATTCAGCTATTCATACTGATCAAGATAACATATATGTATATACTACACATATATTGGGTCAAATCATTACACCCTGTCTACGCGTTTCCAATAAATTGCAGGGTATATCAAAATTTGTCGCTTAATTCAATCAAATAACAAAAATATTTGCAGTCAAAAAAAACGAGAGAGAGAGAGAGAGAGTAATACGATAAAGCCATAATAATAATAATAATAATAATAATAATAATGATAAGAATTTTGACTACATGAACTTTTCAGGGGTACCAAGAAGAAGAAGCAGAAGCAGATCTGACAAACTGTTCTATATAATTAAAAGTTGTTAGGCGACATGCGCGATAAGCAGCCAAAGGTAATTAAAGTTCCGTTTGGCGTGAGACAACAGTTACAGCAATTTAATGATTTGTTTTTTCACAGCTTTTTTTCACTTTTATTTTTTATTGCTTTTTTTGGGTTTTTTTTTTTTTTGTTTTCTGTTACGTCAAAGATTACGCATAAATTATTTAAAAAATTGTAAATTTGTTTTCGTTTTTCATTTTCGCAACTCGCGTGAGTCAACAAAACCAAATAAAATCGAAACTCAAGCTCAAGCGGCGATCTTTATGAATCATTGAAGCCGGTTTTTATTTGACCAAAAAACCAGATCGATTTCATTTTTTTTAACAAAATATTGATTATTATAAATTAAGCACAAGACTCTCACTTTTATATATTTTTTTGAAATTTTTTAATATTTTTTTAACTTTTTTTTTAAATGACGCAAAAAAGTGAAGTTTGTCAAAAACTTTTCGGTGTAGCACAAAAAGCCGCTGAACCGCGCGCGATCGTTGCTTGAAGACGAATGGCAAAGGCAAAGCCAAAGGCAACAGATCGCAGCATTAAAGTCAGAGAGAGAGATAAGCAAAGACAGAGGAAAGGGCGGGAGAGCGGAGTGAGCGAGAGAGCGCGCGAGCGCTTGCCACTTGCAGAGAGCGCTGCGTGCCACACACAAGTAATCAACAGGTAAAACGAAAGGTGAAAATGTATACAAAGTGAGAGAGAGAGAGAGAGAGAGAGATGGAGAGTAGCTATCTGTGTCTGTGTGCGTGTGTGTGTGTGCGTGCTATGGCTGATAAGATAAAAACACAAAAACAAAAAACAACAAAAAAACGCGCCAAACTCAAATTTTAATGAAGTCAATGATTTGCGCAGCCCAAAAAAAAGTATGATAGACATGAAGACTGCTAAAAGTATATATTGTAGAATGTAGTATATATACATATATACATATCTATATGTATATATATATATATATATTTAGTTTGTAGTTCTATATTTAGGTTGCATGCCACAGCAGCAGCAGCAGCAGCAACACGCAAAAAAATCAACAGCAACAACAACAAAACTGGTTACTCCAGTTGCCCAGATAATCTGGGTGACGGCTCCAACAACAACAACAACAACAAACAACAAACAAACAAGCAACAGGCATCGCTCGCTGATTCTTGCGCTGATTTTCCTTTTTAGCGCCCCAAAAAAAATTGAGAAAAAAAAGTTGGAAAAAAACTGAAAAAAGCGAAAATCAAGGCGCAGCAGAAAGCAGCCACAAAATGCAGCAAAAACTTGAAGCCAGAAAAGGCTGAAAGCTGCAGCCAAAACAGCTGCAAACAAGCTAAGCCGAAAAGGCTATTAAATGCAAGCAAAATCAAAACCGAAAAGGAAGAAAAATTATGAAAAAGTCTAAAGACTAAAAGTAGCCAAAAAAGGACACAAAATGAAAACCAAAATGTGACAAAAAAAATCTCTTTAAAAAAATTATAAATATGAGACTAAACAGCAGCCAAAAAGTAAAAGCCAAAAAAAAAGCTAAGAAAGGGCCTCAAAATGCAGCCTAAAGTTGCACCTAAAGTTAGCTTCTACGCTAGAAAAGGCAGCCAAAAAAAGCTAAAGACTTGCACTAAAAAAGCTTGCAGCTTGCAGCCAAGGAAACTAGAAAAACAGTTGAAGCTGCAGCAAAGCCAAACACTGGAAGTTAAGAAAAGGCCAGAAGTGCAAGCCAAAAAATCACCACAAAATGCAGCCAAAGAAGATAGAAAAATAGCTGAAATACAGCCAGCTAAGAAAAAGCCCCAAACAACCTAAAAATTTAACTGAAAATAAGCCTATAAATCAAACAGAAACTGCAACAAGAAAAAGCTAAGAAAGCGACACAATTTGCAGCCAAAAAAAAACAGCTAAAGAAACCTGCACAAAATGCAGCCAAAAACAGTTTTTGCGGCTAAAAACACTTCGCAGTTGCATAAACCGGTTGGCCAGCTGCCCCCCCCTTGCCACGCCCCCTGCGTAAACCCTTTTTGGCCAGCCCACTTGCTGCCCTCGAAAGTTGTTGCTCCTGCTGCATCTCTCTCTCTCCCTCTCTCTCTCTCTCTCTCTCTCTGTCTCTCTCGCAGATCATGTCCCAGCCAAATGGCCTGTAAATCATTTAGCGGCTATTTTGTTTGTGCTTTGGCTGAGAAAAAGAGAGCGAAACGACCAAGAAATATCTGAAAAATGTCACGCTTGACTTTATGTTATTCTGCGTCTGCGTCTGCGTCTGCGTCTTCTTCTTCTGCTTCTTTCTTTGGCTTGTTTAACAATTTAATAACACCAAGAGACAAAACAAATAAAAACAGGAAGCAATTAAAGCGTTAAATGACCAATTCAGAAATTGCAAAGCGTACAAAGCTGCAAGTTAAAAGAATTTTTTGTTTAATTTTTAAGTAATTATTTCAAATTAGTTTTGAATTACTTTTGAATTTGCCGCCAAATGTGAGTGAAAGTGTAAGCAGAATGTTAAACATAGATGGCGCCAGCGAGTGCTGTGATAGAGCAAAGCTAGTGTTGTGATTGCTTTTGTCCAATATATATAATAAAGAAACACATGTTACATTAGTAATACACAAGACAGAGTACATAACTAGAAGTCAAGTTCCATTTCATAAATTAATTTTAAATTTGCCGCCAAATTGTGTCAATCAGGCACTAAATTTAAACATAGATGGCGCCAGTTAGTGTAGACCCAAACCACTCCAATCAGTCAGCTATTTAGCTGAATAAGATTTAGCCAAGTTGCACAACCAAGAAGCAGTAGCACAAGCAGTTAATTTTGGTGTTTAAAGTTTAGCTATGACACAGTTTGAGCAGCACTGAGGTCTGCTGTATTTGTCTATGAATACAGTAAATACTTGCTAAAAAGAACACATTTAATATTAGTTTAATTTAATATTAGTTTTAATTTCACACAGCTTGAACAGCACTGACATTTAAGGTAATCTGTGCTTGAGTGTGAATACAGTAAAGGCTCTTTGTAACGAACAAGCCCAAACAAACCATAATTCGGCAAAAATTTAATAAAAAATTAAGAAAATATTTATTTTGCACTTCAAAATGCTGAAAATTAAAGACCACATCAAATGCCTACTACAGTGAAGCTTATATATTCATGACTAGAAAAAAATGGAGAAACTGAGGTTATATGAAATTTTCATTAATAGAGCTGACTACAAGTACAGTAAGCACTCGTTGAAGGGATTGGAGGATTCATCCTTGAGAAATGAGATATTTAGCAGTCCTTTATTAGAGATTTCACTGTACTAAATATGATATTTAGTATATGTAACTAAGCCAAGCATAGTTTCTATTTAAAAACTGCTATATTTAAAAGTATATATAGGGTATCTTTAGTGTATCTTTATAGTGTATCACTACAGGGTATCTCTATGTCGCTCATATATTCATTAATTATTTGATTGCCATTTCAATTTCCTCGAAAAGCAGCCCCAACTCCACTCGCATTTGACATTTCGAAATTTAAATTTTGCATTTTTTTTAGTTTTTCCAGCTAAAAGCTAAAAAAAGAAGCCAAAAAAGCCAAAACACTTTGAAGCTGGCCGCAATTGAGCTGAAGTCTTGAAGTCTTGTGATCTTGTGCGATTTACAATATATATAAAATGCATTAATGGATTTACGCACTCGCATTTGGTCATTGTGAATTGATAATTGTGAATTGCTTATTGTGAATGTGGATCACGATCAAATGGCAGCAGCCCCAAATGGAGCGCAGACAAGACGAGTTTCTCACCTGAGCGAGGCGTGTCAATTCGAAATTGAGTAATTATACACCTGAGCTGATGAGGGGGGAGGGGAATGGGAAGGGGAAGGGGAATGGGAAGAGTCTCAATATCTCTAAAACTCCATTTGTATAAAAGGCAAGGAAGAAGTAGAGTTGAGGAGAAGCCTTATAATGAGAGAAGCGCGAGTAGGAGCAGCAGCTAAAGGCATAAAGGACGAGAGATGAGAATGGGGCCAGATGTGTATAAGAGAGCGGAAGAGTCGCTTCAGCTTTGTATAGAGTGGATGGTTTGGAGTGACAGGGGTCTATATAGAGGCGAGAGTAGAAGAAGGCCTTTATCTACCCAGAATTGTATACGAGAGCAGACTATGGAGGTGTAGAAGCAGGTGGAAGCATCTGTCTGTCTGTGTCTCTTTACAGAGGAGTAGGTAATAGAGGCAGCTGAAGGCATTTTCTTTTTGGTTAACTACAACAAAACTCGTTTTAATTTGTTTGCTTTGTCTGCAATTAATACCCTGTAACGACTGTAAATTGTTTGAAATAAAGGGTATATAAGACTATCATAGGCTATAAATGCTTTATAGCCAAAAATATCTGTAGCTGCCTGAAAAATTGAAAATGTTAATTAGAATGCTACAAAAATAGCTATTTAGTAGGTCTTTACTTAGCTTATTACAGGGCACCTGTTAGTCATGCTTGCCTATTTCTACATTTTGTTTTCATTCTCTACTCAGCTTACAAAAATTTAAAAAGACTTCTAACTGATATTCTAACAAAAAACCTATAAAACAGTCATAGCTCTTTACAGGGTATCTGCAAGTCATTCACACAGAAGTGTCAAACTGTTTTCCGTTGCTTACTCAAGTGAAAACATTTAAAATAGACTTTGAATATCTGTCAAATGCATGCTAAGTCATCAATCATCTTTTCCCAGCTGCTTACAGGGTATTTGCAAGTCAGGCAAACTCATTTCTCTAAATTTTGTGCGTTATGCAGTCAATTCCAAACATTTAAAATAGACTTTGAATATCTGTCAAATGTATGCCAACTCATCAATCAGCTCTTCCCAGCTGCTTACAGGGTATCTGCAAGTCAGGCCAACTTATTTCTCTATATTTTGTGCGTTATGTCAATTCCAAACATTTAAAATAGACTTTGAATATCCTTAAAATATCTGCTCAATCATCACTGGCTCTTCACCTTGGCTTACAGGGTATCTGCTAGTCGTTCACGCAGCCATTCCCCTTAGTCATTTTCGCTGTTTGGTCAATTTCAATTGATTCGTGAATTATTTTGGCTTGTCTGTCAGATTTGTCGTTGTTTTTATTGCATTTCAATTGGCATCGCCGCATTTTGGCTCAACACTAATTAAAAATTCATTTGGCATTTGGCTGAAAAGGCCTTTTCGAGACTTTTTTACAACTGATCGGGGTCTAAGACACGAAAACACGTGCATTCATTAATTTGTCAGGTGAATTCGGTGACAAATCCGAGTCTGAAATGGCTATGAAAAAAACCTCAAAGGAAAACTGGGGCAAGGCAAAAATATTGGCATTGTGCTCCTCAAAGGCGACAACCCTAAAACTTAAGTTATTCTGAATGGAAGAAAACTAAGCAAAAGGATGACAGCCCTGTAAAGAAAATTCTCATTATATCAAGACTTTTGGTTTTGTTTTACCAAAAGATGCCAATCTTGAACTTAATTTAATTCGTCTTAAAGAAAATGCTCAAAAAGAACAAAAAATTATCAAAATTAAAAACAAAATAGCAACAAATATTTGAATTTTAATCAAAACTAAGTTTTTACTTCATGTAACATACTAATTTTAGTTTAATTTGTTGGCAAACGTTGGCAACCCTGAACAATGGTTACCAATAGTAACCAATAAACTGAGCTAGCCAAAACATCAAGAACTTTTTTGATGGGTCACAGAAGGGGCTAAGGATTAGCGAAAGGTGACAACCCTAGGCTGAGCTCTGGCAACTAACGAAAGGCACAACAAAAATGTAACTGCTGAAAATTTCAAAAGTCATTTCTGTGAAACTCGATGTAGCCCAAGGCTGAGTTTGTTTTTTTACAAAAAGGTGGCAGCCCTAGACAAAGCCATGGCAACCTGCAAAAGGCACAACAAAAACTTGCAACTGCATTAGCTTTTTTGGGTTCGGGTTACTTTCAGTGCAGCCAGAGGCAAACTTATGTTTTTTTACAGAAGGTGGCAACCCTAGAGCGAGCCATGGCAACCTAGAAAAAGGCACAACACATTAACTCTAATTAACCAAAACTTCGTAGTTGGAGCCAAGCCAAATTGCAGCCAAATGTACGAAGCGGGCAGTGAGCAAATCAATTGCAACGGAGCTCTCATTGAGCTGCCCTCGCTGCAGGTGGTCAAACCAGGTGAGACAGCGGAGAGAGTGAGAGTGAGTGTGAGAGAGAGTGAGCAAGCTGTTGATGACAATCTTCAATTAGCGCCCAAAATGCCAACAGATGCAAACATCGATTGGCTGCTTCACATTTATTTCACACGGCGACAATTCGACAGATGCCGCCGACTCATCGCACGTGAGCTGAATCGTCATTTGAATGCGGAGTACCTGTACTTTGTGCAGGTGAGTTTAGTGCCTGAATTTGACCGAAATGATATTGAACGTTGATTCACCCTAAGGGCCTAATTGACCGCGAAGCTGGTAATAACATCGAAGCGCTGCGCAACCTGCAAAGGGCAGCCGAGCTGAATACCCAAAACATTGAGAACTTCAAGGAAATCGGAAGGACTCTGTAGGTCAAACTACACTGGGCAACATGGAGTTATGTTTCAGCTTTCAATGCATGCAGTTTTCAGTGTAGCTTTGAGCTCAACTCAAGTGGGCTTAATACATTCATTCAGATGGGCTTTAGCATGCTTCAGTTGGGCTTTCATTGAGGCTTAGATTATCTACTCATTGGGGTTGTGTTCACAGAATAATGAAGTTTCTTCTCTTCCTCTCTTCTTCTTCTCTTCTTTCTCTATGAACGTTCATAGGATTTTCTATTATATTTATATATATATCATATGTCCTCTTAAGTCTATTCTTATTAGATCAAAATGATAAGACAAAGTTGTTCAAAATTCCAATCCAATTGGAAATCTCTCAACATCTCTTCACATGATCAAATGAGTTCCAATTGGGCATCTACAGATGATATCAGTGCACCAATTTCAAGATTTGCTTAATAGTGTTATCAAATTTTTAGCTTAGCCCCAAGTAAACTTCCTTTCATAACTTCCTCTGTCTACAGATAGACACAAATTTATTCAAATTCTATATCTATAGCTAAAATCTATGCAGAATCATTTAATATCAGCTTCATTCAAACTTAAATTTTGTTGCTTAGTGTTATTGATTTCTGCACCCACACACTTAATTAGGCTTCCCTCCTCACCTCTGCAGCTACCTGATGGGCCGCTTCAGTCAAGCGCTCACCGTATTTCGTGATGCAGAGCAGCAGAGTCCTCGACCGGATCATGAGATCTATCATTATCTGGGCGAGCTGCTCTATCGCTCCGCCGCCACACAGCCCAAACTGGAGGCAGCTCGCCAGCAACAGAAGGAGGCGCGAGAGTATTTCGAGCGAGCCGTGCAAACGGGCAAGAAGCAGGAGAGCTACATTCGACTGGCCGAGCTCTATCGCAAGGAGAAGGAGTATCAAAAGGCCATCGATGTGCTCGAGGCTTGTCTGCAGTTAGTAAAAGTCTTAACTCTACTTATATCTTAGCCAAATCATGTTCCATTTGCATTGCAGTCTCACGCCAGAGAATGCGGAAGTGCTGACAGAAATCAGCGTGCTCTACTTGAAAATCAATGAGACGCAAAGGGCGTTCGATCGCTTGGCGGAAATCGTGAACATCGGAGGAAACTGTGAGCCAAAAGGCTTGTTAGCCCTGGGCGCCATTTTGCAGGTGAGTCTAGCTGGCTGGCTACACCTGTTCACATGACTTGCGATTTGTGATTTACGCCACCTTCGACAGTCGCGCAACGATGTGGATGGCGCCTTGAGCAAATACAGCCAAATTGCAGACGCCGAGCCGGAAATTGCGGAGCTCTGGAACAACATTGGTCTATGCTTTTTCAAAAAGCAAAAATTCATTGTGGTAAGCAGTCGGAGTTACTCAAATAATCACACAGACAGATAGAGAGTTATTTGCCTTTGACCTCAGGCAATTTCATCTTTACGCAAATCCATTTGGCTTTCGCCGCTCAACTACAATGCGCTCTACAATCTTAGCCTCATATACATTGCCTGTGAGTATGCTGCATGAATGAAATATTTGAAGTGTGCAGCAACAAGATTTGTGGCTAGACTTGAAGCAAAGCTTGTTGACTATGGAAATACCCTGTGTGTGAGGACTAAAAACTGCTATTACAGAATTCTTAGTGAAACGTCAGACAATTGAAACTGAGTACTCGAACCTTGGACTAGTTTATGAATATGTTGGGCTCAGACCAGGTCTTCTATCATTTTTTCCTTCTCTCTACAAAAGTGCTTTCTAACATGAATTGGGGCTCGAATCTTAGGGCTAATCAGGCTTTCCTGTCCTCACTCCTTGCCTTCACAAAGTTACTCCCAGTGCAGAAAACAATTTCGATACAGAACCTTCTACCTTTTACTCTTTTCTTCCTTCCGTAAACGGAGCTCAGATCTCAAACATAATCAGGCTTTCCTGTCCGCTCCCTGCCCTTACAAAGTTAGTCTCTATGAACAGAATCTTCTTCCTTCATCAATCTTCCTTCCGTCCTTTCTTTGCTCCATTCTTCCTTTTGTTCGTTTGTTTTTCTTTTTTGTAAAGCACAATTATCTAAAGTAATTTCATTATGAATTAGTTTAATATTTAACTAAATAATATGCATAACTTTTGCCAGTTTTTCCTTTTATCCCTTGTCCATAAGTCTTCTTTCTCAGACATCGTCTACCCATTACAATTAATATATTTTTTATATACAAAATATTTATATATATTTCTATTTAAAGGTTTCTTTGCTTCCTTTCCTGCATCCGTACTTCCTTCCTTCGTAGGTTTTTCGTAGAACTCGACCTTCACATTACAATTAGTGTAACACTCACATTGATTATATTTGAGCAGCCAACGAAGTCTTTCCTGTCTGCCTACCCTCGGCATAGCTAGACCAAGACCAAGCAAGACCTTTAAGACCAAGACATAGAGAAAAAGCCCACTCAATAAAAGCAACAGTCTAACAAAAATAATGAGCCTTTGGGGCAGACCTTTCATAAATGTCAAAAAACAACGCTGAAAAAATAAGGGAAAACAAGCAACATAAAAAACAATTGACAGGTCCTTGAAATATTTTCATCTTTTATGGTCTGCCACAGTTCATTGTTGTGCTGCTGCTCCTTCCCCTTGCTGTGGTCTAGCATTATGTATTTCCTATTGTTTCGCATTTAATATTTAATGTTGACGTGACTCTTGGACCGTGCAACAGCGGAACAATATGCGAGCGCCTTTCACACTTTGGCAGCAGCCATCAACCTACGCAAGGACAATGCCGAGTGCTATATGCTCCTGGGCTGTAAGTGCTCAACAAAGTCAGTCAATGCAATGGGAATACCTATCCACTCTCTCTTTCTCTCTCTCTCTCTCTCTCTCTCTTTCACTCTTAGTGTGCCTGCGCAAGCTGGACGATATGGAGAATGCGTTTGTGGCTCTGGAGCGCGCCTGCAGCCTGGCCAGCGGCAATACGCGACATCCTTTGGTGTTTCTCAACTTCGCGCTCTTCTGCTTTGAGACTGGACGTCTGGCCTTGGCCACAGAGCACTACAATCGCTTCATGAGTCACTCCCAAGAGTTGTTGCTGCCCACTGAAGTAAGTCGCGTGCTCTATCAGCGAGCCCAATGGCTTCTGGCCAGATCGATTGATTAGCACAAATTGTTTTATTATCCTCCAGCTCCAGCTGCTGTTCCTCCTACTCATCCTCCTCTTCTCACATCCTCCTCTTACACCATACCTGCTCCCAACTCCTCTTACCACTTTTACTTAGGTCTTTCTTCTCATACCTCGCCTTCTTCTCCCTCTCGCCTACTCTTACCTCCACCATCTTAATACTTTCTAATTACCTTCTCTCATACATACATAACCACTTCCTACCCCATCCTACGCCTTTTCCCTTCCCTTTGTAGAACATAAGCCACAAATATTTCTCTCACCCGCCGCATTTCTGTAGCTTTTCTATTGTGATATCAAAAAAAGTCTTAAAAATTAATTAAATTTAAACGAAAGTCAAAAAAATCATCGCAACGAGAAAAAAACACGTTTAATTGGCTTTACTGATTGGACAAATAATCTGGAAAATTATGGAAAAATGTGAAGAATGGAAAATATATAGATGGATTCAGACCAGAATAGTCGAGCAGAAAGGTATTAAAGTATGTGTAAGGAAAAATACCAAAGTATTTATACCAAAAATATTTAAGAAAAGAGAAAGCAAAAGAAAAATGTATTCTATTAATTACAAACGTTGGAAGCCCTCAATTCAAGGCCAATCATAACAGAGTAGTAGAACCGCACTTGCAGAGTATGTGACAGTCGAGCAAAAGAGTTCACTACAGAATATATTGCAGTCGAGTAAGCTTAAATTCAGACCAGAATAATATAAAGAGAAAGTCTTCCACTTTCAATTCAGTGCAATATCATAGTAAAATTCCAATTGCAGGGTATATTTGAGTGGAGCAACTAGAACCTAAAGTCTTGCTGTTTGTTCAGTACAAATTCCAGGCCACCAAGTTGAAGTCGCTGCTGCGCATCTCAACACACAGCCAGGGCATACTAGGCGATGGCGACGACTTCATGCAAGCAGGAGACGCTGATGCCGCCAACCAGGATGTGCTGCAGGATGAGCTGCCGCTGGAAGTGAATGCTGTGGTCAGCATTGCCAATTGAAGAGAGCAAACAACTGAGAGACAGAGCTGAGATAATTAACTCACATCGAACATTTATTTGAAATTTGTTCAAAACGGAAATCAAAAAGCGTGAAAACAAATGCGTGCGATTTGAAGCCAATGAAAATCCATTAGCCACGCGATCTTAAAACTACATTTATAATTAAATATATTTAATATATGTATTAATATGTATGGGTATATATATACAAATTCATGTGTTTGTATCATAATAATAATGAATTGTGTGTGCTTAACTCTGTTCATAAAGTTCCAATGGAGGAAGAGAACAAAACAGCTCAAGGGGCTCGCTGGCTGCCTTGTTCTCTTTAACCAGTTTCTTTTTCGTTTGCTTTTCTGTTTTTCAATTTGAATTTTTTTTTTCTTCAATATTATTTTTAATTTTCAATTCAAATTTTGTAATTATTAATTCCCTATTTAAATTTTTTATTTTCAAGTTTATTTCGCTTTACTCATTTCCTTTTCTATTAAAATATTTAATTTTATATTTTATTATATATTAATTTTTAATTTTTAAATTAAATTTTGTTTGCTTGCATAAAAAATCGTATTCAACTCTTAAAAGTTAATAAACGCTGGCGTTTCTTATCTCAGAATCATGAATAGTTCAGTTTAGTAAATTTATATATATATATACATATCAATATATCGATATTTATCGTTATATATCGATAGCTTCTTTTAAATCTAATTTCAAGCCGCATACAAAAATTCGTGTCTGCTAAATGGAAATGACACTCTAATACCCCACAAAATGTGCGACTCGGCGGGTCCACTCGACTCGACTCTTAGTTCTCTTAGTTTTGGTATACCCTAAACGCCCTAGCTCACAGTTTCAGCTTAACTTTTTCAAAGTTTTTCTCCAAAGCACATCTTTGAGATGCCTCCATAATCAAATTCGAATTCAATCGAAGCACTTTTCCATCATCTGTCTCTCTAACTCCGTCTCGATCTCCCCCTGTTCAGTCGCTTCTAGACACAGGTGGTGGTCACTCGAGTGAGTCGTGTCATCTCGCTGCTGCCAAAGTGTCGCTTGAAGAACAGAGAACGGAACGTGGTGCGAAACTGTTTGGACATGAGTCCATAGAGCACAAAGCCCACAGCTGCGTTGATGAGCGCTAGCAGATCCATCAGCTCCCCGAAGGGTGGATAGCAATGGGCGAAGAAACACTTCTCCAGCACGCCCGACAATAGGCCCAGCAGACCCTGCGGAAACTCCGTGACGAGGAAGAGTATCAGCACAGCCACCAGAAGGAGAGTGGTTCGATCATTGCGACGATCACACCGAGGAGGTCTGCAGAAAGTCAAATACAGAGTGGTAAAACTATTGGAATGATTGCGAAATGGAACAAATGTTGGAGCAAAATGAAAAACTTATGAAATTCATTCCAAAATATTGTATGAAACAAGCGAGAAGAAGCTGAAAGGAGATATGAAACTAGCTGAAACATAATGAATATGAAACAGTGGAATGGCACAAGAATTAGAAGCAAACTGAAAGCAATACAATGTTTTCCAAAAAGGGGAAACAAAGAAAGCAGAGAAAGAATGATCAATATAAAACAATAGAAAAGAACGAAAGAATGGAGAAGCAATGGAAAAATGGAAAAGTGTATGAAAAGGTTAAGCAAAGCAGCAATTTAAAATCAAAAGTATCCCAAAGGACAAAACAGAAAAGGAAAAAGATGAAATAAAACAAATTGTTGACCCATATCAGGTTAAACAAAGCATAAAAGCAGGTGAAATGTTTCCTGAAATGATAAATGACAGAAGACAGACGTAAAGAAAAAGAAAAATCAGGCAATCGAAGGTGAAAATGCAAATTAAAGTACAAATCAGAAATAAAGAAAAATGTATATATGAAATGTTAATCATGTGATGAAGTGAGACGGAAGATGATGTATAATCAATATTGGAATGAATTAAATTGAATGAGGAATGATACTTAAAGTTTCATCATATGATGAAATAAATTGAACTGAGAAGAAGAATCAATATGAAAATGAGCAACACTTGATGAAAACTGATGAAAGCATAATAAAATAATATTAAAAATCATATTTACATACCGTCTGGACTTCGATTCATTGAGATTTAGCTGAATGGCGTATTTGGTGGGATTATCGTAGTCCTTGAGCTTAAGACGTCGTCGTGAAGCTTCGCACAGAACATGCATCAGAACGAGACTGATTACAGTCAAAATGAAGCAGGGCAACAGCTTAATTATCACGGAATGTATCCAAAAGTTGAACCTATAAAGGCAGAGAGAGAGAGGGATTTACTAGGGTATCTAGCAGTTGGGCAGGCCAACATTCAACTCACCTAAATAACATAGAGTCCGTGTCGAAGTACACATGATACATGGCCTCATGCTCTATGGTGTCCATCTCGTGTGTCTCGCGCACCTTGAACACAAAGTACGTGGGCAAACAAAGTATGGGCGAGATGATGAAGGGAAAGAGTATCGCCTCTCTGGAATGTGCTAGCAGAAAATTGGCACAGCTGCCATTCGGATGTCTGTGGATTAGAGATGGAAATAGTTTGCTATAAAGCAGAAAAACAGAAAACAGAAAACAGAAAACAGAGAAAGAGAGAAAGAGAAGCCACATTTTCCGTCATATTATTCAGTTAGCCGGATTCAGCAGGAGGTCAGGTGGGGGTGAGGTGGGTGAGGTGATGGGCCCAAACATTATCTACGCTACAGTTGCCACTCACCTGATTGCCACGTAGCGCCAAACAGCCAAGGTCACAGTCAAACCAATCGAAATCGTGTGCAGAATCTGTGTGAAGTGCATGTGGACCAACAAGTAAACAGCCCAAGAGTAACTCAAGTCCTTCTCGCCTGGAAAAGTATTCAATATTAAATATATGAATATATTTAGTAAAAAATCTAAATGAATGATGAAAATATATAAAAAACTAATATTTTAAAAATATTTTTTGAAATTCAAAATAAATATTTTTATATTAAATTTTTTTTTTCAATAGATAAAAATAGTAATAAAAAAAACCTAGAAGAAAATATAAAAAAGAACTAAATATATTCAAAGAGACTTAATTTTTAATAATATTTACAAGGAAACAATAATAATAAAAATAATATACTTTTTGAAATACATCAAATTTTGTTCCTAAATATATACATATGTATATAATTTTTTATTTCCTTTTTATATTTATTTTTGAATTATTTTTATCTGATTTTAGTTCTCGAATTTTAATATTATTAAAATATTTTTTTTCAAATTTACATATTAAATAATATTTTCGAACTTCTTTAACTTCAACATAAATTAAAGTAAATTGTTTGAGATTCAACTTTTTGTCTCACCTGGCTTCATATAGATGTATTGATATGTCGTATAGGGTATGTACTCGAGCATCACAAACATATCGGCGACTGCCAACCATTTCAATATGTTGTTAATGGGCGCCTTGGCCATTTCCTTTCTGGTCAACACCATTATGTTCAGTATGTTGGCTATTGTCCCGAATATGCAAATCTTTACGGGGATGAAAAAACCCAGCATAGAAAAAAAGGAAAATAGAAAATAGAAAACTATTAAGCAAACAGTAGCTGAGAGTTGGGGAAGACTGGAAGATATCCTACGATTAGATTAGATTTTAGATTTTTTCTTAATTTTGATATGATTTAAAATGAACGTTTTAGTGCCTTAAGATGAGAATCTAAGGTGTGTATTTACTAACGAGTGAGACTACATACCTGACATCTAACAACTATAACTCCATTATAATGTATATTGCTTCATAATTCATTTGCTTATATGGACAGACAGACAGTCAGACAAACAGAAGGTTATGGCCATATCGACTCAACACATCATCATGTATATACCTTGCTAACACATTTTCAATAGGGTATAGGCATAATAACAATAAACTTGTGTCAAAACAAAGCCCTGTCTGTCCAAACATAGTAAAAGTTAGCTGATAGAAACCTCACACCAGATAGACCACACACCAAATAGGCCACACACACACTTTATACACACACACGCACACTATTTCCTTAAAAGCTTAAACCCTTTCAGTTAAGTTTCCCGTATATTTTATTCATATGCTGATTCACACATGACTTTTCCAAATAATAAATAATACAATATATTTTATTTGCTCATATGCGAGAAAGAGAGAGAGGAGATACGACAGAGAGATGAATGGACAAGTCGTAAAACTCTGCTGTATTCTATTGACCAGTTTTGTTTGCAGCAATAATTGTTACGAGAGTGAGTTGAATCAATTATAAAGTTCTGTTTAACCTCTCGAGGTACATATTATTTTGCTTCAGGTTATTTGCTAGTCGTGCACTCTCCACTGTGCACACTCATTTGCTATTCGCTCAACTCGGTAACTTTTCAGACTATTCTTGCATACATATATGTGGCCACAAAACGCCTAGAGCTTTGCCTTTGTCTAGCATAATTAAAATGTGAGCTCAACAATTTTTAATAAGAACTAAAAATGAAATTCTGTAAAGTTAAGTTTGGGATATTTAATTTAATTGAATGCATACTTTTTTCATTAATGCTTAGCAAGTCAAATGTGAGTTTATTAGTTTTTGGAAATGTTTTTTTCGTTTGTATATTAAGTAAAGTAAAGTATTTTGTCTTTTTTGAAGATTAAGACTTTAAGAGTTAAGAGTTACTAGATATGCTCAGTAGAAGCTTGGAATACTTGGGTCAAAACTATAGCTTCTACAGTTCTAGAATATAGAATTAAGAGTCTCGAATCCAGAATCTAGCTAGAATCACAGTTGACCTTCTCTACAGATAGATCTATAAATGATTTAGTTAGGTTCATAAGGCGTGACAATTAGAATTCGATTTTTTAGTAAATATGATCGGATTGTCTGATCGGTTGCCCAAACGCTATTACTTCGTTGACTACACTTTTTTAAGTAACTTTGTTCTATTGTATATTTTATTTCTTTCCTTTCTTAATAGCCAATTTAACGTTATCTTATTGCCGCTAGCCTTTTGTCTAGGGGGATGGGTGGTCCAAATAAAAAACATCTTATGAATTATGTAAAAACACAGAGAAATTCATTTAATCTCTTTTTGTGGTCAGAGCAAAAAATAAATGGAAATTTGGATAAGTTCAAAGGTGTGTGAATTCATCAACGGCGGACAAAAGAAAAAGGACTTTAGCTTTCTCTGCTAGTTGTTTAGAAGGGTTGACATTGTGACAGAGCGTAAAAGGGGTAAAGTATTCAAAATGAAAAATGTTGTGCCAGGCGACAGGGCGACATCAAGTTAATTAGTTCTCAGTGTTTGTTGTTGCTAATGAAAGCTTGGGAGGGGACTTTAGACTGGGGCTACTCACCAGTAGAGAGACATAGCCATGGATGCCATTGTACGCACGCAGCCAGCTGTAGATTTCGCCTTGACAGTAGCCTTGGCACTCGTCCGGTTGCGTTTGATTCTTCTTCTGGAAGTCGAAGAGCAGCTTAACGAAGTCCTGAATGTCGCCACGCGTCAACTCAAAGTCCTTGAGTAGCGTCTCATTCAGCGGAACGCGCTCATCCATCTGTCTCAGTGCCATGTTTGTCTCCTGCATTGTTCAAGTCAATCTCGATGTAGCTCCTTAAAACATGCTGCTCTGCAAGAGGAGGAAGAAGAGAAAAGAAGAAGAGAATTAAATTGGAAATCAATTCAACCTCAAGTATCTTAATTAAGCTAATAAGCTGTGCATTTGTCAGACACATTAGCCCAAATTAACAGCGAATCACAATATAACAAAGCAAAACAGTCTAGCCACAAGGGACACAATCATCCGACTCAATAACCCAAAACGAAACTTGAATTTGCCAAATCAAAGGAACAAGAGACTCGACAAGTGGTCGACCGACAGGTACCCAACTAACATGCTTGAACAGTTCGTAATGGAAGAAGACATTCAGTTTCATGCGATAACTTTGAGAAGAACAAGGGTATATCGAAAATCGATAATTATCGATGTGAAGATAATATTAAGAAAAAGCATTGATACGCGTTTTAAAGATTTACATATATGAATATGAGAAAGCGAAATGAGCCGAAGTGATTAATACGATAAGGTTTATATTATAAGTTATATCTGAAAACCGATATTTATCGATTTTTATAAAATATTAAGAAAGCAAAACTTTATAAATGTGTTGTATTAAGTTTAGTACGAAAAGGTATTTTAAAATGTATAAGTTGATCCTGTAATCTAGAGCATAAGAAGAATATAAAAGAAGAGTTGATATGGCAATAGATATAGGAGTATATATACGAGTATAAATTTTAAATGAGGTATACCACAGTACATGGGGTCAGGTATACCCTCAATTTGTTGTGAGTGCTAACAGGGCAAAGCAAAAGAGGCTTGCCGTGCGCTCTGTGGATAGGCAATTAGTCTACCAAATTCCATAGAAGGATGTGAGTCGACGCCGTTTACTGTAGTTTCCTCTACAGCTGTATCTGTTTCTATGAACGTATCGGTGTCTGTATTCATGCCAGTGTGTATAGTCTTCGTTTGTGTGCCTCAAGTTGGTCTAATAAGCATACAGTTTAGCTGTGGCAATCGAAATTTGAGTCTTTGTGGACCACATCAATTGTCAGTCGCACGACAGGTAAAAGGCGCAGCGTCAAAGCTTCGTTAGAACTGAAATTTCCAGTTGGTCTAGGCAGATGCCACAAAATTACAAAATTGTGCAACTGAATGGAAGACATTAAACTTCATACTTTATGCTGCAATGCAGTTCATATTCATTTTGAATTGCCAAAAACCAAATTGAAAGCCAACATCAAAAGCAGCAGCAGCAGCAGCATCTAGGCTGGTCAAACAGGCCAACATAATTCAAACGATAATTGATTGAAAATCTAATGTGAAGCGAGGCAACAGAACGAATTTTTAATACGCTTACATTTCATACTAAACTAGATGTTGGTCAGGCCTAATGTTTGCCATAGCTGAGAGACTTTTGCTTGAAGACATAATTGAAACAGAGCAAACACCTGTCGCAGCTTCGAGTAGCTGGGCGTAGCAGTTAATTGGCTAACGATATAGATACAACTTTTGCTACGCACACACATTTATATGCACATTTATATATATATATATAGTAGATATATATTTAGTTGATAAACATATTTGCGACATCGTAAATCAGTCAAGTCAGCGAGTTGGCAAATCAAATGTCTCGCCCCAATGTTCAGCCATGTCAACGAAGGTGTTTGCTTTTGGCTAATGGGTTCGAATCCAGCTTCGGCTTGCATTCAAATCCTGTTCGACATTTCGCAATTGCAATTCAGATTTTGTTTCTCATGTTTTCATATTACAAACAGCTGCACGAAAAATAAAAACTTTGCGCCTTCAGACTATTTGTTGTTTGTTTTTTGTTGCCAGTTGTCAATTATTTGATTTTGATGGATATGCCAGACACAAGACAACAGACAGCCATCAGTAGACAGCAGACAACCGAGCTCACACATCAAACAAAAACCACTTTTTGTCTGTGTTAAGTACACAAAATATGATTATTTATTAAACAGTTTTTGAACCAATTTGCCTGAATGGCCCCAAGCACAAATTTGCTCGTAAATATGCCATATGGAGGCGGCTGTTCGACTAGGAAATACCCTAAACTCGAAACAAAGCTAATGCTGTAATTCCTCTTTACATACATATACATATGTTATACATACAGACAGGAAGGCAAGGCAAAGGGACTGGCAGCTATGGCTAGATCGACTCATCTCATTCTTTATGGAATCAACCACGCCTACCTCTGCCTACACCAATATGCCCCACTTACAGTGCATAAATGTCTATTCATATATATCATATGTCTGGCCATCAATCATAGTGAACGCAATTCAATAACAAACTGAAGTCAACTGCTGACCATAAAAAAAAATACATTATTATTTTTTGCATTTATTGCAAATCAATATTTGTCAACACTTGGAAATGAAAGAGAAATAATATAGAAACTCGCAAAAAAAAAGGAGGTTTAATTAAATTGAAAATATTTTATGTAAATTGAACTTTTTCAATGGAGCTCAAATTGCCTTTTGGCTGCATAAAAAATTTCGATTAAAGCGCAAAAAATTCAGATTTATGCGACGATAATTATTAAATTATACAAAATTGATAAATCAGACAATACAAATTGTGTGACACTGAACGCAGAGGTCTAGATAGGGATCAAGGATGTAAATATTATGTAAATACAGGAAATACCCGCCTAGGAGATACCCTGCAAATACTTAAGGAAAATTTTGAAGACTCTGGCTACAAAAATGTTTAACTGAAGTTCGATAATGTTTCTAATCGATTTGATAGAAACTGGAAACGTTTGTTGAAACAAACTTGATTTACAAAACAAATTTCAAGTCTTCAGCTGTTATAGGTTCTGAGATGCACGCGTTCATACAGTCGGACAGTCGCAAGGACGGACAGTCGTAAGGACGGACAGATTGACAGGCGGAATAGACTAGATCATCTAGTCGAGTCTATTCAGTCTGCTCAAGAAACTACTTTATGGTGTCTGCCATGCCTTCCTTTTATATAATTTCAACAACAATACCTTTAACTATATCTCTTTTTATCTCATACAATTTAAATATTTGTAGCTAAAAACACTTAAACAGTTTAATATATGAATTAAGCAAACATTTAATTATATTTATTTTTTTTTTATTTACATACAATTTTTGGGAATAGTTCTCGAAAAAAAACCATAACTTATTCAATTTGTTTTTTTTTCCGCATTTTATTTTGTTGTCAGCTGAGAGTGCAAAGTTTTTTTCTGTTTCTTTCGCCCAAAGGCAAGTTCCGGCGGTAAATGCAAACGGAAATGGAAAAAAAGATGGTCGTGTGTGGTACAAACGCACTCACACACACACACATACATCACATCACACACCCACACTTACGCACTTGAGCTAAATGGCGCCAAGTGCGAGCTTTAGATAAACGCCATACGGATTTTGTATTCTTTTTTTGCTGCTGCTGCTGCCATTAGCTGTTCTGCTGTTAATTAATGTTCCGTTACGCGCACACACACACACGCGCGAGCTGTCATGCTGTGTGTGTGTGCAGATGATTGTTGAGAAAGTGCAAGTGGGCGTATTGGTTGTGGGTAATGCCTGTTGGGCTAACTGTACGACTTCCCTTATGCAGGCAAAGCATTTTGCATCTATTGAAGCTAGAGAAGCCTTTAACTTGTTGTATATGTGCTCATATGTGTAGCCTGATCTGACAAAGAGTCAACACTCCTGTATGAGTGAAAAACTTTCCCTACGTACAGATCATCACCTCTTGCATGGACCGGGCAGTGGCCCAACATACGGACGGGGCCTCTGGCACGGTTCAGCCGCAAATTCCTATAGTAAATTCTGCCAGCCGAACTTTCAACTTCTGGTTAGAACTTAATTACACATAACTCCCATACTATACAACATGGATCATCAGCTGACTGTTAAAATCTTTAGTGAGATCTATTAAAGTTAGAGGGACTTGGAATTTTAAATATATGTATAATATAGACTCATATTTACATACGCTGGATAAACCTATCGAGATTCTATATGAATGAATACTTGGGTATACAATAATCTCCTAAGTTGTAGCTAGCCTCAATTGACCTAGTCTATGGGTCAGTCCATTGAGGCAACAAACATATCGAAGTATTGGTCAGTCTGTTACTATTATTTAGTATTTTTAGTAGCATGAGCAAGTATTCCATAGTCAGTTACTCCCCGCTTTCGATATTTTTCGCGACATGTACAAGTATCCTGCAGTCAGTCACTCCCTGCTGTACACTTACTTGCTCTTTTTATTGGTCTATAACCATAAGCAGGGTTTTGTGTCTCTTGTCTCATGTCTCTTGCCTGTTATCAGGCAGCTGCTGGCATATACATATACATACATAGTATATGTATATGGCAGCAGTCCCGCAGCGTCAATTGCTTTAACGATTCCTCAGAGCAGTTGTGAACCATTAAACTGTAATTATAATGAAAAATAAAACTAAGTTTATGCACATAGCAATGGGAATTAGTGAGGGAGGCAATTGCACTGCAGGTGAAAGCCTCAAAATGAAATTCAATTTCGTTCTCACAGCTGCAGCTAGAGGCCAAAAGCCGAATGCCAATTGGTTTCTCAAATTGCACAGATTTCGATTTAGAGAGCCATGAAAAATGGAGTTGAATAGAAATTTATTGGCCAAATTTATAAGCGAGCAGCAAGCAGCGAGCAACAACAACCGCAGCAAAAGCTTTAAACAAATTGAGATATATAAATTTAATGCTTGAATGGCGGACAAATTGCCATTTGACTGCATGAAGTATTTCGCTTTAAGCGCTAAACATTCAGATTTTATGCCATGATAATTTTTGAGATTGTAAAATTCATGTCAAACAAAACAAATTCAAAGAGATTTGAATTTAAAGTGGGCATTGTTTTGTATGGACTTTTTAATGCTTTAAGAAGCATTTGAAAGCTGCTTACACATCGAGAGTAATGTGACAGTAAAATTTATAATAAATTCAGATCAATCAAAAGAGCTCTTCAATTCAAAATGATTCCAGCTAAATGTTTGGAATGTTGCCAAAAATTCAATAGAAATGTCAGTCAAATTTAAAACAAATTAAGAGCAATTCAAATAGCTTATGAATTTAGAATGAAGCCAGCTTAAAGCTTTAAAGCTTTCCAACAATTCTTAAAGCTCGACAATAATATCATATTAAAAGCTTCAACCAATCCACAGAGCCCAACTTAGTGCTTCACTAAGAGTCTGAAAACTTCATAAGCTCGTCAAAAATGTGAAATGCATAACAAAAACTACTTGAATTGACTTTAGCTTTATTTAAGAGCAAAGATCTTTTCAATTCAAAGAGTGTTTAATTGTATATGAATGCTTTAATTAATCCTAATTAAAACTTTGATAGTAACTCGATCACTGAAAGCTCTTTATAAACAAGGTACAATTCGAGTTTTTCTGGTAAATTAAAAGCTGAGCAACTTAATCCCTTCCAAAATATTTTTAAACTTTTAAGAAAATCTTTTTTCTTGCCAAAATATTCAGTGGGCAACTGAAGTTTGCATAAAACAAACTCAATGTAATCAATTATGATTCAATATTAATTAATTAATCCAGCTTGAATATTAACTGACACTTAAAGCTCTTATCAAATATGCTTTAAGTATTATGGAAGAAATAAATATTTATTTATTTAAATCGGAAATTGCAAATTGAAAATTTGAGCAGATTAAAGCTCAGATCTTACTTTGGTAAACAAATCCCATTATTGCTATGAAATGCTTTCAATTACAATGTAATTTAAGTCTATTCATTTGCGTTATTTGATCATTTAAGCAAACAAATATGGGCTTATTGTAATTTTATTTACAATGTTAACTCATCCATTATTCATTTAATAATGCAACGAAACGATTTAATGCACCAAAAATTAACTTGATCCGTTTACATTACAAATTATTATTTGTATGCACACTCAAGCTGAGTGACTTACATGATATATACAGATGTATAAATATATATATATATATACATATGTATATGTATAGATAGATATTTTGATATATATATATATCTATATATATTTATGCGTGTGTCACACACAACTCGTTTGCAACAATTTGGACTTGATGTGGGCATTTTTACTTACTTTACTGACTGACGAATGTGCGTGTTTTCCTATTTTGTCATACCCTGTATACAATTTGAGAATGCGTAAGCAGGGTGTATTAGTTTTATGGCAAAGGTATGTCAAAGGCACAAAAAGTGTGGCTTAATCCCTAAAGCATATCGTATATACCATATACATATGTATATATTATTGATGAAGATGGCGAGCCTTTAAAAGTACGAATCTCGAAAATTACTGAAGCTAGAAACTGGATATTTTAAATATATATAGTTATATAGCTCCCACAAAACAATATCTTAAATTTTTTTAGATATCTCAGCTCAATTTTATAGCATCGGTTAATATCGTTAGCTTGACTTGGTTTGTCAAGCATAACTTGAAGTCCAGCAAAGCTAAAGACATCAAATTTGTTACCCGACGTCTCACATAGTAAACATATTTTCTATATATCCAAATTTCAGATACACCTACCCATTCACTACAACATTTTATAAAATAACAGAAATTTGGAATAGGACAGCATACACACATATGATTGTCATATTGATGCACTGTCAGTTTTTAACATCGCTTGGAAATCGAATGAGTTTTGTCGAGGCTTAAGGTGTTTTAAATCGAACTTTTATTTTTGGGCCAAAATTTTCTGAAGCAATTTAAAATAAAAATTTAAAAATGAAATTAATGAAAACTTAGTTTTGGAATTCAAATTTTGAATGCAAATCCAATCTGCAGTTTAAACAGCCTTCGATGAGCGATTTCGTCAATAGTAAATTTCTCTTCACATACTTTTTTCTGATCTTCTGTATTTATAGAAACTTAGAATGAAATCAACAACAGCTCCAAACTATGTTTAGGATATCTCTTAGTCGAGCACTCCCCACTAGAGCACTCTTAGTTGTTTTTCTTCTTATTTCTGCTGCTGCCTCTAAATAGTTTTTGCCTAATGAGTGCGTTTGACTTAGTTTTGAGTGAGTTTCGATCAGCTGCATACAAAATTGTATAAATAAACAGATTCTGATCACAAATATCGTTAGTCGATATTTAGACACAGTGCAGTGCAGTGCGTAAAGCCACATTAAACAAAAAAAAAACACAACTTAAACCAAAACTTTAACATTATGAAATTCACTGTAAGTCGAAGCTAAACTTTAGACAATCGATTGAAAGAGCAAAAAGTTTGAGAAGAGCAAAAAGTTCAAAAAAGTTAAGGCAACAGTTTAAACAAAGTTTGGAAAGGAAACGAACTTTTATTGAACTATCTGAATAGAGTTTGTTTTTGTTGTTTGCTTTGATTGAGTAACAAGATTGATAGCTGATGAGGTGTTAATAAAGTGTTACGGAAGAACATCAATGAAATCTTTAAATATACCTAATAGTTACAAGCATCAAAAAGTTTTTATTGATAAGAATTAAATGAAAAAGTTTCAAGTAAGCTGCTTAGTAATGGCAGTCCTCTTGCACTATGAGATTTAAATTGTAGGTGTTTAAAGGTTTTATGTAGGTGTATGTAACAGCCAGAAGAAGGCGTGACAAGGCTCATGAGTATATATATTCTTGATCAGCAGAACCAGCTGAGTCGATCTAGTCTTAGTCATAACCAGAAAAGCTAGATAACTCAGACTTAAATCTATTGTATATTCCTTTATACCCTATGCTGTACGAAGTTTATCTCTTTTCGATAACTTATCCCATTTACGTATTATCGATTATAATCGATCATTTGATTTGGTTTTTCAAGCGCAATGGAACAGCAGCTTTGCTCAGGTTTAAGATTATCTCCTAGTCGGACCCGCCCGACTGGAGCACTTCTACTTGTTCAATATTAAGAAAAATAATCTGCACGTGAATATTTATGATGTGCGTAGTAATTTCTTTTAGACCTAAATTATAATAACAGAAAGCTGTCAAGAGTCTAGCAAGATTACTTCATAACATGAAATATTAATAGTAGATGAGCAAAAGTCTGGCAATTTCTATTCTATTCTAAAATACTACAGCAGAAAGCTGTCAAAGCTGTTCAAAAAAATGCTTCAGCAATGAGCATATTTCTTGCATAAATCATTAAGTTGAGGCATTAATTTCAAACAGGAGTTCAGCTCATGCTGGCCAGGCCCATTTGTTATTACTGCAAACAGACTGGGTGGACACATCGTCAGAGAGACAGACAGACTCGCAAACAAACAGACGGACAATCTGTAAAAACATTTTGCTATTTTAAATATTCTTGTTATTTTTTCTCTACTTTTTCTGCATGTCACTTCGCCATGCGATTGGATAATTCCTGCAAAAACAAAAAACCGAATGGGAAATGCAAATGGGATTCTGTAGTTAATATTGTTGATTGCTGGCATTGCGTGCAGCCTGGCCGCGCCCGTTGCCGAGGAGCAGGTTGAGTCGTCGGCCAAGGCCAAGCGTGGCATTGCTCTGGGTCTCGGCTATCACGCGCCCTTGTTAACCCACTCGCATTATGTGGCAGCACCCACTATCGTACATCATGCGCCATTGATTTCGCATGCACCGCTCATCTCTCATGCACCGCTCATCTCTCATGCACCGCTCATTGCGCACCATCCCGTGTCATCGATCTCCTACCATCTGCCCAGCTACCATTCCATTCATCATTTCTGAGCGCAAACAGCAACCTGAAGCATCACGGAGCACCATGGAGCCTCATGGCGCAACAGCTGCAGCAGCATTCAGTCAACACGTGCATTCCATTTCGTATTCCCAGAGCAAAAATTGTCTTCTAGTATTTCCCCACTCCAGCAGCTTTTAATGTTCAGCCCTTTTTATTTTGCTTTTGTAAATAAATATGTTCAAAAAGTTTCCTTCTGCATTTAAAACAAACGAAATATCTTCAGTCAAAAGTTCTGCAAACAAAAAATCTGACAGCAAAGCTTGTCAGAGTGGAAAACAGGGCCACACACAACTTGCTGTTGCACTGAGCGAAATAATTGAGTGATTCAAAATGAGAGACATTTCTACTAGAGTTAATTTTCGTTTAAGTTATTAAGCATAATTGCCATGAGAAATTCCTAAATAACGAATTTTTATCAATTTTAAAATTATTTTTTTAATGTTAAGGTCGTAAAATTATTATTTTTTCTAAATTACTTTAAAAATTTTATTTTTATAGTAATTCCCATTTCACGTCTATTTAAAACTTTCTTAATACAAAATTTAATTCATGATTTTAGTACATTTTCTGTTTTCCCATAAATGATTTTATGCTGATTTCACTTAAGTTCGTTCCTTTCCTTTTAAGAATTATTTTAGAAAATATTCTATTCTTTTATAATTCATTTTTAAGATCTTAATATAGGATCTAAAATAGAACTGTCTTGCTTCTATTTCAATTCTTTAAACTTAAAAAACAAATTCTAAAAACTAAAAACTTTAAAATTTCGATTCAAATTGATATTGAAGCAAAATCCAACATCATATTGAAACTTTAAATTCATATAAATAAGTTTCTAGTTTTTCTCTCTCTCTCTCTCTCTCTCAAAGCTCCAAAGTTCTAGCAACTGCTGCAGTTAAATGCAATTCTCTACGGACTTCTCCGACGGCTTGGCAACCAGCTTGAACCGCAACAGCAAATTTTCTGCCTCTTGCTGTGGCTGACTTCAATTGTCGCAACTTGAAGCACATAATCCTGGCAGTTAAACCCTTATGGCACAGTGGCAAACATTAAGTTAACATTGTGATTACGTACATTATGCAACAACATTATTGTTATTATAATGCAGCTCGCAACGAGCTGAATGTGCATGGGCCACTAGCGTCATTTTGTAGGGCTTTAAAGTCAATTTACGAGCTCTCTCTCTCACTCTCTCTCTTCCTCTCTTAACTATCTCTTAAATCCAGTTAATAACATTGAGTATTGTGGCATAAATTGTACTTAGGTTAATAAAAATAATCATATAATTTGATAAGACCTAGTGGCAAAGGCTTAAAGCGTTGTTAATGCAGATAAACTGTGTCCGCATTTGGCTTAGTTATCCTTATGTTAGTTAAATATTTATGTAGAAATGCATACAGACGTATATACATATGCACTGCATACGTGCATCATAAACATGAATAGAAAAGACCTTAATAGAATGCCAAAACCCAGCACGAAGAACATCTAAAACTTGCTCATAACTCATGAGAATCATAGAGTAAGCCAATAACATCAATGCATTATGCAATACATCAATACTTACATACACCAATACATACATACATCAATACAAACATACATCAATACATACATACATCAACACATACATATGTACATCAATACATACATATGTACATACATCAATACATACATACATATGTATGTACATCAATACATACATACATCAATACATACATACATCAATACTTACATACTTACATACTTACATACATACATACATCCATCTATACATACATCAATACAAATGTACATCAATACATACATATGTACATACATCAATACACACATACATCAATATATACATATCTACAACAATACATACTTACATCACAAAAAAGAAAAACCCAAAACACAGAGTACAATACAATACAAAATACGGATACAATATCTCCCAAAACCTACTTGAATTCATGAGAATCGAGGAGGAGAGTACTGCTTAAAGACTCAAGTAAATGTCGAGCTTGTCAAATATTAAACTTAAACATACTTGTCTATCAGAGAACATACACACAGCTATGTATGTAGAAACATACGTACATATGTACATATATGCATACATCCATATACTATATTTATAGTACATCACTTTTAACTACAAAATCTCAAAATTAAAAAAAATTAAGAAATTGTCTTACATTGACATCATATTTAGCTGCTGATTCCTACGCCAACTGAATGATATAGTAATCCGATCCAGTGAATTGAATAATATATGTATTAACTGCCAAACTGGATCAATGAATGATGAATTTAATGAGGATTACTTTAAAGCTGAGAGACTATATGGAGACTCAAATACTGAGGGACTCCTCTTCTACTCATGCACACAAAAAGTTTTCCGAGTATTAAAAACACAAACACAATATTGGATTTTAGTTTGAATTGTCCGGATGATACATCTTGTATTTGTATTGGAACAGTTTTAGATGAAATTGAAGAAGGCAACTGGAAAAACTCAGTAGCTTAGTCAGAGAAGCTATCGCTCCAGTAGGTCGTTGTCAAAGGTGCCACAGACTTGAATAGGTCTCTGCCCTGGCTGGGTTGTCCTTCCGTCCTGTCCGTCCGCTTGACCCTGCCCTCCGCATGGCGACTGCAATTGGTGCTCTGATGGTGTTGCAAACGTGATTGAGTAAGGAACGTGAGCTGGCATCGCTTGCACTCATAGATGATGCCATGCTCATCATGACTGAGTGCCATGTGACGCTTCAGCTCGGCTCGAAGTCGAAACACCTGGGCGCAAAGCTCACAGCGAAACTGGGCACGCTCCGAGGCATGGCGTTTCATGTGGGTCTTGTAGGCGCCCCGCATCTTGAACTTCTTATTGCAGATCTGACAATGGAACTCGTGGCGAGCTTCGTGCATCTTGCGATGCATCACATAGGATTGCTTCCTCGGAAAACTTAGATCACATTGATCACACTCGAAGGGTCCCTGACTGGCAGCTGGTGAGGTTTGTAGACTACGCTTCCTCTGATGCTCCTCATCTTGACTGTTGGCACCAGCTGAGCGCTTGAAGCCCTTCTTGCGACCACGTCGTCGTCCCGGCTTACGCTTCTCACTGATATCCGTGTCCGCCGAGTCGCTGTCGGCACTGGTGGAGCCCGCCACATCGGAGACCTTGAATTCGGCATCGTCATTCAGCTCCTCCTCATCATCCTCGCTGGCCGAATCCGAGACGGGCGCATCGATGACCACATAACCGCGCGGTCTACGCACTTTGTTCTTGCTCCTCGACAAACGCTTGCGCAGCTCTTTTTCGGTATTTTCTAGTTGCCGACGCAACTTGATGGCAACTGTGAGACTCTCCAAGCAGCTGTTGCATATGAACTGCGGCATGAAGTCCTTGGGCGCTATGGCAACACTTGGACAGAGCAGCAGCAACATGTCCACAGGCGTGCTGCCCTGACTGGTCTTCGTAAAGAGACTGACTAGCTGCTCCTTGCTGGTGCAGACACGACATTGTGTCTCGTCCACTTCCTCTACGACTTGAGCACCCGCTCGCTGTTCACTGATATTCGTTTGTTCAGTTTGCTCCTCCTGCGCATCGTCGCCTGTGATTAGCTCGCCTTCATCTTCTGCTTCCACTGCTTCTTCTACTAGCTCTTCGACAGTTTCTTCTTCAGCGGCTTCTTCTGTTTCCTGCTCAGCTTCATCCTCAGCAGTTTCCTCGTCGTCTTCTACAGTGGCTTCCTTGTCTTCTGCCTCAGTCTCAGCTTCCGTCTCGGCCGCTGTCTCTGCCTCTGATACTGCTGGTACGTCTGATGCTGCCTCTACCTCTGCCTCTGCCTCTGTCACTGCCACTGCCACTGCCTCTGCCACTGCCTCTGCTTCTGCTTCTCCTCCTTCTGCTCCTCTTTCCTCTGCTTCTTTATTGGTTTTAGCATCTGCGCCCACTATTAGTTCTCTGTCATTCTCACACTTTTCACCAGGCATTTCATCTTCTAGATATTCAGCTTCACCCATTTCCTCCTCCACCTCCTTCTCATGCTCTTGCTCTTCCTCTTGTTCCTCCGCAGCTGCTGCCTGGCTCACGTTATGAGTCGTTGCGTTGCCCTAGAAAATATTAAGCAATATTTTTACTGCTGTCTTTTCCTCTCGCCAGCCCCACCCCCACTCTGCCCACCTCTTCGGCAACTGCTTCGTCCTCTGCGGCTTTGCTGGCCTCCGTCTCCTTCTCGCTTAGCAGCTCCTCGACTTTATTTGCTGTCATGCCATTTGTGGTTGCCGCGGGCATTATTTCCTCTTCCATTTTATATTTGTTTTGTTCTTTTTTTGGCGCCTGAAAATTTACGCCGGCGCCGACAACAAAACACAATTTGCAATTTTTCACGCGTCAATTTAAGTCTTTTCTCTCTCTCTCTCTCGGTCTCTTTGACTTGATTTGTTTTGTTTTATTTTTATTTATTGGTGAGAAATTATTAAATATTTGTAGTTCGTCTTTTTATTTTACACTTTCTGACGATGATGCTCAGCAAACATTTATGAATTTTAACAAAACAACGCCATATTGAATGAGTACACACGCATCGAACAGCTGATTATGGTATCGATGCTTGTGCGCATGTCAAATCAAATATCGATAACACACGATAACAACGAATCTGTGTTGAAGCGAAGCGCGCCAAACGAGTTCAATTTGAAATAACAAAATAATACGAAAATTAAAATGAATTATAAAGATATAGAAAAGGAAGCATTAAAAATGAGCAAATATTGGACTTGTTCAAAAACTTTACTTATATTTAGGTTATGTTACAATTAAAAACCAATAATTTAATTAAATTAAGTTAAAATTATATAAATCGATCAAATAAAATAAATGTAAGTGGGTTATAAACAAATAACAAAAACATAATTAAATCTAATAATAAAAATTAATATATTAAATATAAAAAATCAATAAATTAAATAAATAAATTATTTAAAATAAAGCAAACAAAATATTTAAATAAAAAAACATAATAATATGAAAATCAAATTAAAACCAGTAATTTTAATTAAATATATCAATATAAAGCCAAAATTATAAATAAATAAAATAAAACTATTTAAATAAAACAAAATATAATTTTATTTAAATACTTTAAGTAAATAAGATACAAATTCAATTTTCTTTATTATTTATTATTGTTTATTGACAAACAAGAAATTAATAAAAATAAATAAGCAAAATTTATAAACATAAAAGAAAAGAAATGAAAAATAAAATAAAATATTCCAAGCTAAAATTCTTTCATATTTTAAATACAATTTCCCGCACGTAATAAACACATTTAAAAATTTGAAATCTAATTTTTGTTTTGCTTATTACAAAAGAAAACTTTTCTTGCTTAGGAATTCTGATTTTGGTAGCAATTACAATATTGCACGCCCAGACTGCATAATCCAGAAGCACTTAGCAACAATAGAGAACAAAATAAACAAAGTTTTCCTCGAATTTTCGCATCTAGCATATGTTTGCGAGTTTTTTCATTCATTCAAATTAAATTGCTTTTATCAGAGAGAATAAAAGAAAATGAAAAAATAGAAAATAATAGAAGAAAATAAGAAAAGGTTCCCATTCGTTGTCAAGCGAATAAACCAAAAATAAATAAAAAATAGTATATATATAAATATGTATATATATATATATCCAATGCGACGAGATATTTATTTCAATTATGCGTCCAAACAGGCGACAGAAAAAATAATGTTAAGGCCTCCACATCAACACTCAGAAATGGGCCTTTGAATGGAGTCCATTTGCGTTAACAGGCACATATTTTTTACATTTCTGCGGATGTATATATATGCATACAATTATACCCTGTAACCCAAGTGTAAGCAAGGTATATTAGTATGTAAGAGAGAAGACATATCTGTCTCTCTGTCTAATCTCATACATCTCGAGCACTACAAACACTACATAGACTTGCCATTTGATATACATATTCATTTATACCCTACACAAAACAATTTTATTAATTTTTGATCAATAACTCAACCCATTTTTTGTTGTAATCGAGAAGAAGCTGGCATGATTTATAGCCGCTGCTCCGGATATCTGCTAGTCGTGTACTCCCGACTAAAGTGCTTTTACTTGTTCTTTTTTTGCTGCTGCTTGTGATATACGCCAACAATTATCGTGGCCAAACGTGCGTTGAGACAGGAAAGTAGGTCCTGGCCCGCAGGGAAACGTGTCTAAGATTTCTGCTTATGCCGATTGAGATTGAGCTACAAGAAAAGGAACAGAATGAGCTGAAGCGACTGCCTGATACGCTCTCATAGCTACATTTAAGGATTTGTTGAGTTGATAAAACCAACTTTGATTTAAATGTGAAGGACTTTAACTTTTTTCGATGTGCCACGCCCCCTTTACGATTTTATATGTCCTTTTTAAACAAACTCTTGAGCAGCTCAACAAAACTGACAACATTTAAGACTATAGCTATTCTTTCGCTCTGCCAAGCCTGCCACGTGGCTAGACACGAGGGTAGGTCTGTATATTCAAATTCCAGTCCAGCATATACCCCTTTGTTCACTGCGCTTGGCGGGCATAGAGCATAACAGGTCGCGTTAGTAACTAGATAAAAATAGCATGCCTTTTCCTCGGGCTGTGATAAGAAATCGCGACCATGTCAACTGACAAACGCATGCCCCGAACGCAGAAAGACATCGGGCGTCACAACATGATTAATTATGCATGAATAACCCAAAACCACCCAGCCAAACCCACTCAAACGACCCACTCTGTCCTGCCCAGTCCGCCCACAATACATCCGTAAGATAAACAGAAACATATGCTGCCTCGGCGAAGGCTTATGCGTCACTTGCTTTAAGCAGCTTCGGCTTTGTCCTCGCTCAAGGTGTAAACATTAAGGCTCAAAAGAACAGTGACTACTACACAGTATATATATAATATATATCTAGATACTTGAGCCATACAAATTGCTTATTTAAAGATGTCTTTAGTCAATTTATGGCAAACATTAATTCGAATCGAACAGGTCATAATTCTATTTAATTGCCTCTTCGAAACAACTGCGGCACTTGTGTTGCTCTTCACAAATAGTAAGTGCCTAAGACTCAATGCAGTTGCAAATGCAGCTAAATACACTGGGGAAAATACACAAAAGAGAAATAATTTA
Organism: Drosophila leonis; assembly: GCA_035045365.1. Lineage (NCBI taxonomy): Eukaryota > Metazoa > Arthropoda > Insecta > Diptera > Drosophilidae > Drosophila > Drosophila leonis. Next base: position 608,234 of record JAWNPC010000485.1, read on the forward strand.
TGGAAAATCATAGACAAAGATGAAAACTAAAAGTGTAAAATAAATATTTAAACAAATTATTTACAAATTGAAGTTGAATTATTAAAGCTACGCCCAGATATATGTGATGGGAATTTGTCGGATAGGCAGAAGTTAGAAGAAGTTAAACAGCTAGAAAAATATAAGCTAATTCAAGTAAGCGTAATAAGTACAATAGATATATTATTTTATATAGATATAGATAGTAATTTGGAAGATATAAATAAAATATTCAATTAATTATACATAATAAATATATAAAAAATATCACGAATTGTTTTTTCTTTGGCAACATTATTTTCTTGCAAAAATTATTTGTTTATTTATAATTTGTCTCCTTTAAAGTAATCCCCATTATTTAAATTTGTTTTGTCGTTGCCTTAAAAATTACTTTTTGTGATATTGTTCAGCTTGCGCTTTGCATATGCCAAGCGCTACTGATTTCAAGCACTCCCAGCTGGAGTCATGCAAAGCTCAAGAGCTCTTTTTTCGATATTAAATGAATACAATTTAACTTTCTCTCTAATTGATCTACTGATCTCTATCGATGGCATTTCATGCCTTGCCTTTTTAAGAATTTTCATTTTTAGTCTTTTCTCAACACTGAAATGTTGCCAAAGGTATTTGAAAATTCATATCATATTCAATTTCTTGTTGACTTAACCCTGTTGGCCATGTGCTATTTGTTTTGTTGATATGCAAATGATGAAAATATGATGGGAAACATTTTGAAAAGCTCGTTTTGTTACGCTGTCATAAAGTCAGAAGTGTTGTTCGCGAAAGGCAATCAACATGACGTGCACAGTTTTATCTCAACTTTATTTCGCATTACGCATTCTGCATAGCTACAAGAGATAAGACTTTCAAGTGTCCAGGCTCATGTTACCTGCTCAACTGCTGTCAATATATAGTATGTAACTGCGCATTATCTATACAGCATATTCTTGAAGCACAAAACGCTGCCATAGCTTACTTTAAGTTGAAGTGAAAAACGTGACGAGTCAAAAGAACAACAAGTAAGAGTGCTCAAGGTCGGGAGTGCACGACTGGCAGATACCCGGAACTATTACAGACAGATGGACAGCTCGTCAGTTTAATTAACAATATATATATATATATGCCATCCTCTGCCTTTTGCACATGCATTGCTAAGCAACCATTATACCCTCGATAACCATTTTCAATAGGCATAAAAAACAAAACTTTTTTGGCATTACAAATTGCTGGCAATCAAAAGGAAGCCGTTGCAAAAACAGAATTTAACAACTGTCAACTGTTGTCATTAAATGTATATACCCTGTAACGGAAAAGAGCTGTGTATATCGGTTCAGTGCAACTCCTTGATCAACTTCCAAGTTTATTTCAATGTAAACACAGAACAAATATTTTCAAGCTTAGCAAATCTAAGCAGCTTGTCACCAGGTAAGCATGGCATGTGTTGCAGGTGTGTGTGTGTGTGTGTTTGTTAGGTGTGTGTGTGTGTGTGTGTGTGTGTGTGGTAAACATTGCTGCCACAAAATAATGCGCATAACATAAAAGCAATGAGTCCATGTGCAACATTTGTTATTCATTGCATGGCAAGCTCATTGAAAAGGCAATGGAAGAGGCGCTTAGCTGTGGGCGGTGTAGCGGTGGGGCGAGGGAAGTATGGCAAGTTATGTAATTAATTTACAACCTGATTCACTCCATTCTTAACATGCTTCTGTGTGTAAAATTAATTGAAATATATCTTTTAAGTTATGCTAAAGCTGAACAAATGCGGCCCCAGAGAAATGTCAACATTAATCTTACAAAATAAACACAGATATCTACGGATACAGTACACATATATATATATATATATATAAATTTATATATATATATATATATAAAGATTCATTCATATATGTAAATGACATTTTAGAGTTAACCACAAATTGTTGGTTAAGGCTAATTAATGTCGCATCAATCAGCCAGAGAGCAAAGCTTGCTCGAGACTTTATTTTCATCTCACAAATTACTTGACTTTACGCAAATCCTTAGCACATTGCGCATACGCCGGCTAAGCCCAGAGGGAAAGAAATACACACAAATAAAGTACAGCAAAAAGTAGCTAGCGATTCTTTATAAGCATATAATTTGAAAATTTGCCCCTGGGGTAATATGTTTATGCCTGCTTTTTGTCCCTATTGTGTGCGAAGCTTTTCATTCATTGTTGCGCTTATTGTTTATGCTAAAAGCGACTATCTCTATCTCTCTCACTCCATCTCTCTCTCTCTCTCTCTCTCTCTCTCTCTCTGTGTTTACTTTTATGACACCCATGAAGCCCATATATATTTTGTGCTTTACTGAAATTTGCACACAGCACAAATAAAACGAGGGCCGTTTCTATGTGCACCAAAAATCATATTAAGTATACGCATCGTATCACAGAGTTGTTTTTTTTTTTAATTGACTAGCAAATTCTTTATGAAATCAATTTTGCTTTAATCTGTTTCTTTGTTTGACTCAAATTTTCATAGCTAAAATCAAAAGCGGATTTTGTTTATGTACAAATATTAAGTATACGCAGTGGAGTATGAAGTTATTTTAATCTCTTTTCGGGCACGGATTTTCGATCAATTTATTGGGCTTTGGTAAATTTTGTGTGCAGCACAAAGTTGACGCTGCATAAGAAACGACCGCAGCTTCAATGCATAATAAAATATGAATATTAAGTGCACGCAGTGCAGCACAAAGCTATTTTAATCTCAATTTAAGCTCCAATTTTCCATATTTGTGTGGCTTATACAACAAAATAATATCAAGTATACGCAGTGTGGCATGAAACTATTTTTAATCTCATTTCAAACCTTCTTTGGATAAGAAAAGGGTGCAGCTTCTCTTAAAAAAAATAATATTAGATATACGTTGCTTAAAACGAAGCAATACATTTATTTAGCTTTAAATCTCTCTGCTCTCTGTGTTAGACTTTATTTCAACAAACTCTAGCACTCTAGCCAGAAGTAAACAATATTTATTTTTGCTTAACTCGCCGTTGTTAGGCAACACTCGGTTGCCATTAAGACTTAGCTTTGTGCTTCGCTTGAATTTCCATTTCAATGGAAATTGCAAATCTTGATTGAGAGAACTTCAAATAGTTTCTTATGTGCACAGCTTTTGATTAGAATCATTTACAATTTATTGAAAGCTGGAATTCTATTAAAACTAAATTAAAAAGTATTTTCTGCTCAAAGCAAAGACTGAAACACGTGAAAAAGGAAAGCAAAAAGTATTTATGCTGGAGCAAACTTTAAATATAAATCGAATTGAGTATAAATTAAAAGTTGTTTAACTTTCAATTAGTAGCAAAAATTATGAACAATTAGAATGCATATTTTCTCAATCAATTTCATATCCTATGCTAAATTTTCATGTGAACAAGAAATCAAATGACTTTTGAGCACAAATTCAACTTAATTTCACTTCACTTTGTCAATTTTCCAAAAACTCTTCGCTCCACCTACGCCTAATCTAATCCATATCACGCACATAAGTAAGAAATGCCTGGGAATCGTTGAGGTTCATTATTAATATTTAGTATCAAGTACATTTGGCAGACAGCTGAAGGTATGACAAGGGAAAGAGAGAGATAGAGAGAGAGACAGAGAGTGAGAGAGAGGGCAGAATATATAACTGCCTGATAAACAGCGCGTGTGATAAGCAGCTTTATTTCATTGCCGCGACGCACGCGGCTCATTAGAGGCGCACTTGATTAACAATTCAGAGGGGAAGCATAGCATATGGGAGACACACAGCCCAATTCCCATGCAACAAGTGCAATGAAGAAGGAGACGTAGAAGTAGAAGAAGAAGAGCAAGCTGTAGAGGAATCACCCTAAGTCTCTGCTGTCGTCACATCACGCATTCGCCTCGCATTTGTCTCAATCAATTAGGTTGCTGACAAATTTTGTCCCAAGCCGTCACGTGCGCCCATTAACATTATGCACATTAAATATATATGTATATATACATATTGAACACAATGTCTTTGATGACAACCCCCAGTGGGCGATGTGGATTTGGGGGCGTGGCATGGGAATAACGTAAAATTCCAATCAAACTTTTTGCGTTTGCTCAAGAGTGCGCATCAAATATGCCTAAAAGCGTATGGATTTAGCATAAGTCAAATCCACCCAAAACACGTACAATGAACACAATGAACACACGACAAACACACACACACACACACAGACACACATGCGCACAACCACACACACCCGCCACACGGAAACAGTTAGTTGTTTGTCATTGTGCAGCTGTTGCCACTTTTAACTGCGTCGAGGGCGCTCAAAGGAGGCAACAACCCGTGGCAAACCCTTGTTGAAATGCTGCCCTAACTCTCAAGGCAAGACATAAGCGTTTGGGTGAGTTAACTTAAGTAGAGTATTACATCCATACATATATTCGCTCTAGAATACTTAGAGCATGTTTCTTAAACGTGTTTAAAATTTGCAAATTTTATTAAGCAAAATATACATTTTTAATAAAGTGAGTAGGCAATGCCTGACTAGTAGATACCCGGAACATTAGGTGGAGCTACTGATTGATTCAATACAAATACATTCACACAGAAATGCGCTCCATGGATATAAATATAAAAAAAACTCTCTTGAAATTCTCTTGGGATTGTAAATATATTTTCCTATATAGCCTAAGCAAATAAAATTGATTTGCATTGAAATCTTGACTTGGGCACAAGGCTCCAAACTCTATTTATCATTTAAATTAAAGTTGCATTTCATTGCCGACCTTCAACTCGATTATTTTTAAAATTTCTATTCCTGCTATAAATTCAAGAATTAATAAACAAATTAATAATAGATAAAGACGCAGTTCGTTTCAGATTTAAATAAAAAAAAAACCAAAATAAAAAGTTTTTACTTTCTTTGAAACTTGTTTGGGACAAAAGGCGACAAAAGCGCAATATCAAACGATTTCTGTCTTTTGATCTTAACGCCACAGCCAGACATACCAAAAAAAAAACTGGGTAATGCCCAGAACAAAACAAAATGCAAAGAAGAACAAGAAAGTTCGTACAATGAACCGATCCGAAATTCCTAGGCAAAAAAACAAAAACGAGACATATTTGAGCATATTTCAGTAAATGTTGCATATAAATTAGTATTTAAAACAAAAAAAAATGGTGTTTTTTTTCTCCTGCAATATTCAAATAATACTTTGTTTTGTTTGTTTACTTTCCATGCTATTGGAATTTCCAGCCGGCGTCGCGCCGTGTTTGTTCTTTAGCGAAACCCGTTTCAAGCTTCTTACGTTTACTCGTTAATGTCGGCGCTAAACGGGTAGATGGGTTGTGTATGAGCAAAGGTAGACTTGAAATTTGGGTATGTTTTTTATATACTATTTCTGGTACATACTCAACTTTAAGAGTGTTGGAGTTTTGCCACAGTCTAATGAATGTAGTTCCCAACGAGTAGACTTACAATTAGACTTTGGCTACAAATTGAGATTGAGCTGCGCCTGTCCAACTGGCTGACAGCAAAGCTGGAGACTGGGAACTTTGGTATGTTTCTGGTACCTAGTCAAGGATCTAAGAAAGAGTCTTATATCTGCCACAGTGAATCCGCTAACTTACCACCTGGAATCTCATAAGCAGAGCGATCATTAAGCTACTCTACATTTAAATTCTATGCAACTTTCGAGCGCGTATCAAGCAGTCGTTTAGGCAGCACCCACAGTACTCTGACTTGTTTTCTTTTAATATATTTGTGTGTTGGGATTAAATATCGTAGCAGATGCCACATATTTGTGTTGTGCAGGCGCCAACGAAATTAATCGCAGCGTCTAGAAAACAAGAAATCAATTTCGACCCACAAAAACAAAAAAGGGAAGAAGCAGCAACAGCTGAGCACTGAGAACCAAAACCGGGATGCTGAGGCTTTCCATTCATGCTCGAGCTCTGCCAAATTCTTTTCTCATTTTTTGCTTGGGTATAAATAGCGGCGGTTGGGCCTTGGCTAATTAGACTTGAGACAAACTTCATCAACAGCAGCAGCAGCCGCAGGAAACCGCTCAAACCCCACCAACAAAAATGTCGAAATTGTTTGTAATTGTTTTGGTACTCGCCACAATCTGCCTGCTCCTGGCAAATGCTGCTCCCACACAAATACTGGATGCACAGACGGCTATCAATAAGATAATTGGTAAGTTATAATTCTCACCACAGGATTCTTCTCCCATAAACTCTCATCTATCTTTGTCGCCTTGCAGCTGCGTACAACCGCATCCCGGGACCTTCTCGGGTTCATCCGGCGGAGGTGGCCACGCTCATCGATCCAAACACTTTTGTGCCTCGCAATTACTTCTAAGTCTGCCTGAAATGCCCCGTTTCGACCGCCTTCTGTTGTGTTTACTAGTCTAATAAGAAATTTACAAAAAAAATACTCTTAATAAATTTATGTAAAAATTAAAAAATATTAAATACTTTTTATTGAAAGTCGACGCGTGTTTTATTTGTTGCTAACTTAAAAATTGTTTGTTAAATATTTGAATTTTATTTATATTTTTTTGTTATTTTTGTTTTTTAAATTTTGTATACTTTTTTCCTGAATTGCTTAGACTTCTTTTATTACATATTTGAATACATAAAAAAAACACGAACAAGAAAATGAAGTCTACTGAAATTCATGTATTTTTTAATTACAATTCGAAAATATATTTACTAGTTAAACAAAATGTTTGTATGATATTTAATATGTTTATATGTTGACATAATAAATTGAATATATAAAAAAATACTATAATAACTTGCTTTTCTTTTTGAAATAATATATTTTATATTCAAAAAAAATTAAAAAACTTTGTATTAATATTTAAAAAACAAAAAAAAAAACAAGAAAAAAAGAATAAGGCTCAAAAATGAAGATATTTTTTATATATATTTTAAGTTGAAAAAAAGTCTTACAAATTTTTAGTTTTAAAACTTAAAATTTTATAAATGTTTTAACAATTTTTTTAAATTTAATATTTATTTAAAAAAAAAAAAGATCAAATATAGGATTGAAAATTAAAACGCAGACTTATTTTCTTAAAAAAAAAAACAAAACTAAAAATAATTTAAGCAACATTTTGGGCATTTTAAAATAGTTTCAGGCTTCAAATACTTAACATTTTTAAAGCTTTAAAAGTGAAGCCTTTTTGATTTAAAATAAAATATGAACGACAAAGTAAAAAAAATATTTATAATGATTATGAATATATATATATATATAATTTATTTAAAAAGCTTAACAAATGGAAACACAAAAACATTTAATAAAATGACAAGAAAAAGACAATAAAACTTTTTTGTAATTTATATATGAGATTTTATTGCAATAAGTTCTAAGCCTCACTGGATATTAAAAAAAACAAGTAAAAAAAATTAAAAGCCATAAACTTGTTTGTTTTTTTGTTCAAAGCTAATTCGACCAGTGACATATATTAGGCATATACATATATCTATATATATATCTATATTTTTATGGTGTTTGTTTCACACTCATTTATAATTATAATGGGATTAGCGCCAAGTGTACAAAAAATAATATATATATCTATATATATTCCATATACTATATATATATATATATATATATATATATATATATATATACATTTATATTTTATTTAAACAATGGAATGAAGTCTATTGAAATTTATGTATTTTTTAATTAACCAATTAAACACACACAATTAAAAAGTCGATTGTTTTATGGCTTGGGTATTTCCTAGCAAGTTCATGTAGAGAGTGCGAGCGAGCGAGCGAGCGAGATAGACTGAGAGAAATGGAATTTATGCTTATTAAATAACATATGCAGATCATGTGGAATAACCCGCATCCATTAACACAAAAGCATTTTACATTTTTGTTTTCTTTTTCATGTTTTAGTTTTTTATGTGCTTTTGTTTAAAACTGAATTCCATAAACATTGCGAAAATAATAAATCGATTTGCTGTCCAGCTGCTCGCTTTGTTGCTATCATTTTGCTGATTCTAATTGGGTCGTAATCCAATTAGTTTTCGTTACCTTCATTATTGCATGTTTACAATTATTTGCTAATTAAACGAGTCGTCAGGACAACCCAACGGAGTGACACAGAAGCCAAGAGCTAATGTATACATGAATAGCAAGATGTAGACTGAGTGAGAAACCTGTTTGTATGTCAGTGTAGCTATAGATACGACTTACTATCAATCTATACTATTCAACAAAGAACTCATTCAGTTGCTTGTTAAACTACCTTTGCTTCCTTTAAAGCTGACTGTTACACGCGTAAACATTTCATCGCACACAGATTTTGCAGCATAATTTTCCGAGCTGCTGGCAAATTTGAACAAGCAGTGTGTGTGCTCGTGTGTGTGCGCGTGTGTGTGCGCGTGTGTGTGCTCGTGCGTGTGTATTTGTGCGACATCCCCTACAGCAGTTGCGCCGCTGCGAAAGCGGATGCAAAATTTTAACTTTAGAATGTTGCAAAACTAAAATGATACCATCGTTAGAGTTAGTCGCATATATACTTATATATATTAAAACGAAAGCTGCAGCATACACTGTCGAGAAAAGTATTTAAAAACAGTATTCAAATATAGAAAATATCCAAAATATAAATCACATTTTAGGTAGTTTTGCTAATGTTCCTCAAAGCATTTTGATACTTTAGTTGAGTTCCTAATATACATATATATACATATATTAAATTAATAAATTGTCTGAATATTAGTTCAATTATTACCAAAGTACCAAAGTATTATATGTTAAAGTCCAAATGAATTTGCATTTAAATTTATAATAAAAATGAAAATAATAAATAAATTTGATAAATTTTTCTTTATTTCTTCATCATTTTCAGTTTTAGTTTTAGGTGCATAAAAGTCAAATTGAACCCATGCTCCAAATTCATTACAGCATGAAAGTAGATATAATGAATAAAATACCGAAAAGTTTTAAGAAAAGACCCAAGCTATGATTGTGGCCAAAGTAAAAATAATCCTTAGAGCATAAGATAGGGACTCATGCGTAAAACATATTAGATACCACAAGACCGCTCAAATGACTGGAAGTAGGCCAGGATTCTCATGTTAGCTTTTAAAGACTACGACTTAAACTAATAAGGCGAATTCAGTTTGTGGAGGCCGAAAGCTTCACTTGTGTGCATAAAAGTAGTAAACAATTTCATTCGAATTTAAACAGTTTTGCACTTCAACTAAATTGAAAGTAAATTTCTAAGATATTCTTAGTCAATGAAGCTCTCAGTAAACTACTTAAGTTGAGTAAAGAAATGAATAAGCCTTAAGCTATGCCTCATTGGGGTTTAAAATTTCCCAAATGAAGCTTTAGCATAAACCATAATAAACTCTAGATAAAAGCTTTTCCATCCAACTCAAGAGCACACAAAGTTTTATTTTCATAAATCTTTATTTACCCTACCTTTTCTCTAAGTGCACTTGTGTGGCATATGCAGCGCACATACTTGATTCTGGTTGAGAAGTCAACTCTCTGAATGCACACAAATTGAGCATGAGCAACTTTTCTGAGAACAATATTAAAGTTCGGCTAGCCAAGTGGATAGAAATGCGCTTTAGCCTAATGCAAGATGACAGATGAAAGATTCAACGGCTCAAGCTCAACTTTCTTTTTCTAGTTGTGAAGAATATTTACGCAGAACTTGAGCGTCAAAGTCAACTGGCTCAATTCGATTTGCTGAGTAGGGGGCGGCCACTGCTGATAGCTATCAGGCAGCTCTATCAAACGTTGCATATTTATGGCTGAGAGCAATAAAAAGATTTTGCAGCTCGAACATATTGAAACTGACAATTCACGCCCACATGCATAGCCCCCTTTAGGGTCCATATGGTTACACGTGTGCGCATATTGAATGAGCTGTTGGCCAATACAATTTATGACCCCTGCAGTTACATGCAACAGCACCAGCAGCAGCAGCAGCAGTAGGAGCAACAGCAAAAGCAATAGCTAACAAATTGACGTATATCGAAACAAAGGAGCTGTCACCTGTGCAATATGGCAAAGGTAAACTATTCTCGCTCACATATGAATAAATATCACAAAGAGTGATTAGCCAACAGCCCGAGACATCAGAAACAGGAGCACAAATAGAACGCAATTTGAAGCAAACGAATGGATTATGTGAAAGCACGAACAGATCAATTGGGAGTGCCTGACTAAGAAATACCAGTGTGTGATTAGCCAACAGTCCGAGAGATCAGAAACAAGCGCACAAATAGAAAGCAATTGGAATCAAAGAGCTTGATTAAACGAAAGGACCTTTAGCAATTAAGAGCACTCGAATTGAGAGTGTCCGACTGAGATATACCCGAAGCGTATCAAAGACATGCCCACATAATACCATTTGAATACAGGCAAAACTTAGAATGTCAAGAGTCAATCTTAAAGGAATTTCTCCAAGTGTAATCGTATATTGATAGCATAATAAAGACTAATTGATTAGGATAAATTAATAGCCTAAATAGCGGCAATCCATGGCAACAGCGAGATACAGAGAGCAGTAGATATGGGGAGCCAGGAAGCGAAATACAGCAACAGAACGAGAAGCCAAGTGCATTGCCAACAGAAATAGATCTACTCAAGGTTTGATTAGTCTGTTTACAGCATTTGTTATTAGATGAAGTATCGTTAAATTTACTTTGGCACTTTAGTCGGCTACTACTTAACTAGCTCTTGTTGTTGAGGAAATTGCCGCTTCTGCCTTCTTTTACGACACTCATCTCACGTTTTTTATGGCTCGCCCACATGTCATGTCATCCGGCTCTAAATACTTGCCAACCAGAATCGCTCAGAAATTCCCAAATGGAATGTTGTACCCCAAAAATAAAACCAAACCCAAACAAACAACAAATAAAACAAATTTCTTCACATGCGCCGAGCGTATAAATTTGTTAACAGTTGTTAATAACAAAAACCAAACCAAAACAAAATAAAAAAAAGTGGAAAGATGTTTATCTTTATGAATTTGCATTGCAAATATATATATATATAAATGTATATATATCGTATTAATAGCTCGACTTACCTGTAGCTCGCGTTATCTTCTTTTCACTATCTGAACGACGGCTTTAATTATGCAAATGGTTGGCGCCAGCAAAAAGTGCTAAAAAAGAATATAACATAAACAGCGAATAAAAAATCAGACATTAACAAATTGAACCGTTAAAAAGCAAATGACAAATTACAATAAAATCGAAACTCAACAAACAATCAGATAAGAGTCTATTACGGCCACATACCCTGCGGCTAATAAAAATTTAAATAGCTCTTGTCATATCTTGAGTGTTTGAGCTTAAGGGATGCAAAGTATTACAATGGACTAGAGACTAGAGACCTTAGACGTGACTACAGGGTATCAGCTAGTTAATATACAGTACACAAAGATACAGTAAGTAGAGGCTATCTTTAAGCTGATCCGAAACATACCCCAGACGTAACTACTGGGTATCAGCTAGTTAACGTACAGTAATAAAGACTAACTACAGGGTATCTATCAGTTAAGCTTTCACATAGGCGTAACTACAGGTTATCAGCATTATTATAACAATCATATCAAATGAAGTACTGAGTATATCTGGTGCCTTAAACTAACTCTACAGGGTATCTATTGTTTGATCACTAACCTACCAGTTCAGACATAAACAAATATTCTTAATTAAGTAAGAACATTAGCACGCCATTAATCTAAATACAGGGTATTCATGCGTCACACATTTAAGTCTTTTGTCTGTAAAACTTTACTCATCAATTGCGTTTTAATTCAATATTTATTCGTACAATATTAAACAGAATATTTAATTACATTTAACATTGTGATTAATACATTAGCATTAATTTAATTGAAGTTATTATTTTATTGAATTTATATTTACATATAAAAGTCAGATAGCTAACAAAGTTGCTCTGGTTGAGGTTGATCGACTTGAAGATACCTTCTGATTATGATTACAAGCCAAGTTCAGTATGTGGAGTATGGATCGACTTGAAGATACCTTCTGATTATGATTACAAGCCAAGTTCAGTATGTGGAGTATGGATCGACTTGAAGATACCTTCTGATTATGATTACAAGCCAAGTTCAGTATGTGGAGTATAAATCGACTTGAAGATACCTTCTGATTATGATTACAAGCCAAGTTCAGTATGTGGAGCTTTTCAAATCGATATTTATCGAATCTGATCGATTGATGACTAGATAGCTTCGAATTAGCCACAATCTAATTAGCTAAAAGCCAGCACTCAGAAATAAAATAGATATTTATCTATCAATAATTTGAACGCAAGTCGAATGGAGTCAGGGTCTCTGTCCTCTCTGCCTCTCTCATGTGTGACTCCAGCAAACATTCTATATTATAAATTCAATATTTATCGAAACGTTTGCATTGATAACTTAAGTGAAATTTAGCAGTCTCTGTATTTAGCATTTTATATATCCAATGTAAATTTCCTCTGCCACTCTAAGTAAGCACAACGTCACTGCAGCGTCTTCTGCATACTATAATCTTTCACAAATACGAAAACCAAATCTAATATTAGATAAGTACACAAGTCAAAGCCCTTTACACTGCTTGCGGCTCTGTTTCCCCACGCTCGTCTGCTGTTTGCTTAATATGAAATTATGATACGAGTGAAATCGAGTCGCAGGCCAAACACAAATTTTGTGTAATTGTATGCAATTCAGCTAAGTGATAATTCAGTCTTTGTAAATATAAATAGTAAATCTGATTAATTTTGCAAGTGAAACTTCATCGATGTGGACATGTCAAGGCGAAGAGTTCATAATAAAAATGACACCCCAAAAGTATGCAGCAAAAAGTTAATCAACGAATGGTCTAAGTGTCGAGTGTGTGTGGGAGAGATTAACATTTGTCGTATACTTAATATGCAAGTTCTTCAAGCAATAAACGTTTGCATTAGGTTTGCTAATGGAAAAGTTGGCACCCATTAAAGCAAGCAGCGAAATATTGACAGAAAAAATTGATGTAAGCAAAAAAGGATACAAAATAGGATGGCTGTGTCTGTGTGTCTCTGTATGTGTGTGTTTGTGTGAGTGCACGCTACATTGGTTTTGATTTCACTTAAGCCCGGTTGTATGTTGTTGGCAACCCTTGCAGCTACAGCACTTTATGGCATCTTCGGAAGGGGTTTTGCTTCTTCTTTTTTCCGGTATTTGATTCGAATGTCTGATGAAATACTTTCTAGTCTAGTTGAGCTTCATGAAATAGCTCGCTTCGGCAGCTGACCTTTGACGTTACTTATGTTAAGTCCACTGCCCAACAGCCTTCGCATCGACATCGACATTGTCAGCCTCAATGTCAGCGTCAGCACAATGACACAGGCTCATCCACGTTTTATGATGGACGCCCTATCGAAAGCCCAAGCAGCGAACAACTCGCAAAATCATACACTGAGAAATATAAATGGGTTGAGTAAAATATATATATACAAATTGATTATTTATTGCCTTTGTCATTGTCATTATCATTGTCATTGTCATTTTCATTGTCATTGTCATTGTCATTGTCATTGTCATTGTCATTGTCATTGTCATTGTCATTGTCATTGTCATTGGCATTGTCGTTGTCATTGTCATTGTCATTATCATTGTCATTGTCATTGTCATTGTCATTGTCATTGTCATTGTCATTATCATTGTCATTGTCATTGTCATTGTCATTGTCATTGTCATTGTCATTATCATTATCATTATCATTATCATTGTCATTGTCATTGTCATTGTCATTGTCATTGTCATTGTCATTGTCATCATCGTCATGGCAAAATCTCTTCTCTGAGTGTACTCAAGTAATTGAGAGTACATAGAAAGCTAAGGCATTACAATTATACGCGCAGTACAGGCGGATAATGTGAGCAGAGCTAGTCATACACACAAACATAAAAAATCAACTCAACTGCGATGAACTGAGCTTTAGAAGAATCTTGGTTTAAGTACCACATTGTTGGCATAATGCACGAGCAGCAGTTAGCACTTGACTGCTGCGTGGCCATGGCCCAGACATTATTATTGGCAATATTATTAGAAGCGCTAAGACGACGCCCTATTAACATAATCACATCATATTCGTATCTAGATATTGTTGACTCAACAACAACAGCAGCAGTAGCAGCTAACAGCTAACAGCTTACAGCTAACAGACTGAGCCGCATCGAGGTCAGGCATCAGTGTGCATAACTCATTATTCATTTGGCTAACAACGAGGATTCGCAACGTTTCAAGTTCGCAGCAACGATGTTTGTACGCGCATGCAAATCGTGTCATATGCTAACGACTATGGCTTACCCTTGAACTAGAAAGTGTGCAACATATGAAAAGCAATTAAAATAGAAACTGGAAATCAATAATTATCCAATCTGCGCTTAGACATACATACATTAAATATAAATACAAATTTGCTTTTCGATGACAAGTTGAAATCACCTAATATCGATCAACTAAGTGATATACAAAATTATCGATTAACGTCCCTCATATTGAAAACATATTTCGCAAAGAAAAATATATGTTGATATAATTAAAACTAAAATAAAGATAAATATTTTATTGGTGTTACCAATTTGAATTCGATTTAATGCTTCGATAACTTTGAGTGATTTGCCCGATACTTAACATTTATATCACATTCAAATTCTCATATATAAAATTTCATTTATTTCCCTTTCAGTTTTTAAATCAAAGAAAATTCTCTCAGTCGCATTGATATTTTCCCGATTTATGTTTTTATTCTCAGCTCCCTTTTTTTCGAGTTCACTTGCGCCAGCTCACATTTCAAACAAATGGGCAAGCATTCAGCCTCAATCGCAAGCTCGATTTGAGCGTAATTGAAACAGATGTTTGTGGCTCGAGCAAATCTGCGTCGACTGTTTATAGCAAACATTAAGTATACGCACCGTCGGTTGGCTGGTTGGCAAAGCAACGAACTCATAATTTCAAAGCATGTTAATGCTTCGAGTATTTCAAAACAACTTCATCAACTACAAAGGGCTTACAGCCATGTAACCTCTTTTTCTTTGGCAAAAGTTTGTTCTTTAGATATTATTGCTCTTCAATAACTTAACCAACTCTCAAAGGTGTGGGGCAAGCTGTGTATGCGTATCGATAAAGCAGACAAATTTGAATACAAAATTTCTGTGTGTCGATGAGTGTGTGGGATGTGTGTGAATTGTATTGAATAACAAAGGATAGGGCGGAGTTGCACACACACAAACTCTGCGGTAAGCTGAATGTATTTTCTGCAATTGGTGATTTGTTTGTGTTTTTCCAACTTTACATACTCAGCACCAACAAATAGTGAAATAGGGCATATTCTGTAGATAGCAATGATGAGATGGTGAGAGAGAGAGGGAGACCAGGTAGAGATATTCCTTTCATCATTAAAACTTCCTGTTCCTCAGTTAAAATATATATCTAATCGATAAATATCGATTGCCTGCCAGAAAATTCAAAGAATATTTGGCAGATTATTAACAAAGAGATACCAAAGAGCCATATAGAAGCTCTCGCTTCGGGGAAAAGGATATCTATTAGTACATACTCCAGCTAGCTTTAGGGTATTGTTTGACGAGTACACCAAAAAAAAAATAAACAGCAGAATTATTGTGGGTGTGTCACGCTGACTCGCATTTGGTGACAAAACAAAACCGCAGAGCGAATGCCGTTAGCTCATAAATCGCATGGTTTCTGTGCAGTGGGCGCGTTGTCATGGCGATGTTCTGACGTGGTCCTGGCGTCCGTTTGGCCCAGCAGCTGGACATGTATCATTAAACATGTTCAGCGACAAGCGAACATATATCATATTTCCTTATTTTTTTCAATTCCCTTTATTTTGATTTACCAGCTGCCAGGTTCTGTTTGTTCCTTTTGAACTCATTCATCAAGGGGCGCACAGGACACTGGACAAATGCGACGACACAGTTAGCCTTTAGCCACAGCTCGATGTTTGGTCAAAGTCAAGTGTGCTGTGTACATAAGGCTTGTGTGCATGGGCAAACCAAATATTTACATGATAATTATAATAATTGGTTATGCAAGTTAAAAGAACTAGGAATAGAGCAGGTAAGAGTGCCCGACTAAGAGAGTGGGAAGGTATGCAAAATCTGCAATCAAAATCTGTGTCTTCAGTCTATGCAGTTAATATGAATATGGTACGTACAAGTTAGGCTTGAAAAGCAAAATCAAATTACCGATAGCAAGAAATTGGGATAAGTTGTCGGTGCAAACATTATTAGTTCGACAGGATATTTAGAATAATAATACTATTTACAATTTCATGTCTCCAGCTTTTGTGGCTTAGAGACTGCTTTGCTCATACGGATGGACTGATGGACATGGCAAGATTGACTATATATGAGAATTTCCGGGCACTTTCCGGCTACAAGGTATACTTTATTATGTCTCTGACACGCTTTCTTTTTACAAAGAAACTGTAGAATACAATACAATAATACAAATGAATATGCATAAATATATATAAATATATATTATTTTGTATATTTTGCAATATGCATGTTGCATGTATGCAAAGAAATATTCACTTGAAATTTGCATTTCATGAGAAATGCTCTGTGCGAGCTCAGCTGTTATGTACTGGGAAGGTCCGTAAAGAAAATCTGTGTCTTCAGCCTACGCAGAAAATATGAATATGGTAAGTTCAAGTTACGCTTGAAAAAAACAGCAAATTTTCGATTATTATCGATAGCAAGAAATTGGGATAAGTTGTCGAAGCATGTTGCAATATGCATCTTGCATGTATATATAAAGCAATATTCACTGCAATTTGCATTTCATGAGAATTGCACAGAGCAGCTCAGCTGTTATGCACTGCGACGCTTCGGCGTATTGAAGCTGAGCATAAATTCATAAATTCATTCCTTTCAGCATGCTTGACAGCTTAAAGGTATTTCACTTACATGTAGAGCGCTACATTTAGCTTCCGGGCATTGTACTCTCCTCTGCAATCAGGTATTAAAATATTCAGACGATGACAGTGTTAAAAGTTGTCTGACTGTTGTCAGGGGTTGGGGTAACTGCGCATCAGGATGTTGTATTGCGAAGGTTATGTTATGTGTTCGAGCCATCTTCAATTTGCATAAATTAAGAGCGTTATTAATGAACGTCAAATGAATTGGCATTTAAATAATAGAGTATGAGCAATTACGACACAGCTGACAGCTGGGCCAGACCCAGGTTCCTCTTCCCATCAGGCTTCCTTTCCTAGCTGCTCAATGTATCTGAGCCCTGCTCACTTTTGGTACTTAATGCGTCGTTGGATTGAATGTTTACTGCAATGTGACTCTATTCAAATAGACTTCATATATATATATATATCGATAGATATATCGATATATACATGCAGCTATACTTTGAGCCCATAAAGTTCTTCTTCATAAAATTGCAAGCTTTTCTGACTACTCTCGCTTATTTTCAACTTTTAAATTGATTAATAAAACTTGATAATTTTCGAGGACTCAGAGACGACGTCACTTTGGCAGAGGGAGTGTGTGAGGTGAAAGTCCTTCGCAGCCGACAGCTGCATTGTTTGGATAACCGAGTCAATGCGAGCTAATGCATAATGCTTATCTTTCGCATCAGTAAGTCGCATTTTGCTTAATTAGTTGCGTCGATTTAATTGCAGCTCAGAGTGAGAGCAGTCAAACAAGCGAAAAGCAATGTGGATGCCAGTTTCAATTAATTGTTCTCGTTCTGCGCTGTAATCGCCGTTCATTGACTCAACAACTGACTGTTATCTGACTGCGACCCTTGGGCTTTAGTGTCTGAAAACTTTTGTCCAATCGGAACGATAACAATGCCCAACTTTATCTTCAGCCACTAGAACGAACAGAATCGCGCGATAACAGCCAGCGAGGCAGCCGTGCAGTCAGATAGTCGGCAGACCTCACTCGGAGGTGAGAATTTAATTAAGTCGACAATAATCCCAGGGATTGACTTGCAGATACGTTCATTTGCAATTATATTGAGTGATTGATTGACGGAGTGATTAACAATGGGCAATCAGCAATGATGAACTGTGCAAGATATGACACGCTACAAACCTTAAAGCCATAGAAATTTAAATGAAAGGATGATTGACAGAATGATTGACTGACAGATTAATGAATAATGGTGTGAGCTGTACACATGTAGATACCTTGGTCAACTTAACTTCAAATGAAAGGATGATTGATTGAAAGATTGATTGCTTGTATGACTGATTGATTAATGAATAATAATAATAATAATAATATATGGATACTTTAGACTTTTAGATGGCTTGAAGCAGCCAAAACTGAAATGCATTCATTTGATGATGATGATTGATCCGTGATTGATTGACTGAATAATGAATAATGGCTTGCATGTTGACTGTATACATATGTACTTTAAAGCAAGAGCTTTGAAGGCGAGCATTGTTCATTGACTCAACAATCCGTCAATCAATCAGTCAATCTTTATCTACAAGCCAAGACTGCATACTAAGCATCAATCAATCATTAACTTCTGATTGGTTGATTGATGGATTGACTGATGATTTTAGTACAGCGCAAACCAAGTCAGTTAAAACAATCTTGACTCAATTATTGCCTGCTTTATTGACCGATTGATGCCTGTAAAACTAAAAACCTTTCATTTTGTAAGTTTTCAAATAAATATCTAATCCGATTATGGAAAATGGTTGAATTCGTGGAAAATAACTATATCCAATTTGCCACAAAACTCAATTCAACCGAGGAGTTCCCAACGGCCACTTGACAAAACTCAAATTTACAAACTGTTGAGAAATACCTGGAAAACACTTGGCCCCTGGGGCAGAGCTAGTTAATGGGCGTCAAAATTCTGTTGGCATCCGATTAAAATATTTTCTATATTGTTTTCATTCTTCTATATACAAATTCACGAAAAGCTTTAGGCTCAATACCAATTAGACCGTAATTTGCTGTAAACAGCTGCCTACGCTAGACTCCCCCCACTCACAGCTTCAATTTCAATGTGTACACTGAGAGGCCATTAGCTAAGTTGAGCTGAGCTGAGCTGAGCTCAGGCTGATGCTTTGGCTTTGGCTTTTAAAATAATACGAATTGAAGCGATGGAATTTTCGGGTTTCTTTCACCAATTTCCAGCGAAAGTCTCTAAATGAACAGTCGCACCGCATAAGTGCACAAAGCAGCCACAGCCATAGCCCAGGTAGGCTTTCATTGAAAATTATGCAAATGTTAAAAGTTCTCACACAGTGTGTGTGTGTAGTAGGTGTCTATCTCTGTGTGTGTGTGTGTGTGTCTAGGAAATGCTGACGCTTGAGGAATACGAAATGATGAGCGCGAATTGGATAAAGTAAGCAACTTTTTTTTTGTTTTTGCAATTTTTATAAAAGTTACCAAACTTGACTGCACCTCTACATCATTATCATTATCATTATTATTATCATTATCATTGAGTTGAACATCATTATCGTAGGCGGCAGTATTTTAATTTTGTTTCATTTCTTTATTTTTTCAAGTGCTCATCTGCTGTGCGCTTTTTTAGCTTAGCGCTGCGTTAGCAGACTCTTTGCATTGCTATACCCTGTACCAATTGAAAAGGCCAACGACAAGCGGGTATATTGACTATTTGTAACTGTTGTTCAGACTTCATACTGTAGCTTTACTAAGGAGCAGCTAGAGTCGAATCACCATCAGAGTTAGACTCCATTTAAGAGTCTGTATAAGACTCTATATTAGTGTATCTATCAATGTGAATATCAGAGTCTTATATTATAATTAAAACTTTAAAAGAAATTTTAGTTTTGTAAATATTTTTTTTTACTTTTATTCGTTTTATAAATTTTAACATTTTTATAAGTTGATTAACAAATTTTAACTGAAGCCTTGCTTTGCTCTCGTTCAACTCGACTTATCTACAAACTACTCAAATTTACAGGGTATCATGTAGTCTCAATTCTAGCTTTCTTCCATTTTCTCAGGTGTTGGCTTACCTTTGGCTGCTTGCACTAAATATAGCCCGCCAGATTTGTTGTTAGCCCAGATTTTCCAAGGCTTCTTCTCTGCCTCTGTTTCTCCTCCTCTCTCTTTCTCACTCCCTCTCTCTCTCTCTGTCTCTTTCTATCTATCTGCTCGTTCGTCCGTTTACCTAGTTCCCCAAGTCGAATGCATAATGAATGAAGTCTCATGCGACAAGCACAATCCGAAAGCCAAGTGGCTCACAGCTTAACATAGTTTGAGCCCGAAACTGAAACTCAGATCTGAGATCGGAAAAGGACTTTAATGTTAATGCCTTTAATGTAAATCGTGGAATTTCCGTAAGTAACCGCAAGCATGCGCCACGCACAGACTTTGTATTATTTATGACCGTTGCGTATTGCTCTCTATGTAATTGTTTGGCACTGAGAAAAATTCATTATGTGAAACGGCAACCAACAAATTACACATTTAATGCTTCGTTTCCTTCTCATTAATTTATTTAGTTCATTTCATTGACCGACTGCGTTATACTCGTCCTTTTGTGGCTCGGATACTTCGCCTTTGTTGAATCTCAAAAGAGAGTTCGCAGTGAGTTAACTCTTAAATGCAGCTATAGCTATAGCTATGTACAAGTATATATTCAAATTATATATAAATCAAGCTTAACTTATTTTGAAAGTTGCCTAAAGAAATTCAGTTCAGCCAAATACTTAAAAAGTTTATTTTTAAATTCATTTAAAATTCTTTTCATTGATTCTTTTAAAAATATATTTTTTGCATCTCAATTCCTTAGTATTCATTGCCCTTCGGTTTCCTAGACTACGTATTAATTAAGTTATGCCTACTTTTTTGTTAAGTGTAAAATGTGCCAAGCACATCTATCGATTTCATAAAATGAAAAGCACGTTTTGTCCTCATCCATTAGCGCAAAAATGAAAAAAATAAATAAATAAATAATATCCAAACATACAAAACAAAAAAAAAGAAAACAAATTTTGAACATGTTAAAAACTTGTGAAAAGTTTTTTTCCATTGATATTTAAAATGTTTTACGTGTGGCCATATATCTATATATGTAAATACAAAAAAACAAATATTGTGTATCTATATATAAGTATTTCTTTAGCAAATGTTCAAGCACATGAAGCATTATGGAGATCTCGCTGTTGCTCTCTGTTTACAAAACAATTTTTGAAATATTTCAATTTTTTCGTACACATTCTTCGGCTGCAGCAAATTGTGAATTGATGAAAAATTAATTGCTCGCCATCATTGAGCGAATGAAATTTTTTATTTGCCCTTTCGCTCTCACTCACACTCAGTCATTCTCCCTCTCCCTCTCTCTCTCTCTCTTTCAATTGAGCTGTTCACACATGTTCTTATTATTTGCTTTGGCTGTCACAATTGGCGTCGAAAATATAATTCAAAGCACAATTCGCAGAAATTGTAATTGGAAAAGCCTAACAAATTTAAGGGATTCGCTTTTATAACAAAATATAATTGGAATATAATTTGTGCATTCGCTTAACGATATTCTAATTAAAAAGTATTAAAATACAAGAAATTGGAAGAGAAGAAAGTTGGAGCACAAGAAAAGATTGTATTTCTAATGAAACACATCTCAGTTAACACAAGAAAGTTACAAAAATAGAATGAATAAGAATTGGCGTATTTATAATATCTTAAATTTTGATTGAGTTTCAGATTATCCAATCGGAATACATAAAACTTTAATTTGGACAACGAAATATAAGAAATACTTATATATTGTCTTATAAGAAATTGAAATCACCTTTTAAAGGTTTATTTCAATTGTCCTCAATTCTCCAGCAATTCAAATTAGAATTGTTTTCAGCAAATTTAAGGCTTTCGCTTTGTTCTAACTTTTATTTACATTTTCAAGAACTTTTTGACCTGTGGCGTTTAATTTCGCATTTTACATTTTTCTGCAGACAAATAAATAAGCAAATGCTACAAAGTGCAAACACGTAAAGTGGCAAGTGGCAAGTGGCATGCGGATTGTGGCCTGAGGAATGTGGCACGAGGCATGTGGCATGAACTGTCATTAAAAGTGGGTTCTGCGACTTTTACATATTTACTTAATTAATAGCCCCAAATACAAATTATTAAAGTTGTAATGAGGTTTGCCCGCAGCTGCTGACAACTTTGCTCTCTCTCTCTCTCCCCCTCTCTCTCTTTCTCTCTCACTATAGATGCGACGAAATCTGAAGTTAAAGTTCCTAAAAACTTGGTCAAACAAATTGACAAAGTTCACGTTTGGCTAGAGGCTCAAACATTTAATGAAATGTAGAATATACACTGAAACAAATAAGGTAGTTGATCATTTTCAAAGCTTTTGCTACAATCAATTTTAAGAATGTGAATCAAAGCAGAAAGATTACAAAACTGCAAGAAATCACAAATGAGCTCTATTAGATTTTAATTTCAATTTAATTTAGTTATAAATGTAGCTAGAAAGCTTTCTAAAAGCACATTAAAGCTCAAATAAATATTTATTGAAATAGAAAAGCTTAATATATTACAATAAACTTTTCCTCTAAATGACGATTGTTAAACCAATCTAAAAGCACATGAAAAGTTAAAAAAATAATAAATGTGGATAATTTATTAATGCCCAGTAAACGATAGCAAAATGTCAGCTAGACTTGCATATGCTTCGCTTAAAAAAGCTCATTGAATAGCCGCTGGCTTGTTAAAACTTTTTAGGGCATGTCAGGACCCTCATCAAATAGGCAACGAGGCAAAAGTGAGAAATGTCACACGGAAACTAACACAAATTTTGATTAATTTAGACACGTCAAAGCGCTGCCCAAGGAATGCTCCTTGCTCTATATATAAATATGTATGAAAGAGTCAGTGGAAAATTAATTGAATTCAACGCGAGCTAGAGGCAAATGGTTGCCCACAACTGTGACGTATATTAATCGCTGTCAATTGGCAACGCCGCCTCCACACCCCCAAAAAGCCAAAACACAAAAGGAAAGCCACACAAATAATTGTCAATAACAATGCCAAATTATATCAAAAACAGAAAGAGAGGAAGGGAGGAAGGGAGAGGAAGAGGGTGGGAGAGAGTGAGTAAGGAAAACAGAGCAAACAAGAATTTTCATAGAGTTTTTGGGGGATTTATGTAAACGAGATTTTGATGTCCAGCTGGCAATAGATGACAATCAAAAATGTTGTAGCACCAAACATAATTAATAGTACGGCAAATATTTGTTCTATTCTACGAAAGCTGAATAAACCCAAACGCATTTCATATTTGAGCTGTCGAGAAATCAAATACATAGAAAAACAGAAGTAAACACATTGTAGTTGGGCATAAACGACTGCATAACACCCGTTCACCCCTCGAATGGGCTTACGGCGTAAAATACTATCTTCTATGTTTTACTTTCTTTCTTCTATCTTTTACTTTCTATCTTCTTTCTTCCATCTTCCATTCCCCATTCTTCCTCTTTCATCTTACATCTTCCAGTCGCCATCTTCCATCTTCGCTCTCCTGCCTTCCAACTTCTGTCTTCCATCTTCCCTCTTTCATCTTCCAACTTCCATTCCCCATCTTCTCTTCTGAGTTCCATCTTCCATATTTCATCTCTCATCTTTCATCTTCATCTTCCATTCTCCATCTTCTATCTTCCAACTTCTATCTGTAATTTCTCATCTTCCATCTTCACTCTTTATATTTCAAATTTCTATTCTCTACACAAAACCAATATACTTTCCTTGTCGTTTAGTGAACGAGTATTTGCAAATGTCCACGGCTCCTTAACATAAGTTTTAGTCAAAGACCCAAAGGTCATAAAAATAAACAAAGGAGACTAACCATGAAATGGTGTTTCCTACATGTTGGAAGCTAGTTAATATTTTGAGAGCTATTTCATATACCCTGGCAAATGTTGAGAGTTTATGAGGTGTTTTGAACATCTTGGCATATACGTCAGGTGGTTCGTATAAACTGGAAGTCAGTTGGCAGAGAGTTTGAGAGATGTTTCGAAATGTTTTTATAAGAATTTTCAGCTCATTTCTTCTGGTGTCTATATCATATATATAACTGAAATATATCAGAAATTTGGTAAGTATATTGAAAGTAGAGATGTATAAAAATAGATGTGAAGCAAACAAAAAAAACTTTAAGTTAACAAAAACTACAATTTTTATTCATAAAAGTTTCTTTTAGAGAAGATGACAAAGCTCTGGCGAATATGTGAGATTGCTAATACGACAAACAAACATGTATATAGCTAAGATGTGGAGACTATATTGAAACCAAAGCTTGTGATATATGGTATACAAGCAGTAATCTGATTTAGATTAACTTTTGTAAGTATGAAGTAAAGTTACTTCTTATTGGCAAATAATCTAGATATAAGCAAACTAGTAACAAGAGTGCTCTAGTGGGGAGTGCCCGACTAGGAGATACCAAGAAGAAGATACTAAGCCGCCAGATGAGCAGACGAAGAGACGGACATGGCAGCGCGTCGTCATTATAGAGGATGGCCAATGAAAGCCGCTACCAAAAAAAAATTTAAATAAAATTGAATGACCTTCAACTTGAAAAAAATAAAAATGAAAAGTTATTTGAGTTTCTTAATGTAGCAAAATTCATCAGCCACCCTAAATGTACTTTATGGGGTCTGCCACGCCTCTCCTTCCCATTTATCAATGAAGTTAGGGTATATAAATAGCTACTATATGATCATCAACTACATCAGTAATTTCTAAAGAATTCTGTAAAAAAAAAAAACAGAAATCAATGCAAAAGTTTTTCTCTTACTTAGAAACTTTTAAGGTGTCGAATCTCAAATTTATAAAATCAAAACTTGAACAAATATTGGTTTAGTACCTGCTCAGGTAGCACAAATATTATATATTATAATATATACATATAGTATATACAGTACGTGCTTCATCAAATTATTAGCTGGGGGTAGTTTGAACATTTTTGATTAAAACAAAATAAAATTTAATTTAATGCGTATCTTTGCAGCTCTAGGCTAGAGTGTGGCAACGCGCCTAAATGCCAGACACGTGCCTGTTTTCCTTTACAGGTAAAGCTAACTACAACAAACGAAAGAAGAAGAAGAAGATGAACAACAACAATAGCAATAGCAATAGCGGCAGCAGAGAGCAAAGAGCAAAAAGCAAAAGCATGAAAAGCTGTCCAGCTCAGCAAATTGTTGCGAATAGACAAATAGACGGAGGTTGTCTTTAATGGACGCCATAAGCTGTGGAATTACCAGGACAACATTGCAGGTGTTGTTACAGGTATTACTATTGTTGTTCTTGTTATTGTTGTTATTGTTGCTGCTGCTGTTGTCTCTAGCTAGCAGCAACAGTCAAGTCCCAACAGCTGCTGCTGCCGCATATCTATAATGACATTTCTACGATAATAAATGTGAACGCAAAGTCAGCAGCTGAACGGCAACTTCAATTTGAAAATATATCTAGACTAGCTAGATACCCTGTAGTTTAATTATGGCAATGAATCGACTTATAGATAGCCTAGAAAATAATGAAATTGATTTGGCTGCTGAACTGAGTAAAATATTGGTCAGATTGAATAGCTTAAAGCACATATCGATATATGCCTAGCATTGAAGCGACTAACAGATACCCTAGAGAATAAATAAATTCATTTATTATGCATGAACTGAGTAATATTTTGATGAGATTAAATCAATTAGAATATATAGCTATATCCATAATATAATTATCGAGATGAAGCGACTAGCAAATACCCTATAAAATATAAAGATTGGTTCGTTACTAGGAATTTGTAAGCAAAGCTATATGAAATTTGTATCTACTAAAATCTTGGAATATATTTATTTTTGACAAATTGTATAGTCTCTGCAGGCTATGCAAAAATACATTAATGAAACAACTAGAAGATGCCCTGTAAAAACAGAAAAAGATATTCCCACATTGTTTAGTTACTGAAAATCTTTGCGGTATGACATGCATCGCACGTACTGAACTTTTCAATTAGGGAAATGCCATGAAACGAGAACTATATCTTTAAGAATTTGTTGAATGTTTGAGATGTGACAGAATTGCTGACAGATATGCAGCAGGGGGAACAAATAACCTGTTGCAGTTAAGCGCATAAACCTGCCCTGCTCGCAACGCCCAGCTCCCAGCATTGTTATTTCCATTCTATTCCCTAGTTAGTTTAGCTCTTGGTTTAATCAAACTGTGAAAGCTGGCAAAGCTGGGTAGACGGGGTAGCTGCTGTCTAGGAATTGGGAGTTGGGGCTTTGTTATGCTGTCTGTCCCCCAAGCATTGCCTCGAGGGGGCTTTGCACTCTGTATATGAGAGCTTAGCATGCTTTGCCATATAATTACAAGTGAAGCCCGATTTTCTGTATAGCCCAGTGCCAAATCAATTACATTTCGTAGTTCAAAGGATTTGAGGCATTGCTGGAAATTCAATTCAATTCGATTCAATTTAATTGTAAATCGCTGTTTACTGAGCCCTTACAGCCATTTATTGTTGCCTTGCCTGGCTCTGGCTCTGGGCGTCGTTTAGGCAAATTTCTTTAGCCACAATTTATCTTCATTGAAAGTTTCTTCTGGCTGATGGTCGCACAGGTCGCCAGTCGCAGGTCCCAGCTTGCGCCACAATTAGAGTAGACTTTTAGCTTTTTTATTTCCTTTCGTAAAGCACGTGCCCCACAGTCATATATCAATTTGATTTTCCACTGATCCTTAAAGCAAGCCCATTTAACTTGTGACTTGCGCAAATAAATGCTGGACTAGGCTTGAATACTTTTATGTGTACATATGTTAGTCCTTTACTATACCCACTGAATATGGGTAAGAGAGGGTATACTGGCTACAACTGAATATATATGTATCTGTTAATATACAGCTGTGTTCATGAAAATAGTAGTGCGCCTGAAGACTAAATGTTGGACAAGAAAGTATAGAATATAAGAGTTTAGGAAGATAGGAGTACAGAAATATAAGAGTATAGGTGTATGGGAGTATAAGAGTATAAGAGTATAAGAGTATAAGAGTATAACAGTATAAGAGTATAAGAGTATAAGAGTATAAGAGTATAAGAGTATAAGAGTATAAGAGTATAAGAGTATAAGAGTATAAGAGCATAAGAGTATAAGAGTATTAGAGTATAAAAGTATAAGAGTATAAGAGTATAAGAGTATAAGAGTATAAGAGTATAAGAGTATAAGAGTATAAGAGTATAAGAGTATAAGAGTATAAGAGTATAAGAGTATAAGAGTATAAGAGTATAAGAGTATAAGAGTATAAGAGTATAAGAGTATAAGAGTATAAGAGTATAAGAGTATAAGAGTATAAGAGTATAAGAGTATAAGAGTAGAAGACTATAAGGGTATAAGAGTATAAGAGTATAAGAGTATAAGACCATGAGAGTACTAGAGTATAATATTATAAGAGTATAAGAGTATAAGACTATAAAAGTATAAAGGTGTAGAAGTATAGAAGTATAAGAGTATACAAGTCATATGCGGATAAAAAGCTCCGTCCTTCTAGCTGTCTCTCTCCATTATAAGAGTGTCCCTTTGAGTACTCTAGCCCTACCCAACTGTATAAGAGCATTGGAATATATCAGCATGAGAAGCTCTCCACATTCCCATTCACATAATGTTAGAAACACATTATCAGGGTATTTGCCAGTCAGGCACTGCCTACTAGAAATCTAGCACTTGTTTTACGACACCGCTTAAAACGCCTTAAAACAGGAAGTAAGTTCCAAAATTTTGGTCACGTCTGCAATTTATGTGAAGTGAAACACATATTCGAGACAGCGGCTCATAAATGTTTTTGGAGACATGTTTTGCTCACTTAATAAAACTCGCAGGCCTCAAGGGTTGCGGCAAATAGTACAAACTATTTGTCACACTCTCTATCTCAATCTCTCTCCCTCTCTCTCAGTCTATCTCTCTCTCTCGCCTTCTCTAAATGTGCTAATGAGCATTGACAGTTGTAAATTGATGAGGGTTTGCGTATCATGCGGCGTATGCGTAATTTGAGGCTTTCATTTTGTTGTTCGTCATGAAATGCATTTGTTTGACAACGTCCTTGACCCACGCTTGCCATAAAATGGAGGCCAATCAAGTGGCTTTACGCGTGACACAAGTCCATTTCTCTTCCCGCTTGACTAATGACAACCTCAAACACTAATGGCATCCTCTTGGTCAAGCACTTGGAAATGACTTTAAACTTGTCAAGTCATTTGATTGCCGTCTAATGCCCATC
Source organism: Drosophila leonis (assembly GCA_035045365.1). Taxonomy (NCBI): domain Eukaryota; kingdom Metazoa; phylum Arthropoda; class Insecta; order Diptera; family Drosophilidae; genus Drosophila; species Drosophila leonis. The sequence continues at coordinate 636,530 of JAWNPC010000485.1, forward strand.
TGAGCAGACTTCAGACTTTGGATTGATATAAATATATGAGACTTTTCAGTTGAACTCACTCCAAATGAGGCTCAAAAAGACATTAATTTATATCAAAGTCTGAGGTATGATTGACGAACTAAATGATTGACTGACTAACTGAATGATTGAAGCGCAAAGTATAGAAAGTAATTGACTATCTGACTGACTGATTGACTGACTGACTTCTAAAACTATGTTTAGATGTTTTGCTTTATAGAACTTGCTTAATTGCTAGACAGCCGCATTGACTGAATGATTGACTGATTTAGAATATAATATAATTATCGATTTCAAAAAGTTTGATTGACTGACTGAAAGAGTGATTTACTGACTGACTGAGCGACTCATTTTAAGTAATTCATCACAATAATAATTTATATAGAACTATAAGTTCTGTTTGAATGATTGATTGATTGAAAGTCTGACTGATTGATAAGGCATTAATACATCAATTTGCATGAATTCATACTAATTCAAAGACTGATTGATATATTGAGCAGCTCAACTTAAACAAGAACTTGATTGATTGATTCCTGTGCCTAGTTCTGATAATTGATTGACTGATTGAGATATATACTTTTAGAGCAACAAATTTATATTAAAATATTAACTGATTGAGCTTAACATCAATAAGTGATTAAGAATTCTAAAGGCTAACAGCCTGAGAGCCTTGGAACATAATTGTTTACAGTACTTAAACTCATTTTCGCTGAATCTTTTTAAATTTAACAGAATTTTCCCACATTCCCGTGAAAGTACGGGTCAAAGATTACATGAAGCGAGAGATTATCTCACACCCAACGCACTAAGTGAAAACAAAACAGATTTTAAATTAAAAAAAAAATATTGTTAAGCTCGCTGAACACCAAATGAAATACATGCACACATAGCCGTATATACGTATGTATATAAAACACGAAAACACACCTTTGTCCTCCATGGAACGTAATGGAAATTCGTTTAATTATTAAGTAAGCCTAATGCTAAATTTATTACATCTCAACATTTCGCCCAGGCACTCAATGTTAATGAACGTTGCGTAGTCAGCCAATGAAATGCCACAAACAAAGGCCAAAAGACGTAAATCCAGCCACAAAGTGACCCAAATTCAATTCACAGCACGAATTTAGAGAGAGAAAGAGATAAACTTGGCTAAATAAACTGAAGTAAAAAATAATTGAAATTCCAAAGTTGAAAGTTCGAAAACAATTGTATTGTATATTAACCGTTTTAGCACTTAGATACCCTGTATAGGGGAGAATGAGTAGACATTTTTAGCCTTTGCCCAAAGCTGGTTTCATGACAGCTAGCTACGATGCTCTGTAGTAATGATATATATATGGAAAACTGAGAGAAAAAAATGAAACAGAATGAATGTATACGTAGAGCAAGACAGGAGCTGTTAAAATGTTCATAAATATTCTGTTCAATATCGATAAATATCGATTAGAGCAGGTAAAAAGGAGTAGGGGATGAATGAGATACGCTAAAGTAGCATGTATGATGTAGCATAAAATGAAGCATAGAAAAGAGAAAGGGAAAACCAAAAGCTAAATACAACTCAAGCAACGATTTCTAAACATTTAACTACATTTAACAAACTTGAACCAATAAAATGTTAAAATAAAGCATGAGCTAGCTGTTATGCTGCCGATATACGGATATATATTGATAAATATCGATTTATAAACAAACTTCCTCAAGTTAGTCTTAGAGACAGTGAAATATGAAACGAAGTGAAGAAATGAAACATTAAAATACCAAACATATGACTATAATCGATAAATGTCTATTGTATATCGATAAATATCGACTGAATGAATGTTGTAAATAAATCTCAAAATGCTTAAGAGATAAATTTAGCTTTGTTTATACAAAGAATCTTTCAATTGCTGAATAACCTTTCGATTTGCTATTAGCTTAAGATTCAATTCAATTTCTTTTGGGCAGAAGAGAGAAGAATACAAGAGCTACAATTTGATATATGATTTGTGTTTGCGTATATTATTTATAGAGAAACTCTCACTTTTTGTATACCTTTTTCAATTGTTGCTCAATTCCAACTTTTACTCAAAGAATTTGAAATAAAAGCAAATGTCAGATCTACATACAGTGAAATTTATATTATATATAAGAAATTCTTTACAGCTCACATATCTTTTCTCTCCGCTTTTCATTCAAAGTTTCCTTCTACCTACGTACGTTCTAATCAAGCAACTCTCAACTATATCACTTTCTCTTTTTGTTTAGTCTGATTTTATTATTTTTCTTTCTTTCGAATGCCGCTGGGCAAACAACGGAAAATCTGCGTGCATTTACATAAACTCACGTTGCCAAAGCACAAGTAGGCAGTGGGCAACAGGCAGGCAGCAGACAGCAGACAGCAGAAATGTGGCTGGGCTGAAAGGAATTGTTTGTTATTTATTGAAGAGCAGAAAGCAGAAAAAGAACAGCAGCAAAAACTTTGCTGCCACTAAGTGAAACATGGCCAAGTGGACCAATGGCCATAAACTGAAACAGCCAAAAAGCATAAAACACATAACTCAAAGGGGCAACAAATTCACAAATAGAAATATACATAATATATACATATATATGGATGTCTCTGTGTGTGTGAGTCTCAGGAATACACTAAGAGACAAGTGAATGCTTCCTGTATGACTGATTTGACTGGTCCATTGACTACCTTTGCTCATATTCAAATTGAAATATACAAAAACTGAATTATTCATATTTAAATGTAGAATAGAATACTCGTACAACTGAATGTTAAACCGTGCAATAAAATCCAGGTGTCATGAAAGACCTTTGAGATTTGACAGAGTTGAGGAAGTGGAAAATGTTGATAATTTAATGAAAATTTAATTTTTTGTACAAATTGAAGTGAAATTTTTTCTTCTGCAGAATTTCTCTCGTGTTTTTTTCTAGGTAAATATTAAGTACATTTTCTCATTTTCTCATTTCTCATTTTTCTCTACAGATTTCTCTAGGGCAATCTTTAAATGTAAATAATTCTATAGCAATTCGAACCATAAATAAAACTTTTAAATTTAAATTAACATTTTTTCTAGACGTGACTTAAAAAACTGAAGCTTTGTGAAAATCTGATTTAGCTGTGAGGTTTTCCGCTTTGCGAGTAGATGTTGGTTCGAGTCCAGGTGCGTTGCTCTCGGGATTTCTTCCCTTTTTTTGTTTTTTTTTTTTTAAGAGAGAACTTAAACTACAAAATTATATTGCAAAATGATAAAAGTGAAGGAAAATTCCAAGCTACGTTAAAATCGTTTGAACTTTGATGAAGTTATGAAAGTAGGAACATTTCTTCTACTATATCTCTAGGAAAATGTATTTATATAAATATTTAAGAGTTGAAATTATATTGACAGATTTAAATGTAGAATTCAAATATGACTCAATCAATAAAAAAAATCGTGAAACCCCTTTTGAGACTTGACTAAGTTATGGAAGTGCGAATTTTTGACACAAAAAGTTTCATTAAATTATTTTTGCACAAAAATTTAATAACAATAATAATATTAAAATAAAATTCTAGATTTTTTATTTATATTTTAAAATCAGATTTAAATGAAATACAGATTTGCATTAATACAGATTTTTTTTAATTCATCTAGAGCTTTAACCATGAATAAGAATTTAATTCGACAAACTTCTGAAAGTGGGAACTTTTTAAATGTTTTTTTACATGAATTCGCATTAAATAATAATGAATAATAAATAAATTTAAAATTAAGAGTTCCGATTAAAATGGGATTCAGATTTAAATGCAGAATTAAAACAGGAGCTGAGTGAAAATCTCATTTATTTATATAAATAAAATATTAAATGAAAATCATTTTCACTTCAACATTTTTTGCATGCAAAATGCAACAAGAGGCGAAACCATGCATAAAAATGCAAAACTTTTTCGATTTACTTTTTGGCGCTTTTATACTTATAGTAAAAGTGCAGAATTTTATTTCATTTGTATATGAAAAATGCTTGATGAAAAATAGTTTCACATAAATTTGAATCAAATATGAATTTTTTAGACTTAAATGAGAATTTTCGCCAGAAGCTGAAATATGATTGCAAATTGGCTCAGATTAGCTATTCATCATCTTGTCTTTAACTATCATGAATCATAATGGATAGTTGTTTATGCCATTCTGCTTTGGCATTCTATATTTTAGGCATGGATAGACTTAAGATTTGTTTAGACTTCGTATAGTCGATTGATATCGACTCAGACAACAGGGCTTCGGAGAACTCAATAGATTGAATTAAGGGGTTATTCGCCTTGGAGGTCTGACTTGGCACTCAATGATTTTGTCATGTGCCCGCATTGCGAGTTCAATGTCTGCAGCAGCTGTTGAAGCCTTTGAGGCTGTATTCACATCTGAGTGGCAAATGTGAATTGTAAATTGAAGTGCATTGACTTTCAAAGCAATAAAAACAATTTCATTATTATTTTTGCTAGGTTTTCAGCATATAAAAGGCAAGGCAAGCACAAGCAATTGTTTGCTTAATTGCCGCATAAATCAGACTCAATATTGAAGCAGAATAAATGCAGCTCATCTTTATGATTGGACTTCAAAGTACTGCTAGGTATTCTAAGTACTCAAAGCCTGCTTAAGATTGTTGTTAAATTTTCCTAAAATAAGTAGAAATTGCACTTGAATTAGTAAAGAGCAAATGGCAACAAATCTCGCATTCAGTTGCAGCATAAAACCAAACTAAACTAACTTGAAAACTTGAGCGATTTGAGTTTAAAACGAACTTAACTCAAACTTTCACTTTCAACTTCACACTTGTTTCGCTAAGTGTACTTAAAGACATCTGCTGACGACTTGTGTAAAATGTTCTTTTATTATTTGTTTGTCTGTCCGTTTATGTCTGTGTTGCCTCTGTTGCCTGTTGTTAAGCATCAACACGTTGGGCCACAAAATGAAATTTGGTTAAAGCAAACTGAAGTCAGGCGCTTTTTAATTAAAATTAATAATGGAATATGCCAGAGTGAGAGAGAGAGAGAGAGAGAGAGAGAGAGATCTTTCTCTCCCACTGCCAATCCTTCTTCCTCTTCTACTTGCTCTGTTTCATGTTTATTGTTTAGAGTTTCCAGTGATAAGCATAAAAAACATTCATCGACAAAACCAAGCGAACAAAGCTTAAAAGATGAAATGCCAACAAAATTTGCCTAATTAAACCAAAGGAATCTATTTCTCTCTCTATCTACGTTCCACAATCCTTTTTGCTTTGCTTCTTTCTCTTCACCTACTTCTCCTACTCGTACTTCTCCTCTTTCTCCTCTTTCGCTGCCCACTTTCATGGCGCATCGTATTACACGCATCGATTGACGTAATCGGATAAGACGTTTTCTAATAAATTGGAAATTTGAACTCTGTGAAATTTAGACATAAATAAAACGTGACTCATAATGCTCTTAACATTTAACATCCAAGTACCAACAAATGGTCTGCCCGACTGCCAAAATACACTGTAAACATATTTCTAATAGAAATTGTATACAAAAATTTAATTTCTAATTATTAAATTAAGTTTAAAAGCATGAATAATAAGCAAGAGTTGTCTGATCGGGAGTGCACGACAAGGCGATACCTGAGCTTTGAGCACAGCTAAGATTCCAATCATTCTAAGCTTCTGCTTTCATGCGGACGGACAAACGGACAGGCTGACGGACGGACAGGCGAACATGCCATGTAGCCATATCTCAATTTATCCCGCTGACCAAGAATCTTTCTATACTCTATGGGCTCTGCCATGCCTTCTACTGCCTGTTACATTGGTACATTTTCACAAAACCAATATACCCTGAATTTTCATTTTCCAATGGGCCCACACAGCGCACAAAAATCGAATGCAATCAAAAAGAATTTGTTGAAATTTGTTTGCGTTTGCAAATGCGTTTAAACTGGGTCTAGGTATAAGAATAGGTATATATATATATTTATATATATATATATATATATATATATCTATTTACAATAGAAAAGATTGTATTTATATGTATATACTATATATCTATGCATATGAGCTATAAAAGGGAAGTTTGTCTAAAAAGGTAATTAGAATTTTTGTCAATTACCCAGCTGTAGAGGTGCAAAGGCCTATGTGCGTGGGTCTCTCTCTCTCTCTCTCTCTCTCTCTCTCGCTCTCTCCCTCTCTCTTTCTCTGTGTGTGCTCACTTGCCAATCAGGTTAAATGAGGGATGGCTCGGACAGCTAATTAGCTGGCATGCAAGCCAAATAAATTGCGGCTCATGTCCAGCAGCAATAAACTCACATAAATAAGACTAAGCGGAGGCGGGCAGAGGGCGTGCTCCAATGTGGATCCAATGGGGGGCCTAAGTACCGCTTGGCTACCAAATTGTGTACACATATACACAACAAATACACATATATTTAATAAAGCTGCGCCATAGTAATTTGGCATAATGAAGTGAGCCAAAGTCCATGCAGCGCGCCGCAGCTCAATTCTTTTTCGCTTTTTATCTTCATTTTCTTTATGAGTTTTTTGTGTTGTTTTCTTTTCTTTTTTTTTTCTTTTTAATAAAACGACATCCTCTTGCTTTGGCATATTAAAAAGTGTCCAGCTGAGTGTCACGCCCACACTCCACGCCCACTGAGCCCCCAATGTCTGGCATATTTGCACAGCTTTCAGATTGCATTAGGAATCTCGCTTATTGCGACTTCAAAATTTTCATTTACCGATTTAGATCTATTTTCATTTTCCATTTGCTGTCTTTGATGTCTTAGCTGGACCAGTGATAGGCCACAAACACACACAGGCACACACGCACACCCACTTAACCGCACACTTCATGCAAAGATTTAAAGCCAAACCAAATCCAGTTTCTTCTGTTGCCTTTTGTGGCTTTTTTCGTTTCCTTTTTGACCGGAACCTCTGCTTCCGGCCATACACGTATCACACACACAAAGAAAGAGACACACACACACACATACACAATACAAATAGTTTCTAAGCTGCGAACCGTAAACATCAGGAATTGCAGCATTTCTGATTGGAATTGCACACACGAATTTCCAATTTGACCAACCAAATAGAAACTTTTTGAATGCTGCTCTAACTGAGTTCAGAAATATTGATTAGCTTGGAGTGTTGTGCATATGATAAGAGTAAGTTAACATAGAAGATCTCTTATATATATTTGTATATAAATATATATATATATATTCTTATTCCATATCATAAAACAGATTTGGCATATTTGTCTTGGTATCTGTCGGCTTCTACATATACAATATATACAATATGTACAAATAGGTATATATTTATTATTTATTTATATTTGACATGCAATTTGAAGAGTTCTAGAATCAGGAATTTTAATAGATATCTGTCCAATGCAACTTTTTGCTTGTATTTGAGTTCACAACTTGCGGCTGCGTCTCTCTGGAAGCACAAGCAAAACACGACTAGAGAGAGTAGAATGGAACATGGAGAATGGAGATTGGAGATGGGAGAGTAGAGATTACAGAGTGGAGAGTGGAGAGTGGAGAGTGGAGAGTGAAGAGTGAAGAGTGAAGAGTGGAGAGTGAAGAGTGGAGAGTGGAGATTGGAGATTGGAGATTGGAGATTGGAGATTGGAGATTGGAGATTGGAGATTGGAGATTGGAGATTGGAGATTGGAGATTGAAGATTGAAGATTGAAGATTGAAGATTGGAGATTGGAGATTGGAGATTGGAGATTGGAGATTGGAGAGTGTAGAGTGGAGATTGGAAAGTGGAGATTGGAGAGTGGAGTGTGGAGTGTGGAGATTAAAGGTTGGAGAGTGGAGAGTGGTGAGTGGAGAATGGAGAGTTTCTAACATGCCCGCATTTACAAGTTCATAATTCACTCAAATACAAAAGCCGTTCGAAGACGAAGGCGAACCAGCAATCGTTAGCGAATTCTGTAGATGATGGTTAATGGCTGAGACATTCTTGAAGAGACAAACTGCTCACACTTCGTGTGCTAAAACTCATTAGTCTTTCTGATTGTTATATAAATTGAAATAGATGAAGTACATTAGAGCGATAATCAGCTGAGCAAATAAATATATATCTATTTAGAGCTCGCATTGAAACTGTCAGTAGATTATTAGATTAAATTATCAGAAGACTGAGTAAAGTCTTCCTTTAAAAAAAACCCTAAACAGATCTTAGACATGTTTCTTCTATAGAATCGCTTTGCAATTGACTAAATAAATCTAGTCTATAAACAATGTTCGGAATGCCATAAATTCTGTTTGGAATATGACTTTTACTTTTTTCAGGCTACAAAAAGCAAAAAGATGTGCCCACCTTTTGCCTTTTGACTATTGCCTTAGCGCGGTCTGCACGATTGTGACTTGTGGTATTTTGACCCACTCACGGACAATGGCTTTTGTTCAGCATCACGTGGCTGGTCAAATTTGCAGCTCGATACTCGTATTTGGTATTTTCCACCCTACTTTCGCAGGCTCCTCCGTCTGCTCCATCTCCTCTTTTCTTCTCCCGAAGTGAAATCGACCATCGCAATGGTTAAAGTTCGTCCATGAACCTAAGCTCAAGAAAACCATATCGCTTTAAGACTTTAAAGCTTGTTCAATTGTGAAATTTCTAGTCGCCCGATAAGTCACATTGTTTGAAAACTGACCAAGCGGTTAACTCCTTCGCTTTCTCAAATCTCAACTTGTTGCTGCATCCCTTTAGCAACTACACCTTGAGCTCATTTTGCAATCGAAATTGAGTTCGAATATTCTCTGTTCTTTACAGTTTTGATTGCCATTCCGACATAGATTTCGCTCAAGTCTCAGCTTCACTTGTCGAAACATCTCAGTTCGAGCTGACGCTTAGCATACAGATGCATGCCACATTTCCCATCTATTACCTCGGATATTTCATGACTTTTCTTTGGTATACATTAATTTCTCATACTTTTCTAGGGTATCCACTTTACCTTGAATATACTCTACAATTGTATTCTATATGGCCGAATTATCATCCAGGGTATCTAGTTATCTGTATATGAATATCTAAATATCTAATATACTCCTAGTTCTTCTGGTTCTCCGCACTCCACATTTCTCATCTTAAGCATAGGGTATCTTATTGCCTTTGCCAATACCCTACAATAGCACTCTACATGCCCTATCATCTAGGGTTTCCAGTTATCTGTCATATGGCATACTCTCCTCATATTCTACATTTCCTTCACATCTTAAAGTTAGGGTATCTAACAGTCAGTAATCCCTGCTGCTGTCTCCCATTCTCTTCGCCTCTTCCACATCAGTTCCTCAATTTCTGTTCAACAGCTTAGCGATACAAAAAAGTGCTTTAACAATAGCTTAAAGGCTTTCGGCTTGTTTCTAGGCACCTCTCAAATTCATTTTTTCCAGTTTTCCACATTTCCGTTATCCGTTTTTGCCTTTTCCCACTCTCCTCGGTTTATGGCTTCGCCAGCTGCTTATGTGTGTACTCAATTGCTATCTTAGCCTGACCTTTTATAGCGGGATGCGCATTAACCACACCTGCCTGGCCGGCTGACTGCCTGCCTCGCTACCTGCCTGACTGACTGCGTAGCTAAGCACACATAATGCATCAAAATTCATAAATCAATGAGTGCTCGAAACACGATCGAAATGTATCCAAAAAACTGTTAAATGGACCCCAAACATATAATATTTCGATTACAAGCAGCAAATCAAGCATTAATAAGCAGAAAACAATAAGAGAGAGACACAAACTGCGGCGTAGGTCTTCAATATTAAATGGGGCGAACGTTGCGAATGCGCAATATTATAATATTATATACCCCTTGAAAGAGGTTTATAAAATGGTTATATTGGTTGCAGAACAAATATAGAATATGGGCAACAAGAGGCTTGGCTAAAGCCAGTTAGTAAATGTCTACTTGATTAGCATAAGTAGCTTAGTCGCTCTAGTTATGTTGTTTTGCCCATCTGCCTGCCTGTTCCTGTCTTTAAACCTGTATAACTCGTCCGTCCGTCCGTCCGTCTGTCCGTCCAATGAACACAGCGCTCTTGTAAACCACAAAAGCTAGAGATCTGAGAGTTTGATTACGAAAGTCCATCCAGAAGAAAACCTATTCAACAAATAAGTTCCCACAGTAAAGCCCATAGGCGCAGCCCAGTTCCAGGTTCACGGTATCCCCAAGTCGCGCATCCCGACTAGAGTTTTTTACTTGTTATTTTTAGATATTTCAAATACTTTTCCTAATGTCTTATGGTCATGCTAGTCCTATGCAATTTGACTGCAGTCTAAGCATATTAAGCTTAATTTTCCCACTTTAACTTAAGTTTAGTAAACTTTAAAATCACTCAGCAGCCTGATGTCCTTTAAGTTCTTACAACCTCACGACGATTCTGTCCCTCCGCTGAGATGCTGTCCCTATCAGATTCATTCATGCATTTGGCCCATTTCTTCAATAACCACTTAAGTTTTAAAGGCATTGATATGGTTAGTCTTACGACGACTGCATCTTGGGCCAGTCCTAATATTAAATGCATGAATGAGAGCAGCTTAAATTCTCTTATTATTTCCTCCATCAACGAACGAGCGCTGACTGAATATCCACTCGCTGCAATAACCTAATTTACACATCTTTTTGGCTGTCATATTTATGCCCTGAACTTTCTGGCAACGAAGTTATGCCTTTGCATTGAGGTACATGGCAGATGCCTTAGGTGGGAGTGTGTAGCTGTGGATGTGTAGCTGTGGGTGTGTGTGTTTCATGTGTTTATATAAAGAGCTTTAGTTTCTTAAACATCATTTTAGTTACTTTGACAGAGCTGCTTTTATCAGTATGCTGGGTATCTACTAGTCTATCACTGCCAGATTAGTAAATCCATCACCAAATCATTCTTACTTGTTATAAAGATGAATGAATATGTCTTGTCTCTCTGTTTATATGTAGTTAGTTTAACAGAGCTGCTCTAATCAGTATGCTGGGTATCCACTAGTCTATCACAGTAGCTACTAATCTATCACCAAATCATTCTTACAAGTTTTTAACATGTATAAATATGCCTTGTCTCTTTCTCTCTGTCTATGTGAGTCTACGGAGCAATCTGGCTTCATTGACAAAGCAAGCGTTGCTCAGGCTTGTAGGGTATCTACTAGTGGAACCACTCTTACTTATTATTAACATGTGCGTGTGTGTGTGTGTGTGTGTGTGTCTATGTCTTGCCTCTGGCTGTATTTGTGCCTGTGGCAATATTATGTAAGGCCAACGTTGCGTATGCGCAATATTTTGATGTGCGTTAAGCATACGCCAACTTAGCAGTGCTTAAGTATGTTTAAGTGTGTGTGTGTGTGTGTGTGTGTGTGTGTGTGTGTGTGTGTGTGTGTGTGTGTGTGTGTGTGTGTGTGTGTGTGTGTGTGTGAGTGGGAGTTCATGTGTCTATGTGTGTGCTTGCATAGAGAAGCAGGAAAAGTCTAACTTGATTGAACAAGAGCAAACATTGCTCAGACAGCAGGGTATCTACTACTCAAACATGTGTGTGTGTGTGTGTGTGTGTGCGTGTGTCTTTCCTCTCTCTCTCTCTCTCTCTCTCTCTCTCACTCTCTGTCTCTCTCCCTGTGTGTGTGTGTTGTCTCTGCCACACTTCAATATTAGGCAAGGCCAACGTTGCGTATGCGCAATATTTTGATGTGCGTTAAGTATACGCCAGGTTAGCAGACCTTAAGTGTGTTGTGCGTGTGTGTGTGTGTGTGTGTGTGTGTGTGTGTGTGTGTGTGTGTGTGTGTGTGTGTTGCTTAACAAAACAGACAGGTGCTGTACTCACCTATAGATATTTATTTCAATTTTCTATATATTTTTTTTGCTTGCGGCTGTTTCGGTTCCAATTGAAATTTCAGTGAATGAGGCGCAAAAAAGTTTCTTTCTCTCTGCTTCTCTCCCTCTCTCTCTCTCTCTCTCTCTCCCTCTCTCTTTTGGTGTCTTCCTCTTGCGCAATATTTGTTTATATGTGCCCACACTCGCGCGCAGTATAAACAATAATGTTTATGACCAACAAAGGCAATTAAGTATTGACTTTGGCGTTTAATTTACAGCCAGAGCCAACGGCGAGGCAGCGCTGGAGCAGCAGCGGCAAGACTGTTGTGGCAATGGGGTATATTGGCTTCTGTGTTGTTGTTCCCATTTATCATGTCCGACTGCAATTAAACATTGAAAGAGGCAAAACAACATCAGCAAAAGCCATTAAACAATTAAAACCCAAACGAAATTGTTGAATTTGAATAATTAAGTGAGAGCGCAAATCGCACTCGTTGAGCAGGCGCAGCTAATGACGACACAGCGACAAGTGTCGATCAAATTTATAGCGAAACAACGAAAAAAGATGTAATTAAAATTCAAATATTTTAGTTCAATTCAAGGAAAATGGGGAAAGGGGAAAATGGGAAAAAGGTGCGGGGGCAAAGCAGGAAAAGGGCAAAATGGCGAAAGGGGAAACAATTTAGAATTTATTTTGGATTTGTTTGAGCGGAAAACAACAAGCATAAATCAGCCATGAGTGCGCCAGTGCACGACTAAGAGATACCCTGTAAATGAGGAATGTAGAAAGGAAAATGGGAAAATGATAAAATGGAATTCTAAAATAGCTTTTAAGATGATTTATTGAATGGCAAACTAAATATATAAATCACATAAGAGTGCTTAAATAAACGACTGAAAGATACCCTGTACTGCAAAAGGGAAATGGAGAAAAGAAAATTAGATAAGGAAAAGGAAAAGGTAAAACGCAAATGGTTGCTAATATCTTCTTAGAGTCTTAAGCAGATAAGAAAATACATAAATCACGCCAGACTGTGCCAGTGAACGACTAAAAGATACCCTGTATTGTGATATAGAGAGGGAAAATGGGAAAAGAGAAAACGCAAATGGATGCTAAAGTCAACTTAAGAATATTAACAAGTAACAAAAAACAAAACACGTATGGGTGCTGTTGGGAACGACTAAAAGATACCCTATATTTTTTTACTTTTTTTTTACTAGAAGCTACTAGCCCAAATGAAATATGCTCATAAACTGAAGTATAAATGCTGTAGTCAAATATTTGAGACTAATGATACCCTGTATTCCGTGAAGAGCAGCTGTGTTCAGCTTACCAGCCACCACACAGCAAAGTAAATGACTTCAGCTGCTAGAACAACTCTCAGCTGCTTTAATAACGTGACAAAGTGACTTTGCTGTATACCTGACTAGGCAGATACCCTGTATGCCATGACAAGCAGCTTTATATCACTTCATATCAAATTTAAATTACCTCAACTACTTGAACAGCTGAGAGATATACTCAACTAACTGAAGTCTGAGGGAACAGCTGAGCGAGGTATGAGACAACTGATACCCTGTAATCCATGAGAAACTGTATTGAGCTTACTAGAATCTTCATATACATATCTATAAATATTTGCAGTCTCTACTCACTACACGCACAACCAATATGCCCATTTTCACTTTGTGCACGCGCATCAAAGCAAAATCAAATTTGTTTTCCTCTCTAATGAACAAATCGCAATGCGCCAGCGGCAAGGATTTCCAATCAATGTGAAATATTGGCACGCTTTGCAATCGAGCCCCAGACTTCTTCTTTTTTTTATTTCTTGAAAATATCTCGATAGTAGTTTAAAAAAAATAAATAAAAAAGTCAAAGTCAAAGCCAAAGCCGAAGTCACTTGCAAGAGAAAGCAAAAAAATATCAGAGTTTTTGCTTTCATTTTAAAGATTTTATAAAAAAATATAAATACTTAGACTGCAGCTCAAATTACATTATATATTTTGATATATTTTTATAAATCTGCTAGACTTTTGAATTCTAATTTGAAAAACTCATCAAATTTTCTGCTGCTTTGTCTTGAGACAATAAAAATTCCATTTAATTCAAAATTAAGTAGACGAATAATAAAGAGAAGTCGCATGGGGCATAGCCGACTACATAATACGCGTACCAGCTACGAAAACTAAAGCTAAAATAAAAACTTATGCACTTGCCACGCCCTAATGGGCGGCTTTTAGAACAAGCTGTGGCAAAGCTTCAGGTGAAAGATAATATATTACGCCTTTTAACACGCCCACAGTGGGCGTATGCCTGAGGATTGAGCAGGCTGAACTTGAGGCTATAAATATAACAAATTTAAAGTCTCTGCAGTTAAACACAACTAATATGCCCTTTTTCGCTGCTTGAACGAGCATGAAGTGCCATTAAAATAAGATATTAAAATAAGAGAGACAGACAGAGAGAGAGAGAGGGCGAGAGAGGGAGAGGGAGAGATTTTTACATTTTAATGGCGAATTTATTTCATTTTTAATGCGAATGCAACGAAATCCATCGAATGCAGAGAAATCCATAAATGTTTTATTTTTTATTGCATAAATTATAAATTATAAATTATAAATATGCATATAATATAAATTTAACATACATATATTTATTTATATTTTAAGCACAAATTTGAATGATTTTTTGCACTTTATTTAAGATATATATAATTATTATTTTTCACATTTATTATTTAATAATAATTGTTTCACATATATCAAACACTTAAAGCACTTTTTTTTTATTTATGTTTTTTTATTATTTAAAATGGGAATATTGGCATTTTTATGATCTATTTATTTGTTCATTTCTTTAATTCTTGAATTTTTTGTTTTTTATTTATTTCTTTATTTCTTGAATTCTTTAATTTGTTTATTTTTAAATTTTATTCTTTAAATATTTATTATTTTTAATTTTTAATTAATTATTTTATTATTATTATACAATTTAATTAATTTTTATTATCTATTTATTTCTTCATTTCTTGAATTCTTTAATTTATTTATTTTTTAATTTTTTTCCTTAAATATTTATTATTTTCTTATAAAATATAAATATATATTTTTTATGTTATATTAATATATTAATATTAATATTAATATATATTTTTTATATTCATATTTTTCTATAAATATTATTTTGCTTTCTTTGTGTATTCTAAATTCATTAGTATTTTTTTTTTTTTTTTTTGATTTATTTTACCACTAAACATTTACTAATAATTTTATATTTTATTACATACAATTTTTTTTTATGTTTATCAATTTTTTTTATAGTTTAGTTTAGTTATTTTTGAGTTTTAATTTTTTTTTTGCTTTGTTTCTCCATTTGTTTATTGATCTTAAGTTAATTATTGAATACAATTTGTATTTATTTATTGTATTTCTAATATAAAATTTAATTTTTTAAATTATTTTGCTGTTATTATATACATTTTTATGCTTCTTTATAAATTATTTTATGTTCATTGCTGTTTTTTAATTTTATTTATGCCTCTTTCAAAAATATTAAATATTTTAATTTTAATAATTAATTAATAAATAATTTTAATTACTTTTATTTTATAAATTTTTTAGTATTTATTTATTTATATTTTTATTTATAATTTTCTTTTTCTTATTAAATTTCCTTTTTTTATTTTACAGTTTTTTATCCGCGTTGGATTTGGCGTTCCTTTCGGCTGCGCTTTTATCGCCCGACTGCGTGGCTGATTCACTCAACATTTGGCGCCAAACTTGGGCGATGTTCGAAACAGAATTTCCCCTCCTTTTCCAGTGCGAAATTCGAACGACTGGAACAATGGAAACGGCCGGCAAAATGGCGCCTGCGTCTTTAGATGTAAACAAAGAACAGCTGATGCTGAATTCATTGATGCCGTTGCGTTTACGCGAGAGAGGGAGAGAGAAGAGCAGCAGAGGCAGCGTAGTAATAGACAGAGAGAGAGGGAGAGAGGGAGCAGTGCAAGTGGGTTAAGTAGAGGAGAAGCGCAGAGCAGAGTAGGGGTATTCTGTTCTGTATTTAATGCCTAATGCATCACTTGCCACGCCTTTTTTGTGTGTGTTTTGCGACACTGTAAACGCCCACGCCAGAAAAAAAAATACATCTATGAATAACCCTCGAAAGAAAAAAAAGTATTATAAGTATTATTGCATTTGATGAAGAGTCAAGCCTAAGCAGAAGAAGAAGAAGGAGATGCAGGAGAAGGAGAAGAGAAGATAAAGCATTAAACGCATTTATCAACTTTTTTTGTTCATTTAATTTTGTTTGAATATTTTTTGGGTATTTTGATCAATTTATATCTAAGAATCTTCAACAAAAAAATAAAATAAAATGTTGAAAATCACAAAAAATAATAAAAAAACAAATTTTGTAAATTTAAAAATATAATAAGAAATGTACATACAAATTATACTTTAAATATTGAATTCAAAGATTGAATTGAAAAATTTATAAGCAACAAATGAAATAACTCAAAAAATTTGAATTTATTAGCGCCCGAAAGTATGCAACGATTTCTTTTCAATAAAAATCTCTAAGCAAAACACATTTTCCTAGGTCAGAAATGAAAAAAGAACTATATCAAATCACTTTTAAGCTGCCTAAATATATTTAAACCCAAGTAAAACTAGTTAAGATAATGAATTAAATAACAATTCAATCATAATCCACTCAACTAGAGTGACAATCAAAGCACAGAGCTCAACAGCAAAGGCAACGGCAATGGTGCGCGCTCTCTTAAATTACAAAAAATCCACTCAAAGAGCAAAAACATGCGCAGCGCACACAACAACACAAAAAAAGGTAAACAACAAGCCAAAGGCAATTGAAAGCACAAACGAGCAACGACAAATTGAAAGCAAACGCAATTGAAAGAGAGGCGAGCGCTGAGCGCTGGCAGCGCAGCAAGCAGGTTATACGCGCGCTCAATACAAGTTTCCACGCTCTCGCTCTCTTGCTCTGTGTGTGTGTGGCTTCGTGCGCTCGTCGCTTCGGCTCGTGCCGTGCAGCACGAAGCACTTAAGTGTTAACAGTGCTCAGTTTAGTATTAACATCGCGTCTTGTTTGTTCGTGAACGCCGAAGTCGACGCACGCCTCACGTTATTCGCGCGCTTCACACACAATTCGTAGAGCAGCAGCAGCAGCAGCAGCGAGCAGCGAGCAGCAGCAGCGAATATATTTCAGTTATATTAATAGAAATCACACACAAACACACCAACACACCAACACACACACACACACACACACATACGCGCCATATTGAAAGTGTCACACATACACGAAAATTGATAAGAAATACATGTAGATCTGCTTGGCTATCAATATATATATTTATATATATATTAAGTAGCATGTTAAGTCTGTGTATTGCGTATACGCAACGTGTTGCCCAAAACTAAAAAGCAAAAAAAAGCAAATCAAAACGAAGCAAATACAAAAACAAAAGCAAACGCAATTGCTTTTGTCATACGTCATACGCTTGCCGTCTTTGTTGCACGCGCGCGGCTAAACGGGAAAATCGCGGCCTACGACAATAAACAAACAAACAGAAAACAACAACAGGAAGAAGCAGCAGAAACAGAAGCAGAAAGAGAAGTAGAAGCAGAGAAATCCCACGTGGTTTGTGGCTAAATTTGACCACAATTTAAAATCAACAAACAACAACAAAAAACGCGCAAAAAGCATATCAAAAGAAACGACCACAAAAAACAAACACAACCAAAATATATAAAAAAGTTTAACAAAAAATCAAAAATCAAGCATAGAAGCAACTTTTTTTCGAAAATTTTAAAGCATTTTATACAGTTATATATATAGAGATAGAGAGAAAAAGAGAGAAAATGAAATGGAAATTGTATTAAAGGCGAAATGTTGCCTTTGACTGCAAATTGCGCGCAGCCAAAAGCCAAGCGAGCAACAGCCACGTCATCATAGCTCACACACACATGGCACTACTACACTAGCATATACATATATATATATACATTATATATATACATATATAAAGGCAAACGGAATCAGGCCACAAAGGCGAGCAAGTCGAGCACTTTGCTTCGCCTCGCGCTGAGACGTCCTGGCCTGGCTGCAAGGGACACGAAGGACAACACAAACGTGGCAAGGACACACACACCCCCAGCAGTGGGCGTGGCAGGCGTGCATATCTAATATATATATACACATATATATATGTATATCTGGCACATCAATCAAGTCGCTGAGTCCGAGGCAACTTATACGATGTCGGCGCATAACTAGAGCCTTGTAAACAAACAGGCAAACGGAAGCAACATAAAGGATACACTCAGCACACAGGACACAGGATACACACACACACACACACACAGACAGTGGATAGACTAGAAAATGGCGCGACGCAAAGGCAGCGGACGTGGCAGTAAGTACAAATTCTGATTTAAATCTAATTTGATCAAATCCAATTGGATTTCTTATAGAGTAAGAAGTAAACAGTCTGTAGCGAAAGTATGTGAATGGGCATAAAAAGGGTTAAAATTAGATATATATCTATATATTTACAATTCAGGATGTTCCAATTGTACTATATATAATAGATAGACTAAGGTAAAGCTTAAGTAAAACTTTACAGTCTGTTAAGAAAGTATGTGAACAGTCTGAGGCATAAGTATATGCATAGAAATTGAATATATATCTATTTATTCCAAATACATTTAGCGCCAATTGGAATATATTATATATAGACTAAGAAAAAGCTAAATTAAAACTTTACAGTCTGCTTAGAAAGTATGTAAACAGTCTTTGACTTAAGTCTAGGCATATATATAATAGAAATTTAATGTATATATATACATATATTCACAATTCATTTAAAATCACTTCGAATATATAGACAAAAAAAAACTAGAGTAAAACTGTACAGTCTGTAGAGCAAGTATACAAACAGTCCGTAGATTAAGTATATAGACAGTCTCTGGCAATAGTATAGTCAGATATCTAGTAAATATTATATATATATCTATCTATACCAGTATAACTTCACAATCTTCACAGTTATTGAAAACCTCTTCAAATAACACTCCACAGTATCTACTAAAAGTATGTAAACAGTCTATTGCATAAATATCTAGACAGTCTGTAGCATAAGTATACCTATTATAGTACTTATAATTAGTCCCAATTTGCAAATCCAAATCTTTTGCAGCTAAAACTTGTTCAATTAGGCTGCTACAGCTGCTGCTAGAAGTCTATGCACACAGTCTTTAATATAAGTAGATGCACACTTTGAGCAATTGAACATGCGAGCAGCGGAAGTTAGCTACATTCCTCATAGCCTAACCCAATGTAGTAAGAGCTCTCTATATATACTCCCACATACACCTATATATATTGTAATATATATATATATATGTACAGGCTGGGGCATAAGTATATGCACATTACAACAATTGAACATTCGAGACTCACACACATACACACACACAATATCCTTTTTTATTGCGCCGGTTGACATGCGTTAACTTCAAAACTTGATACTTGAGCTCAAGGCCGCAGTTGTATAAACCCAGCTGTGTGTGTGTGTGTGTGTGTGTGTGTGTGTGTGTGTGTGTGTGTGTGTGTGCGTGTGCGTGTGTAAATAGGCAAGCGTTAGTATGCGTGAAACTACTTGTCTATCAAATGGCAGGCCAATTGTAGTCAATATTGACGCAGAGATACCACGCATTAGTCAAATATATCATATAAACAGCTTTGATTGATAGATTATTTGATTGATTGATTGACATAGAATAAAAACTGTAGTCGATAGTCAGCTACAATTTGCACAGCATGATAATTAGAAGAGAAAATTAAAAAAAAATTTTAGGAAAATCAATATAAAAATGGTAACAGAATGAGTGATTGATTGATTGGTGATTGATAGGCAATGTAGAGCTGGGCAGCTGAAACTTACTAAGTATTTGAAATTTAACTGAGACTTAGATAGAATACTTAGACAGCTTGATTGATTGACTGACTGAAAGATTGACTGATTGATGATTGATGATTGATAGGTAATGTAAAGCGGTAGAGCTGGACAGCTGAACTTTAAGAAGTATATGAAATTTAACTGCATATAGACTCACAGAGCTTATTTATACAGCATGATTGATGCTTTGATTGACTGATTGATGATTCACACAGAGAGTAAACCAGTTGAGCTAGGCAAAAACTAGATTGACTTGATTGACTGACTGATTGACTCATTGACACAGTTGATTGATTCACTGATTGACGATTGATGCAGAGCGCAAACCACTCAAGCTAGACAATTGAAATTCGCACAGAAACTGCATTTGGCTGAGTTTAATGAAAATTAGCAAAGAAAACTAGAAAGTTTATGTAGAAAACATATATAGATTGATTGCTTGATTGAAGCAAAGGCAAAGCTAGGCAACTGCACAGAGATTGAAAGTGAACATTTTAAATGGGATAACTTGAAAAACAACAGAAAAATTCATGAAAAATCTCTGTAAATTAAATTTTAGCTGTAAAAGAACAACTCTTTAGTTCCTGCACGTTTTTTTACAGGGTATTTGCAAGGACAAAGGCTGAAACAAAAGTTCACCACAGGCAACAAATGTTAATAGAAATAGAAAAGCCAAGAGCGAGCTAGATAGATTGATAAAGAGAGCGAGAGAGATAGAGAAGGGGAGAGGGGGAGGGGGAGAGAGAGAGAGAGAGAGAGAGCGAGAGAGAGAGAGCGAGAGAGAGAGAGAGACTGTGTGAAACAGACATTTTCAATTACAGCTAAAAGATTACTTTTTTGGCCGCGCTTTAAACGCAAACGAACAAAAAGAAAGAAAAAAAAACAAAGAATATGTAAAAGTAAGCGAACACGCCCACTACCCACTAGCCACACGCCCACTACCCTGACGCCCACAAAAGTTCTACGACAAAGTAAAATATTTTGCAGTTTGCAAACTATGGAAAAACGAAGCGAGAAGAGAAAGAAACAAAAGGCAAAGCAACTGTAAAACTGCAGGAGGTCGCGCTGGGCGTGGGGGAAGGGGGCGTGGCAGCTTGCAGCAATGTTTCTACTTGAAACTCAACCAAGCGCGCACTTGTTACACAGCAACACGACCCCCTCCCCTCAACCCCCACCTTCACCCCCACCCATGCACAAAAGTATCTATAAGATACTTTATTTGCGTTTGCTTCTGCTTCGTTTATATTTTATTTTGCTGCGCACAGAGTTGAGGCAGCTAAAGGGGCGGCTGTGGGGCTGGCGCTGGTGTAGGGGGCGTGGCAGCAGCACAGTTCATGCATAAAACATGCAACTGACTCTGACGCAGTTCAGCATTTCGCTACGTTCGCTTTAGCTGTTGTTGTTGTTGTTGTTGTTGTTGACTGCGCTGCAAAATGTTGGGGATTCCCTTACGTAATCCCCAAGCGCGCACACACACACAGCAATATACACACACACACACAGACACACACACCTAGTTAGCGCGCGTTGTAGCTGCTGCAGCTGTGAGGCGAAAACGACAAACAAAAAAAAATTATTTATATACTGTGGGGGCTATCCCCATGTTTATGCTGCCTGGCTCCACATGAACTTTTTGGCGCTCACACACACATAAGCAAATACACAGAGAGAGAGGGAGCGAGAGAGAGAGGGAGAGAGAGACATAGCTACAAAGCAAGTCAACATTTTTTATTTGATGTAGAGATACTCAAAGCGAATGCGCAGATACTTTAACGTGACTTCAGCAGCAGCGACTTGTTGTGCGTGTGTGTGTGTGTGTGTGTGTGTGTGTGTGTGTGTGTGTGGGTAGGCGGCAACTGTTGTTGAGCAGACAAGACACTCGAGCACTCGCAGCCGTTGCCATGTTACTTGTTACACAGACTTGTTAGAGCCACAGTTTGAAATTTATTAACAAGAAATGGAAGTTTGGCCATTATTGGGGCAAGAAGTCAAATAAATACACTATAAATATATATCAAGAGTATATACAATACATACATATATATAAATTATAGATACCCTAGATATGGAAACTACCCTTGCTTAACTTGCGACTATAGAAAACTTTTAGTTACAATTGTCTAACGAAAGTATCTCTGTAGCTCAAGTTGTCAACTTTTATTGTTGTATTGTAGGGTATGCTAGCTAGAGCTGATATGCCCTGTTTGTCTTATATAATCTCTTATTTATTTATTCAAAAGGATATTGACAAAACGAGAGACAACTTATAGGTAAACTAAACCAGTATAATGTATAGCCTAAATAAGAACAGAAAAATATTTAAATAATGCCACCAACCCGATGGGGCTACTTTATTTGCCAGTCCGGCCAGCTATGCCAGCTATGAACTATGAAAGATAAAAAGTGTCAATGGAAACTTAAAATATATATTATATTATATAATTATAAATAAACAAATTTAGTACAATTTAAAGTTAATATTAATAGATAAAGGAAAAAATTAATAAACAGGATGAGGAGCAGAGAGATTAAAAAAGAACAGAAAGGATTGGGAAATCACTACACAATGTGGGAGATTTGCCAGCTCATCAAATTTATGACCTGCTTATAAACCCTCTCCATATGCCTTTATTGAAACAAAAGCCGCTTTACTCAGCAAAAGTATTTTTAGCTACATTATTGTTATTCTAGGGTATTTAGCTGCATTGATATAGCGCATATACCCTACTTTATAGACTCAGCGATATTTTTTTATATTTATATACACTTCTAGCTGTATTTCATAGACTTCCTTTTGCCTTTTAAGCAGTTGGAGTTGGAAAAGTTCCTTTTGCTAACTCTTCTATATATTTATAGGGTATTTTAGTGCTTAAATTTTTTATAATATTGACATATACAGCACCCATATCATTTTTCTACAACTCTTAAATATGTACAGCTAATTTTCTTATGCAAAAGTATCTTCAAGCAACACTTATTAGTGTTTACAGGGTATTAAATGGCTAATATACCCCAGCCCATGTATTCGAACTCCACTCACTCTATTATCTATATATCCACAACAATAAAATGCGTTTTATATACCTCCTAAATAGTCCTAGATACTAAGATACAAAAGTATCTATAGCTTGTTTAGCCAATTCTTTGCATTTATAGGGTATTCAGCTGCTTGCTATAGCTCCTATACCACACATCATAGACCCAGCGTTGATTCCCTATATATATACTTCTATTTATACCACTCAAATAGTTATCGATATTTAGATTTAGCTCAACTTGATTCTCTTCAGCTTACATCCAACTGCTTGCCATAGCTAATATGCCCTTTGAGCTGTCTGGGTCGTTAACGTGCAACAATTTTCTGTGTTACTTTGTTGCGAGCCCCCACAGCGTGGAGCCGGACCACTGTCTGCCGCTTGTGGCATGAGGCGGCATTCTTATGCCTCGCTGCCCACGCGCCACACCAAAGTCGAAATCCAAGTCTTGCGCTGCACAGATACAGCTACAATTTCATCTGTGTATCTGTGTGGCTGTGTGGCTGCCACATAGATACTCAGCCAGCAGCAGGCGCAACATGTTCAAAGCGAATGGGACACTTAAGCTGCCTTTAGCACTGACTACGTCTACTGTCTGCTGCTGCCTGAGTCGCTGCTTTGCTCTTATAATTTCTGCCTTTTGTATACCCTGTAAACATTTAGGCAAATGTGAGAAAGGCAGCTTGAGAGGCATGTAACTTGGTTGGTAGTAGAATAGATAAGAGTTAAAGGTAAAGGCAATAGATTACTTGCTTATGAATATGTCTCTAGATACCCTGTAAATATATATAAATGAAGCTAAGCTGATCTGATAGCCAATTACTCACAGAGTTCACCTATATACCTCTCACTATAACAGCTGCTTTTAGGATATATTCATTTGTTATTGATTTATTGCTTCGCTTGGCTCTTTATATGCAAACACTGAAAATTTCATCAAAATCGCGCCCTAAACACCAAAGTTATTGCAGAATAACTAATTTGACAGGGTATTCAATAGTCTGTCATGCTGCTATTGCACATTTGTTGCCGTTTGTTTTGGCCAAACGTTCTGTGTCACTAACTACGTCAAAATTAAAATAGACTTTGGCCCGGGCATGCTTTTTTGCTTCGACTCTCCCTCGCTCTGCCTGCCTGCCTGCCTACCTCTCCCTTCCTCTCTCTCCTCCCTCTCTCTTTCTGTCTCTGTCGCTCGCAGATGCAAAACAAAACCCACCCCCTTTGTGCTTACGCCTTTGTTGTTGTTGTCATTTGGCATTCCTTTGCCCTGTTGCCTGTGTCTCTGCGCTTCTTGCCTTTGCCTTTGCCGTTGCCTTTGCCTTTGCCTTGACTGTTGCCCATTGTGCTGATAATTTATGTTTTGCTCGAGTGGAAGTGGAAGAGCGAGAGACATAGAGGCAGAGAGGTGGAGAGAGAGAGCATGGGGCGACGGCTCTGCCTGCTCAAGTCGACTTGACTCTTGGGCGTCTCTGCGCCTCTTTGGCAATTCCTTGTATACAGCTCTTTGTTTTTATTACATTTGTTGCTGTTGCCATTGCCATTGCCTTTGTTGTTGCTGTTGTTGTTGTTACCTTTTCTATCACATTCGCTGAGTCTTTGTTGAGCATTTCCTTTGGCAACGCATTCTGCTTTGGCAGCGGAATGGGGCTTTTAGTTATTTGTGTGTGATTCACTTTGTACACATAGTTTAAGCCCTTTTCGCTGATTTTGGGGTTGGTTTTTAGCCAGCTTCAAAAGTACCTTTAAGTGTAACTGGTAACTAGTAAATGTTAACAGGTAACAGGTAACTGGTAACTGGTAACTGGGTCTAGGTGTGGCTTAGCTTGATTGAAGGCTCTGGCAACGGTTGACTTTAAGGGTTGCCCCACGACTTGCCAGCGGATGACCTAATAGACACTTGGACACTAGCAAAGGCAAAGACCTACAAGTGCGAGGCGTAACAAAACAAAGCAAATGCAAAATAATCGATAACATATTGATAACTAATCGATGAAGCATGAGCAACTAATGAAAAACAAGAATATTAATTATTCTACATCATCTATTATTTCTTCAAGCGCTATCTTTTAGTCAAAGACAAAAAAACATATCGATAATTTATCGATATGCATTAAAGAAGCAGCAGCAACAACTTAAGTTGCCTATAATCTTATAAAACACTCACGAAACAAAAGATAAATGAGAAATTCAATAATTTGTCAAATATTCAATAATCTTGCCAGCTATTAAACATTAATCGATTAATCAAATAATCGATAATTGGTTGATTTGTAGCCAGTAATCACTCGCTGCGCATTGAACTGCCTTGAACAGCTGTTGCTCCAAACAATATACTCAAGCACTCAAGCATTTGAATTTATAAGGATTCGATAAATAATCGATAACTAATAGTACATTTTTTGTTAGTAAACAACATGCAAAAGCTGCTGTTAGGCTAAAAAAGAATGTTTAACATAGAAAAAATTAGACCATTTAACCTAAAACAACCATTTGCATAATATCGATAACTTATCGATAATTTTATAATTGATTTTATTAAATTTATATATGTACAAATTATTATAAATGCATGTTTATTGGCTTGTGCTAATTAAACTCAAGTATTTTCTCATTAATATTTGTGCTAGGCTGAATCGATAACTTATCGATAAACATGCACAAGCCTCACTCAAGTACTTCCTCTTGAAAATGCGCTCATGAACCCAATTAAAACTTCATTTCCCGCAACTCGTGCCCATTTCACCACATTCTGCAGCAGCTACCAGCCAAAACCAGCTACAGTGAAGCCTCCACAGCTTGCTTGCTCTCGCAATTCCTGTCTTTAAGCAACTGCCAGCAGCCACGCCCAGAAAATTCACAAGGAAAACAGCAAAAAACCAAATAAAAAAGGTCAACACAGTCAAGCTGAAAGTGGCAAAAAAAAACACACACACAGAGAGAGAAAATCAGCTCCCGCAATAAGCCAAAATAAAACCTCATACCTGAGCAAAAAAAAAAAACAGGAAAATAAATAAAAAAGAAAAACAAAATAAAATAAAAAAGGAAAAGAAATTGAGGAAAATTGTTGGCAGCAGGCGAAAACGAAAAAAAAGAAACAAAACAAAGCAAAAACAACGCGTGTTTAAATACAAGTGTATATGAGAGAGAGACAGAGAGAGAGTGTGTGTGTGTATGTGTGTGTGTGTGTGTGTGTGTGTGTGTGTGTACACCCGCAACACACTCACACACACACACACACAGTCAGGCAGGTCTATGAAAGCGCAGGGCTTCCCCAAATGATAAAGTTTTATTTGCCTTTTGCGGGTTGCACGCTTCGAGTTTTGCCTCGACGTCAGCATGAGGAACATGCAACAACAACAACAGCAACAACAACAAACAAACGCCCACCAATGAAGATGATGATGATGACGATGACGATGACGATGATGATGATGATGATGATGAGATTGAGGTTGGGCATGACGTTGTTCGACAGTCAGTTCAGCGTGGCAACAGCAGGCGCAGAGCAATGAAAAGCCAGCTTAACCACCCACCCAAAACAACAACAACAACAGCAACAACAATGAAAACGAGTTTAACTTTGAAGAGTGAAGCAACGACTTTGAAATACCCTGTAATTAGTTTTTATTGGCATTTAATCAGCTTTTGCTGTTTATTTCGTTTGCTTTTAGGCATTACTATTAAACAAAACTGAAGCCTACTGAGAGATACCCTGTACACACTAACAGATACCCTGTAACTTTAAAAAAAAGATAACTAGGAGAGCAGCTGCTCTTTCATTATCTTTACTTATCTTTACTCTCATAGCATATCTCTAGTATAGCCTGATTTGTATTGTATGAATAAGTGCGACTAAGACATACCCTGTAAACATGTTTGGAGAGATGGCATAGAAATTGTTGAACTTCTTAAAATAAAAACATCTTGCGCTGTTTTCCCAACTTGAAACAAATCAACTAACTCATTGCATTAAGTTGCTCGGCTAAGGGATACCCTGGAAGCAACAAAAATTCAACATATAAAGTCATATTCCCAAGAGATATCAATATATCAGAGCTAAGCTAAGTTTTAAAATGTAAAGCCATAGCAATGCGACTCAGAGATACCCTGTAGCTTATGGCATAGATAACTAGATGTAGTAACTCTTTCTCTCCCTCACTCATACTCAACTCTTGAATATGCAATGTTATGCAATATCTATTTAATTGGTATACAAAAGAGAGTTCTTTCCCATTCCCAATAAAGAAAATATCTAAAAATATATCTTTACAGACTTTATAGTCAATTTTCTAGCTCAACATAGCCTGTTACAGCTGCACATGCCCACAGGGCATAGAAAGTTTAACCCAAAATGTGTGGGCCACTTACAAACAGAGAGTGAGAGATGACGCAGAACAGAGAAAGAGAGCGAGAGAGAGAGAGGGAGAGAGAGGGAGCAGGAAAAGCAGCTAGGAAGCCTTTTCATCTGCACCCCGTACTCGCTGCCTGCTGTAACTGGGCAAAAAAAAGTTGTTCAAACGGCAGCAGCAACGGCAACGACCGTGAAAGGCCATTTGCCTTTTTCCACTCTCTGTGTGTGTGTGCGTGTGTGTGTGCGTGTGTGTGTGTGTGTGTGTGTGTGTGTGTGTGTGTGCGTGTGTGTGTGGCAAGGATAACCTAATACAAATTTTTTTGCGTTTGCCACAGGACGTGCCGGAATGCGTTCGTGTCATGGGCTCATATACATAGCTGCGTAGCTACAAGATACGTATCTAAGTATCTGCGTATCTAAGTATCTGCGTAACTCTAACTGTTCTTGTTGCTGTTGTTGTTGTTGTTGCAGCAGCAGCTGCTGCTAGCAAAAATATTTCCTTTGTCAGTGGGGCGCATAATTTAAACAAAGTTAAGCTAAGTGCTCCAGTCGGGCGTGCACAACTACAAGATACCCGGAATTGTACGTGGAACTGCTGTTTGACTGAAAGTGGACTTGATCTATAGATATAGAATCTATATTATAGATACACAAATACTTAGGCGCACACACACACAAGTCGGAGCTTATGCTGCCCCCAAGAACTCCCCAATTATGGGGCATATGCATAACTTCGATTCTAGTTGTCAGACCTAAATGAAACTTTCAGTGCATTCATATGACAAGCAAATGAGTGAATGTAGCAACAGAAGAAGATTCTACTATGATAATGAGTTTTGTTTGTGGGGTCAATGGAGCTCAAGCATCCAAAAGTTATGATATTGAAAATCTGTTTACTTTATGAAAGCTCAAATACCAAAAACCAAAGCAAAGACATCACGTTCTTGGCTTTCATAGTGTTCAAATTAATCACAAAAAAACCAAAAAAATTATCGATATTTATCGATATTTAGAAAATGTGCTGTCTTATCGAGATGATGTTCTTTGTTTATACTGCTTTTGATATACAAGAAAATATAGATCTGTAGCTTAACGTCCTCGGCTTTGTGAAACACAAGATGCAGACGAACAAAAAGGCATGGCTGGAACTGACTCACCTATGGAAGCTGATCAATAATATATTATGATTTAGCTGTGCTATACATATGCATAAAAGTCAATATACTCTGTTTTCAATGAACTACATAGGGTATACAAAGTAGCAAAACAGTCAGAAAGAAACAGAACTCAAGCAAACATTGCAGTTTGATTAGGCTTTGATTTGAGGCATCAAGCTGAGCTTCCAGCTATGCAGATCTATGTATATATACATATATATATATATATATATATATATAGCTATATCAATATACCTACATAGTATATATACATTTGCTTGACGTCCATCTAGCACAATCAATCAATGAAATACGTATTAATTGCTCTCAGCTGAGCTAAAGCAAACAACTTGAAATCCAATCTATATTTATTTCGTGCTGCTTTCTTTGATAACCTTTCGCCGAAATAGTTCAATGCTGAATGCGGTCAACGGCGCCCCGAATCGAAACGAAAATTCATTTGGCAGCGACTTCAAATCGCATCCAACAAAAAAACCAACGAACGAACAAAAAATACTACGATAATAAAATAAGTACAACAAAAATGATTTGATTGCACAATTACGTAGATGAAACTTTTTGACTGATAACAGAGTTCGCCTCAATCACTATCTCTCTCTCTGCTTCTCTATTTGTATATCTCTCCCTCTCTCTCTCTCTCTCTTTAGCTGTGCTACTGTTTCTCTCGATGTCTCTATCTCTCTCTAAGTGTGTCTTTCTCTCTATGTCTCCATTTCTGTCTGCAATTCTCTCTATCTGTGTGCCCCCTGTGTTCCCTCTTCCTTTCTTGTGCTCTCAATCACTCTCTCTCTCTCTCTCTCTCTCTCTCTCTCTCTCTCTCTCTCTCTCTCTCTATCTCTCTTTCTCTCTCTCTCCCTCTCTCTCTCTCTCTCTCTCTCTCTCTTTCTCTCTCTCTCCCTCTCTCTCTCTCTCTCTCTCTCTCTCTCTCTCTCTCTCTCTCTTTCTCTCTCTCTCTCTCTGTCTGTGTCTCTTCTTCCAAATCTCTTTATCTTTTTACCTAGCAGTATATGTAGCTATCTTTACCTATCTCTTTAATCCTTTCTCTGTGTATATCGCTCTCTTTCTCTCTCTCCGTGCAACTTCAATCACTCAGTCATTCATTCAATCAGTCAAACTTTTCTCTCAACTTATCACAGAATAGCTGCCATCATATAACCTATGAATTGCTATTTCATTAGCATATCTCTTCCCCCGTCACCTCTGATATACCCTCAGAAAACACAAACACTTGGCCGTCTGTCTGTCTGCTGAAAGTGTCTTTCGCTGTTTCTACACAAATCAGCTGAGCAAACAAACTCATAAAATACAAAACAGAAAAAGTAAAAAACTATTTCAAAGAACCTAAAATTGCAAAAAAAAATTCTCAATTCTCGTATCAATTTCCAAATAAAAGAACAAACTGAACAAAAGCAACAACACAAACAATCACTACAACAACAACAACAACTACAATTTTTGTGTGTTTGTCTCAAGTGTTGTGCGGAGCCAAACTCAAGTGTGATTGAGTGTGTGTGTGTGTGTGTAAGTGTGTGAGTGTGTGAATTTGATATTCATTTCGATTTTATTTTCATTTGAATTCGTTTTTTAACTGTGTTTTTTCGAATATACCTATTCAGACAGTGCAAAGACGGGTATATAGGCTTTGTGGAATTCACCTGCCCTTCTCTCTCACTCTCTCTGTTTCTCTTTCTCTTTCTCTCTCTCTCTCTCATACTCTCTGTCAATAATCTAACCCAAATTTAAATGACTTAGCTACAGTATACCCTGTAAAATACTCAAACATGCCATATATCATAGCAGTAACTTTAAGATAATGAGTATACCCTATAAATTTCTTATCTTTAGCCAGAGTATACCCCGCACAACTCTACAGTTTCATATACATAGCTAAACTATACCCCTTAAACTCTATAAAATCCTATGCATATATTATAATAACATTTTTAGCTAGAGTATACCCTGTAAACTCGATCAACTCATATTCACATACGCTGTAAAGTCATACCCTGTAAAGTTTAACAAAATTCTCTAACATGGCGTGTGCCAGAGCACTATCGTAAACTAGAATTTATCCCGTAAGCTCAAAATCCTAAGCTACAGTATACCCTGTAAACTCTATAAATCCCATGCATAACGTTATCTATTGTAATTTTAGTAGCCTCTGGAAACTCTCTGTTAACATATTATATTTACCTTGACTACACCTTGTTGCTTCTTCATCTTCAGCTAGAGTCTGCTCTGCATTGCTAGAGTATACCCTGCAAAACTCTATCAAAGCATACGCATATGCCCTAAGAGAACTTCAGCATATTAGCCGCCACAAAGCAAACCAGATACAAACACCAAAAAATAACCAAATCGAATAAAAAACACAAACAGAAATCCGAAAAAAAAACTTCTCATTCCGGTTTTTTTTTTTTGGTTTTTTTTTTCGAGCATCGTTTGGGCCTGTTGCCGAAATCACAGAAATATGTGGGGGAAGCTCAACAGAAAAGAATATTAAAGCAACAAAAACAGGCAAAGCGGAGTCAAGCCAACAACATTAAGAGACAAACACGCGCTGTAAACTGGGCTGCAAAAGCAGCTGCAGGGGCGCAGAGCAAGGGGGGATGGGAATGATGAAATGCAGAAATAATAGAGTATATATTAAGTATATTAATATTAAATATTTAATCAATTATTTATACTAATATTAAAGCAGATCAAGTTAGTATTTATATATTACATAGAGCAAACCCTACTGACTACACCACTGCTCGAAATTGTTGTCGCATAACTAAATCTAAATTGAAAACGTGAAAACTTTTCTAAGCCAACTTCCACAACTCTAAGCCATTTGCAAACAATTATGCAACAGTTAACACTAATACCCTTTTTTAAGCGCGCCCCTGCTGAACTTTTACCAACTCGAAATTGAAATTAAATATGAAATTATGTCATTTCATCGGACATTGACTAAAACTGAGATTCAACTGTGAGCGAACGGAGCTTTGCAGCGTGAATTCTTAAAGATGAAACCCTCCTTGACCACGCCTCTGTGCAGTTGTCACATAATGAAATTGGACTCAAATTTCATCATTTTATAATTCAATTATTCGATAATAAACTCATTTTCATTATCCAAACTTCTACTTGGTAGATGTAGTTGTAAAAGATCATCATTAGCTACGTAGTACTATAAATTTATATTTAATATCTAGCTATAATATCTAGTATAGCTAGCTATATCTATATTTAGCTGCCTTTTAGCCCACTTCTGAATGCTTTGTACTAAAGATAAAACCATTTTGTATGCATGCCTACTCTTTCTCTCTACTTTCGACTAAATGATTCATTTGCCATATAATAAAACTAAACTTCCATAAAGATAAGCAATTTCATATTTCTAGACCAGTTTCGACTGCGCCCTTGCTTGCATATGTGAATTTAGTCATATCATAAACTAGTTTATGTTTTTTATAGAGCAACTTCTTAAAGATAAAAGAATTCAATCTCTAACCCATATCTCCCATCTCCTTCCTACCGCCAATGTCATTTATCTGTCACTGATCATTTGATCTATATATACATACATACATACATACATACATACATAAACATAGGACTAAAAACTACCCAAAGATTACCTTTTACGACTCGATTACGCACCTCTTGAACGACGCCTAGGTAATCTTAGCTAATCTATGTATGTTATTAGTCTATATAATCATACCAACAACTACAACTCTTCAACTACGCCTCTGTTTCAGGATGTTACTCTGTTGATAGTCAAAACTTCTTTAACTTCTGTTGTCCCCCTTCAGCTACGCCTCTGTGTCTTCTCTTACTCTTCGCAGAACTTCTCATACTGCCCCACTTCTACTACACCTCCGTGTCTCAATTATCAATTGAGCCTTTGCTCTAAGCTATGCTTATCCATTTCCCCCTCTTTCCTCTGAGTCGCAGGCTTTACTCTGCTCAGAGTCTAAATTCTCTAATGCTGCCCCCTTTGTCTACGCTGCTGTGTCTCAATTGTCGCTTGCCTCTACTCCAAGCCAGAGTTACTTACTCACAGAGTTACTCACTCCCCCTTGGACCACGCCTCTGCTTCGTCTGTTTGCTCTGGTCAAACGTAGCACAATTCTTATGCCAAATGGCAGCTTAACCTGTTCCCAGTTGTGCGAAGACCCGCCCGTCCGCCCTCTCTCTCTCTATCTCTGCCTACCTCAAAATTTAGCCAAAATGATTTCAGAGCAAGCCTCAGCCGCACCCACACAACAGCAACAGCAACAGCAACAACAACAGCAGCCAAGAGTCATGTCAAATATTAGCACAGAATCATTTTGAATGACAGCACAGCAACTTCTCTCTCTCTCTCTCACACACTCTCTCTCTTGCTCTGTCTCTCTGCCTATAGCCGTAGCCCCACAAAACTTTTGTTGTCTGTGAATCGAGAGTTTCCATTGTTGTCGATGATTCACCTGACGTGAAATACGTTTTCTAACACACAACTTGCAGCGATCCGAACAAGTTTTATATCATCTTGTCGATGAGTAACAATTCACACACTCACACACACACACACACACTCGCACACACACTTCAAGTTTATCGCGCTAACAATTTCTAAGAATTTTCATTTCGCTGTCTTTGATTAGAAAGAAATCAATAAATTATCAGCTCATATCACTTGAATGGCTTGCCCGAGCGCTGCCAAAAATATTACAACAGCAAATGGACATTTCTTGTCTTGGGTTTTTCGAATAGGTAAGCCCTCTCCTCAGACATACACTTGGATACATACAGCTGTGTTCATAAAAATAGTAGTGCGACTGAAATGTTGCACAGCAAAAGTTTTATGATAAATATAATATTTTGATAAACAATTTGAATTTGAATTTGAAATAATATATGTATAATATAATAATATAATATATATCTTAACTTTAATACTCCTTTCAAATTGTTTTCAAAATATTATATTTAGTACAAAATTTTACCTCACTACTATTTTTATGAACACTGCTGTCAACTTCCCTCTTTGCCATTCCACAAATTGTCCAATTGGCATTTAATTGAATTTCAAGCGGAGCTATCAATTATTGCCATCAATCAAGTCATACTGAAGCAAAGTGTGTGTGTGTGTGTGTGTGTGTGTGCGTGTGTGTGTGTGTGTGATAGTATATATGTGTATTGTTTACTGTTTTGAGATGAACTAAAGATAAGCAGTAGAACAGAGCTTAAACTGATGAAAATATCTAAGAAAAAGCACAGATTGATGTGATTGATTGATTGATTGATTGATAAGTTAATGTATGTGTGTTTGTGTGTTTGAGTATGCATGTATTTGTGTGCATATCCAAATACTCTAAAGCTTCCTTACGCCTAAGAAACAGCTTCAATTGAGACAGATATCAATGTAAATTTAATGAATGACTGATTGACTAAGAACATAACGCCTAAGGGGAAAACAAAATATCACATATAAATATTGAACAAAATTTAACATAATATGCCTAAGTTGAATTCTCTCTCAGACCATAAGACTGCCATAGCAAGCTTGCATAACTTTTCGAATATATGGAAATCCTTTGATTTCCAAATTTTTTAACATTTTATGCCTAACAGCTGTTAGAGATTTAACATTTCAATAACATAGCCAGCGCTGTTAACAGAAAGTCAGTGGAATAAACAACAAAACTGTAAAAGATAATGGCAAAGTGCAGATTCAACAACATTTAACATCAAATGCCTTATCAATTATTCAATTATTTAGCTAATAGACCTTTACAGAGCTCTGTTAACAGCACAAATGTTAAATATCTGCCGCCATTGAGCATCTTTTACATTAAAAAGCCTCTTTAACACCTGTTGGGTGGCTTTAAGCAAAACGTAAGCCGCAATAAGCAAAGTAAATGTCTTCACAAAGTGCTCAGCATTTGTATATATGTATATATCTACCTATATACAAATATATATATACATATATAATATATTTTATACATATTTATAACAATTTCGCAGAATGAGCCAAGTGATTTCTGATAAAAAGAACCAACAAAAAAAACTTAAGTGGCCCAAAAGCCAAAGCCAAAAGCCAGAGCCACAAGTAAAAACATGGCAAACGGGTATAACTGACTGCCTGATACTTGCATAAAGTTCAAATTCATTAATATAATCGATATTTAGCGATTTGACATAAGTTAAAAGCATAAGTTAGCCCAATAGTTAAATGTAAAGTAGCTCAATGGTAATCCAAAATAATAAAGCTTTCTTTACTCGAACTCTAGAAAAGTGGAAGATATAACTTTTACTTCCATTTGCCATGCCTCCAAGTAGGTCTCTATATGAAATTTTCGATCTATTTGTAGAGCAGCTAAAAACTTGACACTTGTAGAGCAACTCAATAGTGATTCAAGTGCAAAACCTTGTGATAGCCCAGCTCTAAGACTGTAAAAGATTAGAGCAAGATTCTCTACAGATTCTCAGCTCTCCAACGAGCCTCATTACCAATAAACCTACCTAAATAAACTTACCTAATAAACCAAGTCAAGCCAATATACCCAATATTTCCACTATGCGAACGAGCATCAAAAAAAGGGCCCCAAAAACAGGTTCAACAAAGCAAAAGGAGAGCCTCAATCTGACTTCCATTCAGGTGTGTGTGTGAGCGTGTGTGTGTGTGTGTGTGTGTGTGTGTGTGTGTGAGTGTGTGTATCATAAATATGAATATGTTGCACAGCGAGCAGGAGATACAGATACAATAAAATGAAACGAAAGACACGAGAGATACAAAGATACGAAAGCAGGGCTGAGGCGTCAGGTAGTCCGCCGCCGTGTTTAGGCCTAGCCAAAGGGCCAGCCAAAAGGGCCAGCCAAATGGCCAACACTCGATGTCCAAAAAAATAAATAAATACACAAAAAAAAAAAGCGCAAAACAAAACAAACTGGGCAGACAATCGAAAATGATCTACACTGAGAGAAAAGCGCAGCGAGAAAAAGTGAAAAATCAAAATCAAAATCAAAATTTAGTTAGATAAAGTTAAGAACTCTAGAAAGTTGAAAAGATCAAACATAGATAATAGATAGGTAAACGAATAGATTGTATTTATAGATAGATAGAGAGAGATAGATAGATAGATAGATAGATAGATGGATAGATAGAGAGATAGATAGATAGATAAATTGATAGATAGATAGATTGATAGATTGATAGATTGATAGATTGATAGATTGATAGATAGATATACATAGATAGATATACATAGATAGATAAAAACCTAGATAGATACTTTTATATATATAGATACAACTTGATAAGACATCCATATAGATAGATAGATACATCTAGATAGATACATCTAGTATACTGCTAAGTAGATAGACAGATAAATGGCTAATGCTAAAAAGTTCGATCAACTTTCGCTCAGTGTAGGGATACACCAAGCACACTCACACACACACTCACACACACACACACACACTTGATGCTGAGACAGGTTTAAGTTTGGCTCTTTGGCTGCAACAAGGATGCAGCAGCAGATGCAACCGATTTCTCAGTCGCCGTCGCAGCAGCTCGCGTCTTGGGTTAAAGACCCAGAGCCAGCGAAGAAGAGCAGCCAACGAGACAGACGTCGCGACGTCGCAATGTCTGCAGTCGGCGGCCTGTTCAAAGTGAAGCGTTTCAGTTTTTTGGTTTTGTTACACGACACAAGCAGTTGGAAAAAGCCAAGTTTATGGCATTGCCTTTGGCAAATGTTTTGGCCGTGTTGCTAAATAAGGCCAACTAAGTTGTGGTTGCATTGATTTAGTTTATGCTTTAGTGGAGTCCTTTGCCAGGAGAGCTCCAAGCGAGACCTCAACTGGAACTCACTCCCCAAACTGTTAAGTGAAGAAGTAAAAACTGTTAGACTAAAAGTAAAGCTGAAAAGAACTTAAATTTTAACAGCTTTGAGCTAACAGCTAGAAACTTAACAGCGCAGGCACAACATCTTTTAACAGCTACCAGAGTCTGTTAACAGCTTGGCAATAAGAGAAGAATCATAACTTAAGACTCTAACAACAGCGCCCTTTGTTAAGAGTTTTAACAGCTGTTAAGCGTAACAGCCTAGCAGCAGCCTCTGAGTCGACTGCTGTTAACAGCTACAGCTAACAGCATTAGACTCTGCTAACAGCTATCATCTAACAGCTTCTGTTAACTACTTTTAACAGCTGTTAAACGTAAGCGGAAATAGAATTAGAAATAGTTTTGCCATCTCAGCAGACTTTCATGCGAACAACAAGTTCTTTGCTCTACAGAGCCAAAGCACTCAACATGTGCCCAAGTGCCACGCCCCCCAGCCCTCAAGAGCAAGCAAACAGTGGGCCAGCGAATTAGAAGGAAGTCACGTTACGAATGCGGCACGTAGCGCGTTGTAGCGCAAAGCACGTCCAAGTCGAAGGCGCCGCCAATGTCTGCAAAAGCACAGAAAAAACTTCTGTTTATAGAACGCAGCAAAGAGACAAAAAGACAAAGATACAAAGCAACAGCAACAGCAAAAGCAAAGACGGAGCACAAGTGTATCTGTGAGAAGTTGATTGAGGACAGACGGACAGACGGACGGACGGACAGACGGCGGCAGGCAGAGACAGACGGATGGAGAAACGTTTCTTATTTTGCGCCTTTTGGCTGAGAGAAAGAGCAAAACGTTAGCAGCAGCAGCAGCAGCTGTTGCCACAGGATGGAGCAACAGATATGTTTTTTATGCCCATTTCGAGGCAGCAACAGACGCGAATCCAAATCGATGTCTGCCTCTCCCTGTGTGTGTGTATCTTTTGCGCATTGAAAGGAAGCGAACGCATAAAATATAAATGAAATGAAATTGTGTGTCCCAGTGGAAGCTCAGGCTCAGTCACAGGCACAGATACAAATAAAAGCAGCGCTATAGATACAGATACAAATACCGATAAAGATTTATAGATTTAGATACTTTTAGAAAGCTATAAATAGATTTACTACAATTAGAAAAATATTTACTTTAGATACAGATACATTGGAACATGTTTAGATACATTTACACAGCTGTAGATACATTGCGAACAGTTAAAGATACATTAACACAACTATATATCTATTAACACTACCATAGATACATTTTCTACAGCTTAAGATACATTTGCACAGTTAAAGATACTTTTTCCATAGAGACAGATACATTTTCTACAGCTGAAGATACAAATACATAGCGTAGATACAATTGCAATTGCTTTAGATACATTTGGCAATACTAAAGAAACATCTAAAGATACATATACATAGACTGAGATACATTTACAGATGCATTTCTACAGATACAGATACATTTCTATAGCTGTAGATGCATTTCGAGCAGCTACAGATACATTCCCATTGATACAGATACATTTGTCATAGCTTTAGATACATTTACCTCATCTATAGATACATTTGCATAGCTATAGATACAGATACAGACACAGCTACAGCTATAGATACATTGATGTCGCAGTGGCAGAGTCTGTGCCAAGTCTGTGCTGACTTTTCGCATTTCCTTTTGCGTTTTTCTTTTGCGCTTTTCTTTTGTAATTTATGTTAACGCAGATCATGGCATAAATCTCTTGGCCAGAACGTAGCTGGGCTATAAATTTCAGTGCAAAATGGCCCAAATGGGCCAAAGATGGAAGGCAAAATGAAGGCCGAATTGACGATTGGAAGCGGCTGATAAGGCAGAGCTAAGAGCAAGGTGCAAAGGTGAAGCAAAATTAAATTAAAGGAATGAGGAAAAGCTTTAAGTCAAGCCAAGTGAAATGAAGACATGAAAGCTTTAAAAGTTTGTAAATTCTAAAGGAAATTATAAAAATATTGAACTATGGGAAAATGAGATTTAAGCTTGATTGTCGAAGATTTAAGCTTTAGATTAATATATATAATACAACATTTTAAAGCTTTGGAGGGCTTTAAATGACTTTAGCTTTTGCTTAAATTAACTGAGCTTTAAGAAAATTCCAAAGTTTTTGAACATTTTAGACTTTTTTACACTTTTATTATCGAAACTTGATTGATAAAGCTCTGGCTTTCGCTTAAAGCTCAAATTGTAATTAATTTAAGCTTTAATTCATATAAATCGAATTTCTAAGAAACTTTTTGCGCTCTTTCTGGCTAAAAGGCACACAAAATTCCAGTTAAATATATTTTTGTATGTAGACCAAAACAATATGAGAAAAGAAAAAAAAAACGGCGTGAAATCTTATCTAAACAAAGCAAACACAATCGCAATACAAAGCTCAAGTAGTTGAAGCGCAAATGCACAGCAATTAACTGCACAATAAAAACAAAAAGAAATGAAGAAAAAACAGCAACAACAACAGCAGCAGCAGCAGCAGCAGAAATGATAAACGTCAAAGCAAAACAAATACAAGAGCCAACAACAACAACAACAACACACAATGTGCGTGTAATAAAGCTTGAAAGCTGAAAGGCAAACAGCTGCCTAACGAGTCACACTCACAGCTCACAGCTTGAGTGAG
Source organism: Drosophila leonis (assembly GCA_035045365.1). NCBI lineage: Eukaryota > Metazoa > Arthropoda > Insecta > Diptera > Drosophilidae > Drosophila > Drosophila leonis. The sequence goes on from JAWNPC010000485.1 coordinate 675,397, forward strand.
CGATAACAAATGCAAGAGCAAGCGAGAGAGAGACAGAGTCAAAGCAATATACACTCAACAGGGAATTCCCTCTGCGACTGCGGCGGCAACGGCAGCAGCGCAACGATTGAACGTCAAAGCAAAATTGAAAGGCAAATTAAGAGAGCGAGAGATAGGCCAAACGAGAGAGCGGGCAAGCGAGCGAGCCAACGAGCGTGAGCAACGTATAATTCAAAGGAAATTAAGCATTAAAGTGAATAAATTTTCATAATTGCGTTTTGCGCGTTGTCAGCCGTTTTGGCAGCGCTTTTTGCTTTTGTAGTGCGAACAAATAAGAAGCAGAACGAGATTTGGATAGTCAATTGTGCTATGTGTGTGTGTGTGTGAGTAGCCACTGTTAATAGTTGAGTGAGTGTATGTGCATGTGTGTGTGCGAAAGTTTATCTCATTCTCGTTAACTGTGTTTGCTCATCATTTGCATAAGTATGTATGTCTGAGTGTGCGTGTGTGTGTGTATCTGTGTACGTAGTCACATGGGTTAATCACTTACGTTTGGCGTAGCATCTGTGCATTTGCATTTGAATAGGCCGCGTGGCCAATTGACAGACGTTTTTTCGACATTCTAATTGGAAGGACTTTAAATATTTCCCACGCATCATGTTGAGCTGGGAAATTTGAATATTTTTACGCCTAGGAATGCTTAAGGCGAAATAACTCTAGAAAAAAATGTGAAAAAATAAAAAAAATAAATAAATATATTTATCTATATTGATGTGTATATAAATACCATGAAATTTGCAATTTAACGCCTTTTATAGCGCTACTTGAAACGTTTTAATATGATAATAACTTTGGCATGGAATAATTTTTACTGTTGATTAACGGTCCGACTATCAGCTGTGATTAGAACTGTAAACAGTTTATTTAGGCGAACTACAAATGATTAATAAAGTTCAATAGCACAAGCAGCGCCTGTGCCTGTGTGTGTGTGTGTGTGAGTATGGAATCTACTAGAATTGAACAATTAGCAATTTGCTGATAAGAACTGCTCCGTTTCAATTCCATTTGAAATCTAATTTGACTTCAATTGCTCGCCTCGGTTGCAGCCGCCTCAGCCCCGTTCCGTTTCCACACATTTCTCCTTTGCAGTTGTGTGTGGCCCACGCACTTTGCCACACATTCCGCGCATAATTCGCAAAGTCTCACGTGGGTCTTGGCTGCCGATGCCAGCGTCTGTGCTGCAGCTGTAAACGTAACTGGATTTGGGCCCACAGCCCCCCGTTCAACTCCCACCCGTTCCGTTCCGTCCCGTCTCGCCCCGCCCGTTTGCATATTTGTTCTATTTGCCTTTTTTTATGTTTCTTTTAATTAAATGTGCAAGCAGCTGCAGAAATTGGCAGCAACTGAACAAAAATTCAAAAAAATTAAATATAAAAAAATACAAATAAAAATAAAAATAAATGTAGCTCATGCATTTTTATTCTTATACATTTCACATTTTTGTTCAGCTTTATTTGATTGTGTTTGAGTTTATTACGAATTCCAAGCTAAAGAGCAAGGAATATTGCGTCTAGAAACGCACACACACATATATACACACACATACACACACACACACGCACATACACACACACATGCATGCACAAACAATGCAGCGTGTATAAAAATATAAATATAACAGCAACAACAACAACAACTACATGGAGGAGCAGCAGCAGAGGCGAAGCAGGCACTGTAAACTCGAGCAGTTTAATTATGCAATCAACAGGCGCATATGCAAAAAATGTTGTTGTTGCGGTTTCTTTCTTTTGTTGTTGTTATTGCTGCCGTTTAACGTTTCATTTCATTTGGTTTTTGTGCTGCTTCGCGCATATTTCATTTGCTGCGGCTGCTTTGCGCTTGTCATACGTCACAGGCAACCAGCCGCTTAAATTGCGAACGACACAAAGAGAAAGAGAGAGAGAGGGGAGAGAGCGAGCGTGGAAGTGTGGAAGTGTGAGAGAGCGCGCCCGCAATCGCATGTAAATGAAATTGAAATCAACTATTGGAATTGCTGTGTTCAGCTGCGTCAGCTGCAATGCTGATCTGCTGTCGCTGCTGCTGCTGCTGCTGCTCTCTCGTGCTTTGTTATTGTTTTTCTTTTTTCAGCAGATTTAACAGTGACTTTTGAGTGCGGATATACAGTTAACTCCCGCACTCACTCGGTCAGTTGGTTAACTGTCACTTAATGCCGCCGTCTGAACTTTAGTTATGGAATGAGGTTGTATGAATCAATGAATGAATGAATGAGTGAATGAGTGAGTGAATGAGTGACTCAGTCACAAATTGCAACTGCAAAGCAAATACCTGTCTAACATGCAATTCTCATTACAAAATTTTAAGTGGAATTAACATAGTATAAATCTATTTGTAACTGCAATTTCCATGAACAACACTGAGTCACGAATCACGAATCACATATTTATTTAATAAATAAAATCATCAGATAACGTCGTCTCTAAATTATTCATATCTTAAAGCTCGCTTCTGCACACATTAACAGGGTATTTAAAGCAAGAGAAAGAGAGAGAGAGTGAGAGAGAGCGCGCGAAAAGAGTCTGCATGCAAATTAAAGCAGCGACCAGGCAAGCAGCATTCGCGGAAGGCAACTGCGAATGGCAGGCGCAAGGAAACAGGCGAACGAGCAGAACAAGAAGTTGCTCACGCAGGTAGAGCAAGCATAAAACGCGACGCATCATTCACAGAATGAGTAAAAGAAGAAGAGGAAGCAGCAGAAGCAGAGGCAGAGGAAAAGGAGCTATGCGCCGCTGCTTTGGCCTCTGCTGCTTTACCACCTGCCGCACTTGTTTATGACCGCCGACTTGTTGGCGTCTCTCGCCTCAAATTGGACACTGGGACAGAGCCCAACGAAAGCGGAAACATGCGCATCAATGCACACACACACACATACACACATATGGATATAAATGAGCTTACATGGCACAACACAACAGCAACAACCACAACAACAGCAGCTTTAAAAGTAGTCAAGAAGACGAGCAACAAAAACATGACTGGAAATTGGCAAAGGCAGCGCTGTCGCCGTCGCCCGACGCGTCGTCATCGGCGCAGCGACTCATGCGCTTTTGCTTTGGAGCCTCTTTACTTTGTGTTGCTTTAGTTTCAAACTGGTTACGTCGCAACCAGTTTTACGTCGTCGCTGCCTATGTGTGCGTGCGTGTGTGTGTGTGAGCGTGTGCTGGGGAAGCCGCTTATTGTTACGTTCTTTGCGCTGCTGCTTCTGCTACATATTCGGCCTTTGCTAATTGCTGCCGCAAATGTTAAAAATAAAGAAAAAACAAAAACAATTAGCATGAGTCGCACGCTCTCTGTCGCTCACCATCTCTCTCTTTCACTCACTCTCTATGTGTGAGCTCAGCTTTGCGCTGTGTTGTGAGCATGTGACGTCACTAAGCAATGATTGCGTGAGCTTTAACGTTAGATAAATTGTGTAAATATGTATATATTTTTTTCTTCTGAATGACATTTATAGGGCATTGCCAATGCGCACAAACTCGTTTTGAACAAACTATTAAAGCGCACAGCATACTTTAAGGCGATTTTGAAAGTTACGGTTTATCAGCGAACGCGTTCAAAGTGCAGCTCAATGTGATTACAGTTGCTGTGTTAGTGTGCATGTGTGTGTGTGTGTGTGTGTACTTGTGCAAGCACACACACACACACACATACACTTTACAATTGAAAGCAAGACAATAATTCAGTTTGTGGTCGCTGATAAGAGCCGTTAATCTCACTGTATTTTGTAATTACGCGCTTTTCTACACACACACACGCACATGCATGTGTGTATGTGTATGCGCGCTTATCACATTAGCGCAACAACAAATTGTGCAAAAGTCAACTGCGCAGCCCAATCAAGCGGAATAGGCGATTGACAAAGAGAGCGAGAGCGAGAGCGGGCGTGAGAGAGCGCACGCTAGGGCAGTCACAACATCTGAGAATGGCACATTATGAGAATGAGAATGAGACAGTGGAATGTGCCGTACATTGGAAAAGTGCGTCATTCGCAATTGCCTGGCCAAAAATTCTGAATACCCTGTACTAAACATAAATAAAGCGAGGCTGCTTAGCGCTAGCACACAGTATATTCATTTTAAAAGGCAACTTGACATAAAACGAGTTAAGTTAAATAAATAAACTTTACATATATATGCATAAATATTTATTTGAAATATATCTAATATAGATATAATATATCTACAAACTTCACTTTCATTTGTATACATATACATGCTCAAATGTTTATCTACAGGGCATTTGCTGTGCGACTAGTTAAGCCATTCTAATTTCCTTTGGTACTTTTTGTTTTGTTTTGGGAATTTTTTTGTTTTTTTTTTTGCCAGCGTTGCGATTTTATTTATAGAACATTTAACATTGTCTATGCGTTTTGGCACAGACAAGAAAGAAGACACACATACATATGTATGTATGCAGTATGTGTGTGTGTGTATAGATATACTATATGTATGTGTGTATGGGCATATACAGGTGCACACATACTTGGGCACTCGAGCGTATTTTGCTTCTTTTTTTTGTGTTTTGGGCAGACATTTAAAATTAGCAAATCGAGCCAAGAAATTCGCTTGTAAACATTTTGCAAGCAAAATATATATAAATAAATAAAAGCAGAAGTACATATATATAAAAATTATATATATAATATATTTATGTATGTATATATGTCTTATAATTTGCTTAGATCTTTTTTCTTTTTTTGAATATTGCTTTGCCTGGCCTTCTGCGTTTGCCCATGGAAAATTAGCAACATTTTCTTACTAAACACACACACACATAGATCACACACACACACACACACTTGTACAGCTGACGTCACTGAGTGAAATGTCAGTGTCAATGCGTGGGGGCCTCGACATTTAGTCTAAATACAATTTAAAAAGTTTTTCTTATAGCCAATTTCTGATACAATTCAATTTTGGGCGCGCTTAGGTAGAGCTATTCAAAATTTGGAAAATATGGAAAATTTATTGGGTTTTTCAGAATTTATATCAAATTTGATGTCTCTAGCTTTAAGATACTTCAAATAAGACTTCAAAACTCATATAAAAATGCGATATTTATCGCTATTACAAACATAAACTGAATTATAGAAAAAAGCTGATAAATTTTTAGTAGTAGGGTATACAAGACTATAGATATTTCAAGTTTTACCTCTGTATATTTAATAGTTCTCGAGTTATGCTCAGACAAAAGACTCAGCTTGATCTTTATCAGAAATCTAGAATCTATATACTTTATGGCTCTGCTGCTACTGCCCAGGAACCTATATACCCTGTATTGCTTTTATGTTTCAATTATAGGGTATACAAATACATGATTAATATTTATTTGCTATAAATCAAAAATAAATTTTTATTTAGGAATTTTTCTAAGAAATTTACTCATGATTCTCTATTTCTAAAAATTTATTAGATTATTATTAATACCAAATTTTCTTTCTCTCTCTCTCCCTCTCTCTCTCTCTTTCCCTTGCCAGAATCCACTGTTAATTCGCGTAAAACTAATTTGGAGTCAACACGCGAGAAATTGAAAGGTAAGTTTTGGATCATTGCTCGTATAATCTATGGGAATTCTCTATGCCTCACGCTATCTCGCTTGATATAAATCATTGTCAAAGCTGCTGCTATCTCTAGTGGCCATCGCAGATAAGGTTAGACATTGAGCCACACTGAATCATCAGCAAAATCTACTCCGTGATTGACTGATTGAAGAGTATTGGATGGCGATATACCACAATGCTAGAAAGTTCACAAAAACACATCTAATTGAACAGAGCTAGCCAGCTACATATTTAAGTGAAACTTAATTTTGTGCTCGATTGATTGATTGACTGATTGATGAGATTTGCATGAAAAAGACTGTCTAACTTCTCAGCATTTTATGCTTTGATGTTTGCATACGTCTAAAACTATATATACTGTTTGATTGATTGACTGAGTGATTGAAGAGCAGCGCCTAGCGCAAACCGAAAGAGCTAGAAGGCTGAGATTTTCACAGAACTTACTTATTAGGATTTTAGTCAAGTTTTAAGAGCTGTGAAAGTAAAAGGAAAACTTTGGCATTGTATAACTACTTGACTTTCATTTGATGAAGCCTTGATTGAAGGCTTACTTTATTTTAATTAATTTATAATTTTAAAAATTAGTCTTAAATTTAATTTAAATTAATTTAGTAATGAAATTGTATAAATACAAATTTGAATTTAAAATAAAGCAACAATTTTTCATCTAGTTTCACCGTGAAACTACGCATCAACATTAACAACACTTAACTCAGCTTTATGGATACCTATATACCTATATATATATATATATATATATATATATATATATATATATATATTTAATATAGTATATATTATTTATATATGTATATATTTATTATATTTCCCTCGTTGACCTTCGACTAGGTTTCGCTTGGTTTTCCTTAGCGCGTTATCAGTGGCAAACGAAGTACGCCCCAACACTCGGGTCGAACTTTCTATGTCAGCCCATACCAAAGCCGTCTCCCTCTCTCTCTCTCTCTCTCTCTTTCTCTCTCTCTCGTGCCATCTCCCTCTACCCCGCCATCAGTCTCGCCCGTTATTTGATGTTTAATGCCATTTAATACAGTTATTATGCTTGGGGCAATTACACTTGGAGACGAGGGACTATTTAAATGCTATATATATACTATAAATACATATGTCAATGCTCGACAATATTGATATGAACAAAATACACACACACACACACACACACACACACACACACACACACACACACACACACATACATATATGCTCGTAAGTGTGTGAGCATAAAATAGAAGTTGATAAAAAACGCGAATGGCGTGATTCATGATAGAAGTACGCACACCCAACACGACATAACACGAAACAACAAATAAATAAATCAAATAATAATAATAATAATAACAATTTGCGTTGCCTATGGAAAAGAACAAGTCAGTGAGCTTGAGCTGGGCCGGCACGACTAGTAGATACCCGGCAAAACATTCATTTCTTTTACACAGAGAGAGAAAGAGAGAAACAGAGCGAGAGAGATAGAGATACAGAAATACAGAGAGAGAGGGGCAGAGATTGATAGAGAGAGAGAAGGGCAGAGATAGGCAGAGTGGGAGGAAGAGAGAGAGTCAGAGAGAGTGAGGGGGGAAAGAAAGAAAGAAAGAGAGAGCGATACAGAAGGAAAGAGAGAGAAAGACAGAGACTGATACAGTGAGAGAGAGAGAGAGGAAGAGAGAGCCCAACAGAGAAAGAGACAGAGAGGGGAAATAGATAGAGGGAACGAGAGATGAATAGAGACCGCGATAGATACGATTAGAAGATAAAAGAGACTGAGGAGCAGAAAGAGAGAGATAGATAGAAATATGGATAGATAGATGAAAAGATTTATGTAGATATATAAGATATATGGAATATATATACACTTTATATGATCAGTCAAACAAGCTTTTTGCCTGCCTGTGGCAAACAGTTTTGACAAAACCAATATACCCTATGCACACATTTGTTCAATGGGCTCATTCACACGCACACGACACTCACGCACACTTCGAAAGAATTTAATACGCATATCAACAAGAGATTATGGCTTAAGCAGAGCATACTAGATGCTCCCAGCTATATAAATTTGTATATATGTATGTGAATGTATGTACATATGTATATGTATGTATGTATGTGTGTGTGTGTGTGTGTGTGTGTGTATAGCTAGCTTTTTTTTGCCAGCTGCGGTTGGCATTTCACTTTCGTTATCAAAGCCGCTGATAGGCGTTTACGTGACGTAGATACGATATGATATTATATATAGAGCTATATAAGTACACACATATACTATGTATGTATGTGTGTGTGTGTGTGTGTATATGGGGGCAGGGCAATGGAATTTAGATTGGCCCCAACAAATGTGGTGCCTTCTGATAAAGTTTGGCAATTAAGCAACAACAACAACAAAAAGTGCGAACAATAAATCAAATTTAGTTGGAAGACAAATTTCAGAACAATTCAATTTAGTGCGAAATCTAGATATATGAATATATATATATATATGTATACATATATGTATACATATATGGTATATACATATATATGTATATATCAAATATATTTACTAGGAAAAAACAACCACAAAATACAATTAATAACTTTAAATTTGAGATTGAATTTGATTAAAATTCTTCTATTTCAATTTCATTTGAAATTGAATTGAAATAAAATTCCCCAATTTCCCTAGAATTCAAGTGTTTTTGACATAACTCAAAACGAAGTTAAATCCAAGCTAAAAGTTGCGCTAAGATTTGCAGGCTAAGGCCTTTGCCTAGTCAAAGCAGTTCGATTCAGACTCAAAGCTAAATTAAATATTTGCTAAAAATAACTGTTTCATAGAAACAAGTAAGCGCGCTCTAGTCGTGAGTGCTCGACTAGCAAATACTGTGAACTCTTCCCAAGCCAAGTCTACGCTTCATTTGATAACTATATAATACTAAAGGAACTATAGTTAATGTAGATTTAGATCTGAAATGTAAAAATTATGGCTAACTCTCTAGGCTTCTTGTGTAGATTGAACTAAATTGATATCAAAACAAGTAAGAAAATTCTAGTCGATGGTGCTCGACTAGGAGATCCCCTGAACCTCGTCCTTTGTGCGTTTTAAAATATACTCAATTATGTATTTATTAAAGCACAAAAAAATTTAGCTTAAAAAATTAAATTATAAAAAAAAATAATTTTTTTTAAACTGGTATTCAAAATTTAACAAAAATCAAAATTTAATAAATCAGAAATGAATCTATACCCAAAATTTGGAGACTCTAGCTTCAAAGATGTACGAGATATAATTTAATAGCTTGATTTCGATAAGGTTTTTAATCGATAACAACAGAACGGGCATAGTTATCGACTTTTTGAATAAACTTAATATTTTCGTGCTACACATGGAACTACAAACAAAATTTCAAATCTCTAGCTCTTAAAGGTTCTGAGATCGACGCGTTCATACATACGGACAGACGGACAGACGGACAGAGGGACAGACAGACAGGCAGACGGACAGGGCTAAGTCGACTCAGCTCGTCTCCCTGATCAAGAATATATGTACTTTATGGGGTCTGCCACGCCCCCTTCTGCCTGTTGCATACACATTAACAAAACCATTATATCTTGATTTCCCATTTTCAATGGGTTCAGGGTATATTGAGCCTGTGCTAAATATATTTGTACATAGTTTCCACAATTATAGCTCGAATCCTAAAGGTTTGCAGTAAGATTCATTGTGCAAATGCTCCAAAGTTACGCCTAGCAATGACAACTTCTATGTTAACTGTGGATTTTTTCACAAATTCTCAACTCTTTCCCTAACCTAAGCGCGCATTATGCAGTCATTAATCATAGTTCTTTTATTTTCAATAAATTCTTAACAAAAGTTAAGCTTCTTAAACTATTTGCCATATCAAAATCTTTTCATATTCATTTTACAACTTTATCGCCTACTTCTTTTAGTCTCTTTAACCGCTTCAACTTTGCATTCTTCTGCTGCGTTGATTTCGTAAACAGTTTTAATGTTGTTTAGCACCCAGCCCTCGAGCCCTTTTCCGAGAACACTTCAAATCTAATTAGGATCGAGCAGTTGCTTAAGGTGCAAGGATATGCGATTGCAGTAACTCGCCTGACACCCACAGCCAGAGCCACTTCCACAGGCACTTCCACTGCCACAGCCATGGCTCAGTCACAGCTGGGTTTTTCCGCAGAAGCAATTGAGAACCTCTGTGACCTGGCTACCTGACTTGCCTAAGCCCGCTTAATAGCCCGGCTGACGCTGACGCTGACACTGCCGCTGCCTCTGCCTCTGTTGCTGCTGCTGCCCTTCGGTCTGGCAGTCAAGTGGCTTCAATTCGTTTCTCGCTTGGCGCTAAGTTTTGTGCTCAGCATTGAATATTTTTCTATTGATGATTTTTATGGGTTTTTACCCGCTAAAATCTGTCAGGTTTAATGATGCCAGCCTGTCTGCAGTTTGAGCTCGGGATTTGCACAGGTACCAAAATGCATTGAGGCAGCTCATTACGCTGTCTCGCTGCTGTCTAGCTGCGTACTGAGTTCAACAGCTAACAGCTGGCAATGCACATACATTTAGAGCAGAGATATAGATAGCTAGATCTAGCTGTGATTAACTATAGATACATTTACTATAGATACGGATACATTTGGATGCAATAAGTGCAGTTACAGATACATTTTGCAGCTTAACTATAGAAGCAGATACATTTAGAGCAACGATATAGATGGATTTGCATAGCTAGAGATACATTTGTAGAGCTATAGATACATGTACTAGAGCTACAGATACATTTAGATACATCAACAGCAGTTGCAGCTACATTTTTGCATCTATAGATACATTGACTACAGATTGAGATACATTTGCATAGGCTCAGATACATTTACTATAGATACAGATACTTTTGCATAGCTAGAGATGCATTTGAGTAAATAAAGATACAATTGCGACATCTACAGCTACATTTCCACTATGGAAGATACATTTAGATACATGGAGAGTAGATGCAGATACATGGACTATATATTTAGATACATTTGCGACATCTGCAAATACATTTACACTACAGCAGATACATTCGAGTAGATACAGTTACATTTGCTCAGCTATAGATGCATTGACTATAGATTATGATACTTTTGCATAGCAACAGATACATTTAGAGCGAAGATATAGCTGGATTTCTATAGTTTGAGATACATTCGTATAGCTATAGAGACATTTGCTAAGGATTGCGATAAATTTGCACAGAGTCAAATGCATTTACAGAGCTATAGATACATTTTCTATAGATACAGATACATTTATATTGCTACAGATACATTTATATACATAAATAAGACTTAAAGATACATTTGCTATAACTAACACAGATATAGCTACATTTTGTATAGATACACAGAGATACAATTTACTATCATTTAGATACATTTGCTATGGATACAGATACATTTCCACATTCACAGATACAATTGCTATAGATTAAGATATATTTAAATATCTATAGATACTTGAACAGAGCAATAGATACATTCACTTTAGCTACAGATACTTTTAGAACGATATAGATGACTTAACAGGGCTGTAGATACATAAGTAAAGTCATAGATACATGCCTAGACACATTGGGCACAAGTGCAGTTACATGTGCACAGTCAAAGATACATTTGCATAGCTATAGATACATTTACTCAGTCATAGACAGATCTCTACTGCCCACAGATACATTTGCACAGTCATAGATACAGATAGACGACAATCAGCAGCAGCAGCAGCAGCAGCCGCAGCCGCAGCAGCTGAGCATTCACAGCATATTTTCATTGGCGACGCAAGTCTGCGATCTACAGACGTCGAGCTGCTCGACTGCTTAATATAAAACCAAATTCATAGCAAATGTGTGTCTGTGTGTGTGTCTCTCTCTCTCTCTCTCTCTCTATCGCTCTCTCCCTCTCTCTCTCTTTCTCTCTCTCTCTCTGTGTAAAAAGTATCTGCGTGCCTCAGAGCGACTGGCAAAGCTCTTCAGCAGTCGCCCAACTGGCGATTCCCAATCAGCAGCAGCAGCAGCCGCCGAGGCAAGTCCACAGCCAACACACCAACTATACACACACACAGACACACACACACACTACACACACACACACTACACACACTAGCACAGCTACAACATGACACAGAATGAACTCATGCGCTGCTCTGATACCTCGACACAGCACACAAAAAAAACAAACAAAGCTGACAGAGACACTGCGAAGTGAGACTCTAGTGCCAGAGAATTATAATCGAGCAATAGACAGGGCAAATAATAAACACACACATACACACACACACACACACACACACACACACACACACATTCAATTCGGCCAACACATGTTAAATGCGAGTTAAGTTTCTCAATTTTGTTTTTGTTTTTTTTTTGCTTGCGCGTTTTATGAGCACACAACACTTCATATGACGCAGCTTTGCACCTAAGTTGATTGATTGATTGATTGAATGATTGATTGCATGATTGAGGAACTAAACCTAGCCTAGACAGTCAAAGTTATATAGCTCGAATTGACACAGTTACAAATTATGAATGAAAACGCTAAAAGAAAGTTAAAAACCTTTGATTGACGGCCTAATTGAATGATTGACTGATTGAAGCAGCATGCACACAGCGCAAAGCAGCTAAAATTGTTAGATTTATAGACTAATTCAAAAAAGACTAATGCGAAACATGCCCACAGCGAAAAGTCTAAATTTGATTGAAATGACTTAGCAGATATTTTGTTGATTGATCAAAATGACTTGAGTGAAAAGGTTTAAATATGAATTATAATTTAGCAAACTAAAAATTAGATTTTGTGCAGCTGATTGATTGATTGATTGACTGATTGTCGAGCAGCACATAGCCCAAACCGTGCAAGCTACGTAGCTAAATTAGTATTCTTTTCTAGATTAGCTTTTTATTTAAAACATTATTTTGGGGCAACTATTTTTAGACAATTTGTAGATCTTTTTAGATTATTTTAAATAATTTTTAGAATATTTCACATCATTTAGACCATTTAAAAAATTTTAAAAGATAGTTTTAGATCATTGCAAATCATTTAGACCATTTAAAACATTATAATTTTAAGATCCGTTTAAACTTTTTAGATCATTAATTTTAAATCATTGTTCTTAGACTTTGAGTTTTAAATAATTGTTTTTGATCATTTTAAAAATGATCAATGATAAAATGATAATTTTATAAAGTTATGTATAAAACTATTTCTAGATAATAATAACAGTTGAGTTCATCTCAGCAGAACAAATTAAGCAAATTTCAGTGCATTTTTCGCACCTTTTCTCTGATTGATCAGACAAAAAGCTTAAGGAAAACTTGTGATGAATTCAAAATTGATTGAAAAATCGATTAGAAAATTAAATATTTCAACAGATATTTTCATTCAAATAACAAAGACAGCTGCTCTTGCAGCTGAGAAAGAATGTGGTTTTCAGTGCATTTTGCATGACGCCAACACGAAATGCTCCGTCTGTCAGTTAGGTGGACTGTCGAGGAGTCGAGTGTCGAGTGTCGAGTTGAGCAGTTTTTAGCAGTCGCTTCGACCCAGCCCCAATCGCAATTCCATTCGCAGTTCAATGTTCAATCGCTCTGTGCTGTTGATGTATAGATACAATTCACGTATTTCTCTATCTACAAAATACGAAATACAAAATACGAAAAACAAAAGTACAAAATATGCAAATGCTCATGACGTGCGCGCACTTAGCGATTGTCGATTCTCGCTTCTCGATTCTTGTTGTTGCGGCTGTGGATGATTGTTGTAGCTAGTTTTATGGTCTGGCAGTCATCGTCATTCATAGACGACTAGCGAGAGATATATATTATATATACCTTTATATACAATTGGTGTATACAAACGTTGTTTGATTTTTGGCTTGGAGTGAGTTGTGCAAATATTAACCAAAAATTTACACTAGAAATACCCTGTATATGGTTGGGTATGCCTGACCAAGAGTATAAAACAAAGAGTAATAATGAAAAGAATAAACATTAATTTGAAACTTAATGAAATGAAGGCTTAGATGAACAAAGATTAGTAACTACAAAAGTTATACCCTGTAATCTTATATATCAACAAAAAAAACTGAAATGATTTCAAGTGATATCAAAAGACTACTTAAAACTATTTTTATAGTCTTCAGTACAAAGTTCCATCAAGTAAGTTTTTTACAGGGTATCTTTCAAAAGTAGAAGTCAAAAATATTAAAAAGTTAAGCACTAAGTTTAATATTTTTCAAGTACAGTCAATATTATCCATTTTTAAATTCATTACAGGGTATGTTTAGCACGTATGACTTTAATATGTCATGAAATTTTAAGAGGACTTTAATTTTGCCAGACTTCAGAGCTGAGCTTAGCTTAAAAAACAGGCCAATTATTCAGTTTTCTATTATATTACAGGGTATCGTTATCAGCTATAAGCCTGACACTAGCCACACATGGCCAGATATTTCATTAGAAGCCAAACTCAAATTAAATTTGAATGCAAAGCTGAGCATAGTCTAATAAAAACCACATTTTTGTCATGTTTACTGTATTACAGGGTATCTTTAACTGAAATACATTTAGCTGCCCTTACAGATATTCAAAGAAAATCAATGCTCGGCATAAATTTGATTTCAAAATAGAATTATAGTGCAATAAATACAATTTTTTGAAACTCTCACTGCATTACAGGGTATCTTTAGCTGATATATGCACAGCAAGATTTGTACAAACTTAAATTTATCATACGAGACATGAAAACTAAACTTTACACCAATAACATTTCAATAAATTCAGTCTTAGTCAGTTTTCACCTATTTACAGGGTATTTTTCAGCTGTCATACTCTTAGTCAAATCATTTTTCCTGCTTGTTTGGCTTTTGTTATTCGCTGCGGCTGTCTGCAAATAGAAACACGGCAAACGTTGCGTGTCAACAAATGAGCAATCAACATTTTCTAATAGCCAACTTTAGTGGCTCCCAGTCGAATCGTTTCAAATGGTCGAAATGGCCGAAACGAGCTTCGACTTTGACTCGAGTCTACAAAATGCTCGGCTTTTTTTTGTGTTTGCTTTTAACTTTATCCATTTGACTGAACTTTGGGGCCAATGTTGACTAAGGTCCAAAAATATTTGACGCTGACGCATAGATCGATTGACCAGCGCCATTAAGGAAGCCCTAGTTAGGTGACACAAGGAAGTGCAGATGCATCGTGAACGACTGGGGTATACCCTGTATGCAGCTTAATTGGGAATGTATCTAGGTCTTATCAATTGAGAAATATACACTAGAAGAGCGCTCGAGGCTGTTTAACTTTGCCTATTACATACAGTTCTACAAGTCTTATACACCCCACTTTTCTTTTTAATGGGTATATACATGATTTATGCTAGCTCTATCACTTAAAATTTGAGTTATGTGCACAAAATTAAGGTCGTAACTGCTGCCCTCTGCTTGTTACATACATTCAGTCAAGTTGTATATGCCCCATTCCACTTTTTAAAGGGTAAGCAGCAAATATTTCAACAAATTTTACATATACATATATACTTAATATGTATACTAAATCAACTCCAACTTATTAGTCACTGCCTGTTACATACATACCCATTAGTCTCATATACCACATGCATCTTACTAATGGGCATACAGAGGAGTTATGTTGTCTTTAGAACCTCTACAGTTGACAAAGTAAGTTAGCAGCGGCTTTCGCCTGCCTGTTACATAGCCTCTTGCAAATCTATCATAGCCCATGCTACTTTTTAATGGGTATGGCTACATGTGCACTCACACACACTCACAACACACAGCTACAAACACATCCTTAGCCATTAAGCATTTACTAAGCGAACGCCCTAAACTATGCAATGCTCAATGAGCCTTGCCCCATGAGTAAGCAATACTCTTAATAGTCGTTGTTGTTGTTGTTATTGTTGCTATTATTGCTTTGCCTGCACTTGATTAGGCGTAAAGCAACCTCAAGAAGAAAAAAAAAAGCTCAAGCTGACACCCCGCTCAAATGCGTGCAGCAGAGCGAGACAACAACTGCTCTTTGCCTTTGCCTTTGCCTTTGACGCTCAACAGGTCATCTTATGTTTTGCTCACACTTAAGTGACGACTCTCTCTCGCAGTCTCTTGCGCTCCCTTTTCACACTCCTTTTACTGCTCAGCTTGTGCCGTTGCCTTTTCAATTAGTTTTGATTGTCGCTTATGTCGTGCGTTTTTTTTTTTTTTTGTTTGACGACGACGACGAAGACATTGCTTTTGCTTGCTCAATTAAAGAAGTTAACTCTATTGATTACGTTTAATATCGACCAAAACGAACCGAGTTCAAACCTGTTCGAGTGCAGCAGCAACAGCAACAAACACATTGAAATCGTGGGCATGTGCACGAGCGTTAATAATAACAAAGTTGGAGCCGACAACGTCGCCAGCATTGCTGAACTGTCCAGACATGATCACGTCGTCGGCGTCGCCGTCGTCGTCGTCGTCGCCGTCTCTGCTGTTGTTGTTATTGTTGTTGCTTTTGGCTCCAGTGATTGTTTGTGCTTTGCTTGTCCGTCTGCGTTGTAGCCGCCACTTTGGCGGCACTGGCCGAACCATAGCTTCTGGTTGCAATGCCTCTCCCATCATGCGCTCGCTCTCTTCCTCTTCCCACTCTCTTCGCTGCTGCTCTGTGCTCTAGCCTTTGCAACGGCTGTTTTATGTTGCGCTTAATGGTTTCATTTGGCGTGTGTGTGTCTGTGTGAGTGTGTTTGTATATCGATTACTCAATGCGTGAATGAATAAGACGTCGTCAACGCTGCAGTTTTTTTTGTTTTTGGTGCCACTTGCGTCGCGCTCTCTCTCTCTCCCACACACACTTAGCCGTGTTAATTGTGTGTGCGCGTGTGTGTGTGTGTGTGTGTGCGCTTGTCTGTGTTTATTTTTAAGTCAATCGGTTCGAAAGACGTTTTATTGCCTGTAATCAATCGTCGCGTGCAAAGAGTGCGAGGGGATCAGCCTATTCGACTATGCCGATTGCTCACATTACAAGCAAACACACACACACTTAGACACACACACATACGTGTCTGTTTATTGATTAGATTGTTTACCTTTTTTTGTGATATCATCAACGGTTCTTACTGTTCAGCCTTATCGTACGTCAACTGTCTAAATATGCACACACACACACACATACATACATTTGTACACATGTATGTGTGTATGTTTACACATGTCTATGCACATTAAAACTATTTCTGTTTCATGGGTGTAGGAGGGGGGGTAGGGGGTGTGGGTGATGTGCATTTGCCGCCGTTCTTATCGATTCGCTTCCGTTCGATTTGCGTTCATATTTGGTGGTAGACAACGGGAATTTCTAACTGTTGTCAACTCACAATTGCAGTTAGATTGGCACATACTCATGTTATCGTTATCGATAGCTCGATAAGCACATACTAACTACATTACTGTACTTCAAATATTGTTTATCATAGCCTAATCAGCCACTTAAGCAGGCCTATTCCGAAAACGAACAAAGCTCACACACACACACATACACACACACGCACTTGCTCAATATCAATCAACAGCAAAATCGCATGTTCACCCAACAAAAACAAAAATTTGCAAGCGCCAAATAAAATCTGATATAAATTAACGCAAAAAAAAAAACAAAAAAAAAACTGTACAGCAAAAATGTAGCCAGCCCTAGCCCCCCTCCGCCCCTGGCTAACGCAGCAGAAAATGGCGCACTAAAAAAAATAAATATAAAGAAATAAAAATACAAAACAAACCAAAAACAAACTCAATTGATCTAATAAGCCAAGAACGCGGCGACAGCGACGCAAACGGCGACGGCGAAGACGGCGCTCGCTCATTTAAGCAAAAACCTCAAGCAGCGAGTTCTTTAATTCGCCTTTGCTCATGCTACAACAGCAACAACAACAATAGAAAAATATGTGTGCGCGGGGTGTTTTGGGGCTTCCCTGAGCAACAAGCAGCGCATACACACACACAAACACACACATACATACAGCGGGCACGACGCGCAACAGCCGACGAAGTCTTGGCACTTGCTGACTAGCTTTGGTCGTTGTTGTTCTTGCTGCTGTCGTCGTCTTCGTCTTCGTCTTTGTCGTCTTCGTTGTTGTTGGTGGCGACCCAGTACATATGAGCGTCAGGGCCGGTTCAACATAATTGCGGGTCATAAATAAACAATGCCAGCTAATACAATTCATTTATATGTGTGTGCAAGCAGACACACATGCGCACAAATTATGCTGAGTGTATGCTTTGGGCGCTTGGTAAATTTAACCGCAGCCGCTCTGCACACACAATGACGTCGACAGGCGTCGGCGTCGGCGTCGGCAGCGACAGTGGCAGAGCGGCAGCGACAGCAGCAACAACAACAGTAGCAACAGTTGATCGAACATTCGAAGATCGAACGTCGTGCTGTTAAGTTGGCCTGCCCGGAACGAAACGGAACGAAGCGCAGCGCAGCGAGAAAAAAAAGCGAATAACGCGATAGGCGCAAGCATGAACAGTGAAACATAAACAAATAGCAAATAATAAGAAACAAACTACACAAAAAAAAAAAGAACGACGGGCGCAACGTGTGTGAGTGTGTGTGTGTGTGTAGGCGAGAATACGAGTTCGAATGCATATTGCGACTACAACTACGAGTGTGAGTTCGAATGCGAGTTCGAATGCGAGTGCAAGTGCCCAGACCCAGTGCCAGTGCCAGTGCCGCCAGTGCGTACCCAACAAGTTTTGAATTAATCAAATTAGATCACAGCAGCAGCAGCAGCCGCAGCAGCGATGGCAAAGTGAGTTTTATTCTCTCGATTGAGCTAAAGTTCGAGTAGTTTTGGAGTGAAAAATGTTTGCTCATATAGAATATGATAATAAATCAAATAATCAAAATACAAAGTGCAAAAAGTCGTTGTATGATGTGTATGTGTGTGTGTGTGTGTGTGTGTGTGTAAGCGTTATTTAATTAGAAAATGAAAAGCAACAACAACAAGAGCAACAAATTGTTATAGCTGCGTGCGAGTGCAGGAATTCCAAGAAATTTTTGTGAAAATTCAAAATAAACAAAAGTCAAAGCCAAAGCAACGACGACGACGGCGACGGCGACGTTTTGTAGCGCGCCACAAAAATAACAACAACAACAACAACAACACACACATACGATACTAATAAAAACAACAACAAGCGGCAGGGCAACCCCCGCTGTATTCGTCGTGATTTTTGAGGTCTGCTCATCTTGTTCTGTTTCTTCTTCTTCTTTCCCTACTTCATCTTGCTGCTAAGTTCAAAGCAAGCAACAACAACAACAACAACCACAACAAATGTGCTCGGGTGAGTAGCAGCAGCAGCAGGCTATCAAACGAGAGAGAGAGAGAGCGAGACAGAAGCATATGTCATGCTGTGCGCTCAATTTCACATTGCTGCAATAAGGAACACATTGGACTTGAACCAAATACGTTGCGCTCTCACACACACTTAGGCTCAGGCGCGCGCTCTCTCGCTCACTCACTCACTCTCTACCTACATGTGGTGTGAGTCGATGTACTAAACGTAAATTAAGCCGGCGCCAGGATACCTGCCGTCAACAACGACGACGGCAACGCCGACGACGAGGACGTCAGCGTGCGCGAGCAAGCGAGACAAAAGGCTTGCAACGTCATTGACACAGCTAAAAAGGGCAGCAGGCAAAACGGCATAGAACAAAGCAGAAGGTGAAAATCCACTTAAAAGCAAAACAAAAGAAAGACACACAGTGAGAGGGCGAGCGAGCGAGAGAGGGAGAGGAATGCCCGTTGTGGGAACAATTAAGTGTGTGCAACAGTTATGTCCCAGCTTGCGAGTGTATGTGTGTGCGTGTGTGTGTGTGTGTGTGTGTGTGTGTGAGGAATGCCCTGCTACGCATATTACGACACATGTTTTTATGGTCTTGGGCTTAGGCAACCCCTGACCTTGACAACAGATACGAGATGCGCGCATAGCATATGATAAATGGCAACAGTAAGAGCTACAACTACATGTATGTATGTGTGTGTGTGTGTGTGTGTCTGTGTGTGTCTGTGTGTGTGTGTGTGTGTGTATGTATTTAGCTATAGCTAGTTGAAGCGCTGCGTGGGCGCAAAATGCCATCAGCCAGACGCTGATAATTTTCTATATATTTATTTATTTTGTTGCCTCTATAGCATATCGTTTTTAACTGTTTATTCAAGCGTGCTCATCAGCAGCCATCATCACACACAGACACACACACACACACACACACACACACACACACACACACACACACACACACTCATAGATAACTCACATTTATATAGCTATTAACTATAGATTTCTGTTTGTTTTACGCTTTAGTCGCTGCCGAAAAAAAGCAAAAAAAATACCAGTTTGGCAAGCATTTTGTGCACGCTACGTAAGCGTTTTGAATTTAACAAATATTATCAAATATGCCCTAAATACAAGATCAAGTGACTATAACAACGCGTTGGTCTCCATAAAAAATAAAATTTAAAAAAAATGAAATTCCTAGCTAAGAATTGAAGTCAAATTCAAACAAAAATTGTAGTAAAAACTGTTTAAAGCCAAAGGAATGCCCCTGCTAAAATATTATTAAATTCTAATATTAAAAAGCATTTTATATAAAATAAAAATAAATTTTTAAAATTTAAATTTCAAGTCAAAATAATTTTAAAAGTAATTAAGTTCAAGGGAATACCACTGCTTAAATATTTTAATAGACTTTTAGCGTCTTTTAACTAGTTTATTTCACATAAAACAAAGCAACCAAAATAGAATTTAATTTCAAGTAGTTTTACAACTCAAGGGAATACCCTTAATTACAAAGAGTGATGAGCTAATGTAGAAACAAAAGCGGGAATACCACTACATTCAGTTCATCAAAGAGTACAAACACTAGGGAATACCCCTGCTCAACTTGATATACCAAAGAAAGCGTATTTCAGGTGTGTCACAATTTGCATTTTTGTTTTCTTTTTTCGGTTTTTATTTGTTTTTATCTTTTCTGTTTTTTTTTTTTTTTTTGCTAATATGCAAAAATTTATACACACACAGACACACACACAGACACACACACAGACACACACACAGACACACACACACACACACACACACACCTCTACACACACTCACATACTGAAAGCATTTCCGTCCTTCAAATGCCAAAAAGTAGAAGAAGATGAAGAAGAAGCCAAAACAAAATAATAAATAGAAAAATATTTGAGCAAAAGAATTTCGAATTATTATTATTATATTTTCATATGTCTGAAGATTTTTAACGCCTGAATGCACGATTTGAGAAATATTTAATTGATATACATATGTATATATATATATATATATATATATATATATATATATATATATATATATATATATATATATATATATATATATATATATATATATATGTATGTATATAAATTCTTATGTATAATTAAAAATGTCTTTGAAGCAACTGAAATTTGTTTGTTAAAGCATTTAATTGGCTTTTGTTAAAATCGAAATGTATTTTTCCTATATATACATATATATATATATATATTTGAATCTAAGAAAACTTTCTATATAGCAACAAATTGGAAAAGTCGCACAAAATATATCAGAAAAATTCAGATTAATTAATTCAATTTTAAGAGAGATTTTTACAGAACAAATACATTGAGCCAATTCAGCGATTTGTTCATTTAAAGCAATTGTGCGTTATAAGAGAGTTTACTGTACATAGAAGAAGAAGAACTTGAAGAAGAGCTTAAAGAAATATGAACAAGTTCACGAAGTTTATAAGTAATAATAGAACTACGCTTAAAGAACTCTTGCTATATCAATTTATAACAGTCTGGTTGCATATTCAAGTGTTCACTGTATGTAGAACATAAAGAAGAAGAGCTTGAATATTGAAGAAACTCGAATATTGAACAAATCTAAAAAGTGTCCAAGTGTCTAGGAATACTCTATACCAATCTATTACAGTCTGGTTCGTTATGCGAGTGCTCACTGTATGTAGAAGAAGAGCTTCAGAATTAAAAAAAATTAAATTGTTAATTAAATAAATATTAAATATTATTAATTAAATAAATAAATTAAAAAATTAAATTCAAATATGTAGATGTATGTAAAGATCTATTAGAAAAAACCTAAAGCTATGCTATACAACAATAATGCAGCTTGGTTCGTTTATACAGGGTTCACTGTGGTAGAGCTTGAATACATATTGATATTACAAAGAAATTGGAATTTAGTAACAATTTAGTTTTAAATACCATTAAACAACAAATTTGAACTAAGCACACATTCTTCATTACGAGTGCTCACTGTACCATAGCAGAATTTGTATGAAAATCAAAGAAAAACTAATATAGCACAAGAAATTCATTCAAAACTTCATCTCACTCAAACGTTCGCTATTCAGTGTGCTCACTGTACATGGCAGAAACTGTCATAAAAATGGCCAAATTGAAATGTGCTAACTAAAAAGGCCAATAGACACCAACTATAATTAGCTAAAGTCTAAAAAGAACTGCTTAAAAAAACACAATAAGAAAAAATACTTAAAAATAAATACGAAAAAAATAAAAAATAAAAAAAAAACACTTGAATGTCGTCTTACGTAGTTCGAAGTTTATAAATAAATAAAACTATTTGCTTGGCACATTGAAATTTGAAAAGCAAAAGCAAAAAAAGAATCGAAAGATCAACAGATAAAGATATATATATATACAGAGTATATATATACATGATATATAGTATATATATATATATATATACTCTATGTATTTGTGTTCTCAATCGTTTCGAATAATTTCATTTTCGTGTTTTTCTTCAAATGTAAACAAAATGTTGGCAAATTATTGAACACTTTTCTTGCTAGCCTTTTTTCTAGCCTTTTTTTTTGGCAATATTTCGTAAACTATTTTTGGCATTTCGTTGCTCGTTTCTCGATTTATTCTCTGTTTATTTTGAACTTAGCGCTCTTTGAAAATCTGCCTTTAATTATACACACAGTTTGCTGAAATATAGCTCAAATATTCTTTTATAGCCAAATTCGCTTTCATATTTATATCTCGTCTCTATATTATTTCTAGCCCTATTTCCGTTTTCATTCAAATTTCGATATACACAAGAATTATGCTATATATATACTACATATCTCATATATAATGCCCATATATTAGACTCTATTTATATATTATATTTCGGTCTGAATTGAGGCCTTGGCACTGGCCAAAAACCAACATTTTTACACATTTTTTTCGTTGACGTCAATTTTCATTTCTTTTTCTTTAGTATTTTTTGGGAATTTCCGCGCTAGAAAAACGAAAATTTCTACAAATTGATTTTCTCTGAAATGGTGAAATATGCTCGATTACTCATCTGAAATTAATGAATAGCTGATAAATAAATCAATTTGATTGATAAACAATTAAATTGAATTAAATTAATACAAATATTTTCATCTATATCAAAAATAAAAATAAATATTTCCAGCTAGATTTCACTTGTTGAGTGTGACCATGGTTCAGACAACAGACAACATTCTAGTGTGACCCCATCTTATATGAAAGTTACCTTTTCTAGCTTTATTTCATATATTTAGTATGACCGTATATCGTTTAAAAGTTCGCTTTGTATACAAATGTCTCACATTTTAGGTATGACCGTATCTCAGACCAAACAAAAGTTTTCTAGTCATATTTCAGATTTGAAATATGAGCGTATATTTTATTAAATTTTACTACAGCTGCTAGCTAAATTTGCCATGTTCAGTGTGACCGTATCTTCTGTACAACTTTACTTTCCCCTAACTATATATCTCATATTTTAAGTGTGACCGCATCTTAGATTCAAAACTAAAGCTTTCTAGTCATATTTCAGTATGACCGTATTTCGATTTCCCCTGTTCAGTATGACCGTATCTCGTGTAAAACTTGACTTTCCCAACTATAAATATCACATTTGACGTATTTCCGTCTCTCAAAGTAAACTTTAGTTTTCTAGCCATAATTCACATTTGAATTATGGCCACAACTTGTCCAATTGCCCAGCGATACTACCTTCTACAGGTAACTTCACACACCTTCACGCCCACTTCAACTGTCAGCGAAAACCACTTCAAAATATAAATAAAAACAACATTTTCTAATAGAATTGCCTTTATCAGTTAGCTATAAAAATAAGAGAAGGAACAAAAAGTCGCCAGCTCATAGTAATTTATACCTTTTCGCGGTTTTCTTATAAATTTATCAGTAAATTAGTATGAATTTTTTATTGTATATTTATATAAAGATTTGTTTATTCTATTGGAAAGCCCCAGGCAAAGTAAACAAAAACAAAAGCGAGAAAAAACTGAATTGGTTCTAAATTTCAAGTGTTGGCAGCAAAAAGAGCTAAAAAACTACAGATAATCTTTAAAAAGCTATATTCTAAAGCCAAAAAAAGGCTAAGTGACAGCTCCGTTAATTATATATGTATGTATATGCAGCCATATACACACACACACATGTACATGTAATTCCTTTTGTGGACTAAATGCAAAAAGAAGAAGCAAAGATTAAGAAGAAGAAGAAGAAGCAGAGCGACGATCGTTAGCGCTGCTTAATCGCATTAATTTGATTTCCGACAAACGCTCAAGTGTTGCCAACAACAACAACAACCACGAGTACGTCATAGAGCACAGTGTGAGCAAGAGAGAGAGAGGAGGAGAGAGAACAGCAGCAAAGACTGAGCAAAAAAAGTGCTTATCAAGCGCTCTAGAAAGCTCCAAGTGGCCAATTGCATTTGTATTGGTGTCGTCATATTAAAAAACAAAAAAAAAACAAGTAGCACTGCCCAAAGCACAGGCCAGACCCAAGCCCAGCAGTGAACTCACTCATACACACAAACACACACACGTACACACGCACGCACGCACACATACAGGCGCGCAACAAGCTAAACTCGTTTGCAGTCGAACCACAACAACAAAAACGAGCAAAATTATTAAAATTTTTCAGCTTGATTCATGCTCGCTCACACACAGCCTGACTGACACACAGAGCTACCACACAGACACACATACAAGTGCACATATGCCCACACTCACACACACACATAAATATAAACAAAATTCAAGCAATAACAACAATAACAACGACGACGATGGCGGGTTTCCTCGTTTCTTGTGAATTGACTCAATATAATACACAAAAGCAAAGCGCAGGCAGCGTCAGCGACGCCAACGACTGCGACGACGACGACGACGGCGGCGGCGGCGACAGTGTTGTCAAGTTGTTTGGATTAGTCATGTTGCTTGTGTGTACATGCATACTGTATATACATATACATACATACAGTGGTATGAGTGGGGTCTAGTATTGAAAACAGGCTAAATACTCACTCACATAGTATATACATACATACATATGTATATATTCATGTTCGTCGCCACATGGCTGCTCGTGCTTCACTCGTGTGTAATGGCTGGCTGACTGGCTGACTGGGCGTGCGAAGAGAGGAGCCTCTGTCTTCGTGTGTGTAGACAGCTGCGGCAACTCTAGCCAGTTGCTGCTCTCGCTCTCGCTCTCAGTCGATCGGCTCGGCATACATACATACATACATACATATGTATGTGTATGTATGTATGCGTGCGTGTGTGTGTAGCAATTATTATTTTATTATCACTTTTTTCAGTGCTACGTTTTGTGCTGTGCTTCTACGTTTTAAATGGTTTTGTTGTTATCGTTGCCGTTGCCGTTGCCGTTGCTGCTGCTGGTGCTCCCCAGACCTTCCTTAGTCAGCAAAAATTCGCATATATACACACATTTATTGCTGGGGGCTTGTGCATGTATGGGTGCGCGTGTTTATGCATGTTTGCATGCATGTATGTATGTATGTGTTTGTGTGTGTACGTAATCAACAATAGCGCGGGTACAGGCTGGCGACAGCCGTCGTATTGTGTTCCCCCACTTCGCGTCACCTGTTGTTGTTGTTGGTGGTGGTGCTGCTGTTGTTGGGGAGCTACGTTTTTGCTTGATTTGATCATTTCTCAGCAGCAGCGGCAGCAGCAGCAGCAGCAGCAGCAGGCGACCCTGTGCTTACTTTTGATTGACAATTGCCACAGTGTGCGGGACGGCGAATTGGCGAATATTGCGGTATGCGGCGACGTTGACGTTTTGCTATCGCTGCCTCTCGCTCTGCCTCGCCCCTTGCTGCTTTTGCCTGTGTGCCTTTTCCTGGCGTGCTCAATTTTTTGATTATTGTACGGTTTTTACTCATTTCTACACTCTGCCGCTGCCTGTCTTTCTGTCTCTGTGTGCATGTGTGTGTGTGTGTGTGTGTGCTTTTGTTTTCGCGCTACTCTTTTGCCAGTTAGTCGCGTCGCTTTGCTTTACGTTGCGTTGCGTTGCGTCGCGACGCTTCTTCGTTTTCTTTTGCACACTCTCGCGCGCACACACAGTGATTTGTCTGGTTTTTGTTGTTGCTGTTATTGTAGCTGCTGCTGCTGTTGCTGCTGCTGCTGCTGCTATTGCTGCTTGGGCACACTGGTCTTTGAATGAATTTTTCAGCTTGCCTCGTCTAGTTGTCTTTAACTGTTTCATGCTCGCTGGTCGCTGTTTCGTTGTCGCGAGCGCCTTAACTCGGATGCACGCAATTCGCTGTTGTTGTCATCATTTCGTTCTTGATACTCGGACTAAAGAGATTGATGAAACTTATCGATAGCATTGACTATCGATATTGCTAATCAGAGCGCGTAAAAGAAAGAAAGAAAGAAAGAGAGCGAGAGAGAGTGAGAGAGCGCGCGCGACTGAGTCACAGGTACGAACTATTGCGTATTGCACTATTCATATGCAATGCAAATTATTTGTGCAAGTGTGCGTGTGCGTGTGTGTGTGTATTTGTGTGTGCTCATCGTTTCATTTTGTGCTGTTGTTAGTTGTCATTTCCTTTGCTTTGCCGTTTATTTTGTATTTTTTTATCAGACGTTTCGTCTTCATTGGAATTCCGTATCATTTCCGCGAATTTTACGTGTTTTAGACTTTTGCTAATAAATTATTAACAATTGTTAAGTGGCCAAGTTTGGTCTTTTTTTTCTTACACTTTTGTTTGCAGCTGCAAATGACGTACTACTAAATTTTATTGACAGGCAGACAGACAGACAGAGTGACTGACTGAGGCGCCGCGTATTGCGCGTTTCTTTTCGCTTATTGCATTCGTGTACGAATGTGGGTGTGTGCATGTGCATGTGTGTGTGTGTGTGTGTGTGTGTGTGTGTGTGTGCGTGAGTGAGAGGTCGTCAATCAGTGAGTGTTTGCATTAAGCAGCTCTCATGTGACGTCGCTCGGCAGCTATCATTAACGAGTGTGACCAGGCACGCAGATAAACCGCTATTTACTTGCGAACTGCACTTTGCACGCTGAGCAAATGCAAATGCAAATGCGCATATACTATATACTAATACATACATACATACATGTGTGTGTGTGTGTGTGCTTATTTGAGCAACCTTAGCTTTAGAGCTAAATGCCTAATAATAAAAGCTAACAACGGAATCGTTAAACAAAGTCAAAGTCGTGATAATAAAGTCATTTAAATATTTGTTTCTCTTCTCTTTTTCTCTTCTTTTTGTTTTTTCTTTTAAGTAAATATAGAAAAAACTTGTGTTTTATTGTTGATTACGCTTATCGCTGTGTTTCAACAAAAGGAAAGCCCTATTTGTAAGCGTGTGCTGTATGAAAAGCAATTTAGCTAAGCTATTAATCAATAATTATGAATATGACATACATACATAACTGTAAAGCGATCATGTGTTTGTGTGTGTGTGTGAATTGAAATTCCCTTTTTCATATGTGAGCAGAGAGAGCGAGAGCGAGAAACACAAAAATTGCCTTAATGGGAAATCCTTTTGAGCGCCGCTAAACTGATCATGTGTGTGTATGTTTGTCATGCAAGAAATTTCCCTTGCAGACAATGCCAATTGGAATTTCTGCAATGCAGAAGGGAAATTCCTTTATGGCAACTCCCACCCAATTGGCACTCACACATGCACAGTTCGGTGAGGTTATGTAATAATTACTATTTAATGTGATAACTAATCGGCGTCATAGCGTGAGCTATGCGAGTGTTTTCTTAGCGTTGCCCCCACTAATCTCTTCCGTATACCGTTTAATTGCCAGCGGCTGACGTCAAAGGTGTCGTCGATGGGTCTACGAAAATGCATGTGTATACAAAAGGCAGGTGGAAGGGGGAGGTTAAACCGTTTATCGGACAAATTGTTTGATTGTGTGAGTCAGGTGGAAAAAAGCAAAAAAAAAAAGAATTGAAAATGAGTTTCACAAATGTTTAACTGATAAACAACAATACGAAACGTTATCAATGGAATTTTTAGACACTTTTTATATTTTTTGCTATATTATTTATTTTTTTATTTATTTATAACTTGTTGATAAAGACATGAAAAAAAGACATGTTGAAAGGGAATTTGTATGCATGTGTGTGTGTGTGTGTGTGTGTGTGTGTGTGTGTGTGTGTGTGTGTGTGTGTGTGTGTGTGCACGCATTATGAGTGAAGTCTAACTGCCACGCGCTCTCTCTGTGCCGCTCTCTTTGCCTCGCTCTCTCTCTTGTTACACTAGCATAAAGAGCTTACAGGCGTGCATGCATATGTCTATCTGTGTGTGTGTGTGTGTGCGTGCGTGTGCTTAGGTTATTTATAGAGCTGATAAGACAGCCGACAACAACAATCAGCGCACTTCACTGCGTGCTCTATCTCTATCTCTCTCTCACTCACTCTTGTTGTTGTTTTGATTTTGATTTCATTTTGTGCTGCGGCAACAGGTGAACTTAAAGCAGTCGAAATGCGAAATAGAAAGTTAATAAAAAAATCATATTTTTTTAACATTTGTTTATATTAAAACATTTTTTTTATATTTTTAATTCCGTATTTTTGACAACTTAAAACTTTGGCCCATTCGCTTTATCAGCTGTGGCTGTGCCTATGATAAGATTGAGCGCTCAATTAGCCTTTTTTTTAGTGTTAATAATAGGCTGGCTACCAACACCAGCCCCCAGCCCCACCCCCTGCTCTGCTACACCCACCTTAAGGGAATTTCAAAACATGGCGAAAACATTTCAAATTCAGGCATATTTCAATTTTTAATTGAGGCCCCAGAAAGCAGCCCTCGACGGGGCCTATTAAATATTTAGATGATAGCAGCAGGTGATACAAAGCGCTTTACCTGGTGCAGAGCGAACTTGAAACATTTTCAATTAATTTGTTCTTTTGTTGCTTTCAATATCGATTCGAAATGTTAGCTGTTATGGTTGAAGGTTGCTTCAATCAGTCTGTCAATCAATTCATAATACAATATTCTAATATCATAGAATCAATAGACAATTGTCTTGCTTTTATTCCTTGGCATGTGCATAGTTCTTCAATCAATCAATCCGTCAATCAGTCAATCAAAATTTGCAAAAATTTAATATTTCATAACATAAACACAGCTCAGTTTTTTAATTGCTATGAGTTGGTCGCATTGATCTTCAATCAATCGGTCAGTCAATCAATCAATCAAAGTATTAAAAAAAATTGTTTTTAAATGATTAAGCAAGATTTAACTCGCTAGCGCTTAGAGTTCTCAATTTCGCATACAACTTCACTTCATCAATCAATCAATCATTCAATCAATCAAAATATATATAAAAATCAATATTTATGCCTAATCAATACAAATGTCTATTAGGTACTTTTAAACTACATAATGCCTCTGGTTGAGGCATTATCTATCTCTTCAATCAATCAATCACTCTACTTATTAGTCAGTCAGTCAATCAATTGGTACAACAGAAGAAGATTTTAGTCTGAGAATGTCGTTTAACTTGGATTTAGCTTTCTAATACTTGGCGTTTGGACAGTGCGTTGCGCTTCAATCAAGTCGTCGATCAATCATGCTGTCAATCAATCAATCCAAACATTTCGAACAATTTTTCGATTTAGTAATATTTAAAAAACATATTTCAACTCTTTTGCTGCCTTGGCTTCGACTTTGCTTTGTACTTCAATCAATCAATCAATCAATCAAAATATAAATTTGAGAATCTTAAAACTAATTCAATCATTTTTTTAATTTTTTTCAGATGAGCCAACAGCAGCAAACACATCGCAGGCGAGCAAATTTGATGAGACTATGGAAAGTGCAGCAACAACAACGGCAACAGCAACAAACACAGCGAAGCAACATTACAAAACAGCAAACAAACAATACAAAACTAACAACAGCAACAACAACAATAATAATAACAACAAAGTGAGCAACACGCGACGTGCAACAGCAGCAGCAGCAGCAGCGGCAGCAGCAGCACAGGCAACAACAACAGCAACAGCAACAACTAAGACGCAAACATATCGCAGCAAAAACACAACTGCTGCAACAGCAACAACAACACTGAAAACAAACAACAACAAAGTCAAGGCAACAACAGCAACAGCAACAACAATAGCAGCAGCAGCAACAGCTGAAGCAACTGTAGCAACAGCAATTGACAACAAAAGCAAGCGAGATAATTTAAGCGAATTGCCAGCTAAAATTGCTGACAGCAACAGCAGCAACAACACAAACAACAACAACAACAACAACAGTGATAATAGTATTAGTGAAAATAATTATGAGTTTAAGGCTAGAGATAAAGCGAACGTAAGTGATAGCAAAATGACGCTACAGCACAGCAGCAACACCACCACCACCACCAGCACCAGCAGCACCACCAACAGCAACAACATCAACAGCAGTGGCAGCAATGCAAACACCACCACCACCAACAACAACAACAACAACGATGTTGCTGCAGCAACAACAATTGTTGACTGGAAAAGCAACTCCAATAATCTGCGCTATTTGCATAAGAAGTTCAAACGTTTGGCCAGCACCACAGAAACGGAAGCAACAGGCGAAGCAACATTGCGCAGCACATCGCTGTCATCGAACAGCTCAGTGTCGCCGCCCACGCAATTGCCGCTGCTCAATGGCCACACAACAGAGCACAGCAACAGCAACAGCAACAACAGTCATGAGCCAGAGAGTTATAGCAAAAATGTTGCTGTTGCTGTTGGTGTTGCTGGCGTGCCACGCACGCGTACGCCATTGAGCAACAGCAACAACATCAGCAGCAGCAGCAACTATGCCAGCAATGCAACATTGTCGCCAGCAACATTTGCACAGCATCAGCAGCAAACGCAGCCAACGACAACAACAGCAGCAATAGCAACAACAGCAGCAGCAACAACTGCCAACCCAGCAATAACTGCAACTGCAACTGCAACTGCAACTGCCATGCCAGCAGCAACAGTCACGCCAGCAACTGGCCTTAGTCGCTACATCTGCCCGTATTGCAATCTAATTTGTGCCAAGCCCTCGGTCCTACAGAAACACATACGCGCCCATACGAACGAGCGGCCATATCCGTGCGAGACATGCGGCATTGCCTTCAAGACGAAAAGCAACTTCTACAAGCATTGCCGTTCGCGTTCGCATGCGGCGCGCATGCGCGGCTTGGATGTGCCCGCTCATGAGGCGGACGGCCTCTCCGATCAGGATGGCGATGGAGATCTCAGCAACAGCAGCTCGGAGCTGTTAAGTGTGGAAATTGTAAGAAATGCTAAATAAGTGTTAAGAATATATGTTAAGCTAGAGAAGTGTTAGAACTGTTAGAGAAATGTTAAATGAGATAAAATTTGATAAAATGTTAATAACAGTATGTTAAAGTTTGCTGTTAGATTAGGAATTGCGTTGTTAACTGTCTGCCTAGCATAACATAATGCTATGTTAATATTAGGAAAGA
Source organism: Drosophila leonis (assembly GCA_035045365.1). NCBI lineage: Eukaryota > Metazoa > Arthropoda > Insecta > Diptera > Drosophilidae > Drosophila > Drosophila leonis. Next base: position 706,886 of record JAWNPC010000485.1, read on the forward strand.
GCTCTAAGGGTATTGGAATTGATTGAATGATTGAATATGCTAAGAATTATGCCTAAATTATAAATTGCTGATAACAGCTATTTTTATCTTTATGTTAACAGAAGTATGTTAAGACTGCAAGGGAGTTAACTAATTGATAAGAGTAAGGAAAATGAGTTGATTGATTAGTTGAAACTGAACACACAGCACAAACTGTTAGAGCCAGGCAGCTAAATTTTAGAGAGTGGCAAGCTAAGATGTTATAAAAATAGAAAAAATATAGATATTTCTAGTAAGCTCAAGATTTCTATTATAATTGTCATATTCTAATCGGGCAACAACTTCTCTTTGCAGCTAAGTCGCGCTGATTCGCCATATGATGAGCAGTCGATGGCCTCGCCAACGCCCTCGCCCTCCACACTGTCGGCGGCGAAGAGCGCGTACCTGCAACAGCCACCATTGCCGCAGCACATGCAACAGTTGCCGCTGGGCTCGCCTGCTGCTGGCACCTTGCCGCCAGCAACAGTTGAGAATTTGCACTCGGCGACGGCGCAGCATCGACAGTCGATAGACTACAAGCCATACAAGCCAAAATTTCATAATGCAGCGCTCTATGCGCCAGGCAGCAGCAAAGAGCAGCAGCAGCAACAGTTGCTGCCACAGCAACCGCAACAGCAACAGCAACAGAAGCTGCCACAACCTTTGCTCGTGCATCCCACGCTCTCGCCCAGCACTCAGCTCAAGCTGAACAATCACATTAACTCGCATCAGCTGCAGCTGCAGATACAGCAGCAGCAGCAGCAGCAACAACAACAGCAGCAACAACAACAGCAGCTGCAGCAGCAGCAGCAACAGTTGCAGCAGCAGTCATTGTTGCTGGCAGCAGCTGCTGCTGCGGGCAATGCTGTTGCACTGCCGCCACCGCCATTGCCCACAGGCGTTTACTATCTGGGACAGCCGCCATATTACAATCCGACAGCAGCAGCAGCCATGCATCAGCATGCGTTGGCCCTGCAGCAGCTGCAATATCAGCAACATTATCAGCTGCAGCAACAGCAGCAACATCTACAACATCAGCAACATCAGCAACAGCAGCAGCAGCAGCAGCAGCAGCAGCAACAGCAACAGCAACAACACTCGCCGTTGCTTAAGGCGCCAACACAGCAGCAACAGTTGCTGCCACAGCAACAACAGCAACCGCAACAGTTGCTGCCACAGCAGCAGCAGGTAGAATGCTCTCTCCTTCCCTCTCTTCACTTATAACTAATTATCTACTCCGTCTCTCTCAGCAGCAGCTGCCTCGCTCTAATAGCCAACAGCCAACAGCAGCAACAGCACCTGCCACGCCCACACCCGCAGGCAATCTAAGCAGCTTTGCCAGCGGCATGCAAGTGGTGTGTATACCAGAGTCTAATACTACAATTCGACAACTTACTAAACTACCCTCTCTCTCTCTCTCTGTCTTTTAGAATGTGGAAAAGGTGCAGGAGCACATTTCGAAATTGATCTCACAGAACGAAGCCATCGTGGAGAATAAGGAAATATTGCTGCAAAAGAAATATCCCAAGCAATTGAATCGTTCGCGCAGCTTCAACAATGCCAACAGCAACAACAACAGCAACAGCAACAGTAGCAACAACAACAGCAGCAGCAGCCAGCAGCTGGGCGATGCAAAAGTCAACTTGGCACAGAGCATAGTACAAAAGCAGCAACAACAGCAGCAGCAGCAGCAGCAGCAACAGCAACAACAGCATGTTCAATTGCAGCAGCAGCAACAACAAATGCAACACATACAACAATATAGAGTCATAGAGCCAGTGAATGGTTTGCTCAAACGCAGCAGCAACAGCAGCAGCAATAATGCTTATGCAAATCTGAAGCCAACGCCTGTTGCTGCTGCCTTGAATGTGAAGTTGCCGCCGCCAGCAACAGTGCTGCAATCGCTGCAATATCGTCAGGATCCAGCAATGCCTTTAAACAAGCTCGAGCAGCAGCAACAGCAACAGCAGCAGCAACAAGCGACGCCCTCGCAGCAGCCCTTGAATCTATCCGCCAAAATCAAGCCAGCAAAGCTAGCGGCAGCAGCAGCAACAATAGCAACAACAGCAACGCCCGCAACATCCACAACAACAGCAACAATTGCTGCCAAACCAGCAGCTGTTGCGACGGCAGCTGCCAACAATTCGATTATAAAAAATCTATTGCTCAACGCACGCGGCCTGGCCGTGCCCATTGGCGAGGGCGACGATGCCGTCTACTCGTGCCCGATTTGCGCCAACGAATTCCGCAGCGCCGACGAGCTGAAGCAGCACAACAGCACCTATTGTCAGGACGCCAGCAGCAGCGCGCCCATCAGTCCCGCCTCCTCGCCCAGCAGCAAATACTTTCGCTCCAATTCCATATCGTTCAGTCTGCCCGAGCTCAAGTCGCACATGGCCAACTCGAAGAATCCGTTGTCCTTGGCCAAGTTGGCCTGGTCGCAGCTCAAGACGAAGCCGAGCAGCTTGGTGTTGAGTCGGCTGAGTGCGTCGCAGTCGCCGGCGCGCACAAGCAACAATGCGGTGACAACAGTTGCTGGCAGCAATGCGGGCAGCAGCGGCAGCAACAACAACAGCAACAATTATCTAGCAGCAACTGTTGCTGGCAACAATGCAACATCAACAATTGCTAGCAGCAACAACAGTAACCTGTACAGCAACAACATCAACAATCTAACAGCAACAATTGCCAACAACAACAGTCACAATCTACCAGCAACAGTTGCCGTTAGCATCGATGCCAACAATGTTGCTCTACGCTTCGTTGACGCACCTTTGCCCTCACCTGGCCCGCTGCTAGGCAAAACCCCGCTCGTCGACTACGCAGCGCCGCGCAAAGCCGCCGACGCCCAAGTTGTGATAACCAAAATGCACGAGGATCGCCTGGAGAACATCATCAGCGAGAGCTCGGCGAAGCGAGCGAAGCTGAGCAATGACAACAACGCCTTTGCGTTGCTAGCGGCAACATCAACAGCAACAGGTGTGCAACAGCAACAGTTGCTGTTCAACAGCAACAATCAGGACTTGCCTGGCTTCAACACGGGCAAGGAGGAGCGTTTGAGACGCTTCACCTCGTCGGGTGGCTCCATGATACCCATCTCCGAGTGCCCCGAGCTGGACAAGAGCCCGAAGATGATACGAACGCCGCTGCTGTCGGGCGGCAGCTTTCAGGAAATGTCGCCCCGATTGAGTGAGCCGAAACCAAAGCCGCCAGCATTTCTACTCAATGCCAGCAACAACAACAACCACAGCAACAGCAACAACAACTCGCAACACTTTCAATTTCCGCCCATCAATTCGATCACCGCCTTCAATCCCCTAACGCTGCCAGCTCTGAGTGAGTCGGGCAGCAAAGCCATACCCTATGTGCCGGGCATACCGGGTCCAAGCAGCCTGACATTGCTGCCAGCACCGCCGCCGCCGCAACAGTTGCTGCTGCAGCGGCCGCCAGCAATTGATGCGCCGTCATTCAAGAAGTCCCTGTCGCCCTTTGGAGGCGTGCAGAATTTGCCCAGCGAATTCAGTCGCCAGCCGCCCACGCCCGCCCAACGCAATGCGCTGCAATGGCAGAGCAACAGCAGCAACAAGCTGGCAGCAACTGTTGCTGTTGCTGGCGATGGTTTGAGCTTGCAAAAGTTCAATTTCTTGCGCATGGCTGACAATGTGAAGGAGCAACAGCAGCAGCAGCAGGAAGTTCGACATTTCATATTCGATCCGCTGCATGTGGAAACACCAGAAAGCGAAGCAGCAACGACAACAACAGCAGCAGCAACAGCAGCAATTGTGACAGCAACAACATCATCTCTCACAGCAACAACTGTTGCCAATAAGACAAAGTTCTTACGTCCCACCAGTTTGCCGCTGAAGCCGGGCACATTTACGCCCAAGCGACATCACGGCATCACACCGACTGCGAATACCCTGCCCTTAATCTCACCTGAAACGCCGCGACCGTCGAAGTCCTGTGTGCAGCTCTATCTGAATGGCCATGCCTATACCTATCTGGGCCTGAAGTGCAGCACCAAAATGTTTTACTGTACAGTGAACTGTCCGCAGCCGTCGTATGTCGCCGGCATGCACAAGTTGTCGATGTACAGCGTTTGGCAGGTGTGCGAAGAGAATCAGCCGCATCCGCTCGGCTTCAAGCCGAAGCAGGTGATGTCGCTCTATGACTCCAGGCAGAAGCTGTTCGGCGCAGGCTTCACTGTCGTCCAGGCCGGCGGCAACTCGCACAGCTATGCGCTCGTCAGCTCACAGCAAACGATCAGCAGCTGTTCGACTGTGAACAACAGTCAAAGCAAATTCTATCAGCACCAAACGAAACCGACGCCAGCGATCGGCGCGCTCAGCGAGGCGAATGTGGCGGCCAAGGCGAACGAGGAGGCAGCCAAGAAGCTGGAGCCGGGCTCTCAGCTGCTCGTGGGTGGCTATGAGTCCAATGAGGACTATACCTACATACGTGGGCGTGGGCGTGGTCGCTATGTCTGCTCCGAGTGCGGCATTCGCTGCAAGAAGCCTTCCATGCTGAAGAAACACATACGCACGCACACAGACGTACGTCCGTTTACCTGCAGCCATTGCAGCTTCAGGTGAGTCGCTCTCCTTCTCTCCTTTATAGCAACCCAATTCAACTCCTTCTTTTACAGCTTCAAGACCAAAGGCAACTTGACCAAGCACATGCAATCGAAGACTCATTTCAAGAAATGCATTGAGCTGGGCATCAATCCAGGTCCCATGCCAGCAGATGGTGAATTCTTGGACGTTGACGTGGAGTTCGACCAGCAATCCTCCACTTCGGCTGGCGGACGCACTTCATCCATGGCCGGCGATTCAGCTGATTCGGATGATTACAGCGACAATGAATCGGAGAGCAGTGGTAGGTGGCAGCTCTATATAAGGCATTATAGCTAAAGTATCTGGAAGGATAAGAAGAGGCTAGGTTATAGAGATTTGTGATTTGACAAGAAAAAGATGCGTAGAATAATTGAAATAGCAGCTCTGCGCAGGATTCCGGGTATATCCTAGTCGAGCACTTACCGCTTCTCAAAGTCTACTTGCTATAAAGTGTAAATTCATAGCTATAAACGATCATTCCGGGTATCTCCTAGTCGAGCACTCCCTAGAGTCGAACATTAGACCACTCTGGCCTCTTCTATACACAATATCTACTTGCTATAATCTGCATATTCTGAGCTATAAACCCTTATCTATAAATCTATCTATATCTTCATATACTAAACAACTTTTTCCCCCTCTCTGCAGACACAGATGAATCCAAGTCTCGCCTGAAGGAGCATGAGGCAGCGCGTGGCTTGCTCTCGCTCTCAATGACGCCGCCCATACCACAAAGTGTTTCGCCCTATCCCGCGCAGCTGGAGGCCACAATGTCCGCAGCTAGTCCAGCGAATAGCATTGGCTCTGCTGGCGGCACCTCCACGCAGCCCAAGCGTCAGGTGTGCTCCTTCACCTCGCCCAAGCCGCCGTTTGACTATCAAAAGCAGGAGCAATACTATTCGAATCCTGAGGAGTCAAAGCCCAAGCGCCAAGTGCCCACAGATGAGAGCAGTGCGCCCATGGACTTGACTAAGCCCAGACAAATTGCCACAGCAGCAGCAGCAACAGCAGCAGCAACAGCAGCAGCAACAGTTGCTACCATGGAACTGCCCAAGTCGCAGGCACAGCAAATGCGCGATGTCATTTTTGGTGCGGGCAACAATGAGTGTGGCTTCATGAAGACGTTGATCTCGGTCTCGGACAAGGTGCGCATCTCTGCTGAAATGGAGGAGCAGGCGAAGCGCGAGCGCGAAGGCGAAGATGTGCTGCTGCAGACGTATATCAAGGAGCAGGCGCTGCACAATGCTAAACGTAAGCAGAGCTTATATAGCAGCAGCAGCAGCAGCTACCTGATCAGCACCACCACCACCACCAGCAGCAGCAGCATCATCACTAGCAACACTGGCAGCAGCAGCAGCAACATGCCCATTGTGAGCAGCAGTCAGCAGAAGATTGGCTTGGTATATCATGAGCTGCCCAGCATAGAGGTGCATGAGCCCGAGGTGACAGAGCTGCCAGAGCTAGAGAGCGAGCAGCAGCAACAACAACAACTGCAAGCAATTGCTGTGAGCAGCCAGCAGCAGCAGCAGGCAACAGCAATAACTTCTGTTCCAGCGCCAGCCACACACAATGCCAATTTGCCGGCTGCTGTGCAGCAGCCAGATGCCATCGATTTCAAGGGCGTGCTTAGCAACAGCAGCAACACTAAGCCTGTAGCCAGCACAGCGACAACAGCAACACCCGCTGCTGCGGCCACAGCAACAGCTATAGTAAAAGTGTTGGCAACTGAAGAAAGCTACAAGTCCAGCAGCGAGACAGCAACAGCAACAGCACCAGCAACAGTTGCTGTCACAGCAACAGCAACAGCAACAACAACAACTGCCACAGCAACACCAACAACAACAACAACTAGCAGCAGCAGCAGCAGCAGCTATGGCGCACGTGGTGTGGTGCCCGCACCGCCGCCACCCATTGCCAGCGATGCCCGTCCTACTTGCCTGCTGTGCAGCAAAACGTTTCAGCGTCAGCATCAGCTCACGCTGCACATGAACATCCATTACATGGAGCGCAAGTTCAAGTGCGAGCCGTGCAGCATCTCCTTTCGCACGCAGGGACATCTACAGAAGCACGAACGCTCCGAGGCGCATCGCAACAAGGTGATGATGACGTCGACCTTTGGTGTGCCCACCACATCGAATCCACGCCCGTTTGAGTGCACGGACTGTAAGATCGCATTTCGCATCCATGGACACTTGGCCAAGCATTTGCGCTCGAAGACGCATGTCCAGAAGTTGGAGTGTCTGCAGAAGCTGCCCTTTGGCACCTATGCAGAGATCGAGCGGGCGGGCATCAGCCTAACAGAGATCGATACGAGCGACTGTGAGAATTCGCTGATATCGCTCAAGTTGCTCGCCCAGAAGCTGCTCGAGAAGGATCCCAATAAGCTGAGTGGCTATACGACGCCGTCAGGCATGCTGCAGCTGATGGGCGGCAGCGGCGGCGGCAGCGGCGAGATGCCAGCTGCCAATCAGGACAGCGCCTCGGAGGATGGCTTCAGTGCGGCCAACAGTGCAGCGGCCTCGGCCATCGCCTCGCTGGACAACGACAGCGCGGGCAATACGCCACAGCGTGCCAGCTCCATGTCCGAGGATGAGACTCTGACCAACGGGCTGAGCTTGAAGCGGCGCCTGCCCGCCAGCAGCTTCAGCAGCAGCAACGGCGACGAGAGCGACAATCCGCTGGAGACGAGCGAGAAGCGTGCGCGAAGCAATACGAATGAGTTGACTTTGCCAATTGTCGGCAGCAACTGACAATATATGTATATGCTGCAGCATACCTGAGTGTGGCCTTACGCCTGGCCAGCGCCAACGGGCCCCAAGCCCCATCTAATTCCAAATCCAAATCCAAATACCCATCCCAATCAGATACCAATTCAAATCCAATCAGCGAGCCACAGTGGCTGCGGCAATGACCAAAACATCAACGAGCGCATATCAAATGTCTAAGCATATCGCATTTGGGCACACAACAAAAACTCTAAAACAACAAACACACACACACACAACACACACACACAAGAAAGAAAAGCTTTCAAAGTGAAAAGCTGCTTAAAGTGTTATCTTAATCAAATAATTATCCATTCAACAAATGTTTAGAAATCCTCTTCGATCAGAGGTTTAAGTAAGTACAAAGTTCAATGAAAGCAGCACGAAAGCTTGTGTGTGCTTTCAAAGCTCTATTAAGTCAGAGTCTCTTGGATCTAAGACTTAAGTTAAAGAGTAAAGTAAAGTAGATGCTTTCATAGTTCGATTGAGCAAGTCATGATCTGCTTACAGCATTAGCTAAACACTATCGTAGTTCAAACAACCAAGCTTAAATGTGCTTTATAAAACAGCTTTAACGCTTTCAGCTTCTAAAAACTCACAGCTTAAAGCATTCGATGCAAACTTTCTTGTATTTGGCCAAAGCTGCCCAAACTTGTTCAGCTTAAATTAACTTTCAAAGCTAGAAACTTCAAGCAAAGTAGTTTTCCATATAAAAAAAGCTTACCATCGGGAACATTTCTTGTATTCAATTTAAACTTGTATTCGATATCTAAATCTATTTTACGTTATGTTGCAGCTTTCGGAAACTTTCAGCAGCTTTATGCTTGAACGAAAAGTTTTACAAGCACATTGCTTATATTCTGTTAAAATTGATTGAGGGTTGCCCAGCTCTTTTCAAAAAATGTTGGTATTCAACAGCTCAAAGCTTTCATGTGCTTTAGGCTTAAACTATAAAAAACTATAAAAATGTTTAGTTTAACATTTTTGTACCATCAAAATCTCAATAGAGCTTTAAATAGTGAAAGCTTTCGGCTTTTATAGAAGTTGTATTAAAGCAGCTTAAAGCTTTTGAAAACTATTATTCAATTTCTAGATGACATTTGAAGTATGTACTCAAAATTGAAGCTGTGTGTGTGCTTTTCTGTGTGTGTATGAGTTAATATATAGAAAAGTCAAGCATATGTACGATATACTATATACTATATACCATATATATATAATATTATATATAATGTCTAAGGGCAACTGAAGTTTGCAACTTAAGTATTTAGTTTAGTTCATTGTCAACTCTCAGCTACGAAAAAAAGTTGTTTCGACTCTTACTTTATATATATATATATTAGTATATATACATACATATATGTACAGTTAGTCCTAGTTAATATCTATATATATATATACATAATATTAAAATATATATAATTTATAATTTCCTTTTCGAAATGTTATAAAAAAAAATACAAAACTCCTGAAGTGCTGTGAGTCGTATCTATAAAATAAAAAAAATATAATAATTATTATGTAAATATGTTAAACAAATAAATATTATTTAGTTTACTCTAAGGCTTAGCCCAACCACCCACCATCCTATATATAAAAACACCCAACTATCCAAACTAAAACCAAGTTCTTCCTGATTTTGAAGTCGATAAAAAAACAATTTTTAAAAATTAAAAAACAAATTAAGTTTTTTTTAAATTCAAAAATTATTTTTAAAAATTTTTATATTTTTTTAAATAGAAAAAAATGTTGATATATTTTTTTTAAATTGAAAAAATATTAATATTTTTTTAAATTTAAAAGAATTAAATTTTTTTAAATTAAAATATTTTTTTAATTTAAAAAAAGCTACTTTTTTAAATTTAAAGAATTTTTTTAATTTAAAAAAATGTTACTTTTTTATTTGAAATTAAAACAAAGTTTTTTTATTTGAAATTTAAAGAAACATTTTGGTTTTAAATTTAAAAAATGCAACGAGACCACGAGACTCATTTTTTCAATTGTTTGTTTTCAATTAATTAACGATATGAATTATGTTAAAAACTAAAAAGAAAAATTTAAAATTTAATAATTAACTCTAGTTAAAAATTATGTTGTCATATATATATTAAGTTTTGTAGGCTAGTTAAATACATGCAGATAAAGTTTATAGAAATTTAGAAGTAATGCAAATTATTGTACAAAAAAAACAATATATATAAATATATATATATATTTAAATGTATATGTATGTTAAACAAACAAACAAACAACAAAAAATGAAGTGATTTATTACATTATTGTAAAATATATCAAAAAACAAAAACAACAAAAAAAAAAAACAAAAAAACTGAGCATGAAAACTTTACAAACAAAAAAGAAAATGACACAAAAAATAAAAAAAAAATTCAATGTGAAAAATTTTAATTTAAATCGTTTCTTTACTGAAAATATATGGCAGACATTATGAGTGGGAGGGAGACGGCAGAGGAGGGGCTGACTCCCCAGCGAAAACTGACACAAAAAATCCAAAAATTAAGGAAAAATAGTTAAGTATTTGCAAATTGTTTATATTTTTAGAATTTTTATTTTATTTTATTATATTAAAACACAATAATCATATTAATAATATTTATTAAATTTATGTTTGAATTTGGTTTTGCTTGTGCCGTGCGGCGATTGGTCCGCTGCCAATATCAAAGTAGACTAACGCACACATACATACATACATATGCAAGTCTAGCAGACCATTTTGAGTTACTCTATGCAAGAGCTCAGCTCACTGCACACGCACTAGGGTCATCTCGCTCTAACTTACATAGTTGATAACTTAACTAATTATTGTGAGCTGTGTCTCCTTTGCTTGTCACACATATATGCAAAGGCACACATGCACACACATACTTATGCATACATGGTGAAATTAGTTGAAATATAAATTTTATTAGCCATTTTGAAAGTTTGAAAGGAAGAGGGAAGGAAAGAAAGGATATGCTGAAGTACGTCAGGTTAGTATTAAAAACGCTTTTGGAAGTACATGTATTCCTGAAATATATGGAAATAGTTTAGTTTGGCATTAGGGAGAGAGAGAGAGAGAGGAAGAGAGAGAGAGAGAGGACGTCTTACCAGCAAAAAGGCTGAGCCCAGTATCAAGGCGCGCTCCTTGGCCGTTAGCTTCGGATCGCTAAAGTAAATATTTGTGGTATATTGCGATTTGCTGGCCAACCATTTGTGATCTATGGAAGCGCGCAGATCGCCACCAGAATGAATCTATATGAATAATAATATAATAATAATATTAAAATACATAAAAATATATTTTATATATATATTTCCCACCTTAAAGTAGCATTCCTTGGGCAAGCAATAGCAACAGAAGCCTGAATTGGCAGGTCCTTCGACACAGAAGACGGGCTGATGCGTATTGCCATCCTCGATGTAGAACTCGGGCTGTGTAAAGGTGGGCGACTGCACGACACGGCCCAGCACATTGCCCGGCGGTATCCAAATCTCCAGATTCTTGGGCTGACAGCAAATGGCGCCCAGTGCGAGCGTCTTGCGAAACACCAACGCCTCCTGATGCGTCTTGTCCAGCAGGTGCATCTGAAAGGGTCGTCCGGCGCCCCAGATCATGCGATTGTTCTGCGTGGAGCTCTCGGAGGCTGCAAAGATGGCATCGCCCAAAGGCGAGCGGACTACATAACGATTCTCCGACGAAACAGCGGTGAGTGCTAAAAGAGTATTTACCCAGAGTTCGATTAGCTGATAGATCAATATGATAGCTATTTGCTTACTCACAGTCATTCAACTCGAAAGTTTGCTCGATGTGCACAGACGGCAAATCGGCGAGGCAATCATACCCAGCCAAGGGTATAAAGGTGCGACTACCAGCAACTGTTGAAATGGGCAGAGGTATTCGAGGAGCGTCTACAGAGAAAGTTGAACATAATAATAATGAGTATAAATAGTATAAATATAACAAGATAACAAGTAGAATATAAATAGATATGTATATATACAGCTGTGTTCACAAAAATAGTAGTGCAAAATTTTATGATATGATTAAAACAATTTGAGTCGAGTATTAAAATTAATATATATATTTATATATATGTTCAAGTTGTTCAACATTTCAGTTGCACTACTATTTTACTGATCAGTTGATATACTTAACAGAAGTGATCTACTTGAGAGTGCTTGACTAGCAGATACCGTGCACATGTATATACATGCATATATAGGGTATATACTGTATATTATACTTATATCAGTTACAATTTCTAACAACCGAAAGGTAACACACTCACCTGTTGTTGGTCGCGGCTGTGAGGTTATGCTGATTTGTCCATCATAAACTGCAAACAAATTCAAAAAATTCAATTTACAGACTTAAATGGGTTAGCGAAATTCTTATAAATCGATCATTTGGTCAATTGGAGAGGGCTAAACAAAGAAAATGTTGATAAGGCGTTCATAAAACCAAAACAGAAACAGAAACAGTTGCTGATAAGATATAGATACGGGCAGTTTGTACCTGCTGACACACACACACACACACACACACACGTACGTGCCAGACCATATAATCCAATTGTAACATATACAGCTAGCAAAAATTATCAGTTACTAATAATAAATATTAGACATGAATCATTAGCATTTCAGTTCAAATTGGACTTCCTATTGGATTTTAAATATGGCAACATAAACATTACCTCGTGGCTCGTTTGCCGTGCTTGTTTGGGCCACACGTATTTCGCTGTCATATTGCAACGTGCGCACTGCATCATTTTGCAGCATTTTAATGCTTTTTAAATTTTCTTTTATACGAAGAAGCGCTTCGTTTGTTTTTTAACGCTTCTTTACAAACACAGATCAACGGACAAACTGTGTGACCAAAGCTGCCGAGTTTTTAAATACTGCTAAATATGGTGTGTGCTGGGATTGCGCTGCTCCCGATTGCGTTACTCATTTCTGCGTTAACATTGCGCATAAAAGAGCACACAGGTGGCCACAACAAATACGCTGGAGCACAGCTGTGGCAAAATTTTTGGCAAAATATAAAATAAATTGACATCCAAACCCTGAGTGTTTGTGCATATTCATTTACTTAATGAGAAGGCAACGTGCAGCAGGTGAGCTTAAGTGCAAATTAAAGCTACGAATTGAAATTGAAATTGAAATTAAAACAACAGTTGTTAAATGAGCCCAAACCCAAAACAACTAATGAGTAAGGGCGAAAGAGAGAGAGAGAGAGAGAGAGAGAGAGTAAGAGTGAGAGAACACATAACTTTACTTACGTTCATTTGAGCAAGCAAAGAAGAAGAGCGAAACGATTGAGCGAAATGAGTTGCTGCACTCGCACGCCGAGAGAGCGATTGGTAAAGAGAGCGAACGAGAGAGAGAGCGCTTTGGTTACGGCCATTTACGGTTAAATGCCAGTACATTTGAACAGGCAAAGAAGAAGAGGAAGACGACGACTGATTGGTATTTGTTATGGTTTAACAATATTTCAGTTAATAAACAATAGAGTAGCGTGAGAATTGCCATGTTAGCAACTGCCACTATCTCGATTGTGGGCAATCGAGCAGTGCGCAGACGCTGGAGCGGCATAAACAAATTGTGCCTGCCACCTTTAGACTCCTTTTACGCTGGCATAACGTCAGTTTACTTCTGGCTATCGCAATAGCCTGGCCGCGAACGCGGTCTCTCGTATCCACGCCCCTTCGCCCACACACACACACACACACACACACATTTATATATAACGGCAACAGCAACAAGAAGATAAGACGGCAATGTGCAATAATCAATAAACGTGCTGTTCGAAACTGTTAAGAACTTCCAATAAAAGTAATCGTAGATTAGATCCAAATTGTTCGTGACCCTTTAAATTTACGTCTTAGCAAACAAAAAAAGAGAAAAAACGAAACAAAAACATTTGCAAACTCTCCATATATTTTCTTACCAACAAAAAAGAAGAATTCAAGGGGGTTGCTGTTGCTCTCTCGCTCGCACCCTTCCTGTGAGAGTGGGGCACGAAATAGAAAATAAAGAAAATCCTATGCATATAAAAGCCAAGTGTACCGTTACGGCAAATAGTACAAATTTGATTTGAACGCAAGTAGGAAAACCTGAGCAGAGCGCGCGTGGGTCATGTCGCTGGAGGATCCGTTTTTTGTTGTCAAGGAGTATGCATTCTACAACACACACACACACACACATAAACAAATTCTGATGCAACCCTGTGCCTCCCCATTCCCCACTCCCCCCTTCCCCTGCCTTGTTCTTGTACATTTGCAGCGAGGTTTTCAAAGCGCTGAATAAGACACGCGGCCTTTATCTGCGTTGGCGTGAGCTGGGCGAGAACGGAGGCGCCGAGGTTGAATGGACCACAACGGAGCTGCGTAACTCGTTGCGCAGCATTGAATGGGATCTCGAGGATCTGGAGGACACCATCAATATCCTTTTGCCAAAAACAATCTCTTTGCCTCTCTTCTCTTCTCTTCTCTCTCTCTCTCTTGCAATTCCTTAACTCTCTCTCTCTCTTCATCTTAGCACGCATTGTTGAGAAGAATCCGACAAAGTTTCGCATCGATAATCGTGAACTCTCCAGCCGGCGCCACTTCATAGACAACACGCGCGATGAGGTCAAACAGATGAAGGATAAGATGAGCCTGAACCGGAACAGGGACAGAGATATAACTGCACATCAGCCACTGCTCGAAAACGAACGCAATCCCAGCCTCAATCACAATCACAATCAGAATCACAATCAGAGCAACGATTATCACTCGCACAACGATCGCACCTATTTGGTTGACTGTCCCAATACGCAATCTGTGGCCAATACTATAGCTGGCACGATGTCGGCGGCAACGGCAGCGGCAACGGCGGCTGCCACTCGGCACAGTGGCACCAAATACTCCAAATTAGAGAACGCTCTGGATATTGATAGTCCCAGTCATTATGGTGGCAATTTGGATAGTCCGGGCCATCGGTATGTGGGCGAGACGGTGTCCGTACAGCAGCGCATGATACAGGGTCAGGATGAGCAGCTGGACATGATCAGTGATTCCATTGGCACCCTTAAGACTGTTTCCCGTCAAATTGGCGTCGAGCTGGATGAGCAGGCGGTCATGTTGGATGATTTTGGTAATGAGTTCGATACGACCGAGTCGAAGCTCGACACGACTATGAAGAAAGTTGCCAAAGTTTTGCACATGAATAACGGTAAGTAGCGCGACGTTGGGTGGCTTGAAAAGTTTTCGAACTTAATTTAGGCTTAAACTAAATTAACAAAAAAGAAAAAGAAAAAATGTAAAAATACGATGTGGGTGATTTAAAAAGTTTTCGATCTGAAAAGAAAGTAAAAGCAGTTGCAAAGTTTTCATACACCCCTCGTATACACTTAAATTAAAATTTGAGAGCAACAAAAGTTGGAATATTCATTCAACTGCATGTATGTGCCTTATAAGTTCGAAAACTTATCAGACTACCCTCGGTTGCGTATATCTTCTACTTGCTCTACATGAATTGATCACTCCTTTCTCTTCCCCCCTCTCTTTCTCACACTCCCTCTCCCTTTGCAGATAAGCGACAGTGGGCCGCCATTCTCATACTCTGTGTGCTGTTATTGTTTGTGATAATTTTGTTTATTATTTTGTAATTTTATTTGTTTAATTCTCTCTCCGTTGATTGTAGTGTAAATTCATTAGATTTATATACATATATAGATATATATTTGAAATAAGTATAATTGCAAATTTTAAAATGAATTCAAATATTTTCTATATAGTATATATATATTTTATTATTATTAGCCAGACTACAAAACTTCTTAGCTGTATATACACACACACGTTTAAACATTTATTAACAAACGAAACAAAAAACAAAAAAAGAAGCAGAAATTTAATCATTAACAAATCGATTGTAAGCGTATTTCCAAAGACAATTTACGGCGTAGGCTAAATTGTAACACTTGCTAAACGGTACAATGTATATGTATGAAAAAGAATATATCTGTATATCAAAGAGAGTTATTTAAAAACAAACAAACAAAAACCTGTATGCAGTTGAGTAAATATATAAATAATTCAAAAAACAAACAAATTGTCTTTACTAACAGCGGTCAAGGCCACTGTTAAAGGAGTCGGCATTCCTCAATACTATGTTAAGCTGCTGTTATTTTTTGCAAACAGGTAAACAGTGCGAAGTGTGACCAGTGCACGTTAGTATAAAAACAACTACAACAAAATGCCTAAGGTAACTTTGAGGATCAGCCAGAGATCAATTTCGGTGCTTGGCGTTTGTGCTGTTAACTTGCAATTGAAAGCATTTTTTATTAAGTTTGATAACTTCATTATATTTAGTCCTTGCATGAATCACAGCAAATGTAGCAACAGTCGCCTAGAGCCGAAATGCCCTAACGGCTTTTTGTTTCATATGAAAAAGTGTGACCAGTGCACATCGAGCAAAGAAAACAAACATTTAACCATAATGCGCAATGCGAATTGGAGGATCTGTGAGAGATAAATTTGCTTTGCTTGGCGGTTGTCGTGTTATATTTCAATTGTGAGTATAAATCAATAAAAAAATCAATATTTTCATTCGTTTCTATAACTTTTATATGTAGGTTACACATGAAGCGCAGTAAAAGCAACGCAGCGGCCGTTGCCAAAAAGAAACCCAAAAAGAACGAAAAAAACAGCAGCGGCAGCGGCAGTGGCAGCGATGAAGAAACAGTTACAATTACACCAGAAAAAAAGACAAAGCCAAGCTACAACAGCTTTGAGCAGTTTCTCAGCCACATGCAGCAGCAGCGGCTGAAGGCTGCTGCCAATGTACATGAATTTGCTTTCAGAAAGAAACGAGTGCGTGTCTTGAGCTCGGCCAGCGATGTCAAGGAGCAGTGCAGCGGAGGCGTCGTCTACTGGATGTCACGAGACGCGCGCGTTCAAGACAATTGGGCGCTGCTGTTCGCACAGCGCTTGGCATTGAAGCTGGAGCTGCCGTTGACGGTGGTCTTTTGCCTGGTGCCCAAGTTCTTGAATGCCACCTTAAGGCATTACAAGTTCATGCTGGGCGGCTTGCAGGAGGTGGAGCAGCAGTGTCGAGAGCTGAACATCTCATTCCATCTGCTGCTTGGGCCGGCTGCGGAGCGTTTGCCGCAGTTTGTGAAGGACGAGCAAATTGGCGCTGTCATTTGTGACTTTACGCCGTTGAGGCTGCCACGCCAGTGGGTCGAGGATTTGGTCAAAGCTTTGCCAGCCACTGTGCCACTCACCCAGGTGGATGCCCATAATGTGGTGCCGCTTTGGGTGGCCTCCGAGAAGCAGGAGTATGCAGCGCGCACCATACGCAATAAGATCAACTCGAAACTGAGCGAATATCTAACCGAATTCCCACCGCTGATCAAACATGCGCATGGACAGGTCGAGGGAAGTGGAAGTGCGGATTGGACTGCTGCACACGAGATGCTCAGCTGTGATATGTCTGTGGATGCTGTGGAATGGGCCAAGCCGGGCTACACAGCTGCTTGCAGACAGCTCTACGACTTCTGCACTCGCCGCCTACGACTTTTCTATGACAAGCGCAATGATCCCACAGCGGATGCTCTCTCTGGTCTGTCGCCCTGGCTGCACTTTGGCCAAATATCGGCGCAACGTTGCGTCCTGGAGGTGAGCCGTTATAAGACCATCTATAAAGCATCTGCAGAAGCCTTTTGCGAGGAGGCGATCGTGCGTAGGGAATTGGCGGACAACTTTTGCTATTACAACGAGCATTACGACAGTCTGAAGGGTCTCTATGGCTGGGCATATGAAACACTTCAAGCGCATCGCAAGGACAAGCGCAGTCCGTGCTATAATCTGGAGGAATTGGAGCATTCGCGCACCTATGACGACCTGTGGAACTCGGCACAGTTGCAGCTCGTGAAGGAGGGCAAAATTCATGGCTTTCTGCGCATGTATTGGGCGAAAAAGATTTTAGAGTGGACCGAAACGCCAGAGCAGGCGCTAGAGTATAGCATATTATTGAACGACAAGTACAGTCTGGACGGACGCGATCCGAATGGCTATGTCGGCTGCATGTGGTCCATCGGCGGCATTCACGATCAAGGCTGGAAGGAACGGGCCATATTCGGTAAGATACGCTATATGAACTATCAGGGCTGTAAGCGCAAATTCGATGTCAACGCCTTTGTGATGCGCTACGGCGGAAAGGTGCACAGCAAGAAAGAGAATTAAGGAAATGAAGAATGTTTCAAGTGAAAGTAAAGAAAGTGAAAGTATTCAACTATTTTATGTTTATCAAGCTTCACTCTTCATTGTTAAAAGCCTAACTGAAATGGTGAAAAATTTTAAAAAGAGATAAAAACCGAATTTGAATTGTATTTTTCCAATCTTTCCGCAATTCCATTTTTAATGTTTATAAAAAAGTTGATTTAACATCTATATATGGGGGTCATACGCTAGGCGCCTAATCCTTTTCAGCAATTTTGGTTAGATGCTCCTCAATCTCCTTCTCATCGAGTATGCGATACTGTGGATTTGACTTGCTCACAAAGCCGATTTCAATGCCATTTGGTTTAAAGTCAACAGCCAGAACAGTGGACAGACAAGTGATGGCCAACTGTATGGCCTTCTCCTCGGACAGATTGTTTTTGTACTTCTTTTCCAGATAGCTATTGGCCTCAATCATTTTCGCACCCACCGAACAGGCACGGAAGCCGCAATAGTAGCCAGCCGGATCCGTTTTGTAGACGCACGGACCCAGCTCATCGTCGTAGGCGATTAGAACCATGCTGCAGCCCAAGGGACGCATCTCAGCATTCTGGGTATACACCTGATTGATGTCTGCAATGCGACGGCAGAGCACATCCACAGGCATTTCGTAGCCGTACTTATAGCGGAAATTGGCTGCTTCATAGCGTGCCTTTTGCACCTGCGATCGGGAGTCGGCTGCAAATTAGCAATCGGGAATATGAATATTAAATATGTAAATAAAAGCTGTATGCTTCTGCTTACCAATGCGTCCGGTCATCACGCAACCAATATTCTTGGTAATGCCAAACAAATGGGTCACAGTCTCTGGCACAATGTTCTTCTCCGTCACCTTTTTCTGGGTGGCCACAACGGCACAGTCGCCGCTCTTCAAAGCCACCGAAGTGATGTTTTCCTGAGTAATGGCCTTAAATGCATATTCTAGAGCCACCAGTTGGTTAATTATTTTACAAATTTGTATACTCTGCGCAATACTTACCCACTTGATAGAGGCGTCCCTCGGGCGAGAAGATTGTAATGTGTCTGTCGAAACCGGCTGAGCTTCCTCGGGACATTTTCGTATATTTTTAATTTGCCTAAAGCAGCAAATCGTTTTGCATAATTGGCATAAATTATTTCTATGGCGTTTTGCCTATCGCACTCACCTTTATTTTATTTAAATTTCCAACCAACAAGTTTTTTTTAATGTGCTTGGGTTTCGTTTTGCTCACGACAGAAATTTATAAAGTCATTCTTGACTAGGGATGGCTAAAGATATCGAAACATTGCGCGATAACATTCGCCCGTTTTGTGTGAATGGCAATAAAGCGATAGACTATCGAAATTATTTGCGTCTGCGAATGGCAAACGAACTGGAATAAGGTAAATATACGGCAATATAAAATAAGGAATCAAATAATATTAAGCGTATATTAAAAGTGCTAAATTAAGTATATGTTTGCACGCTCCGGTGGTTACGCATTACGAACATGCACGAGGATGACTTGAAAAATCAATTGACCATTGCGCGCAACGAGATAAACAACTTGAGGTACAATGAAAAAAAAATAAGAATTTCCATCATTTTGCTGAAGTTCAAGTTCAATGTTATTTATATACCTTGTTGTGCAGACAGCAGGTGCGCAATTTGCAGCATGTGCAGCGCAAGGACATTGAGACAATAAACCGGCTGCTGCAGGATTTTCGTTGCGAAGGCTGCGCCAAGGCCAAGGACAACCTGCAGGTGCGTTGCAGGTGAGTGGGGCCAGCTAATGCAATGATATTAATGCCAATGCCAAACAGCAGAACAGCAGCAATGATAACGAAGATGTCGCCCACTTCAAGCCCATTGGTATAATACGCACCGACTTCCCGGAGAAACGCGCAGTGCCGCGGCAATCGAGCGTGGGCAACCGCCTACGTAGCTTCATACAGCTTAGTGATGGCACTTTCACCAATCCGGGACACTCGCTGGAGGGCTTAGCCGATTTCTCACACATGTGGATTATCTATCATTTTCATCGTAACAATGCACATCCCAAGGCAAAGGTTGCACCGCCTCGCTTAGGCGGAGAACGCGTGGGCGTCTTTTCCACACGGTCGCCGCATCGGCCTTGCCCCATTGGATTGTCGCTGGTGGAGATCGAAAGGATTGAGGGTGCTAGCATAAGCTTCTTTGGCACTGATATGGTTGATGGCACACCTGTGCTGGACATTAAGCCATATATACCCTACTATGATGCACCTGTGCTAAGCGTTGACTCAGGTGTGTTCGACAACATCAACTTTCGATTTGTTGTTTCTATTGATTTTCCGTTGTCTTCAACCATAAGGTCGAACTGCTGCAATGCCCAATGAAAACAATGCCGACTTCTACGGCTCTCGTCAAGAGCCAGATGGCGAGGAATCCGACTTGGAATTGTATGGTGCCACAGGCTATACCGCCAACAATATAAATCCGGATGGCTTGAGCGGACAGCCACCATTGCCGAGTGCAGTGCGTGTGCCCAATTGGGTTGTAGCCAATCATCGTCTGACCGTCTGCTTCAACGAGCATGCCGAGGCGCAACTGCTGGAGCTGCAAGTGCATAAGCAATGCATCGTGGACATCTTGGAAGCGGATCCACGTTCCGTTTATCTACGCACAAAATATGGCTCACAAATATTCACATTTCAACTAAGCGAAGTTACTGTCACTTGCAAATTTGATGATAAAGCTGGAATTGTGACTGTGGTCCAAGTGCGACGCAATGAGAACATTCAAGTTGCTGTCCTGGACGCTGGAGAGCCAAACAATTCCTGATATAGCCGTGCATTTAATCTAAATAATACAGAATATAATAATTTCAACGGTTTTCAAAACTGATTCGCTTGCGTAGTAAAAGAAAAAGAAAAAGAAAAAGTTAATTATCTCTGTGTGTGTTTTAGCTTAAGTATTCAAGTTGAGGAGCTTTAAAAATGTAAACTGTTTCGATTATGTATAATATATATGTATATGAGGCATACGCGCTTATAATGTAACGAAAAGAACAATTGTGTTTGTATTTAGTTGAGTAATTTCAACAATATATTTAAGCATTATGTTCATTCTAATCTATATTCTTTCTAGATGAGTGCATCAATGACTTGGTTGGAGTTTCTTAGTGAGGCCAAATCATTTCTGGCTATATCATTGGAGTTAAATGACAGCTGGCAGCTTATAGAAAAGGTGAGTGAGTATATATCCGCTCTATACAATCGATTCTATATCTGTCACTCTATATCTTATAGGACAATCAAGAGCCCAATACTTTTCTGAAATACACGCAAAAAGTCAAGTGGAAAGATGAGCTGATTAATGTGGAATATCATGTTGTGTACAGCATCTCTTATCAAGTGCCCATGCTCTATATACAAGCTCATCGATCAGGTAAGCTGAATCTCT
This sequence comes from Drosophila leonis, assembly GCA_035045365.1. NCBI lineage: Eukaryota > Metazoa > Arthropoda > Insecta > Diptera > Drosophilidae > Drosophila > Drosophila leonis. Next base: position 727,950 of record JAWNPC010000485.1, read on the forward strand.
CTTTGCGTTTATCTATCGATTGTTATCAAGTAAAGTTTTGACTAGATGGTGGTCTCTTGGACATAGAGGCCACTTGGAATCTATTTATGCCAGATGCGCCGCGCCACGATCTTTATGAAATGCTAACGCCAATGGAGCATCCGGTGCTGTTTCGTCCCTTTATGACGCTGCATCCATGCCGCACCGGCGACATTTTAGCCCAATTTGGCAAACAGAGTAGAAATCGCATACTCACCTTTATAAGTATTTATGGACCTTATGTTAAGCTAGAGTTGTCCAATAGCTACGGCTTAATTAAGGAAGAGAATGTAATTTAGTTATAATATATATAGATGTATTTGCTATATTAAGGCTAGATATAAAAAGATTGTAAGCAGTTTTATAAGTATATGATCTTGTTGATAAATTATTAAAATTAAGTCTAATATGATTGCAAAAATCTATTTATATAGATTGTTTAAATAGACTCTAGATGTAGATAGATATAGATGTATTACTCAGATTGTTAAATATGTATACTCACTCTATAAGCATCGCTATCCATGTGTCAAACTGGATTTACCAAAGAACCCAAGTCTTTTTAAGAAATAAAAATAAAAACGAATTGTTTAATAACATCTATATACATAGATTATATTTATTATATGTGGTTTGTTTTAAACATTGATTATAGGCATTGGTTTACATAGATGGTTATGATCTTTGGTTATATGCTAAATGTTCTACCATATTTATTTATTTAATATATATTTTCAAAAGCCTTGGCACAATTTCAGAAAACCAAATCAAAGTTTGTAAATCATACAAAGCGAGTTCTTAGCACTTGAAGCTGTATAATGGCACATATATGAATTTGCTACAATAAAAACTATAGACAAGATGATATATATATGTATTATTATATATATATACAAATTAGAACAGATATATATAGTTTACTTAATTTTAAATTCCTTTGTATATACAATAGTTAATTATATTTCTTAAGTACATTTTCTTTTTTCGATTAATTATATATTTTTGGCTATATCTGATTTATTCAGGCTTTCTATATATATGCATATATATATACCATGCTTTATATATATTTTTGTTTGTTTTTAGTTTTAGCTGTAAATAAATACATTTTTAGTCTGCTGTTCTATAGTACATAGTTCTTTAGCTTATCCATATATCGAGTATATATATTTATTTATATATATGTATATATATGTTATATTTGTTAGCTTTTGCTTCTTCTAATAGTAATTTGTTTATATTTCTCTTCATTTATAATTAATGTTAACTGGCTACTGTGTGGCATTTGCATCCCATTTGAAAGCTTTGTGGGCTTCAGGATTCGCATTCGAAAAATGTTTTGTTTGCAAAAAAAATTAAATGGGTTTCTATATATATCTATATATATATATAGTTGCTTGCATTATAGACGAAAACAAAATTTGATATATATTTGGATTTACATATATGTATATATTTATGTGTATTTCGTGTGGTCTTGAAACAGTTTTATTTGATTAATGAATCCATTTATAAAGCATTTCAATAAATTATTTCTACTACTAAAAGTTTTCCCTATGCTCGTTCACAAAATGAAAATGGGTATATTGGCTTAGTACAGTGTCTGGCTGTACGTCCGTCCATCTGTCCGATTTTGAATGCATTTCAGCTGATTTTGTGACATAAACGAGTATTAGGCAGTCGATTACAGCCGACAGCAACGGGGTTTGTTTTTGTATTTAAATACATCTCTAGTCTAACATAAAGCTACTTTATAATGGCTGTAAATCTATATAAATGTATGCATTTGTGAGTTTACAATTTTAAAGTTGACATGAACGAGGGTTGCGCAAAAAGTAGTGAAGCTTCAAGTACAGATAAATTCAGTTGAAAACAAAGCCAAACAAATTAAAATGAATTTATTTTACTTCATATAAAAATCGTCAAAACAAATTTTTAATTCAAAAAATATTTTTTTATAATTTGTTTTTGTTTTTTATATAGTTTATTTAACAATGCTAACTTTTTAAGCTACTCTCGCATACTTTTCCTAAATATTTTCAAATATAATGTAAAATAAAGAAAAAATCAACAATAAAAAATGAATAATTTTTGGTCTTTAATAAATATATATATTTTTTTGAATTCTTCAAACTTCCCTCGCATATATATAGAGATATAGATGATAATACAACAACTGAGTATTGTTAATGCTCTCGTATAGTTAGTTAAAGTAGGTACTATGTGTTTAAGTATCTGTGTCTATATATATGATTAGCATTATCTTTGATATATCTTAAGTATTTTAGATATATATTCTAGATATATTTATATATCTAGATATATGTATAGGAATGTTTTTTTTTTCTTTCAATATATCAATTAAATTTCAACTATACCAAATGATGTATATATATATATATATATATATATATATAATTAAGCACACTATATATCTAGGAACTCGCTCACATCTATCTGTGTGTATATATATATATTGTTCCAATTGCAATATTATTATTATTATATATATATATATATATATATATATATATATATAATCTAATGAGAATCTAAAACTAATTTCTAAGTTTCGCTTTAGATATTGATTCGATTCTTAGATTCGTTCAGTTGCATTTCGTTATATATATATGTTTCGAGTATTTATGGAGCATATATCTATATATGTTTATACATATGTACATACATATATTATATATATATATATATATATATATATACGTAGTACTAAATCAATTGTATTTATTCTTTTGTTTTTCATATCAAAATTCATTTAAAGCTTCACCATTTCATTGATATTTTCTTTTTTTATATCAATTTACATTTTTGTTTGTTTTTCTATATATACAAAATATATAATAAATAAATAACATATAATATATGTATGATTCTTTGCATTGCTGTGTGTTTTCAAAAGAAATTTTCAAAATTTTCAAATTTTTAAACTCAATTTTCAATTAAAATTTAGCCAATGATATGTTTTTTTTTATATTTTAAAATATTTTAGGAACTTGTAAATCAAAGAAAATGTATAATTTTTTTGAAGTATATAAATTGAATCACACACAGCATCATGCAATAGTTTTTATACTCGTTCACGCACTGAAAACGGGTATATCAGGTTTGCTCATCTATAAGACTTTCTGATACGCAGAGAATTTGCAGCTTGAAATCTTTGCTATATATACTTCATGTGTGTAGTCTGTTCTGATAAAATACTAAACTACAATCCTGTCTCTGATAGTTATACAGCTAGAATCGATAAGCTTTTCTATAGATCATTTGATGATCTGCGCTCATTTGCCATTATGCGAAAAAACAAAACTATCTTTTACAGTTTCTTAGCATTCAGAATCCCAAATGGAATCTGGTCAGCTTGGCTACATCTACAAATTATATAACTAAGTCCATTTGGGCCCGAAGCAAATTGGAGAAATTTAATTTGTTTTATAACGTGAACGAGTACTAAGCAGTCGATGGTGCCCGACTGCAAAGCTCTTAATTTTTCTTTTAAATTAATTTCGACGGATTTAAATGTAAATATGTATCTATGTAAATGTGTATATAATTTTTATATATTTTTTTCGTGTTTAAACTTTGTGCATTTGGTTTTTGAAAATTCGCACTACGATGTTTTTTTTTTTTGGTTTTTGGTCTCATTTAAGTTGCATTATTGGACAAGTTTTACGTGTGTGTGTGTGTGTGTGTGTGTGTGTGTGTGTGTGTGTGTGTGTGTGTGTGTGTGTGTGTGTATGTGTTACTTACAGTGCCTAATAAATACATGTACCAATCTATATATATCCATATATATATATAGTACATCTAAAGCTTTCACGTGGTTAACACTGAGATTTCTTATGTCTAAATTTAACTAAAGCTATATACATATATATGTATGTATATACTATATATATATATATCTGTACTATCTGGAATGCATGTGACTTTTTGTGTAGTATTTCTCATTCACAATATTAAATTTTGCTATTAAAAAATGTATGTGTGTAAAGCTCTACCAACTCACTCGATACGAAACGATTCGAGAATTTTGCTAAAAAATGTTTAGAATTCCGCCTATGGGCAATATACATATATAATATCTATGGGGCTTTTAAGGCTAAGGTAAATTATGGACGGTGATGCTTCTGGTAACAATGCGATAATCATTATCTTCTAGCTCATCGGCTGACTCCGACGCCAACTGTCTGCGTTGGCCAATAAAGTCGCTCGATGCGCTGCGCCTGAATCAGCTGCACAACATATTGAAGAATCCACGACCTTTCTCGGAGCGCGGTGCCATTAGCATCGGCACTTGGTTCTTGTGAGTTACCTTTATCTAAAAGAGAGAGAGATAGATATATAAACTCTATTTAAATCTCTTTATACTTTGCTCTACTTACAGTGCAAGGCATTTGCATCCAGGGCTCGCCATCGATCTGCATGGGAAATGTTTTTTTGGTCTTGATAATCACCTCGCTGCACTGAGCCAGGCGGCGACCCGACGCGCGTAAACCTGTGCGCACCTGGCCCATATGCAGGCAGTTCTCCAAGCCAATTACCTCAATCAGGCGATCACCGAAATCTGCAATTGCAATTTCATTTAAGAGAGAGAGTCAATCTCGATGGTAGAACTCACATACCCTGTATAGCCACAGATAGATCCACGGAGTTGAAGCTGGTTGCTGAGAATTCTTTGTCGCTCGACTTTAGTTTTTTACTCTTGCCAAAGGGTCCGGCGCTCTTGCGTATGCGTTTCTGTGATAGATGCTCGCCCCACAAATTGGAACCGCCATGCGTATAGGGTATATTCAGCAGTGCTACACCCTGCAAGTGCGGTCCATTAGCCAAGTCCAAGGCAACGCCATCGCACTATTGATTGGGTAGAAATAGGTAAGTTTCTCTTAAATTTTATATTTTTTATTTTATATTTTATATTTTATATTTTATATTTTATATTTTATATTTTATATTTTATATTTTATATTTTATATTTTATATTTTATATTTTATATTTTATATTTTATATTTTATATTTTATATTTTATATTTTATATTTTATATTTTATATTTTATATTTTATATTTTATATTTTATATTTTATATTTTATATTTTATATTTTATATTTTATATTTTATATTTTATATTTTATATTTTATATTTTATATTTTATATTTTATATTTTATATTTTATATTTTATATTTTATATTTTATATTTTATATTTTATATTTTATATTTTATATTTTATATTTTATATTTTATATTTTATATTTTATATTTTATATTTTATATTTTATATTTTATATTTTATATTTTATATTTTAAATTTAATATTTTATATTTTATATATTTTTTGCTATTTTTTATATATTTTCTTACCACAATTTCAATATGCTCATGCAAATTTTTGCAGGAGGCAGCGAAAGTCTCTGATGTTGCATATTCGAAATACCAAAGTTTATTCTTCATGCGGCTATTGAATTTATGCGGATTCTTCTCGCGCTCCAAATGGAATTTCACACAAATTGCGGCGTCCTACAATAGAAAGAGCCAAATCAGCAAACAAAGCAAATCAGAAATTGCATTTGCATTTAGTGCAGGTGATATCCACAAATATATGCAGAGATACAAACATGCGGAACGTGCTTCAAAAGTTATTGCCAACTGCATTTGGCTGGCAGTGCAGTTGCCTCACCTCGGCTGGGGATGGGCGCACGCATTACGCATACGCAGCGTAGGCCACAGCTCGATTATGTGAAGCATATTCAGGCAGTGCACGCAATGCATGCAGTGCCTGTAAGCTAGCTGGCAGAATTTTAATTTTTGCATATTCGGCTAGCGACGCAACACTTGACAGAGCAGGAGTGCTGGCCAAATATGCAAAAAAAAAAACAGAGCAACGGCAGACGAAGGAGATGAAAGAAGTGTCAAGAGGTCGAGGAGAGAGCAGGAGCAACAGGTGATGGAGGACAAGCAGCAAGAGAAGGAGGAGAAGGAGCAGCGGATGCTGAGGGAGATAAAGTAAGAGCAGGAGGAACAGCAGCAAGGGATGTAACAGAAATGTTAGAAAGCCCAGGAGGAGGACAAAAACCAAGAGGAAGAGCTGAGCAAGAGGTGACAGCCGCAGGAGGAGCAAGTGCTTGTGGCCCAGGGCTTTGATTGCGCATACGACACGTTGCACATTTTGTAGGCGCATTTATTATGCACGTCACAGCGCCCACACAGCACACAGCACACAGCACACAGCTCACAGCACTCACAAACAGCCCACACACAGCAGGCACACACAACACTCACACCTGACTCGCTGGAAAAACTGAAGCAGCTTTGGCATTTACGTTTTGCGGCTGTTGCTTTCACAAAGCAAAATAAGATTAATTACACAGCTCCAAAGCCAAAATTGAATTATCAAGCTGAAAAGTGGAGGTGTGTGTGTGTGTGTGTGTGTGTGTGCGGTGCAGGTGAAAAACTTTTTAATTAGCCAGCCCTAGCAGCGCTGAGAGCCAGCTCAACTACTAAATTTATAACTAATATGCAGAGAAGCGCTTAAGGCCTTGAGCAACTGTTGCGACTGGACCTGGACTGGAAATATGGGCCATAAAATTCTGTTAAACAAATTGACAAACTGACACCGCAAGGTCATAAAGTCGAGCTGGACCGGGAGCAGTCATAAAAATTGTGAGCCCCAAACACAATATATATATGAGACGTGCAGCTAAGACTCGGGGATCTGTTTTTGGCATCGCAAAAGCGCAATTACATATATGTATATGTGTATGTGTATTTACCCCTTGCCCCGAAGTTCTTGCTCTTCTCATGCTCATCATGTAACGCAGAAAGTCCGCGCTTAACGTCAATTGTTGACGTTAAACCAAAGCGTCAGTGTGAAATACTTTTCATGCCGCATTACTCATACTCCACACACAACACACACTCAACCTTTAAGCTGCTGATGCTGCTGTTGCTGCTGCCACTTGAACTAGCATATCATACGCACACACAGACATATATGACAAGTTGCTGGGGAGTCCTCAAGATGCACACACACAGACACAGACACACGCATACACATACATGAGTGCTAAATGGAAAGCCAAAGGCGTTCATGGGTCAGAGGAGGCTGTGCGAAATGAAGCCGACAAGTGAAATCCCAGCGGCAACAACACGCACAATGACAACAACAGCAAACAACAAACAATAAACCACAACAACAATAGCAAGCAACACGCATGGACAGTCAAATACCCTGTAAGTTTTATATTCCAATTTTCTTTAAGCTAAGCATAGAAAACTAGAAGTGAGTTGAATAATAGGCTTTGTGTTGCCAGGGAATTAATTTGTATGCTCGCTCACGATGTGAAAAGCGAGTATATTGGCCTTGTAGTACCCTGTCCGCTTGCCTGTTCGTCTGTCTGTCTTAATGAATGCAAATCACTTTGTTGCTCTTATACTCGTATATATGTAGACATACAGCTGTGTGGACATTAGATAAAGCAAAGAATTTATATAAAGCTGTGTTCATAAAAATAGTAGTGCGGCTGTTCATAAAAATAGTAGTGCGACTGAAATGTTGCACAGCACAATTTTGTGATAAACATAAGATTTCCTATATAATCGTTATAATCTACATAATTTGTATAATATTTATAGTATATATATGTATATCAAATCTATATCGTTTCTCCATTCAACTCTCTTCTATATGCTCTACTCTTAGCAAAGAGTCAATCATTTTTTGTGAGCTCAGACAGACTTATAGTCGAAAGTATTTTGTATTCGATCTAAGAATGATATTTTTGATTTGATAATTGATGTTGAAGCTTCCCAATCAGTACGAAAATCATTTTCCATGATGTTGCATCTCATCTTACTCTCCACTTATCATATATAAATATATTCCGCACAACTCTCTCTCTCTCTCTCTCTCTCTCTATATATATATATATATATATATATATTCTTATTTATATTTCCATCTATTATGCTTTATGTGTTGGAGTCCTTTTGCTTTGTCGTCACATCCTTGTGGCATTTGTTTACTTTCAAGGGGTATTTGTAACAACAAAATCGTCGACAGTTTGCTGTAGACGCCTACAGTTTAAACAGACGCACATCAGGTCATAAATAAACTAGAACACACAGGCGCACACACTCAGAGGGACGCACAACCCACCAACACCCACACGCCCACACACATGTAATAAGAAACAGAGACAGAAATTTGATGGCATCTTTTTGTAGTATTTTTATATATTTTGTTTTGGTTGGGATTTGTTGTGGATCTTAATCGCATGGCTGGCAATTGTCTGTGTGCTGTATGGGTGTGCGTATTAGGCTGATATTTAGTTACGTTTGGGGGCAACGACAATGACAACGACAACAACTGGGGTATAGTGGGGGAAGGTGGGGTTTGAAGAGAGTGCAAAATGTTTGCACAAAAAGGATTTCAACTTTAGCCGCACTTGACAAATGGTGCAGCATTACAAAATACACAAGCACGCACACATCTATATCCCCTATATATAGCTATGCGAGTGCAAATATAAGAAATAAAAAAGTGTTCTAGTTGGGGAGTGCCTGACTGGCCGAATACTTGACTTCTGTGTTGAGCTGTTGTGGCAAAAACATTCACAAATTCTTATGAGTTTGGTTCTGATTATTGATTATGGGGGCATTACGTGAACAATATCCATAAAATAGTATCCATAAAATAGAGTACTCGATATATGGGCATACTCAAGTAGAATCTATGCATCAAATTTGTTGACTCTGACTTTTGATATGTACAAGATATGCTCGAAGAACAAAGGTTTGATAACGGAAAAAGTTATCGAACTTAATCTACGTATTATTACACTCTTATACTTTTGTAGTCTTATACGGTTAGATTGACGCAGCTGTTAATTCTAATACATATATCGTATAAGCTGCTCTTATGCTCTTACACTCGTATACTCATAGGCTGTCCTACTAATACGCTTGCACTGTTATACTCCTCAACTCTTATACACATACTGGCATACTCATATACGTAGACTGCAATGCTCTTTTATATAAGTGAACAGACAAGCAGAGAGAGCTAGCTCCACTAGGTAACCACCTGAAGAAGATCAACCGATCTTATATACTCTTATACGCGTATACTATTATACTTTCTTATTTATTGACTTATACCCTTTTACTCTTATTGTCTTATACCCTAATTCCCTTATACGTATGTGTCAATACTCTTATTGACTTATACTCATTTACTTTCATTACCTTATATTCTCATGTCCTTATACTATTATACTCTAATATCTTTATGCTGTTAGAGATTTATACAGGCATTTTATGCTAGGCAGTTGATCCTAATACTCTTATACTCTTATACTATTATGTAATCTTATACTCTTTTGATTTGTTTACTTATACTTTTTAACTCTTATTGCTGTATACTCTAATGCTCTTATACAACTTCGCTCTAATGCCTTTAGATTCTTATACTATAATATATTTGTGCAGACAGGCGGACAGGACATGCTAGATAGATATGACAGTTGTTCCTATTACTCTTCTACTTTTATTCTCCACTGTTTAACAGGTAATGATAGATACAAGAGTGCATACCAATACTCCTATTCTATTATTATCTAATCTTTTACTCTTATACTCTCATATTATTCTGCAACAGAGCTAGATGAGCTCGGCTGCATGACTTCGAGCAATTTAAACGAATTTACCCAGCTTGGACATGTTCAATGGGTATAAACAGTAAACACCATCGCTCGCAGGACCTTCGACTTCGGCTCCTACCCCTTTTTGGCGTTGGTCCCATGTGGGCGTGTTTTCATTCTGATTAGACGCAGGACACGAGTCAAGTTTGCGCCTTGCTGATTTGTACAACATATCCGTTTTAGTAGTTGCCACTTCTTCGCTTTTTCGGCTTTCGCTTGTCGCTTCACGGCTTCTGTGTGACTTTCGTTCGCTGACGTTCGTATCTGTATGACCTGCCTGCTTACATGCTTGCCTGTAAATTTGCCACTTAACCTTTCTTTATGGCCGCATTAAATCTTCGCCAGCTACTTAGTCGGGTGCGTTTTTTCTTCGTTCGTTTTGATTTCCACTTTCGAGGCCAGGCGCAGGACCTTCTGCATCTTGTGTTAAATTATTCAAAAGATCCTTTAGCCAGAAAAACAAAAAAAAGAAGAAAAGTAAAACTTTGGCCATCTGATTCACATGCTTGAATTTATTGCTCGATTGGGTTTCTTTCTGTCAAATCGTCCCTGGGGCTCAATGTGTGTCCGTGTCACCCAGGACTCGTTTAAGCCACTCGTTTGTCGGCAAATAGTAATTAGAGAGCAAGGCAAGCGCCTCCCGTTGTCTGCTGCTCATTAATTTAAATAGTGCATAGTTCGCATATCCTGTTGATGTCCCTTAACTGTCGTCCATTACAATTTGGGGACATTTAGACATTAGGGCAGTGGACATTGGTCTATTAGACAGAAGTGTTGATGAGCTGATGGGAAGTATGGGAAGTCTAGTATAACAGAGTTCTACTGTAAGTTGCCAGCAATCATTGCTGGAATTACACTTCCTAAACTTAGAGGAACTTGAAGTATTAATTGTTTCTGAGTTTTCATTCAGACCTCGGAATGGACTTTGGGATGAGTTGAATTCTTCTTTAGTTATTGAGATCAAGTTTTAAAATAGATTTTCTGTGAGGCTCTAATGTAGATTTTCCGCAATTTGTGACTGAGATTGTAGGTATGCTGCTCATCTGTCAGTTAGACGAGAACTTTAGCTAGACTTTGGGCTTAGACCAGCGAAGTCTTTAGCTCCACAACAAATTTTGTCGCATTTATTTGAAGAGTAAAGAGTAGTTAATAATGTAGAAGCTCTGCTGCTCTACTCTGCATAGTAGCTGAAATTCTGAACTCAAGTCAGAGTTAGAGAGACTTAATTAGGCTAAACTCTTAGCTCTAATGCTTTCCGCAACAACATTTTAGATTCTACTTCATTGCGAACTATCAGTTATATTAGAAGTTGACTGTGTATCAAATCTTCACTCAGACTGTAGGCTAGAGTTTGCTGTAAGGTTAGCTTTGTAGTGTCTACCTAGTCCTTGTTGGTCTATAAGTTACAGATTCTGGTATAGACCACTCTATATCAGCCTTCATGCAGCACTTTAGGCTAGACCAAGCCAAGCCTTTAGCATGATTACTGTGGAAGTTCTAGAAATGAAGAGGGATTATGCCCTTACAATAATTGTTTTCTATCAGCTACAGATGCCTATCATGCATACATCAAGTCTTTATTCAGTCTTTGTTGTTTGTTTTATGCTCTTTGTTCCATTTCTAGAATTAAATTTCTTCTGAGCCCGAATTAGTTTGCAATCAGCTCACAGTTCAGGCTTTGGTATTTCTAGCTCGACATTTAACCTTATCAACCCAAGCCCAATTATGTGGCCTATTGATTCAAGTCTATTTGCATTCCACTGTCCTTTGAGCCCTGATGTTCGCGCGCGCTAATGATTGCGCTGTTTGAGCGCTATCAATCGATGCATTTATGATGCAAATGAGCCGTCGACTGTAGTTGATTGAATGCCAGCTATTTGTAGCTGTGTTTGCCTCACGCTCTCTCTGTGTGTGTGTGTGTGGGTTGTGTGTGTGCAATCAACTTTAGCCACATTTGCAATTGGGGCATGTTGCACGTTGCACGTTACATGTTGCATGTCTTTGTGCAACACTCCGGCAATTTGCGGCAAACGTGAAATATGGAAATTTTTAGCCATTGTTATTTTCACTGTTGTATACCCTGTATAAATAGCAAGTGAGTTGTATATGCTCAACCACAGGCAGCATGGATACAGTGCTGTCGACTGCACCACTGCTTAATACATGTTTAAGAGCTCCTATATGAGTCGAACTTTCTGATATAAGCACCCTTTGTCATCTAGAATTGTTGATTGTTCGCTCATGTGAGTGTTCACTGCATTCGCTTATCTATTTCCCCAGCGCTTTTGTTTGAGTTTCATTTCATTTTCTGTGCAGCTCTCTCGCGCGGCTTACAAGTTTATGGCGAAATTTGCATTAGAAAGCGAGGAACTGCACTTTTTCAGCTTTTTCAAGTTTTCATTTCGCGTGCATTTGCCAAGTTGCGAGAGCTAAAAACGGCGGAAATGTGCGCCACGTTTTGCTTCCATACACAAATCACAAATGCTGAATAAATGATTAAGCAAATGAATATATAGCCATATGAATTATTGAATACTGTGAATAGAGCTCTGCATTCGTATATTGACTTAAAGCCAAAGCAAACCCAAAGACAGCTGCAATGAGTATTACTGCAGTTGACGCAGTTGACTTTCTGTTTAAGCTTCTTCTGCACATTTAAGCTGTATTATATGGAGATTATATGAAGACATTTCATTGTTTGTTGTGATACTATATAGAGTTGGTATAAGTCAAATTCCAAAATTCCTTGAATAGTCAATCTTTGAACTAAGTAAGCTCTTCTGTCGAAATTTAACTTTGAATAGCAAAATATAGACAAAAATTGTTGGAAAGTTGTTGTCGGAAAGCAAAAAATAAACGGGCTTTGCCAGCTATATAAGAAATTTGATTGAATATATGAGAAAACTTGATAGAGTAGTAAAAAATTGAATATTAAAAAATTTGGCGATATGTTTAAACGTATAAAGTAGAAAGTTGAGCTCATGTATGAGCTCTTAAACATGTATGAAACAGTTGGGATTGATTTAGCCGAGTGTGGTCGATTTGGAGATATTCAAAATCTAAAATATTTATGAAATCTGTGTATGGTATTCGTTACAGATATCTACATACATATATACCAAATTTGGTTTAGATTGACAATTGTCTAATCAGCCAAGCAGCTTGAAGATTGTCTCTAAAGTCTCTTTCAGTTGAGCCTCCTAGACTTAGGATATATGCCTGACTATGCTGATATGCTGACAACTTAAGTAAAACCAAGTTTTTACAAGTAAAATATTTAATTTTTAAAGAAACAGAGAGAGAGAGAGACAGTATAGAGATATCTGTTACTAAGATTATCAGATTTCATTTCATTAATGCTTGTCACGCACCCTCCGTTAGGGTATACACTCATATGTTGTTGTGGCTAGCATGCTTGCTGTCGTGGTCTGCTCGGCTTTTAATATGAAATACTTTCAAAGTGCAGAAACACAAATTGTTGACTGCTTAACCAAAAAAAAGAAGAAAATGGAAGCAAATAAACAACAGAGACAAGCAAACAGAAAACAGGGGATGATTTTTAGTTTACTTACCACGCCAACGGAAAAATAATTGTTGATAATGTTATAGGGCACTGTGCAGTCCTTGTCCGATTGCACTTTGATGGGCTTTTGCGGAATGTTGCTGCTGCTGCTGCCAGTTGCTGCTGTGGGTGTTGTTGCAGTGGCTCCCATAGTTATTGCTGAGGGTGTTGTTGGTGTTGTTGCTGTGAGGGCTGCTGCTGCTTCTGCTGCTGTTGTTGCTGTGGGAGTTTTTGGTGTTGTTGGTGTAGTTGCTGCTGCTGCTGCTGCTGCAGAGTGTGTTGCGTTGGGTGTTTGTGGCGTGCTATCCACTTGACGTTGTCTGCTCTGTTGCTCGTTGTTATTGCTGCTGGTGTCGGACAAATCTAATGACAATGTAATTTGCCGCTTAACAATGCTCTGCTGTTGACTATTATGATCATCGCTTTGATTATGCTCAAATGCTTCTGTTGCTGCTGCTGCTGCTGCTGCTGCTGCCGCTGCTGCTTCCGCTGCTAACTTTTGCTGTTGCTTGTGCTGCAGCAGCAATGTCTCCAGCGATTGCTTTTCCGTTGCATCTGTTCTGCTTGCTGCCAGCATTTGTGGCTGATTGCTGTTGCTGCCACTAGAGTTGCTGTTGCTGCCACTTGAGTTGCTGCTGCTGTTGCTCTTGTTGCTCATTGTAGCAGTTAATGTTTTTTTTTGCACCCGTCTCGTTTCGAATGTGGACATTGAAATGCTCTTCGTGGTTGTGCAGCCACTTACAACAACATTCTCACTTCGTACCACCTCCAGCTGCTGCTCCTCCTCCTCCTCATCCTCCTCTTCCGTAGTTGTCATTGTTGTTGTTGTTGTTGCCATCATAATCGGTTTGTCCGTTGACATGTTGTCGTTGCCACTGCTGATGCTGTTGCTGATGAAGTTTTGTCGCTGGATTTCCTCGAAACGTTCGATCACCGATTTGTCGACCACAACGCTCTGCGACAATTCAATCACCTTCTGCATGTTTGAGTGCAAAGTTACCTGTCAAACAGACCAAAACACAGACAGGCAGAGAGACGGTGAAAGAGAAAGAGAGAGAGAGAGAGAGGGAGGGAGTTAGAGACATATGTATGCTATGTGTGGCAACATTCAAAATTAGTTTGTGTAATCGTTTTTTTTTTTTTTGGTTTCCGACTCTATTGCCCTGCTTTCGCCTCCCACTCGGAACCACATTCAATTTGCAAAACTGAAAAAACTTTGCTAGATAATTGGATTTTTCTTTTTAATTTACTTTTGCAAACTGTTTGCCAGTTTGCCAGAGTTTGCACTTCTAGTAGTTCAAATGTTCATTGTCAAGTTATTCACGACTTTGTCGCATCTATCGATACATCCATTGGAATAACTAGTTCAGTTTACTGAATAAACTTAGTCGTCGAGTTTTATTTACCAGCTCAATTTACTGAATGTGTTAAGTAGTTCAATCTATCGATAGTTAATTTGAATTTCTAGTCCAGCTAAGTGAACAAACTCAATTGTTCACTTTTGATCGATTCCCTACCTTTTCGAGCTATAAACTATCGATTGTTTTTGTTTTGTCAGTAATTCATTATTTTGAGTAATTCATGATGATTGCTTACCAATAGCATTAAAGTTCAATTGAAGCAGCTCACTCAAGAGAGCCGTTTAACGATCGAATTGCAATTTCTGTGTTTCGCTTACCTTGGGACGCATTTCCTCCACGGTGAGCGGTGTGTTGGTTACCTCGATGCTCCAGCGATCCAGGCTGACGGTCGAGGAGCGCTTTATC
Organism: Drosophila leonis; assembly: GCA_035045365.1. Classification (NCBI taxonomy): domain Eukaryota; kingdom Metazoa; phylum Arthropoda; class Insecta; order Diptera; family Drosophilidae; genus Drosophila; species Drosophila leonis. Next base: position 743,012 of record JAWNPC010000485.1, read on the forward strand.
TTCTCCATCAGTTTGGGTATATTCTCACCCTCATAGCCGCCGCCCCAGCGCAGACAGCGTGCCAAATCGTTGCCCGTTCCAAGCGGAATCACCCCAATGGCGGGCTGTGTGGCCAGCTCAATGGAATCTGTGTGGTTGACATCGTTATCATTTACTGCTATTAGCAAGCTTTTACGGCTGCTGCTTACCCATTGCCTCGAGCACCCAGCCAACGGTGCCGTCGCCGCCGCAGCAAATGACTTTAAAATTGGGCAGGTCCTTAAAGAGCGTAAGTCCTGCCAAAGAATATACAGTTAAGTCGATGCTTGTTTACGCTGTGCTGTCTCTAGCTACAACAGCAAACAGACAGATAGACGGATATTACATAAAGCCACTATACTCGCTTTTCACTTTTCTCTAATATCATAATATGGGACGTACCTTCCTTGGGCCCACCTTTGGACAGATCGTACACCTGCCTGGGATTGAGCATATATTGAAATTTGCGTAAAATGCGATCGCCCTGCCGTCCTCCACTCTTGGGATTCACAAAGACCAGCAGCGGGCAGCTTAGTTCATCCGGCGGCGTAATTTGAAAGTGCGTTGCCTGCTGGTGATGATGCATATGTGATTTCTACTCAAGTTTCGACAAGTTTTGGAGTTACGATTGGGTTTAATTTTGCAGGAATTGTGATATATATACATACGATACATATACATATATATATATATAGAGAGTTAGTTGTGATAGCAAAGTAAATATACAAAAGTACAGTAAGCGAGAAAAAGTATGAATTGAATGTGGATTAGTTCGAATTTGCCAATTGTTGGGATTTGGTTGGAGAATTGTTCTTAATTAGGTTGCAAATGGAGTCAACTCACTTTATGCGCCTGATTAACTGAGCGCTGACGATCCAGGACAGCGGGACAGATTGCAGTGGGCGGCACAATTAGCTCCGCATATTCGCCCAAAGTGCATTCCTTTTTCACAGACGAGGCGCAGCGATTGTGCAGCTAGAAAGAGAGTGAGAGAGAGAGAGAGAGAGTGTGGTAGAGTGAGACAGCGATAAGCCTTAACGAATTCTGCTAACCAATTAGCCAGCAAGATGCAAAGTAGACCCAAATAAAATAAAATAAAAATCTGAATTATAAAAAGTGAATTTTTAGCGCGCGCCTGAAATTCAATTAATGCCTCACTTCTGGCCCGGCCGACTGGTCGTATACGTATTTATTTGACGAGCTCTTCGCACGCTTGCTTAAGCGCTCATTTCGCTTTAATGAATTCGATTAAAAACTTTGTTAGCAGCGAACGCCTCCCACCTCGCAAAATGTTGTTAATTTACGCCTAAATGGAATTTAAGCACGCCTCCATTTTGCTCTATATATATATGTAAATATATATATATATATATATATATTTATGTATTTATGTATTAATGTAGGAGCAGCTACTTATTTTGCTCAGTGTATTGCACGTATGTGCCGTTAGTATCGCGTGTGGCAGAGACGTGTGAAATTTCATGCACCTTTAATGCCCGGCAAAATGCAAATGGCAAATGGCAAATGGCAAATGGCAAATGGCAGTCAGAGTGTGGAGAGTAGCACGACTAGAAATTACCCTTGCTATTGTCAGACAATATTCTATGAGCATATATATGTGTATATATGTACATATGTACATATGTATGGACCTCTTAGTCTTATACTTTAAGTCGATGCTTATGGCTTTGACTTGCTATGTGGGAAATTTTATACAAAGTAAAGTTTTCCGTATCTATGTGAACTTTATGAGAACCTTTATACTTCATTCGAAGAAGTTTAATATCGATTTATTGAAATGAAGGCAAGTAATTGATCATTTTGAATAAATTTGATCAGTTCATAGGAGGATCTTAATGTAGGAGAGCCAGCGTGGAGGATATTAGTACTCTTATACATTTATATTCTTTTTCTTTTCTGTTCTTCTATTCTTCTATTGATCTTTTACTATTTTATTCTTCTATTTTCCTACTCTTCCACCTTACTACTCTTCTATTTTTCGACTTTTCTACTCTTGTAATCTCCTACGTTTCTCATCTTCTATTTTTTATCTTTTTCACTATTCCAGTCTTCTAGTCTTCTAGTCTTCTATTCTGCTACTTTTCTACTCTCCTACTCTTCTGCTATCCCACTTTTCTACCCTTCTACTGTTCCGATTTTCGACTTTTGTACTCTTCTATTCTTCTCTTCTACATTTCCGCACCGCCCTTTTCTACCCTTCTACTATTTTATTCCTATTTGTATCTTCTTACACTGTTATGATCTTATACTCTTTTACTCTTATACTCATAATGACTGATAAGTTAGATCGACTCAGCTGCTGATTCTAATAATCGCATATATTTATACTCTTATACTCTTGTAGTCTTATACCTTATTGACTTGGCCACACCTTCTGCTACTTGTTACATACATACAACAATAAGCAATCCACCCTGTTTATGCCTTTCCAATGCAGTCCAGGGTATAATTACGAGGTAGACTCATATTCTTATCACACAGAGAGTTATGGCAGCATCTACGGCGAAGTTCTTGTGGCTTGTGTTGTGGCTGTGCTTATCGGGCTTGCCTCGAGACCTCAACTATTGACTATTGCAGCAACGTTTCAGCTTTTGAAACATTTACAGAAACTTTTGTAGCTTTGGCAGCATTTGTGTTGCTGTTGATGTTGTTGTTGTTGCTGCTGTTGCTGTGTGTTCCAGTTGCTGACTGCAGATAACGAATTCGGTATTATCTAGCGACAAGCTGCACGGTCTGTCACAGGCAATGCGCCAGACAAAGTTGTTGCAAGCAGTTGGCTGTGCCACAGGCATGCTGTGGCATGCAGCAGTAGCATAATTTCTTTGAGACGTGACAATTCGCCAACCAAAAAAAAAAGAAAAGGAAAGCAGCCAACCAAGTGCAAGGCACAAGTGTGAGTCGTCTGTCGCCTGTGCCGCTGCGTGTAGTTAAAATCAGTTGAGCTTAACAAGTTTTTTGCTTGAATCAAAACAAATAGGAGCCAACGGCCAAAGCAACTGAGCAGACGTCGCTCTGTGTTGATCAAAATAATTGAAATTCTACATATTGAACGAATTCCACAAGCTTGTGTACAATTGGAATGTCTTCTCTCAAACTGTCAGTGTCTCAGCTTCTCACTTTCTCACTGCCTCACTTTGACTGTCTCTCAGTTGGCAACTGTCTTGTTAAATAAATGCTTTGAAGTATAAGGGAAAAATGCCTTCAGCATTTGTCGCCCACCCCCAACCCCCAACCCCCAATCTCAAGTCCCAACTCCCTCTACATTCTACAATGCCAACAATTTTATTTTTATTTGCAAATTGCAAACAGTTTTCAAATGTACAATTTACAAAGATTGGCTTTAACTACAACGAGGGCTGTCTAAAAAGTAAACGAGCTTAAAGAGAAAATTGCAGAAAATCGAAAGAAAAATTCAAACTGAAACTAAAATCGAAACTAAATTATGAATAAAAATTGAAATTAAAACTGAAATTTAAATACCCGACGGTTGTCTGAAAAATTAACAAGCTTTATGTAAAAATAGAAAAATTTAAGATGCAATAATATAAAAATTTAAATTTAAATTTAAAAAAATAAAATTTACAAAAAAAATTGGATTATATAATTATTTAAAATTTTTTTAGACTACCCTCGTATATATTTCACAATTTTCATAATACATTAAAGGTAAAATAAGTTAAAATAGTAAGTAATTTATTTAAATTAATTATTTATATATTTAAATTTATTATTTATTAATTTAAATAAATTATTTATTTATTAAAATTAATTTTTTATTTATTTAAAAATATTATTTATTCATTTAAATTAATTATTTTATTTATTTCAGTTAATTATTTATTTTTTTTATATATTTACACAGATTTCTTAAGCCTGCTTTAACAGCTGCTATATATATGTACACTCACCATCATGTGGCACCAGCGACAGGTGAGTCCCGTTATGCCGTGGTAGGCCTTAATGCGTTTGCGGCACTTGGAGCAGCGACCATAGCAGTTGCCCTCGACCCAATGATGCAACAGATCTCCGCCACATTTCGGTTTCTTCGACTTCACATAGGTTGTGATGCAGGAAGCAGGGGCATGTTGCACGCAACGCTCATGCACCGTATACTTGCAGACTAAATAGATATGGTAGATATAAAGATAGAGATATTAGCTGAGATCAACTAAAAATGTAGGAAAAACTCAATGAAAATTTAGCTAAATTATTTTTTGAATATTTCATTTAAATGTATTTAAAAAATATTATTAATTAATTTTAAATCATAAATATACAGGAATATATAGCTATATATAGAGCGAGAAAAGGTACACGAGGGTGGTTTAATAATTTGGGAAAACGAAGAAAAAATGAAATTGATTTTTGTTTTTTTAGTTTAGATTTATATTATATATATTTATACTGGAATATTATATATATAGCCTATATATATTATATGGCTAAGAGTCCATATAGCTTATATATATATATATGTAAACTTGTTACAATAGAAGTTTCTCAAACCACCCTCGTCTATTAATAGTGTAAATCTATTTTAAATATAATTTGCTTCAGTTTAACGAGGCATTAGGTATATGATAGGTTTATATATATGTACATATATTATATACAATAGTGTATAGTGTGTATATATAGTATCTAATATATATATATAGTATATGTATCATATACATCTAACCCTCTTTGATACTTACGAACACAGCAGAGTCCCTTTTTGCCAAGGCCGACCAACATATTTAGGCAGAGATTGCAATATGCTGGCTTGCTAAAGTGCTTCAGGCGCCACACATGAATGCCATCCTCTTTGAGTGTAGTGCTGTCGACACCTGGAAAATGGAGGTGAGGGGAGAGGTGGGTGTGTTAGGGCAGGTGTGTTAAGTGAGTAGCTTGATATATGTATATGGCATTGGATGCAGGCAGTCGCCTCGCACAGTTTTGCATACGTGCAGCAGGAGGCAAAAAAATGCCACGTTTACTATTTTCACATTTTTGTTCTACTCTTTTTGCAGAACTTCTGTGTACCTGCTGCAAATGACTTGATTATTGAGACAGGCACGGCAGACAGGTGAGGTGGCAGTGAGAGGCAGCGAGGCGATAAATGCATTGAAAGCTTCACAGCTACTTGGCTCCGACGCACACACACACACACTCAACTCACACTCACCTAGCAGGACGAGCAGCGGGATGGTTGTCATGCCGCCACGTTGCCATTCATCCAAGGACACTGTGCCATCGGCATCATAGTCAATTTCAACCATCATCTCTTGCAGTATCTGTAAAAGCAAAAAAAAAAGTTGTGTAAAAATGGGCTCGAGGTGGAATTTTCGTTGCTGTATGACATCCTGATTGACGTTCTGCGGTGGAGTATGGCAGATAAAGGTAATTTTACTTTGCGACTTTCGGCTTTTAACTTTGACTGCAACGGAGATGGGGAGCGCGTAATTCGAGCAAAATGTATACAGGTAACCTTATTACGATTGTCTGCCACACAGCAAAAAAAAAAACGAATTTCACTCTATTCTTTATTGATCTCTTTCAGGAAATATAACAAATGCCTGACTCAGTCATTGTGCAATGCGGCGTATGCGCAACATTTCTCTAGAAGACTTGAAAAGCAAAGCCTGTGGAGCATGATTTTGCTTTTGCCTTATAGCACTTGAGCATCTAATGAAAGGATTAGCAACTAGCTGCTTTTTGCTTAAGGATACTCAACTGGGATACAAAGGATAAAAGTCGCTCGCCTGCGTGCATAAGCAGCAGCAATAAGCATTTAAGGCATTTAAATTGCTTTTGCTTAATAATACATGAAAATTATCTAAACTGAACAGGATGTACGTTTGAGCCACCAAAATTGCATTTGCATTGCGATTTGCTAAGCAAACAACTTGAAGTAACATAGCAGGCAGCTAGCCCGTGCCTGCTGGAGAACGCATCTCACTTTCTATAGCAGGCAGCTTTTGACTGCTTATGCTAATGGCTTTTTCGCTATGTTAAATTTAGTTTATTTTAATTTTTATTTATATACTCTAATTAAATTTACATAAATAAAACAAAATTTTGCTAAATTTTCGATTTATTTGAAAACATAAAAAATCATTGCATATTTTTTGGGGCAACATTTGATGGGGTGGATTAACTATTTTACAATATGCGCTGCATACTTTTGGGAGCAGCATTTACAAGGCACAAGGTTATCTGCAGTGGGATCAGACCCTTGCAGGTTTTAGTAAAGGATGTAAAGGATATAGATATCACGTACAGCCGTTATCTTCTATATCAATTTCAATATAGGCTGCAGCAATGAATTAAGACGCCGTCTGCAATTATAAGGATTTTTGGAATGTCCTGGATACCCTTGCTAAAAGTCCCCTAGATAACGAATAGTTCAAGCAAGGACTCTCGATGATCCTTAAGAATACAGCCAAATTATGGTTGATGAAAAAATTGATATATTTGAGCTGAAAAATGCCTCTAACTTGGCCATATCCTTGCGCAGGACGAAAGAACATGGTGCGTTAGGATCGTGGGGACCTGCTCTATCGATTCCCATCAAAACATTATGGGGTCCTCTAAGAATCCAGGACTTGTGTTTTTTCAGCTTCAGGCCGAGCCGGGCGGCCAAGGAAATGGCCAAAAACACACAAAATCGCCAATATCTCCGAAACTACATGGACGATTTGAATGTCATTTGGTCAGTTGGTAGTCCTGGTGACCCCATTTCGTTTGACACCTTGCACGCCAGGATACACAAGGATACGGCCGAGCTATAAGCGTTTTTTCTCTGTACAAAAAAGTCCTTACAGCTCAGCCGTTTGAAGGACTTTCGTCCTTTTGATTGCTAATTCTTAATTGGTGCCACAAGGACTTCATTCGGTCTAAAGGCCATCCTGATAGTCCTTTAAATGGCCGAGATAAAGTGCATTTTCTGATTTTTTGACAATTTTTCGACCATATCCCTTGCAAATATTTGAGGTGAAAATTTTGAGCGAATCCTTGAAATCCTTGAATGCCAATCGGTAGTGTGGCTGCTTACGAGTTCAAAAAGGTATGTTCTGCTAGGATCCTTAAGGATATGGCTGAGTTATGGCTATATAAAGAAAGTCCTTGTTTTGCAAATTAGCTCTAACTCGCTCAAATCTCAATGGATTTTCACAGGACATGGCGCGTTAGGATTGTAAGGACTAAATGCAATGATCTACATCAAAATTTGATGGGCTTATCTAAGGATTGAAGTGAATCATTTTAAGGATTTATTGCTATAAGTCGGCCATATCCTTGCATATCCTGGCGAGCTATGTGGCAAAGAAATGGAGCTGTTCAGGACTATCAACTGGGTAAAGTACATCAAAATCGTTCTTGTAGTTTGCGTGTTATTTAACGTTTTGTGTTACCATTCGCAAAATCATAGAAATTGTACAAGTTCTGGATTCTTAGATGACCCCCAAATTTTTTGAAGGGAGTTGATAGGGTTGGTCCTTAAGATCCTTAAGCACTATGGTGTTTGAAAATGTGCAAGGACATGGCCGAATTGGAGCTGTTTTACTATGAAGGACATACGTTTCTTAGCCAAAGCTCACTGAAATCCTTTCGCAGAACTAAAGGACATGGTATGTAAGTCACCAAGGATAGGGTGTCCTAAGATCGCAAGCATCAGCTCCTTCAATTGCAATCATTAGATTACGAGCTAATCTAAGAATCTATGCCCCCACCACTTGCCACTGTCTTGCGCAGGAATATGTCTCAGCTGTAGTTTGTTTTCTATCAAGGACATACTATAACTAGCTTTAGGGCAGTTCAAATCGGATTTGCTAGCCAACTCGCTTATCGTGCAGCATTTTAAATGTATTTCCTGTAGGCTTTCATTCCGTATTGGCATTTTCTTTTAAAACCTATAGTTGGATTTGTTGTGGCTTCAGTTCAAAGAGAACATTTCCAGGAATCAACAGCAGAAATATTCAATATCCGGTGCCATTTGTAATGCGATGTCCTGTTTGCCTTTTGCCTTTGGCCTTTGGCTTTGGCTTTGCCTGTTGCCTGTTGCCTTCTGCCTTTTGGCTTTGCTGTAGCACGAAAGCTCGAAACTTTGATAGACTTGAACCGCAACTTGTTTATGTTTGAAAAATTCATTATACTAGAATTTATGCGGTATCCTTTTTTTGTAAGGCTCTCCAACTTGGTTTTATTATGCCGGAAAAGAATTTCAGAATTATGCAATTCATTAAGTGTTTTGATTATTTCTGTTTCAACTATGCCCCAGTTGCTGTGGCCAACAAAACTCTTTTTATGCCCATTAAAACGAGGCTAAACAGGGTGTTTTGTTTATGTGATAGAAGATAGCAGCAGGAAAAGAGCTGAGTTCATCTAGGCAGGTTCGCCCGGCTGTGTGGCTGTTCGTACTAGCACGGGAACTACAAAAGGGTCTAGAGAAAACGCAGTAGAAGTTTAACATTTTGTTTCTTTAATAACTATCGATACTTAACTACCATCGATAAATATATCGATTCTTAATTAAGTGTTTTAGGCATAGATCAAAGTTTATTACAGTTAGATATATTAAATTTTGGCATGTAATTAGTATACAACGGCAGCTCTTTAGAGTTTTCAGGGTATCTCCGAGTCGTTCATTCCCGACTAGATTAATCTCACTTGTTTTTTTTTTATTTCCCCTTTTCCAACCCGGAAAGAATTTTGATTAAAATATTTTTTGTGTATCTGCTTAGAATTTAAAGTATGTGGCGCCTTCTAGCTGTGTCCTGTGTCATAAAGCCATCATGAAAATGGAAACGGAAAGTGCGCACAAGCTCAACCCAAAACCCACTCGGCTGCTCAGCATAGTCCTGCCTTGGCTTTAACGCAGTTAGATTCGTTCAACTGCCCCCACTCATCCAGCCGCCACTCGACCAGCTAGCTCTGCGTTCTCGTTTCAGCATAACCCGAGGGTATTTTGTTAATTGAGTTTTGTGACGCTTTGACTTTATTTGTGGTCGCTAGCAACAACATTTCTTCCTTGTCCCCAATCCGGTTTTTCTGTTCTGCCCAGTTTATCGACAATTTGTTTGATTACTTAAAGCTATTTCTGTTGCCCAACTGAACTTGATTAAAGAGCGGCATCTAAGGGGCTTGGTGTAGGTATTTGATAGTCGGACACTTGTGGTTGCTTTTAGTGTTATGGCTTAGCGTTAACTTGAGCAACTTGCCGTAAGCTGAAAGTGTTTCCCTAAACAAACTTGATATTAGGAAAGCAAACTTGATTAAGAAAGCAAGTGAAGGTATCTAATAGTCGACTAGCTGTTATTGTTCTTGCTTCTTTCCTGGTTCCGCTATAACTTGAGTGATTACTTTGTATAGCTTGTTTGTCATTCGATGTGTCTATCTCTAACCAAGCTTGATATAAAGAGATTAGATATGAAGCGATAACACTGCAGTGAAGGTATTGGCATCTTTTGTCGACTACTTCTGAAGGAGCATGAAGAAGTTTTTTTTATTTGATTTAGTTCTTCGAGTATGTCGAACTAAAGTTGATACTCTTAACTAAATTTGCAGGTATCTAATAGTCGACTACTTCTGGCTTTTCCTTTTCCTGGTTAAGCAATTACTTTCATTCATCAAAATTCGATAAACTCTAAACTCGATTAGAGAAACTGGTGCAGGTACATAAAAGTCGACTATAAATTGTTTTTTTCTTTCTTTCTGTTTTGCTTTTGCTTGTTGTGAAAAACTATTAAAGTTCGCAGCTTCAACTCGAATCGTAGGGCCATAAAAATGGAATTAATTTGAAGTGCTTGTAAGTAATTGAAAAAGTTTTAGTTCGCGATTCGAATCCCAGCAGCCGTGATTGCTTGATTGTTCTGGACTCTGGATCCTTACGTATTTATGTGCGTAATGAGCAAAAATTGTCTCTGGCTCTGATTGCAGTGTAATGACTTTTAAATGTAAGAGAGAGAAGGAGTGAGAGGCATTGTGTAACACTTACCGGACGCAGCTCGGTGACATCCCAGCCAAGATATTCGGCCACGGCCATCATCTGATTAACAATGGCATCCATTTCGGCTGTGTCCAGGACTCCATTGCTGTCCGTGTCGTACAGCCGGAACATGACTGCCATAATGAATGATTGAGGGAGAGAGAGAGAGAGAGAGGGGGAAAGGGGGAAAGGTCAAGTGTTGTGGCATGCCTCATAGCTTTCTCAGCACTTACATTCGAGCTTGTCCTCCGGCCGCCCAGCCTCGAGCAGTGATAAATAGCAAACGACATCCTTCAGCGGAACCTTCAGTGTCAAAGGATCGAAGTGCGAGAATTTGCGTGCCAGCAGCTTAATGTCAGCTGCAAATAATAATTAAGAGCATAACAATCAAATTAACAACTCAATTTATCCATCATTAACATATTTACATTTACATAATATTATCAACACAAATTTATGCCAGCTTTTCTTTAAAGTATAGAATATAAATAGAACAAGATGAGAATTGAGCAACTTCAGCAAATAAAGCGCTACAATTTTGATTTACTCAATCATCAATAAGATAATAAATTAAAGAAATATATTTAGTTGTTAGTTTATTTCAACTTACTTATAGAAATAAATAATGCTTAAAATTACTAAATAAAAAAGGGATATTTAAAATTACAAAAAGATTCATTTTTAAATAATTTAAAAAAAATTTTGTTCAAAACAAAATTTAAAATTGCTAAAAAATATTTTTTTTTAATTAATTCATTTCAATTATTAATTAATTTAATATTTTATTATGCATTTAATCAATTAGTTTTATATTTTCAATTTAAGTTTCGAGTTCCTTTGGCTTCCAGAAAAAATTAGTGAATTAAGCAAGTCTTAAATGAAGGAATTTACAAAAAGCTTTGCTGCTGCTGCTGCTGCAATTGCAGTTGTCATTGACAGAGTGGCAGTCGCTTGGCTCCTTTGGCTGTTGTTGTTGTTGGGCATTATTGCAGGATAAACAGGATATCGTTGCAGTTGCCATTGACAGCTGGGCCGAGTTGAAAGTTTGCCTTTCACTTTGACACTCATTATGTTTAATGTTGATTGCCGCAATTTGACCCAAGAGCTGCTCAACTTTGACATTTTTGCTTTTAATCAACGCGAGAGAGTGTGAGAGACAGAGAGAGAGGGATATAGTAGTGTCCCTCTCTCTCTCTCTCACTCTGTTCTTTTTCATTTGACAATTTGTGCAATTTAACGCCAGCTCGAAACAAACCCAATCAAAAATTTTCTATCCAGCTCTCATTAATGGCAAACCTATGAACCAAACTTTGCTCATCACAGCGAAGCACACACACACAGAAATATAAACACATACACACACACTCACACACACACAGAGAGAGAGAGAGAGAGAGATATACAGCTGTTTCGTATTTCCAGCATTAATTTGAGTTTATTTTTGAGTTTAGCTTTGTTGCTAATGACATTTATATCGATTTGCTGTAGGTCAAAAAGAAAATTCTTTTATTCCTAATGGGAAATTCGGGAGTAGAATTTCACATAATTTTCTCAATTTTCTAATTACTAAACGCAACTTGAGCTCTATTAATTGGCTTAAGCCAAATTCCATTTGCGTGTTTTCGGCTTACATTCAACTTATTGTATTAAGTTGAGCAGGCGAACGACTCTCCCTCTCCCTCTCTCTCTCACACACTTATTATGTTGGCATAAGAGCTAATTATGTTTACATTTGGATATATATATAGTGTATATATATATCAACTTATCGACTTGAGTTTGGCCACAAATTAAATTAGACTTTTGGCTAAAAACATTGGTTAATATTTACATATTCGATAGCAATAACTGAACTGAAAGGCAGCTCAAACAGTTGCCAACTTGATGAATGCATAGCTCAACATATCTATATATATTTGTGTGTGTGTGTGTGTGTGTGTGTGTGTGTGTGTGTGTGTGTGTGTGTGTGTGTGAGTGAGTGTATATATGTCAACGCATTTTGTCCAATAAACGTAATTTGCTGAGCACACACAGACAGCGTAACAATATCCTTGCATATATCTCGTACACTTACAAACTTCGTCCGAAACCAGCAAAACCAAAGCAAAACTAATCCAATTAGCGCTTACAGCACCCACACAGACACACACACACACATGTAGAGAGAAAGGAAGCCTATTTCATGTTTTACTTACTTAATATATAATGCTAATGGCAATGGCCTCCCATAAAAACCAAGTAAGAACACTGCATTCGGGTGCTAGCGACTAGAGGATACTCGTTCAATTAAATTTATTAAAATTTTGAAGAATTTCTAGAGTAGCTCAACCAGGTAGAAGATTGAATATAGAACATAAAAGATACAGGATGGAGGATAGAGGATAGGGGATAGAGGATAGAGGATAGAGGATAGAGGATAGAGGATAGAGGATAGAGGATAGAAGATAGAAGATAGAAGATAGAAGATAGAAGATAGAAGATAGAAGATAGAAGATAGAAAATAGAAGGTAGAAGATGGAAGATGGAAGATAGAATAAAGACGATACAAGAGAGAAAAGATAGATGATAAGAGATAGAAGATAAGAGATAGAAGCCAAGTACCCAATGGGCGTAGCTTTATAATACTATGAGAAATATAATATATTATAAATAGGTATGTAAAACTATATTGTCTTTTAGAATCCAAGTCTCTAGCTCTTTACTAATTCCCATTTTGCAACATCTCCAATGGACATATTCAAAAAGTCTTTCAATTTTATTAGAAGAGGTTTTCTTAGAAGCATATCTTCCAAATTTCAAGTCTCTATTAGCTATATCAAGTCACTTCCAGCAAGAGCCAAACCAGTATACTCTTTCTTATCTTAAGTGAACGGGCATGGAATGTAGGCAGGTTCTCATTATTTGTTATTTGCCTTTTGGCCAGGACAAAGGAGGCAGCACAAAAAATGCTTCACAATTGCTGCTAAAATGCGTGAAAGCAAATGCGAAACAAAAGAGACAGCAACAAGAGCATAAAAAAAGAAGGAAATGCATGAAGGAAGCAACAAAAAAATTAAACACAAAAAATACGAAATGAAATTTACGTTCATTAATCATTCGAGCACATTTCAAACGGAGCGAAATGAATGAAATGAAACCCGAAATGGATAAGGAAAGAAGGAATGCAAAAAATAAATAAAAATGAGAAGCAGAAGTACAAGGAGACCAAGCAGAAGCCAGACAAATGGCTGCCTACTTTTACGCGCATCGTCTGACTGTCTCCCTACATTCTCTTCCTCTCTCTCTCTCTCAGCCTCTCTCTGTGCTAATTTTACGCATTGGCGCTGCTCACTTGGTGAAAATGCAAAAATGTTCTAATTGGGCGTTGATTTACGACAACTTGATCTGCGTGAGTTTGTTTTCGTCTTTTAGCTACCTTGTGCTTACATTTAATACCCTGTAATCTGTACACTATGGCATGGGGTTTGCATGATTAGTTGAGCTCGTTTGTCTAAAAGACTTATTTTTATATATTTTGCTTATCTAGGCCTGCATATAGGTTTTGCTCTAAGCTACCTTTTGCACAACCTTAATACCCTGTATTTTCTAAAATGAACGACTAGCTGTATTATTAGTGATCCTCTGCTACTGACTGTTAGTTTTTGTCTTTGAGCTACTTCTGCTTACCTTCAATACCCTGCAGTTTTTCATATGACATTGGGTATGCCTGACTAGCTGAACTATTTGATAAAAGGACTTTATTTATGACTTGAGCTGTAAGAAAATTACAATCCTCGTCTTTACGATGTTTTTGATTTAACCAACTTGCATGTTTAGCATTGGGTATGCATGACAAATCAAGCAAAAACCCTTTATTTCAATATGTATTTGCTGTCTTTTAATTGAACTACTTTTTCTATGCCTGAATACCCTGTAATTTGTATATTTAACATTCAGTATGCATAATTAATCAAACAACGTTGACAAACTGCTCATGAAAGGTTATCTTCTGACTAAAGCTACTTTAATACCCAGTAATTTGCATATTTACCATCGGGTATGCTTGACTAGAAGATCACAAATAGTGCTTATATCAAGTAGGGGCTGGCTTTAAAAAGATATTTGCTAAGTAGACTACAGCTAAAATGCCAGCATACAACTTGTTTACTATGCCGGCATTTCCGTTTCCGTTTCCGGTTGCCTTTTGGTCCTTGTTTCTGCGCCCTTTCACTCTTCAGTTAAGGCTTTTGCCCTTTTTTTTGTTGTATAATTTATGAACTTTTGCACTCGCTGCGACTTAACGCAGTGGATTTAGTGATTTTGGCTACAGCTAATTAGCAAGTTTTTGGACAGACAATGGGAGAGATAGACACAGAGAGAGAGAGAGAGAGAGAGTTAGAGAAGCTGGCTGTGAAGTAATTGGACAATCCAAAGTGTCTGGGATTAAGTAGTTGCCACCAATTGGCTGCAACCGCGCCGCATGGCATTTGCACTTTGCACTTGAGCTTCTTCTGCTCATTTATTATGCGAATGCCATGCAATTTCGCATCTGAATTGGCCGTCTGTCCATCTCTATCTGTCTTTGTCTGACTCTCTGGCTGTCTTCATGTCCGTCTGTCTGCCTGCCTGTCGCCAAAGCAATCTGTTTTGCAAGTGACAGCCGCAAATGCTGACAGTTGCAAATGCAACTCGCAGCTGCAATTGAAATTCTCAAGATGCCGCGCATAAGTCGCATTTATATTTATATATGTACAGTGAAGTCTGCCAGGGATGAACACTAGACATTTTTAAATATAAGAAATGGACATGAATGAATGCACATAATTTATAATGAAGTTGGAAGTAACAGACAACAGTAGGCGTGGCAGACCCCATAGAGATCGTTCTTGATCAGGACAACGAGCTGAGCTGGGTCGATATGGCCTTGTCCGTCTGTCCGTCTGTTTGTTCCGTATGAACACATCGAACTCGTAAATCACAAAATATAAATGCTAAAAGTTGAATATATTCCTGCATACAAGTTTATCGATTTGATTATCGATAATAATCGATCATTTGATTGATTTTTTCAATCTTAGCTTGAATACACCAAAAGTTGAAGCTTTAAAATATATTGTATGTCGCTTACATAGGAGCACGATTGCAATAGCAGCTCTGCTGAGGGTTCGGGTATATTCTAGACAGGCACTCCCGACTCGAGTACTCTTACAGTAGCATGGCTGTGTCTTTAAGTTGTGGTGTGTGTTCGCTTGCAATGATATGAGTTAACAGAGCTGTTTTCTCCTCCTTCTTTCACAGTGTTGTATGGCTTATGTACTATTTGCGCCTTCATCTGATCATAACACTCTGATTTTTCTGAAAAGTTTGTTCATTGAAAGCAACCATTTGATCTCTATATGCCTATTTCACTGTATATGCCGTATCGATATATAGATTTGTATAACTCATATACTCTTATATACATTGCTATAGCTACTCTAGTGAGCTGCTCATCAGACACGCCCACATTGTGTGGCAAGTTGGCTAATTGCAGGCGACTGCTGGCCACGCGGACGGACAATGTGCGCCTAATTGAAAGTCAAACTCGTGCTGCAACACAGCCCAAAAATGGGTTGGGCCCACAGTAATTTCCTTGTATCGAAGGGGGGGGTTTTAGTCCTCCGTTTCCCCTCCACATTCACCCCTTTTTATACCCTGCTTCACTCGAATCTAATTAATACTCACTATCAATTTTGCAATTAACGGAATTGTTGCTCTTCTTCGACGAATTGCGCGACATTTGCGAGTGGTTCGTCTGCGAGTGCGAGGGACTCGAGTCCACGGAACGACGGGCGGCATTGCTGCTCTGGAATATGCTCGGTCCACTGGCCAATGGGCTGGGCGTAACCGTTAACATCGGATGCACGCTGCCTGCAAAGCACACATGCGAGAAATGGAATTAAGCAGAAGAAGAAGAAGAACATAATTAAATACAATAGTTTATATATGTATTCCAGTTACTAGCTTAACTTATAGTCAGCAATTCTCTTTTAATTACATTTGTATTCAATTTCCATTTAATTTCGCCTCATTTGTACAGAAATTTCAAATTGATTTTGATTTCCACTTTAACTTAATTTCAATTCAATTTCAACTCAATTTCCATTTCAATTCTATAAGACTTCAATCAATTTGATTTAATTTTTGATTTCAATGCACTTTTTATTTAGTTTCAATCAAATTTCAATTCAATTTCAATTTTAACTCATTTTCAATTCAATTCAATTTCAATTTTAGTTCAATGTGAATTCAATTTAAATTTGAGTTCAATTTTAATTAATTTTAATCTTGATTTTAGTTTTAGTTCAATTTCCATTCAATTTTAATTTTAATTCAATTTTAATTCAATTCAATTTTAGTTCTATTTAAATTTTAATTAAATTTGTATTTAATTTAAATTTAATTTAATTTTTAATTCAATTTCAATTTGAATTCAATTTCAATTAAATTTTAGTTCTATTTAAATTTTAATTAAATTTTATTCAATTTCCATTCAATTTAAATTTTAATTCAAATTAAATTTTAATTCAATTTTAATTTTAATTTAATTAAAGTTTTATTTAAATTTTAATTCATTTTAATTTTGATTTTAGTTTTAATTCAATTTCCATTCAACTTCAATTCAATTCCAATACAATCATAGGTAATCATGAAAAAAGTAGTTCAAATTGAAGTGAATTTGATATGTGGAGTGCGTAGGGCACATATATGTGTGGTCATGCTTACCGGTCTTGCTGGGATCGTGGGTCAAATGGCCGCCAAGTGAGTGCTGTAACTTATCCGTAATGCCATGGATTTTGTCCACAAAGCTGGTGCGTGCCTGTGCCTGGGTCTGGACCTGGATCTGTGAATGGGCATGCGAGTGACCATCCCCACCAATGCTGCATTGCGGCATCAGCTCGGCGATGCTGTTGATGTTCGGTATGGAGCCTAATTACAACAGAGACCCCAACCACGACGTTGCCCAATGAGAAATGTGTTGCAATTATTAAAGAGACAGACAAAGAGAGAGAGAATAAGAGAGAGAGAGAGGGAGAGTCGAGTCGAGTCGAGTCGAGGCTCGTATGGCATGTGCCATTTGCCATGTTCATGGAAATGGAAATGGAAATGGATATGGATGTGTATGGGTAGAGGAGGGACGTGGGGTGGACTTACCCTTCGTATGGGACGTGACGGGTGCACAGGCGGCCGTGCTGCTAATGGCTGCCATTTGATTGAGCGCCTTGCCATGCAGCTGGGCCTGTGTGACATTTGGCTTAAGGAACGACACAAATAGATGCTTGGCCAGATCCAGCGGCGTCTCACAGTCGAGGAACGCGTCCAAAAACCGACGAAACCCATCAAAGTCAATGTCCTGCAAAAGTAATTTATAGATGACAAAAATGTTCAATTAAAGTTAGGCAAAAATGTCTTAGAAAATATATCTAAATGGGGCTCAGCGGGAAATAGTTCTTGAGTTTATAATTTGTTTAATGCTGTATAAAAAATGTATGAGAGAAATGGGGATTTGATACGATGAGTGTGGACAGGACTTCAAGGTAAGCAAGGTGGTACATTCAATTCAATTTTAATTCGATCTAAATTCATTTTCAATTAAATTTGAATTTAATTCATTTTTAATATCAATTTTAATTCAATTCAATTTCTATTTAATTTCAATTCAGTTTCAAACTCAATTTAAATTTAATATCAATTCAATTAGTTTTCAATTAATTTTTAATTCAATTTCAATTCAATTTATATTCAGTTTCAACTCAAATTTTAATTCAATTTCAATTAAATTTTGATTTCATTTCAATTTAAATTCAATAATATTTCAATTCAGTTTCAATTCTATTTCAAATTTATTTTGAATTAATTTTAAATTCAATTTCGATTCAATTCCACTTCAATTTCCATTCAATTTCATATCATATTTCATCTCAATTTCAATTTAATTTCAACTCATTCTCATCTTTGTTTCATTTCAATTTAAACTAAGTTCAAAGCTGACTTTAAACTTCAACACATAATTTGCCTGAATCTATTATTATATTATATATTATATTCCAAATAAGATACACACAGACAGACACAAACACACAGAGAGAGAGAGAGAGAGAGAGAGAGTGAGAGAGAGAGAGAGACAATTGTTAAATATAATTCCCAGTGATTCGCAAAGTACGTGACTGTAAATGTGCTCTGAGGATCTGGCCAAAGTTTTTTCAGCTCTCATCATATTTTTTGTTGTTGCTGCTGATGGCCACAATGGTAGCGCCCCCTTTGGGGTCCTTCACGAATTGTATGACAGTAAGAACGAGCACGTGTAGCGCGCGCATTGATGACATTGATGGACGCATTGATATGTTGACATTGATGGACACGACCATCATCCAGATGTACTGTCCGCATTGTGTAAACATAAACGCGCGCTTTAAAGCTCTCGCCCAGCTACGGCTGGGGATACGGTTACAGTTACGTTTACGGTTACGTTTATGCTTACACTTTTGAATCAAGGACGAGGCATTGTGCAAGAGACGTTACGCGTGCCTAGCGCTGCGCTAATTGGCAAATAAGCGAATGAAGCGAAAATACGAGCGAATCTAAAAAGCCAAAGGCGACGAGGGAATGCACTACAACGGAAACTTGATAGACATTTGAGAGATGAGTGAATTAGGGATGCTCTAATGAGGCGAGTTATGTGAGACCCAAGACTGACCTACTTAATGATGTAGTAATGCAGCGGGAAATGTCAGAACCTACTTAAGAGTACTCTAGTGAAGACAGCAGTCTGAGAAATAAAGTAAGAAACAAATGAAGTAGGAGCTGAGCCTGATTTACTAAATGATTCTTTGATACAGCGATATCGAAGAATCTTCTAATGAAGAGAACAATCTGAGCGACAAGCTAATGAAGAAGTAAGTTGAGTGCTAAGCCTGATCTACGCAATGATCCTCTAATGAAGCAACGTAAGATCTCAACGTAAGCATGATTTAGTTAACGATCCTCTGATAAAGGAGGATATATGAGCGCTAAGTCTGATCTAAATAACATTTCTATAGGATAACATTTTTCTTATCAAGAGATCAATCTGAGAGCTAAGCTAAGCAATAAGAAATATGAGAGCAAAGCCTGAACTACTCAATGATCCTCAAATGAAGCAATGTGAGAGCTCAGCATGATTTACTTAAAGATCTGATAGAGATTCTCTAATGAACGATCCTATAATGCTATAAAAAAAAATATATTAAAAAAAATTAATCTAAGTTAGAGACGAAATATGAAAGTTAACTCTATTATTCTTATTGAAGCAATCTTAAAGCTGACCTAATGAAACCAGTAAATCTGATAGTTCCCTAAAGCAGAAAGCAATGTGAGAGCTTAGGTAAACCTGAGACTGATCTAATTAGGGATTCTTTAATATAAGACCTAAGTCTAAGCCATTTATGTATCATAATAGTATTTATTATCATAATCTAATTCTTTAAGTTAAGCTCTCAGGTCTTCATAATTCGACTTTCCAAACTGTTGTCTTAGCTAACATGCAGCTAGCTTTGCTCCTTTGCGCCTTCACTACGAGCCGCATCTTTATTACTATCCTCATCATTATGCTGGTCATTATGATGACAACAGCAACAGCAATCTCTACTACAGCTTGTGGCGTTTTAAATTTCGCGCATAAAACAAAAATATATATATATAAATACTCGTATATATGTTTGTATATATATGACAAGTCGAGAAACATTAAGAATCTGCGCCTTGAGGCATCGAGCTTGAAGTTAACTATGGCCTGGCAGGCACTTTCCCGTCTTCTACTTCTGCTGGCAACATAATGAAACCGAATACACGCAAATGGAAATTTATACCATGGCCAAAACAAAAGCAAAAGCAAAATGGCTTAAGCACGGCCAGCAATGGGACCTCTAAGTATAAAGGCATAATGAACACACACACTGATAGAGAGAGAGAGAGAGAGAGACACACTCTGGCTCGCTGGCACTATAATAATGGCACGCGAATTGCGTTAACAAAATTTATTTATCAAGCAACGAGATACGCGTGCGAAAGCACAGCAAGCAGCAGCAGCAGCTCTTTTTCTACTCTTCTTTTACTTGCTTTTGCTACTCCGCTTTTATTACTAAAAATCTGCTCAAGCCTCTAGTTTAATGTGTGTGTGTGTGTGCTTGGTGTTATGCGTGAGTGCGTGGTTTAATGAATAAATATTCAAGCATATATTGGCTGGGGTGGGGTGTGCACACACAGTGCGTATGCGTGATATCCATTATACGCACACACAGAGAGAGAGAGTGGGAGGGAGACTGGTGTACGCCTGGGCGCTGATAATCACACGAGCATGTCGCGCTTTTGGACCATTTAGCTTGTTTATCGCACGCTTTGCAGCCAGCTCTAAGCATTCACTCAGCTCATTGCATACTTTTTGGGGCAGGCGGCGTTACCGAAAAGTCAAAAGCGTAAATTATGCATACGCAGCGGCGGCAGATGACAAGGCGATGGCATAAATCACATTTGGCACATGCAACGAAAATTTACCAAAAAATTCGCAATAAATTTTGCCCAATCTAGGCTAAGTGTAATGCTTAAAAGGTTAAGCGATTTGCCATGTGGCTCAATAGTTCAGCTAGCTCTGGGGCTTAGCTCAAATCGAGAGCAGCTCAAAGAGATTTCGTAGGATTTGTGCATATTTGTGACAACAAGCTAGAAAAAGTCAAAGCAGACGATGTCTGCTTGCAGCTCGGCTAATTAGAACAAAAACAAAGCTGCTTGCAATAAAATATCCACAAATTTGCAACGCAAACTTTCAAGACTTTTCAACAACAACAACTGATAGCTAAATCAAACTGAAGAGTTGAAGCACTGCAGAGGCCAATTCAGTTCAGCAGCTGCTTTTAATTAACTTAATTGAAGTGTCGCAGCTAAGAAAAGTTTGCGCTCTTCTCTAACAACAACAGCATCTCAAGGCTGCCTTTAATAAGATATCAAATTTATAGCAAGAGAAAGCTGAACAGCGAGAGAATACTCTACAATATGAGTATAGTTACTATGAGAGCTGATGTGGCCAATTTTAAAGAGTGTCTATTGTTGAGGTTAACTAACTAACTCACTAGACTTTCTCTTAATCAACTTATATATATATTGTATATATAGATGCATTCTAATGCTCCATCACAAGTTGAATAGATATAGATGAATACTCGTCTTGCTGAAAGAGTATATCTATATGTATATTGTTCTTCCCTTAAATATGGAAAACTGTTTTTGCCAATAAAAAATGGGATATATTGACAGACAGCCAGTAAGTAGACAATGCTTTCTTTAACCAATACAAAAGCAATTTAAGGAGTATCTACTGCATTGTATTATGACAATATGGCTTTATGAAGCACAGATATGGGGGATTGATGCCAAATCCAATTATAAGCGTATACAGGTATTGCTGAATCGGGTACTTCGACAGATAACCAACTGTCCCTGGTACGTACGCGGTTCCACTTTTCTTAAAGATTTGAAACTGCATACAGTTGAAGAGGACAACAAGAGGACGCAAGAGGACTACTTCCTGCCAGACCTTTAAGGCGACTTAAACGGCAAGGTTTTGCCAAGACAATTGGACGTCAGTAAGACTAAAATCCTCATACTGCGTTATGGGATTTGGCTCTAAATAAATTATCCATCCATGTGTTGTTAAGGTACTAAATTATGATGTACAGGTTTTACACTTAATAAAAATAAAACAAAAAGTCTACTGCATCATTTAAACTCCATTTAGGCCTCTGCTTCTACTAGCAATGAGCTAGCTGACTTATTGAGTCCTCGATCGGATAAACTCGACTCTCTTATTCGTTTTTTAAAATTTTATTTTATTACTTTAATGCTTGTTTACAAAGAGTTCTTAAAAGAGTATATTGGTGTTGTGCAAAGTTAATCTTGCAGAAGGAGTATTTCCTACTATAGATGTCTTTTATGTTGCTTTTGATGGTTTACAGAGTATAGCTCCAAGGCATATACTCCACATTTGCTCTTACTTTTTCAGCCTTCTACTTTTCGCTTTCAATAGGAAATCAGTTAAATAAGCAGATCGCTTATCTTGAAGAGTATTGCATAGCTATAGAGCTACTACTATAAATACTACTATAACAGCTATCAAGTTCCATTTAAAGAGTATGAATATAATATAGACATTCTGATTGCTCTGCCTCCTTCTCTCTCTCTCTCTCTCTCTGCAAAAACATTGAATACTTTTTTGCTCTTTTCACTTTCAATAAGAAATGAGCTACATACATATATAGACAGTTGCTACATCCAAACCGAATGCAATTTAAAGAGTGTATATTCCAGCGGATATTCACTTCACAAATAAATAAATAAAATATAGACAACATTCATCTCTCTGTCTGTCTATCTGTCTGTTCACGCTGTCTCGATGACGTACTTGTTGTATATATGTATATGTTGTATATATATATATATGTTTGTAGCACAAACAGAAGCTGAAACATAACATGGCACTTCAATTTATTCCATTTAATAAAATATTTACAGAAATGACTATCATTCGAAGCTGCACAGAGAAACACATGTATACAGCATCTCTGTATGTCCCTCTGTGTGTGTGTAAAAACAAAAAAAGAAAACGCCGAACGGACAGTGTAGAAACGCGTGTATTCCTGCTCGCTGTCAACGTGTTCAATATCAAAGTGAATCGACTAAAAGCGTACAAAAATATATACATATATTCGAGAGCCGACAAATTGCATCTCTATATATGAATATGTTTACATATGCATGTATGTGTGTGTGTGTGTGTGTGTGTGTGTGTGTATGTGTGTGCAGGGGTAGACAGAAACAAACTTAATTATACGATTTTTTTCCATTTCGTTACATGGCCAAAAGATACAGCAGCAGGAACCCTAGCTGTGTGTGCGTCTGTCTGTCTGCCTGTCTGTTATCTGTCTTGTATTTGCATTTGTAGTGAGGTTAAATGAGCATGGCTGAATAGATTTAACAACAAATTGCAATTCCCAACTCAGCTTAAGCAGACACACACACAGACACAGACACAAGTTTGGTGTGTGTGTGTGTGTGCTGTTGATCGATTGAGCTGAACCAAAGTTTTACATATTAATTGTTTTATCTTTTATCCACACCACAAACCACAATTGTTTCACTCGTTTCGTTATGCCAAGCTCTTGAATGGGAATGAACGAATATTAAATACCCAAGGATGCTCTAGTTTCTCACAGAAAAAGATAGATAGATTGTAGAGTACAGAAAGAGTACAAAGTGAAGAGTAGATAATGGTGAGTGGAGAGTAAAGATTGGAAAGCAGAGAGTGGAGAGTAACGATTGGAGAGCGGAGAGTGGAGATTGGAGAGTGTAGAGTGTAGAGTGGAGAGTGGAGAGTGGAGAGTAAAGATTGGAGAGTGGAGAGCGGAAAGCGGAGATTGGATAGTGGAGAGTGGAGAGTAGAGTCTAAAGTAGAGCATAGAGAGTGGAGAGTGAAGGATAGAGAGTGGAGGGGGAAAACTGAAGCGTGGAGAGTGTTGAGTGGAGAGTAATGATTTTAGAGCGGAGAGTGGTGAGTGGAGAGTAACGATTGGAGAGCGGAGAATGGAGAGTGGAGGGTGAAAAGTGGTGAGTGGAGAGTAAAGATTGGAGAGTGGATAGTGGAGAGTGGAGAATGAAGAGTGGAGAGTAAAGACAGTAGATGGATAAATAGATATAGATATACATCTATCTATGCATATGATTAGTTATAAAAATATTGGAAAAAATATATCTGATCTCTGATTTGTATGTTTCTATTGGTTAGAATGTAGAGCTCCATAAAGACAAAGTTGATATGAAATCCATGTGAAATCACTTTGATTATTTCTAATAACGTTTGTTTAAGGACTAAGCCTTTGATTAGGCATAATTATGCATTATCTGCTTGTGTCATCTCCTTGCCATCTCAAGTGTATAAATACATCGATATGTGAGCTTTGTCTGCTTTCAAGTTTTGTCATTAAATATACTCTGGGCATGCAGAGCTCAGAATTCATAATGGGCTTAACTCGTGTGCTAAGCCTGAACGGAAATCAACATTCCACTGAGAGTGTGTGTGCCTGTGTGTGTGTATTAGGGAGCATGTATATGTATCTTTAGCTATGGCCCGCATTAAGTTGTTGCTAACTTGGTTATTAATTTGATTTTGTCTCTGTTTTGGCAGCTTGTTGAAGTTCCAAGATTTACTAACAAAACTATTGCCCTCTCACTCCCTCTCCCTCTCTCTCTTACTCGTTTTCCCCTTGCTGGCATGCATTTTCAATTTAATTTAGTATAAGCTGTCTACCTGTATGTGTCTACCTGTTCCTGTTGTCGATTCATGGTGTCAGGTCTGGGCTTGGGCTGGGGCTGGGGCCTGGGGTTTTGCTGCTCAATTTCAATTTGGCATTTGGGGCGTAAAGTTGAAAAATCTCGGTGATTTATTGTATGTATAAGAAGATTTACTTTCAATCTTTTACTCCATCCACTTGCCGAAAATACGAAATATAAAATACAAAACAGATTCTCGAGCTGCCATAGACACTGGCTGGCTGACCCGCATCCTTGTCAGCTTGCTCTGTGTGCGTGTGTGAGCGTGTTTGTGAGTGTGTGTGTGATTCAAGGACTTATTCGTTTCATTTATTCAGTTGGATTCACTTTCAACAGCTCACAAAATAAGACTCTTTCTCAATAATTATATATCTATCACTCTCTCTCTCTCTCTCTCTCTCTATTGGTTTCTGTCTCTGTCTCTCTGTTTTTGTCTCTATTTCTCTGTCTCCTTCTTTTGGTTTCTATCTCTTCCTATCCCTGTCTCTTTGTCTCCCTCTGTCTTTCACTATCTCCTTTTCTATCTCTGTCTCTGCCAAGTCTATCTCTCTCTGCCTATTTCTTTCCCTCTGACTCGCTCTTTCTCTGTCTTTATCTCTCTCTCACTCTCTCACTCACTCACGCTCTCTTTCTCTGTATTTTTCTCTCTTTCTCACTTTTGTTCTCGCTCTCTATTTCTGCCCATATTTGTATCGGCCTCTGTTTCCATAACTTTCTCGCTCTCCATATCTGTCTCTTTCTCTGCATATTAACGATAGATCATATTCCACTTAAACTATAAAATCTGGTTGGCGTCTAGTTGGAATCTAGTTGGAATGTCTGTTTGTCTGTCTACTTACCCCATCTGGTATACATTTGGGCGTGGCTGATGCGCTGGGCGCACAGAACTCCCGCAGCACATCCTGTAGCTTGCGTGTGGAGTCTGCAAATGGACATGAAAAAGAAGAAGAAAATGAAGGTATTAAAAGAGAGGAAACTAGATTTATTGCTTATGATGTTGCAATTAAGAGATATTATTTACGATCTCATTAAGCTATAAATATAAAATAATATGAAAAAAACAAGAGTGTTTCAGTCGGAGTGTGACCGACTCAGAGATACCCTGCACACAAAGCTTATGATCTAACTAATCTATTTATTATATAAGCTGATATTCAAATTTTTTAGCTGTTTTTTTTCGAGCTGCAGCTGAACGGAAATGCGTCAATTGCTGCCATGGCGCCAGGTTTTAATCGACGCCTCAAGTGGCAAGTGGCAAGTGGCTGTTAGCAAGTGGCACGTGGCACCTGGCTGACAGGTAAAGCAGGCAATTGCAGGCGAGAGTGAGAGAGAGATAGATAGAGAGAAAGAGAGACAGAGACAGAGCTTTGAGTATAATTAACTAATGGAAACAAAGTCGTTGCAAATGTTGTTGCATGACAACGAGCTGCCTCTGCGTGTGAGTGCGTGTGTGTGCCCCAAATTGTGGCAAAGTTTTATTAACTCAATGAATGCATTGCACAGTTGGGCGACAATTGCAGCCGCTCCTTGAGCTCCTGTTGCTGTCGTTGCAGCCGCAACTCGAGTGAATATTTTGAGTGCTTTGAGCACTTGAATACTTCAGCTGTCGCTGTCGCTGCCGTTGACACTTCGTATTCGATGCCACTCGAAGAGGCACTCTCTGGCAAGTGGCAAGTGCCACACCCATACGCTGCCTCAATTGCTGCTGCTGCAGCTGACATTTTTAATCACACTCAGAAGCAGCTTGCACTGTCTTGTTGACAAGTGCTGCTGGCCCAGCTCCAAAGACATCCGAAAGCCGCTCAGCTCAGCTCAGCTCAAACCGAATACGTTAAAGGTAAATGCTAGGCAAAGGTAAATGCAAAGGTAACTACTTTATGAAACGTCAAGCAGCTTTGCCTGCCACACAGCTCTCCGTTGCCTTTTGTTCCAGCTGCAACTTTGCGCCGGATTACCCAATGCAGCATCTCAACATTTAAGCTCACTGCACACGCATTTACCAGACTTCATCATCATCATCATCATTGTGATTGTCATTGTCATTGTCATTGTCATCATCATCAGCAAGAGCGTTTAAGCCAGCTAGCATTACCTGAAATGCCAAGCTATCAGCTTGTCGCAATGCGATTTCAAATTGTGTAACTCGACTCGCCTCATGTCAATAAATCAAATGAAAATTTCATTTCAACAAAAAAGTTGACTAAAAAGTTAAAGCTATTATCCGTTTCAATAGCCATTACTAATGATCTAGCTATGTATATATATATATATATATATATATATAAAGCTATTAAACCGTCTATGCACGCTTAAACATTCGCCTGCAAATTTAGGCTCTCAATTTGTGAGGCATTCAATTTTCTGCATATTTTAAATGAAAGCGTATAGTGTGTAGTTTTTAGCGTGCTCTAGTCGGCAGTAGCCGACGTGAAGATACCTTGTAGTTCTAAGCTTGTATTGAGTATCACTGTGCTTTTTCTTCTATCTTCTTATCCATATCAAATCTTATACTGCTTAATAGATAGACAGACGAAAAGAGTTAATTCGACTTGGTTGTTAGTACTAATATTCTTAGAGTCGTATACTCTTATACTTGTGCTCTTATTCCACAATAGTTTTGTATTTTTATACTCTTCAACTTCTAACTTATAATTATATATTAGTGTTGTAATGTACTCTTATATTCTTATATTCTTACTTGTTATACTCAAGCTCATGCTCTGATTGACTTATACTTTTCTAGTCTTATATCCGTATATCCGTTATAATCATATACTACAATACTCTTATATTCTTAGACTCTTATACTAAAATATTACCCATATACTCTTATATACTTATACTTATCCTTAAATTACTATAGTCATATTTTCCTAAATTTCTATACTCTTAAATTATACTCAAACTTATACGATCTTCTACTTATTACTCTTATAATCCTATACTACAATACTTTTATACTATTATACTCGTATACTCTTGTTGTCTCATACTCTTATACTATTAAATTTAATACTTATCTGTCTATATTTCTACACTTATATACTATATACTATTCTTATACTATTCCTCTGTACTGCAAAATTCCTATACTCTTATACTCCTATAGTCTTAAACTCTTATACATCCTACCTATATTCGTATGTTATACTTATACTTATACTTATATATTGATATGATCTGATCGACTTCTACTTTTCTACTCTTATACTTGTCTATTTTTAAGCTTTTATGATTTTCAGTCTTATAACCCTATACTGTGATACTAGAACACTTTTATTCTTTTACTACTAAACTCTTATACTCGCATATTCTTGAATTTATTTACTCTTATACAGATGATCGAACAGACGCAGCAGAACTAGGTCGGCTCAACTGTTGAGCTTGATCTTGAGAATAGCTTTCAGATGTAATACAATTTCTCTCAATTTCTCAATTTATCGCTACGCTTCCTGCCACCCTCGCTTATGCATGCATACACATCAAATACATATGTATATATATTTTTATAGCTGTTATTCATCGTGCATTATGTCATTAATGGTTTGGGTTAAGAGTTTTGTTCTCTGCACTTACATGATGCCAATTCCTGCAGTTGCAAAAACTCGCGCGGCGATAATTTATCCCATTTGTGTGCGATGGCAATATTCATGTTTGCCTGAAAGTATGCAAACGAAAAATTATGACAAATTGTAAATAAGCGCAGCTACACACACACACATACACACACACACACACACACACACACACACACACACACACACACACGTACACGTGGATACATAGATACTCAATGCTAGTGCAAAGTATGCGGCATAATTTATTGTTTTTGTTGTTGCGCTTCGCTTGGGACGTGCCCCCTTTTGGTAGCCAATAAAATTTGAAAAGTGTTGGCATAACAAACACACACACACACACACACACTGCACACACACATGGACAGCTAACACACTTGACAACTCGATTGTATTTTTAGACCGATTCCCAATGCGCGTCACAAGCTGTAAAACAACGCCCATTAGAGCAAGAGCCCAGAGCTCTACTCGACTCTAATGATCATTGGCCATATATAATAATTATGTTTAGTTGTGATAGACGCACACGTTAATCGATGACCTCTCTCTCCCTCTCCCACTCTCACTCTCTCTTTCTCTCTGTGGTTCGTCATGGCTATGGCGTCATCTGATGCTCATCTGGCTTTCAGCTTGTCATTTGTCTTACGCTATTTGATGGCATTTTCTACACACACACACACACACACACACACACACACACACACACACACCAGCACACACACATTGTCAGCTTTGCGGGCAGGTGCTCAAGTGATAGACTGATAATTGGACTCGCGCAGCAAACAAACTTTTTTTTATTTATATAAAATTCAGTTGGAATTTTTTTTGCTGTATTTTTGTATTTTTGGCTTTTTCTCAATTTTTATTTATTTTTGTAGCTTTGCGGCCTTTTGGCATTTTATACATATCACAAATATATATATGCATATATATATTTATAAAGCTTTTGTCTCTGGCATATTCTATTTATAGATGCATTCAACTATTCCAAAATATATCAAAACTGATTGAACTATATACACATATATACACATATAGATCTATATCTATATCTATATCTATCTTTGCAACGTTGTTGTCGCAGCAGCTATAAAAAGCTACTTAACAGGCACTTAACGTGCTGCCACGCCCATTTTGTGAACGTTGCCTCTTTGGCTAGAGAATAATGGAGAATTAGCATTATTCACAGCTCGCTTGGACTGCCTCGCGCGCTCTACGTTTATAACTAATGAAACTGCTAATAAAAAGTGGCAATAAATATAACAGTGGCATACGTGGCGTATGCGTAATGTGAAATGCTCGTTAATTGCAACATTTATGCGGAGCGTGAGGCTGGGCGAAAAAGGGAAGGGCAGGACAGAGAGGGAGAGGCAGAGGCAGCATTGTTAAAGTATAGAAAATTTGCAGAGATTTCACATTTCTTTCATCTTCTTTTTGTGCTATTAAAGTAGGGAGAGAGAGGAGGGCAGGGGAGAGAGCAAAGGAGGAGGAGAAGAACATTAATTTGTAGAGATTTTCCATTAATTTCTCTATTTTCAGTTGTAACAAATTTTGTTAAGCTACTGAAAATGGTTATAAAAATGGCTATAAATGAAAATATGACATACAGCTGTGTTCATGAAAATAGTAGTGCCACTTAAGCCACTTTTTCTTTAGAATGGAATGCAAAGAAGAGAATTGCAATAAAAATACAGTCACTTTCGATCAGAATCAATTTGGGTTTTATGATTTTAGAAAGTTGCATGGAAAATCAACTGTTCATAGAAATAGTAGTGCTGGCTTGCTAGAGGATAGACAAATTGTTTGTGGCGTATGCGTATTAATAATATTACGCATTAATTGCGATACTATTGGAGAAAGGGAAAGAGAGAGAGAGAGAGTGGGAGGAGTCAGGAGCAAGCAGAAAAAGAGGGTGGCAAAAATTTGTATAAGAAATCTGAGCAAGTTTTTAGATTACAACCATCCGCAGAGGATTGCTCAGATTTCTTATACCAATCTCTGCCTGCCTCTACTTCTTCTACTTCTACTTCTTCTCTCACATTTCTCTCTCTCTCTCTCTCGCTCTTACCCCGCCTCTTACACTGCCCTCAGAACCAGAAAGAAAATGCTAATAAATAAAACACTGGCAAACGTGGCGTATACACCATATAAATGCTCGTTAATTACAACATTAAGGTCGAAGGAGACAGAGAGAAGGAGAGAGAGGGAGATCCAAGGAAGATGGAGCATTGTTAAAATCTAGAAAATTGCTAAGATTTTCCATTCCATTTTCCACTCTCAGCGACTTCCTGTATATGACATTTATTTACAACACATATTGATGGCATCTCCTGACGCAGTTCAACGAACGCTCAAGTGCCAAGTGGACTTTCTATGCTATGTGCTGGCCGTTAGACAGAGAGAGAGAGAGAGATTGAGAGAGATTGAGTGAGAGTGAGAGCTAGAGCCCATTGGCCATAAAATATTATTAGATTATGCGTGTTGTATTTCGCCATTCAGAGCATGTAATTCGCATACAATAAGCGTCAGAGACATGGAAAATGAAATGAAAATGGCTTTCAATGTATGTCTCTCTCTCTCTGTGTGTGTGTGTGTGTGTGTGTGTGTGTGTGTGTGTGTGCTTGTCCTTTTTACGAGCTCTCGCTCGCTTTTGTTCGTCCTTTGATAAAATGTATAAAAAAAAGCAACTTGATGGCTCTTATTGTTTTTGGCCCTAAGAAAATAGCCATTAAAGCCAACACATACACACACAAACGCGCACACCCACCCACACACCCACACCCACACCCACACCCACACACACACACACACACGCGCATATAAATGTCCAACATAGCAAACATTTTGTGTTTTATGCCTCAAATTTCAAATGAGATATTCGAAAATTGAAGCAGCCGCAGCTACTTAGAGCGAACTAAGTGTAGCTTTCCTGAAGGAAGCTCATAATTCAGAGGATACAAAAAGCATTTAATTTTGAAAATGATTTATATATAAATAGATATATTTCAAATTTCTTCTAAAAGATTTTCTCTTTGATTCACACTGTATCAAAGTAAGTTACTTAGGGAGAAATAGTGAACCGAAGCGAACTGTGTTCCCTAAATATTTCAACTTTTTTAAATCAAAATAAAATTTGATGTTACTTTAAGTCAGGGAAACTGTGGTTGGAGAGAGATAGCGAGAGAGAGAGAGAGAGAGAAATTTCGTGCTTCTTCTTAAGTATTGCAATGCGTACAAAAAGAACTGCACTAAGAAAATATTTCATATATAATATTACTTAGAATTTACCTTCTGACTCGCTGAGGTCTTTGAATTTGTAATTTATAAGAATATGTTTGCATTGAGAAGAGCTAAAAAGGGTATATTGTTTGTGTACAAGCGTATGTAACAGGCAGAAGTGGGCGTATCTATATAAGCTTGATCAGAATGACAGATCTAAAGCTAAACAGATCTAGCCCGATGCGTTCGCCCAGTCTTTCGTATATTTGTCCGCTTGACCATACAAATCTGGAGAACTACAAGAGTCAGAGAAATGAATTTTGAAATATATATTCTTGTGTAACAGAAGCAGATATTTGGACACAGTGCTAACATGTGTGCAGATGCATCATAAATAAGTCCCTTCCAATGACTGGAGTAGTTTTAAGATTGTCATGTTAGGTTTAAAGGACTAGGATAAGTAAGCTAAACAATAGTTCAATTCTTGAATTCATCAAATGTTTTGTTGCTCTCTTTCTCTGTTCTTCTATGTCTTTCTGTACTGAATAACATTATAAATCTTTCCTTCAGCCTGTTCCAATCCCATTAAACTCTTTTCAAATAGCCTCCTCCCGATAGCCGCTCAGTACATACACAAATTTCAATGGAATATTTGAGCTCAACAATGCTAGACACAACAACTGCACGCAGACTTCCGGGTATCTCCCAGCTGAGCACTGCCGACTGGAGCATTTCCTAATTGCTACGTGCTCAAGGCACAGCACGCCGCAGGCAAATCTCTTCTCTTCTCTCTTAAGTATGCAAACTTTTGCGCCAAATAAAATTTCTATAAAAATTTAATGCAACTTCTGGTTGAGATTTGGTTGAAAACATTTCATTTATAGATGCAGCGCCATAACAATATAATTTTAAATATCAAATAAAACACGAACAGATTGCAAATGTTATTTTTTTCACTCTTTTTTATTACATTTAACTTTGTTTCAAGTCCTGCGGTCAAACGCATAAAATTTGATGAGAGCTCTGAGCCATAACAATTTGATTTTATACAAAAAAGGGATAAAGGATAAAGGATATCTGGCTACAGTCAGAAATTGTCAATTCGCATGCAAATCAAATGTAAACATATATATATATATATATATTCGATATAAATGTAAAAATAATTAAACGAAATTGCCAATTGAACGCTTGACTAAAAAAAATCACTTAATTGGACTCGAAATACGAAATTGCCAAATGGGAATGGAAATCGAAAACATTTATTTTGCAATATTGTTAACAATCGAAATGGGAAATTCAAATATTTATATATAGATGTATATCTGATATATATGTATATATATCATAATCATGGCACCTTTAGTGCACAGTTTTTCTATTTCATATTAAATTATTGGAATGCTTTCCGCTTAGCTTTTGATTTGAGTTTGTTGAAATGCCAACATATTTGCTAAACGGCATTAAATAATTTATTACGAATCAATTGCGATTCATGCGCTACGAACGAACAACTCAATAAATTATTAAACTGCACACACAAAACTGCTCGACTAGCTAGATACTCTATGAAATTTGTCAGAGATTGATTTTATTGTAGATAGTTTTGCTGAGCATATTTAAATAGGAATATCTAGTCCAATTTATATTCTACTTGGTTTCAATTGAAAGATAAAGTAAGAACTTTTTAAAAATAAAATATATTGTTTTTTATACCCTGAACCCATTGAAAATGGGAAATCAGAGTATAATGTTTTTGTGAAAATGTATGTAACAGGCAGAAGGAGACATGGCAGACCCCATAAAGTATATATATTCTTGATCAGCTCGACAAACTGAGTCAATATAGCCATGTCCGTCTGTCCGTCCGTCCGTCCGTCCGTCCGTCCGTGTGAACGCAGTGATCTCGCAAACCACAAAAGCTAGAGATCTGAAATTTGATATGTATACTCGTGTATATCCTACGCAGTACGAGTTTATCTTTTTTTTTCGATAACTCATCCCATTTCCTTATTATCGATAAAAATCGATAACTTTTCTTCGTTTTTGAATACCGTTATAGCTATAGATTTCAGATTTACTGTGTGTATCCGTGTAATGAATACACACATTTTGCAATTTTTGGATTTTGGATACCACGCCCCCTTCCCCCCAAATTTGAAAAAAACGTATTTCAAATACTAGAGACTTGTGCTTTGGCAAATACATACATATGAATGTCATTATTACGCTGTAAAAGTTTGATTACGAAAGTACATCTAGAAGCAAACCTATTCAACAAATAAGTTTCCAAAATATAGCCCATACTGCAGCCCAAGCGCTGCCCGCGCGCAGTCGCTGCGTAAACTGCGCAGTAGCAGAGAAAATGCTTGTGCGTGCGTGTGCATGTGCGTGTGTGTGTATGTGTTGTTATATGTGCATACATATATATAAAAGAAGCGTAAAATGATTTGAATATCGCATCTTCACAGGGTTCAGGGTATCTCTTAGTCGAGCAGTCTCGACTAGAGCACTCTTACTTGTTTCAGTAGAAATTGATGAACTACATATTATATATCACTATATTCGCTCAGTGTATGCACAGATAAAAAATCATCAACCCTCCTTAAATAATGCTCTAGAGTGTGACAATCAAAAATGTAGGAATAGACCTTCTACTTCACTCACATTCTTGAGCTTTTGAGATGTCATATAAACTAGCTAGAAACTAGTTGAAAAAGCATGCTATTTTTCGCTCAGTATACTATTAAGAAGTACTTATAACTATAAAATACCATTCAATCTTCTATCAAATAACTTCCACTTGAATCCTCCTCTACTCCATTAACTCTACAGCCGAGTATTCCATCAATCTCTATTTCCAATAGCAATTTTTCGCTCAGTATATATCTATGCGCAACACATATGTTATTCGCCAGCTATGCAAATTGTTTGCTTTGCATGCGAGCATGTATTTATTGTACAATTATGAAATTGACATGATTGTTTATCAGTTGTGCGCCACACAATATATCCCAACTCTACATACTTATATTATATATAGATGTTATAGATATATATCTCAGCAATAAGTTGTTATTGTACATAAATATATATATGTATATGTGCATGGGAAACAACGAGTGAACAGAAGCGTCACATACATTTCATTTTCTTTTAGTTGAGTGCACAGGACGCCAAAGTGTATTTGGGTTTTGGTCCTTTGGGCCACGGGGCAACAGCAACATCTTCCAGCTGGCTGCATGGTTAAGCAAATGACAATATATCATGGATTTATGCCACGTATTTTTCCCACACACACACACACACACATACAGTAAACCACACAAGTTTTGGCTTGTTCATGGCTTTTTTTTGTTGCTGCACTTTGGGGGCTTTGCATGTGGTAACCCGCTGTTAAACGACTTTAACTCAACCATAAACTGTCTGTTAAGCTTCCTCTGCCTCGGTAGCTGTATTTTTGTATCTGTATCTGTATCTGTATCTGTATTTGTATTTGTATCTGTATCTGTATCTGTATCTGTATCTGTATCTGTATCTGTATCTGTATCTGTATCTGTATCTGTATCTGTATCTGTATCTGTATCTGTATCTGTATCTGTATCTGTATCTGTATCTGTATCTGTATCTGTATCTGTATCTGTATCTGTATCTGTATCTGTATCTGTATCTGTATCTGTATCTGTATCTGTATCTGTATCTGTATCTGTATCTGTATCTGTATCTGTATCTGTATCTGTATCTGTATCTGTATCTGTATCTGTATCTGTATCTGTATCTGTATCTGTATCTGTATCTGTATCTGTATCTGTATCTGTATCTGTATCTGTATCTGTATCTGTATCTGTATCTGTATCTGTATCTGTATCTGTATCTGTATCTGTATCTGTATCTGTATCTGTATCTGTATCTGTATCTATATCTGTATCTGTATCTGTATCTGTATCTGTATCTGTATCTGTATCTGTATCTGTATCTGTATCTGTATCTGTATCTGTATCTGTATCTGTATCTGTATCGGTATCTGTATCTCAAGTCAATGGCAATTAAAAGTGAACGTGCAACTGAATAAAAGTTGTAGAAAATTCCGTGAGAGCTGACAATGGAGGTGGAACAGCAGGAAACGCGATTTAGTGCAGCGCATGTTGTGCTCTTTGTGCTGCTCACTTCCGCTTGTCTGAGGTGCAGGCGAGGGAAGGAGCCAAGGGAGGTGTAGCAGGAGCAGTGGCAGGGCAAACAGAAGGAGCCTTGGCGCTAAAGGCGCATTGTCACTGTTATTGCGCTTTAGCTTAGCTGCTTTATCAAAAGCTGGTCATGCACAATCAGATGGCGACACAGCGAGACACACAGACAGACAGTCAGACAGACAGTTAAACAGAAAGAGAGAGAGAGTAAGGGAGTGGAGAGAGGAATGAAGGCGAGGACAAAGAGCGTGAGTTTCTTATTCAGCGACCAAGTGCTCAAGAGCAATTGAATCAAATTTATTGTTCACATCCGATGCCCATGACGATGTCCGTGCAGTTTTTAGACCAGACGTCATGCCCAACGACCGCTTCCCTGTCCGCCAGTCCATTGTCAGCCTTGGCATGTAATGTCACGTCCTGTCTTTACGAGGATCAAGTGCAGCGAGTATGACGACGACGACGACGACGACGAAGTTTTCAAAATGGAAAAATTAAATATAAATGGGATTTGCGCGTAGATTTTTTCCCTAAGTGCCGCATCGACGCTTCAGCGATGAAAATGTCAACAGCCAAAAGCATTTGACAAAAAGAAAGCAGAAAGAAATGAAACTAAAGAGCATAAACTGAGCTGAAAATGAGATGAAAATTAATGTACACGACTGCACAA
Source organism: Drosophila leonis (assembly GCA_035045365.1). NCBI lineage: Eukaryota > Metazoa > Arthropoda > Insecta > Diptera > Drosophilidae > Drosophila > Drosophila leonis. The sequence goes on from JAWNPC010000485.1 coordinate 779,039, forward strand.
TACTCTGCACTGCTCTGCTCATTAAATGGCACCAATTACATTTTAATTGTTGCAATTGCAGCAGTTGGCCAAAAAGAAAACAAAGGGAGTACGAGACTAGGAAATATCCTGAATCTTGTGAAGAGTTTCTATTTTGTTTTATTTTAATTACTTCATTTATCAGAGCATGCATACGACTAAGACATGTGTCTTTATACCAAACTCCTTCATTATAAATGATTTTTTTTAAGTTTTATGGAGCAGGAATTACAAATATTCATGATTTGTTTTACATACTTACAAGAAGCTACATTTTAAGTTTGGAGTCGGATATTTTTATGGCTTTTAATTAATGCTTAAGAACCCCGATTAGCTATCGAAAAGCTGATTATTTTATGCTGCGAATATCATACAAGAATATATCTCTCAAATTTCAATTCTTTAGCTTTAGTAGTTCTCGAGAACTACAGATAAACAGATGGACAGATATGGCTAGTTCTGATTAAGAATTTACATACTTTACGGGACGCATCTTTCTGGCTTTTACATATACATGCTCATAACTAATATACCCCTTTTTACTCATTTTCAATGGAATTTTAGTATAAAATAAAAAGAATTTTTATTTTTCTTTCTTTTTTTTCTATGGATATGAAAGATTGTGTATGTGAAATCTAGAGCGGCAAAGCAAGGGACTGAAGCAATAGACTTTGATATAATTTGTTTTTTGTTAAAGAAAAAAAGTCTTATACTGTAACATGAAAAGCTCAAGGATTACAATATTATATTTTATATATTTAGTTCTTTATGCCTTGATGCTTTACTGATCTTTGCGTTATCTATATCTATATCGATCTATATCTATATCTATATCTATGTATATCTATATTTATATCTATATCTGTAACTGTATCTAAGTCTATATCTTCATCTCTATCTCTAACTGTAGCTGTTTCTGCATCTTGTAATTACGCTTCAATTTCATTTTCAGCTTCAACTTCTTGGCTTTAAGTCCTTAGCTACTACCACACCAATATACCCCATTCCATTTGCTACTTACCATCCTGCTCTAAATACAAACAAAAAAGGCAAACAATAAATGGGGCGAAAAAAGGAGAAAAAAAGAGAAAGAAACTGGAGATGTGAAAAGCTTCGCTCAATTTGCCTTTGTTTGCTTTTGGGGTTTTCTATTCCATTTTTTTTTTTGCTTTGTTTTTCGACTTGAAATAAAATTAGTTGAAATTCTTGCAGCTAAAATTGCACTTTGCCAGCTGTCGCTGTGGCTAATTGTTGTTAATTAGCCGTCTAAACTGAGCGGCTCAACTCAACTCTAATTGCGTTTTTGGACAAAACAATACTTGGAGACGTCGAGTACTCGAGCTGAATGCCTAATGAATGCCGAAAGCCAAAAATACCAAACAATTTTGTTGACTCAATGTAAATTTGTCAGAAGAGGGTGAGAGGGGTGAATGGGTCCACTCTATGGCCGGAAAATGGTTCAGCCCATAAAGTAGACGTTGTGCTAAAACACATTTCCGCTTTTTGGTGTGAAATTTTCATTCGGTTGAAACCTTTTGAGGCCTTTGACTTTTCACGTTTTCACGTTTCTCACTTTGATCGACGCATCGGACAGTTTTTCAATGAAAATTGATGCCACAGCAGCTGTGTGTGTGTGTGTGAGTGTGCGAGTGTGTGTGAGCTACTGAAAATAATTTTTAAACAATAAAAACAGTTTTGTCTTTCGATAAACATAGCAAGCGTGGCGTTCATCTAAACTGATAGAAGAAGACTTTTGCGATGGGGGCCCCCACTGCGCGTTATAAAAATAGATAAACAAACAAATGCAGACACACACACACACACACACACACACACACACACACACACACACACACACACACACACACGCACACACAGCTGGTCAGACAGACAGTCAGTCAGTCAGTCAGTGAGTCAAACTGTTGGACTGGACAAGCGAAATAAATTGAGCGGCAGCCGCCTCAGTTGGCTCATTTATAGAAATACCAAATGATCTGATCTGTCTAACCTTAGCCAAATCGCTGAAAACACCTGCCAGCAGCAGCAGCATTAGCTGTGGCCAGTCGCAGTCTTCAATCAAATGCTTTCAAGTGCGAAGCGTTTGCTGCATAGCCTAAAAACAGGTAAATAGCTGTTTTCTGGATCTATTTTTTATAAAAACTATGCTGGACGAGGGTAGTTTGAGAAATGGTAGTTGGCAAGTTAGCAAAATATATATTTATATTTTTTAAATATTTTTGCAGAACATTTTTTCTCAACTTAATGTGAAATTTGAAGAAAAAATAGCAGAGAAAAAAAATTCATTTTAATTTATATATTTTTTTTTTTGAGAAATTTTCCCATGTTTTGAATGAAAGGTAAACGAATATAGAAAGAGAAAAATATATAAAAATATATAATTTGAAAATATTAAATTATATACATTTTGTGTATATATAATTCGATAATATTATTATATGTATATATATTTTGCTCAATATAAATAATTTGATAATATCAAATTATAAACATTTTTCTCTCTTTCTCAATATTTTTTTAGAAATGCTCAAGATTTTGGTTTTTATTTTAAAAATGTCTTTCGATGTCAATGATTCATAGAATTTGAAGAGCGTATTCTATGACTGAATAATTAATCATTTGAATGTGCTATAAATTATAATTATAATAATTACTATATAAAAATATATGTATAAATTTTCTAAAATTTTGAACAGTTTTGAAAACAAAAATTTAAGAATTTTTCAAAAACAAAATGAGTTTTTTAACTTTGACCTTTTTTTTAATAAAACTTTAAATTTCCTTTTCTAGCAGTCAAACAAAATTTTTTAAACTATAAAATACTTTTCCAAAGTTTTTAAAAGCTTAGAAAATATGTTAAAAGTCAACCCATTATTTTTATATAATTTTCCAAATATGTTTTTCAATTTTTGACAACAAGTTTAAGTTGTCTTCTTCTTCTTTCAAATTCTAAAATTGCATTAAGATGTCAAGTCTAATGGGCATATTTACATTGCAGTGATATATTCTGGTTAGTTTAGCTGAATGCATGAATGAACGAATGAAGTCATTTGCTATTTGTTATCATTGGCCGCACGGAAGCCATACGAAATGTGAAATCTGTTGCAAGCTGCAAGTTGCCGGAAGCTGTGCAGTGCACTTGAACATCATTAGCCAATGAGAAATGGCGTCAATACACTTCATAAGCCACAGGCAGGCAGCCAAGCAGGCAGGTGGCGCAGAGGTGAGACTCTAGATAAACTAAGCAAGTTTTGTTGCTGAATTGGAATCGAAATCGAAATCGAAATCGATTTAGCTTGCAGCAAAGCAAACTGAAAGCGGAAAACAGAACTGAAATAGCAAAAGCACTCGGCTGCCCCCAAAAATACAAACAAACAAACACACACACACACACACACACACACACACTCGCACACACAGCGGCACACACATGTGTGTAGCTATAGTTTCTATAGCACTCATCGGCTCTGACGTCAGAGCTAGCTGGAAAAACCGCAACGAAAAAGGCCAATGAAATGTTACAGCGACGTCAGCGAGGATGCTGCCATCGCGACAGAGAGTGAGATGTGAAGATGAGAGATGAAGAGCTGCTGCTGCTGCTGCTGCGTGTAACGGATTTGTCTTTGGCCACTGATTGTTGTTGTTCTTCTTCTTCTTGCTGTTATTATTATTATTTTGGGTAATATATAAAGATAGTGCTGCTGCTGCGGCATCCCATTGAGTGGAAGCGGGTATGATGGAACCTATCTATATATAACATGTAATAAATCCAAGATGTAGGCTGTTCTGAAAAATCTCTAAGTCTGTATAAGATCTATATCCAAGTATCTATAAGCTAAGCATACCTTTGTAAATTGCCATAGCTAGAGACGTTACAACTTTAACAGGGTATCTACAAGTCATATACTTTCCAGCACAGTTTTGTTTTAGGTCTAGAATTATTAACTTTTAGCCAGGTTTTTTTGCAAAACTCATTGATTGAAAGCTATTAGAAATAGTAACAGGTTATCTACTAGTCAAATACTTTGGCTTTTGCTTTAATTCGAGAATTATGAGCTTTCAACTTAAATTTCGTTAATATAACTCAGAGATTTTAAAGAGCTACAGATATTTGCTATAATTACAGGGTATGTGCTAGTCAAGCACACTGGTGAAGTGCACTCTTACTATAGTATATTTGTGTTATTTGGAGAATCTATCATATATACGCTAATAATGATGATCAATGCTTATTGTAGGGTATATGCAAGTCGCATACTCCCGCTTGCTTGACCTTGTTTTTGGCTGCTCTGAGTACCTGCATTCATACCAAGCGTTTCAGTGTGTTTGTGTGTGTTTATTTATTGACATTAAGTTGAGACCATGTTGAGTAAGCGAATCAGGTCTTTCATTTATATAAAGGTTTAACGGTAAATATATATTATATATATTTGATATATACATGGTATACATAGGCATATACCCATCCTAAGGTCACACATTAGCCAGAGATAGTGTGCCCGTTTGCAACGAAATTAATTTGGATACTCGTTCAAGCAGTGAAAAAGTGAGTATATTGGCTTGACAGGCAATTTCCAGAGACATCATATTTGGCATATACAATATACATTATATATAGGTTGTCTTATAAACTCTTAAGATTTGTGATCATGCAAAATTGATAAATACTCCAACTTTTTTTTGTTATGGCAATCATTTATTGTATGTGGGTTTCATTTTTCTACGAAAAACTTTAAAGCCTCTTTTTGGCAAAACATTGACAAATATTCAGTGTGTGTGTGGAATTGATACAAAATATGTGAGAGTAACTGGTGTGGGCTATCTTAATAAATAAGGATCATATTGAGGTATGAGTTATGTGCGTGTGCGTGGATTAGGTAAAGGGAGTGTACGGTCTGGTAGATGTTCAAGCTGAGCAATTGAGAAATTTCAATTTGCATATGAAATTTGACATATTTTTGAACAAGTATGATGAAGTCGTTTAGGCCTGACTGCAACACGCATCGCTTCATTTCGCTTTTTTGGCACACGTGAAAGGCTTTAGGGAACCCAACTCAAGTACCTCACGGCGTATACGTAATATGCGTTGAACGGCGTGTGTTTGTGTGTGTGTGTTGCAGTATGTGTGTGTGTGTGTGTGTGACATATACACTCGAGTTACAGCACAACACGGCATATAAAATCGAATAAATCAACAAACATGACAAAATGTTGGCACACACTGAGCAGCATTTTTGTCGCTTAATTGGAGTGTGCAACATACACACACACACATAGGCACACACACACAGGCAATATATATAAAAAAAAGGCACAACTTTGACTTTGACTTTGACTGACAGATTTGACACACGCTCAGCTGTGTGTGTTAGAGTGTGTGTGACTTGGTGTTGGTGTGTGTGTGTGTGTGTGTGTATTAGTATGTGTGTGTGTCACAGAGCAAATACCAAAACAAATGCCATTTGCCATTTGCCAAAGCGTAACAAAAGGCGCTGAACTCCTTGGCTTACACACTCACACACACACACACAGCCTGATAGACAGGCAAAATAATACCACACACACACACAAAGAAAGCGTAAATATGCCAAAGAAAATGTAGAAGGAGGTTTAGCTAGAGTAGTGAGTGAGCTTGGATGGGCTTGCCCACATATATGCATATCGGCAAATGGAGCGTGTGGGCGAGAACCTTATTTGCATCTCATTAACATGGCGCACTGGACTCGTAAAAACGCGGACAAAAGGACGAAACAGGACAAAACTGGATAAAAGAACACTGGACAATGGAACAAATGGAACAAATGGCATAAATGGCATCCACACTCGGCGGCCACAGATGGCGTCATCAATAGCTAACAAGTTGGTGGACGCCACAAGAAGTGCTCGACTAGTAGATACCCTGACTCGGAGTGAAGATGTTAGCCATGAAGACGACTCTTCTTCTATTTGAAATTATATGCAATAGCTAACAACTGAGAGTGTTCTAATGTGGAGTGCTCGACTAGTAAATACCCTGACTGGGAGTGAAGTCTTTTCAATCATTCATTCAAGCATCAGGATATGATAGACATACAGAAGACTCTGCTTCTATTTGAAATTATATGCAATAGCTAACAACTGAGAGTGTTCTAATGTGGAGTGCTCGACTAGTAAATACCCTGACTGGGAGTGAAGTTGTATTTTCAATCATTCATTCAAGCATCAGGATATGATAGCCATACCGAAGACTCTGCTTCTATTTGAACTGATGTTCAATAGCTAACAACTGAGAGTGTTCCTATGTGGAGTGCTCGACTAGTAGATACCCTGACTGGGAGTGAAATTTTCTTTTCAATCATTCATTCAAGCATCAGCATATGATAGCCATACCGAAGACTCAGTTTCTATTTGAATTAATGTTTAATAGCTAACATCTAAGATTATTCTCATAGAGAGTGCTCGCTTAGTAAATGCCCTGACTGGTAATGCAATTGTTTTTATAGTCAGTCAACACTAAGTTACATCAATCAACAAATCAATATACCCCATCTAGCCTTTTGGCTTACAGCGTATACAAAATAGTTTGCAACAAATGGCGCAGCTCTAAATGTTGTTCTTTGTTGTTGTTGCTGTTGTCGCCTGTTGTCAATTGTTGTTATTGTTTGTCGATTGTTGTTGTTGTTGTTGTTGCTAGCTGCGTGTTAGCTTTTATTGTTAGAGCAACAGCAGCTACAACAATTGCATAGAAAAGCGCGTATTAGACTCAAGTCAGGCGAATGAAGCAATTTAAATGGAATTATCGAGCATCTATGTTAATATGGCATCTTCTATAAGTAGTTATAAATGTGTGGGCGGATGGGCTAAAACTAAGTTTTAGAGAATGTTTTCTTTTGTTATTTTAAAACTTTACTCGGAGCAAATCGAAATTGTTTGCCTCAGCTTTGAGTATTTTATAGTGATTTGAGATCGGTTTCATTTTTGGCTGCTTAGTAAGAAGTAAGATGCTGTTTGACTGAAATGCATAGGACAATGTCTGTTGTAGGAGATCTCATTGAAATATTTCTCAACTCTGCCTGCCTCTTGCAATTGCATGCGTTTATAGCTGTGAAGCTAGAAGTATTAGATTGCAAAGGAAATATTATTCTAATTGAAATTCTTTTTTAAATTTGACTTACAAATATAATTGGAGTTGAACTAACTAAGAGAGTTAACGAATAGAATAAATAAGATTAACCTAAGTTAAATTGATATAACTTCCAATTAGATATTACTCAAACATGTTCCAAACTAAAGTTAATACGTACTCCTTCTGCTCTAGCGAATGAACTTCCAATGAGCTATTGATAAAACACTTTCTTATGTACCTAAAGTTCTTCTTCTCTACAATTTTAACTATATTTCAAATTGCAGTTCATGGAACTAAGAGATTGGGTCAATAAATTGGAATTGAGCGCTTTAAAAAGTTCGATTCACATTCAACTAACTTTTAGTTAGATAATACTAAAACAAATTCAACTCTAATTGAATGTCAGTTCTAATTATAATTTAAATAAAAGAGTTAGTTAATGTTTGCAATGCTTACTCAAATTCTAATTACAAAACTCTTTGGCACTGGGACAACTAAGAGAGTTTATTAATGAATTAGAACTGAGTGAATCCATTTCCAATTAGATAATGATTAAATACTTCAACTCACTCTAATAGCAGTACTTTATCAAATTCTAATTACAATTTGAATTGGAGTTGAGACAACGAGCTAGTAAACCAATTTTAACTGTGAGTATTAACTTTCAATCAAATAATGACCAAATATATTTCACGTTAATTTCAGTTCATTATCAAATTGTAATTGCAATTCAAAGTGGAGTTGATAGAGAACTTTCCCAGTTGGCAGTCAATGAACTTTCAATTGGAATTAATTTAACAACTTTCACCAATCCAAACTTCATTAGTTCTACACTTTTTTTTTTTAAATATTTACAGGGTATATTTTAGTCAAAGTCAATGCACTTTTACAGCGACATAATACATAATTATGACACCGAAATGTGCGCTTCAACTATTTCTATTTCCATTCACAATAGGCGCTGCGTGTGTGTGTTAGTATTAGTGACATATTAAGCGCCTAATGAGCATGTCCATATCACACACACACACACATACCCACACACACACACACACACACACACAAACACACACTCATATCTATATTATAATATTCTGTTATCCTGTGGCATTCTCGTTAACTTTCTATGATAGATGTTGCGCCGCTCCTCCTCCTCTATTCATCGACGTCGCTAGTTAATGTCACAAATTTTGATAAATTGTTTTATGTGCGGCTTTAATGGCGCCTTTTTATGAACCGCCCTCGCCATCGCTCTCTCTCTCTCTCTCTTTCTCTCTCTCTCTCAGTTGATGTGCGTCGTAAATGTGTGATTATGCTAATAGTTGTAGAAGTGCCAACAAAAAACGGGTATAAAAAACTGAATAAAAAATATTCCCATTCGCATGCGAAGTCTTTGATACCCCTTGAAAGTGATCATTTAGGGTATATTGTTTTTGCACAAAAGCATGTACATAAATGGGAGAAGAAAAAGGAGATCAAATATATGTTTATTCTAGAGCAGTGGTACGAACTGAGTTCATCCAGTCAAACGTCTTTGTGTCCCTCTGTCTGTATTTTTGGATGCTTGTATCTCGAGAAATACAAAAGCTAGAGACTTAAAACTTTAAATATATATGCTTGTCTACCAAACGCTCTACAATTATATTATTTTTTTCCAATAACTCAAGTTGTCTCATAATAATCGATAAAAATCGATATATTTAACCAGTTTTGAAGCTAGAGACATCAAATTTAGTATATAAGTTGTTGTCATGAATATGAACTCTATGAACTTTTTCCATTGTGAACATCTTTCCTCAATCCTAACAAAATCGACAAGTAGAAACTTGATTTTTGGTATTTACACACTTTAGGCTGCCATAATGAAGGTAATTAGGTAATTACATATATACCCGAAGTTATGCAATAGCTATGGGATAATCGAGCATCCACCAACATCTAAGGTATTTGCTAGTCAGGCACTCCCGCCTAGCGCACGCTCACTTGTATTTATATTTTATGGCAAACATGGCACATTTATTTATTCAACATTTTGTTGAACACGCGCGCAAATAATTTACGAGTTGCTTAGCTTCTGGCCAAGAGGCAAATGTACACACATATATATATAAATATTAAGAGTTATATATATCTGCCCTATAGTTATATATATATATATATATATATAAATATATATTTATATAGGCTTCAGTGCGTGCTGGCCTCTGGGCTTAAGGCTGTGCCTAGTCCCAATTTCTACCCATATTTTCTCAACTCATATTCATATCCGCTCGGCCTTTGACCCGTTGGCTATTTACGTTTTGTGAACATGTTGATTTCGACATATTTGCATTCACTGTTTACATACCTTCTTCTTCTTCGTCTTCTCTTCTTCTTTGTCTGTGCGGTCTTTAAAGATTTACCAAAGCGGTCAAAGGTTGCAGAGAAAAATGCTCAGATTCTACTGCTTCATGCTGCAACGAAAACAAAATTGAATAAATAAATTAATAAAAATAAAATAAACAGCAAGAGTGCTTGAGTAGGGTATGACCGACTAAGAGATACTGTGCATTAGGTGTCGTGCTGCTGTTGCATACATTTTTGCTTATTTGAATACTTAGTACTCAGTTGTTGGCTTTAATACTCTTCTACTTTCATACACATAGACGGGGTTAGATCGGCTCAGCTGTTCTCTCGACTCAGCTTTTTACTCTTATGCATTCATATTCTTATACTCACATATTTTATGCTCTTATACTCGTCTCATTTTATAATCCTTACACTCTTATACTGTGCCTGACTTCTATTCCTCCTCCACAATATATATACTTTAAGAAACCAGAAATCAGCCACGTCTTTTCAGCCTATTCCATACGTTTCAAGACAACCTCACATGCCCCGTTTGACCCTGCCCGTAAAAGAATTAAATGTATTAAATTCTTAGCTAAAGTTTGCTGCTTTATAAGAACTTTTGCTGCTGTTAAGCCACAAGAGTTCAAAGGTTGTCCTATCATTTTTTTTATGGAACAGCAATTTCTTCTAACTGCCTGGCAGTCCGGCTGTCCGCACGCCACTTTGCCTGCCTGCCGCCTGCCGCCTGCCTGTCTGTCTATCTGTCTGTCATTTGGCCCATGTCAAGGCTTTAAGCCTTTAATTCCATTCTACATAGCTTATCATAAATTGCGAACTAAATTTAATGTTAAACAACGGCAAACGCAGGCTTAGATAAGACAATTTCAGAGTCTTTAATAAACAGATTAGAGAGGAATTTCTGAATGCTCAACCTGAGCGAAAAAGCGCTATGTTTTGCTTTGTATGAATCAATATGGTAGATATATCTGTGCGTCTATGTAAACAATTAAGTGGGCTCGTCAGGAGGGCCGGACTGGGTGAATACACTGAATCACCACGGACTGTGTTTGGCTGCAGCATTAGACAGCTTAAGTCTTATAATAATAGTATGCTCTATGGGAGGACGAATGTGCTTAAAGTATGCTTATTTCTTAGACTTTTATAATCCTTTATTCTTATATTTCTAGCTATGAGTTAGGTATTCTCTTATATACCTAAACAATTTCGTATACTTATATATACAAATACATATATTCTTATATTCTTATATATACATCTTCATTTTGCTATACTCTTATAATCAGCATGTGGTATGGAAGGTCCGTCTCATAGAAGAAATGTACTTATACGCTTATAGTCTTGTACTTATGTACACATAATCGTATAGATAATACTTATGTGCTTACAATGTCTACTACTATGCTACATCATGAGTCATGACTCATCGAAGTCAACTATAGTATTCTTATTATTTACTACTCTTATATTTTTTATATTCACACATTAAAATTCTCTTATACTATAGCCTTATACTGTTCTAATCTTATACTCTCTCTCTCATACTCTAATATTTGTATAGTCTTTTAGTGTTATAGTCTTCTACTCTTATATTTTCTATACTTATACTCGAATATGCTTACACTATTATAGTCTTATACTTGCTTGCTCTCAAACTCTTATATTATTATAATCGCACAGTCTTGTAGTCTTATACTCGTATACTTTTATACTATACTCAAATTCTACTCTTATATTTTCTATACTTATACTCGAATATGCTTACACTATTATAGTCTAATATTTGCTTCCTCTCAAACTCGTATTAACAATAATCGAATATTATAATCGTACAGTCCTATAGTCTTATACTAGTATACTTTTATATTATACTACCATTCTACTCTTATATTTTCTATACTTATACTTCTTATACTCAAATACGCTTACACTATTATAGTCTTATACTGGCTTCCTCTCAAACTCGTATATTATTTTAGTCATATAGTCTTATAGAGTCTTATACTTGTATACTATTATACTTTTATACTCTTTTATTTTCTTTCTGTACTCAAATAAGCTTACACTGATATAGTCTTATACTCATATACCATTATACCCCTATAATATGTATTCTTGTTCCCATACTCTTCTACGCTTCTACTCCAAGACTATTACTCGACACTTACACTCTTATAAATTGCTCCTCATTTAGGCCAATTTAAATTGTGAACAACAATTTGCGATATTTTAACATAAACATTATTTAATGCCCAGACCAATTTGCCAGAGCCTTTGTCGTGCAACTTGTCAGAGTCAACAGCACAAAGTGCCCTGAATAAAGTTAAGTGCAAAAGCAAAGAATGTCAAATGCTTTGTGGAACGTTCAACGTGCAACGTACAACGTGCAACATGCAACATGCATTTAAAATCCAGCAGCTACCTCAAAGTTTTTAACGCTAGCCACTCGAAACATGTGTTTGTCAACCGAAACTTCACACGTGCGTGCGTGTGTGTGTGTGAAAGAGAGAGAGAGGGAGAGAGAGAGAGAGAGAGAGAGAGAGAGAGGGAGGGGTGTGCGTGTGTGTGTTTGGTAAAAGTTTGTTCTACAAACAATTTTGTCCTTGCGAAGGGTATTCTAATTAATAAGCCAACAGAGTAGTTACCACTAAAAGCATATGTAGGAAATGAGTGCGAGGGCACTTTGAGAAGTTGTAGGTAAAAGTAAATGAAGGCACAGCAAATTGGTGAAGCTATAATTTATTTTAATTTACATTTATTTATTTTAAATTAATCTTTTTATTATTATGAAAGATAAAAATCATTTTAGAGAAAATTTAAAAAAGAAATATAAAACATAAATATTGAATTTTTGGTGCTGTTTGTTAGGGTATTAGACAGTCGGCTAGAATCTTTGCATGTATGTCTGAGATACTATATATAATGATATATCTATGATTAGATTCTATGGCAATTTATTTACAAATAAATTAGACTTTTCATAAGCAAATTTTTAGTTATGCCCTATTTAAGATGTTTTCTAGGGTATGTCAACCGCAAAGCAACTCACTTGTGTTGATAAAATATCATAAAAAAAACCATAGATGTGCATGACTCACATTAAGAGTCAATTAAATAGTTGATTTTCTAGTCAAAAAATATATTTAAATTTAAAGGGTATTTAATATTCATCATTTCACTGTTTTTGAATATAATTATATAGTTAATTGAACTCGTGAGTCAACTATATATTCTATATTTATTATATATATTACTTGATATTTTTTACTCTAAGTAAACTTAAGTTTCTGTGAGTTTTAAGCATTTTTCTAGGGTATTCAAAATTGATCATTTATAAAGAAAATACAAATTGAATTTAAACAGAATATATACATATTCACAATCATTATTCAAATACAACTATATAGTTTCTTTTTCACTGTCTTCAAATACCTAGAAAAAACTTGAATTTTCTTCATTTTAATCATATTTCTAGGGTATTCAAAGTTCATCACAAATTTTGTAATAAAATTGAAACTGAAATATATATTTCTAATGGTCATTTTTCAGCTACAATTATATAGTTTCTATATTCTCTTCATTTAATTTAATTTTCATTTCGATCTTCGCTCTCTCTCTCTCTCCCTCTCTCTCTCTCTCTCGCCCTCTCTCTTGCACACATGTTTAATGTGTGAATTTGAAATTGTTTGGCGTGTGTGCGTGAAGTGGAGTGGAGTGGAGTGGAGTGACGCACTCCCCAGAGTGCTTTTGCCTCGAACAACTTAAATATGGCAATTTAATCAAGTCTATAAAACATGCCCGGCGCTCGCTTCAATATTTATGAAATGCCACTCGACGTGGCGTATACGTTATATTTCAGCTACTTGTTTTAAGTGAAAAGTCTATTTTGCATGTGTGTGTGTGTGTGCGTGTGTGTGTGTGTGTGTGTGTGTGTGTGTGTGTGTGTGAAGTAAAGACACGTGGCTAGCATTGATTCAAGCTGCTTCTTAGGCAGGTCTAAGTGCAGCTTTCAGCTGTTGTCAACGCGTTACGTGGCAATTGAACTTGTTATGCTCGCTCAGATTGTGAAAGCGGGCATATTGGTTACTGTGCAAGATTCATTAGATTAAAGCTAGAAGCTGTATATATATACTCAGATAGAGCTCTGGCTTGAAGAGTATGCATCCCTTATAAGTATGCCAAAATGGCAGTTACTTTATCTAAACTCTAATATTTATGGGTCTATTAGAGTTAGAGACTCCACTTTAAGTATATATACTCTTTATAACTTACACATATAAAATTAAAATGTTTGTTCAGCCACGCCCATTGGGAACTTGTTAAGTTTGGCTATATCTAACTCAGTTTCAATGCCAGCAGCTCAAAAGTTTCGCACTTGATTGATTGATGGATTGATCCAATCTACCATAGACTTCTATATATCTATATACAATATATAAAATAATATATCTAAGTCTATTTTCTCCACTCCTTATAGTATAAACATTCCAAATCAACCTTCTCTACTCTCACTCTCCCCTTATAAATCGACATACTAGAATATTTCCCATAAATTTAGCTAACTATTTCTGCAACTGGGGCGAGTATTTGGCAGTCGAGCATGCCCAACTGCTAGTTACTTGTTATCCTATTAGCCAGTTCTCTAGTTTTCGATATCTAATATAATAATAATATAATAATATTATCAGTGCTAATCAGTAAGAGTTGGGGAAGAGGAGAGTTTGGGGCTGGCTGAGAATTTTTAGAGGCCACAAAATGAAAAACTTTGAATGCGAAGGCAATCAGTGGCACGCCCAGCATTTAGCTGCCGCCGCCCCATTTTTCTTGTGTGTTGCGTGTGTCACAAATTCTTTCCGTGTTCATTTTTTCCATTTTTCCCATTTTTTATACATATATTTTTTTTCGTGTTGTTTTGTTTGCCTTTTGCGGGGCGGCGCGTTGCGCTGTGCGACGCTGCGGCTTATCACATAATTTGAATAAAGTAGCTGCAATCTTCTGTCAGTTTATCGCAAATTAGACAACAACAACAACAACGATACACACAGATAAAACCAACAACAGCAACAGCAACAGCAACAACAACAATGACAACAAACAGCGCCAGCGTCAGCAACATTTGCCGAGAGCTGCGCGCAAAACGGGAGCGAAAAAAGATTTCAGATTGAAGACTCAAGATTCCAAAGAAGATGATGAACCCAATTTGTTGATCTAAATTTGATGACGGGATTGATTGAAGATTGAAAATGAAATGATTGAAGATTGAAGTTTAAAGTTGGATACAAAAGATTGAAGCGGGAGGCACAGCTAAACATCAAATTGCTTCGAACTAAAGGAAATTCCATTGACGTCTGAAAACATATGATTGAATGATTGAAGATTTAAGATTGAATACGACTGATTAAAGCTTGAAGATTGGAAGTTGCAGTTGGAATACAAATAGAGAGACTAAAACATCAAATTGCCTTGAGATAAAATGAAATTCATTGCTGATTGAAAACATATGATTGAATATGCAACATTTATAAATAGAATATAGCAAATTGAAGATTAATTGATTGAAGCTAAAATGATTGAAGTTGGAATGAAACAAAAATTTAAGCTTGAGGCACAGCTAAACATCAAACTGCCTCAAGTTAAAGAAAATTCCATTGATGTTTGAAAAACATCTGATTGAATAGGTCAAATTGAAGATGAAATGATTGAAAACAAAAGATTGAAGATTAAATCATTGAGGATTGAATGCTAAGAGCGTAGCTAAAGCTAAAAAAAGTAGATTAGCTTGACTAAAAAAAGAAAATCGTTTAATGATTGAAAAAAAACATAAGATTGAATACATCAAAGAAAGATTGAAGATGGAAGATGGAAGATGGAAGATGAAAGATGGAAGATGGAAGATGAAAGATGAAAGATGGAAGATGGAAGATGGAAGATGGAAGATGGAAGATGGAAGATGGAAGATGGAAGATGGAAGATGGAAGATGGAAGATGGAAGATGGAAGATGGAAGATGGAAGATGGAAGATGGAAGATGGAAGATGGAAGATGGAAGATGGAAGATGGAAGATGGAAGATGGAAGATGGAAGATGGAAGATGGAAGATGGAAGAAGAAAGATGGAAGATTGAAGATTGAAGGCTGCAGAATGTAGATTGAAATAGGAAAATGAATAACTGAACATAGAGAATTACAAATTGAAGATTGAACATGGAGAATTGAAGACGAGAGTTCAACTGCAGATTCAATATTGAAGAATAAAGACTAAAGACGAAAGATTCAAGATTAATGTATGAACTCCACCTGGATTCAACTTGAATTGCAGTTCAAAGTTTAATGATTGAAACTAGTTTTCAAGCAAATTCTGCTGCGCTCTTAACACTACCCAAAAAGAGAGTACAAATTCCTTCCAAAAGACTACAAAAAAAAACTCCTCAACAATAAATGAAATTATGGATATGTGTTGAAAGCCTTTGGCCTTTGGCTGGGGTGGGGGGCAAACATTTAATTGAATCACATTCTGTGTCGTCAATCTGTCGTCAGCTGTTGGGTTGAACTGATTAAACATGACACGTTTAATGCAACAAATAGGTGTGTCAAGTGTCGAGTTAGTGTGTGTGTGTGTGTGAGTGTGTGTGTGTGAGTGTGTGTGTGTGAGTGTGGCATGTCTGGCATTTTATGAACACGCATCGAATGTGCCACAAAATCAATTGAAAAAAAGAAAATCAAAAATGAGCCAGAAAATTTCCAAGAATTAAAGCAAATAAATGTTTTAAATATTTTTATGCATTTCCTTTTTCTTCTCTTATTGTTTAAAAGATAAAACAAATTTCTATAGAACAACAGCAACAGCAACAACAGCAACAGCAACAGCAACAGCAACAGCAACAGCAACAGCAATAACAACTTGGCTACTATTAGCTGATTGCTATTTGCTAGCACGCCACGGGGCGTATGCGTTATGCGTCTTGAAAGCTAGAGCAAAAGGCAAATGCTTTACATACATATAAATAGTATATATAAATATATATAATGGATATAGATATATGTATATAGATATATACATTCCTTGTATTGTTACTGTTTAGTTCATATTATCGCGCTTCACTGCCATAAAAGACTTAAATTAGTTATCAAATTATTGTTTTATGCGATTTTTTATGCGTATCATAAAACTCGTAATAGACCAAAATTAGCTAAACAACAATTCAATTGATTAGGGAGAGACAGAGAAGTAGAGAGAGAGAGAGAGAGACAGAGAGGGAGACTGAGAGAGAGAGAGAGAGAGAGAGAGGGAGAGTGACTGACATAGAGAGAAAGAGAGATAATCGTTCACACAGTGAACAACTGAGTATATTAGTTAATATTTTATTTCGTTGACTATTATTTTTCAATATTTTACAAGTATTTTATTTTTAATTATTTATAATTAAGCTTATTTTTTTTAGTTTGTTTGTAATATTTAATTTTTTTTTTTTAATTTTTTAAATA
The DNA here is from genome assembly GCA_035045365.1 of Drosophila leonis. Classification (NCBI taxonomy): domain Eukaryota; kingdom Metazoa; phylum Arthropoda; class Insecta; order Diptera; family Drosophilidae; genus Drosophila; species Drosophila leonis. The sequence goes on from JAWNPC010000485.1 coordinate 796,012, forward strand.
AAAACAAAATTTACAATTAAATTTAAAATTGAAATTTTATTTCATTCTATTTATTAAAATTTATTTAAAAATTTTAAAATGATTATATTCTTTTTTGAAACCTTGAAAAATAAGTTTATGGAAATTAAAATTCAACAAACTTTTGATTAATATTTCATAAAGACAAAAATTAAAATACTTTATAGTTTGTTATTTAATTTAATATATTTTTTCATTTATTTAGTTTATTTTTTATATTTTATATATATGGAAAAAAGTTTATAGAAATTAAAACAATTTATTTTCAGCAACATTTTTATTATTATAAATATATATAAAAATGTTACATTTTTTTTAAATTTTGTATAAACATTTTTATTAGTTTTGAATAAAGAAAAACTATTTTTTTTTTAATTTTAGACATTTTTCTTATATCATTATTATTATTTTTAAAAGAACTACATGAACAAATTTTCTTATTTATTTTTTATTTTATTTTATTTTTACTTTTATTATTATTTAATAAACAAAAATATAATTATAAAAATAATCAAGAAAAAAATATGTTAATTTGTTTGTATTTTAATTGTTATATGATTTAATATTTTTAATAATTTTTTAAAATTTATTATGTATATATTTTATATATATTTGTTATTTTATTTAATAAACTGAATATAAATTGAGTTGATATTTTTTAAAATTTATTTGTTCTTTAATTTTTAAATATTTTATATAAGTAAAAGAAAAAGGAAAATGTCAGTTGACAAAGCTGTTTGCAGCTTTAAAAACATTGAAATAATTTAAAATAATATTTATAATATCTGCTGCTGTTCCTCTCTATAGAGAGCTGCAGTTCGTTAAAATTCCGCAGATTCCATTCAGTTTTGGGTGTTTTTTTGGAATTTTAAATTGAATTGCAGCAGCATGTTTTTCACTATTAACGAGCGTGTGTATTTTTTTATTTATTTACATTTCTGTTTTTATTCGTGTGCCCCGATTTTTGTTTTCTGTTTTTTTCTGTTTTTTGTTTTTTATGTCATCATTGGAGGAGCGTCCGTTAGCTTTTTTCTGCTTGCTTTACACATGCAAACGTCTTTCGCAAGCGTCGGAGAGAGAGGCAAAATCAACAAGCAGCAGCAGCAGCAGCAGCAGGCGTTGAGCTGCTTGTTTATGTGCTTGCTCGCTCTGGCTTGGGCTAGCGAAAGACGCTAGCGCTTGTATGTGTGTGTGTGTGAGTGTGTGAGTGTGTGCGTGTGTGTGTGTGCGTGTATTTGCTTGGCTGTGTGCTTGGGTTAATTGCATGCTCTTTTTTTCTTCTTCTTTTTTTGCTTTTACATTAACATATTTCCTGGAAGAGTTTGGACTCCCTTAAAGCGGGCCGCTTACCTGTTGTTGTTGCTGCTGTTATTATTCAAATGATTTTTGGCGCCTCACACTTTGAAGTCTCTTCTTCCTCCGCCTGTTGTCCTTGTTGTTGTTGTTGTTGTTATGAATTTGTAAGCTTTGATTTTTAGCATATTTTGCTGCGCAGTTCAATGTTGCAATGTTTTTTAGTAAATTTACAGTTCGATTTGTTTATTTGTTTTTGTTTTTCTTTTGTTTTCCTAACTTTTCACATGTTTCACTCACACATAATATTTTATTATTTTTTTTTATTTTTTTTTAATTTTTTTGTTTTTTTTTTCTTATAGCTTACAAAAATATATATTTGTATATAACGCACTTAACGCTTCGTTATAGTATTAACAATTCGTTTCCACATTTAATACATATTGTTCAAATTGCTTTTTCTCAGCTGCTGCCACTGCTTGGATAGCAAAAAAAGCTCTGCTAGCGCGCTTTGCTAACACACACCGGCACTTCCACTGAAGAACTGAGGCGCCGCTGCACTGTGCGCGCCTTTTTATATGCCAGCTGTCGTTGCGCTCCCACTCTCTGGCGCTCTTCTGCTTACGCTCTGGCAACGCCAGCGCGCTTTTCTCTTTTTTGTGCGTTGCTCTTAAGAACTCGACGCTCGCTTGCAACTGTTATCAGTGTTGCGTCTTGTGACGTCACTGCGGCGCTCATTTGCCAAATTGCACGTGCTAAACTTTTTTTTGGCTGTTTGACTTCCTGTTTGTGTGTCTGCGTGTGTGTGTGCGTGTGTGTGCGTGGCCATAAATTAGCAGGCAACCTTTAGCGCCTCTAGCATTGAATTGTGCTGCTTTGTTTATTTACATATTTCGTGCTATCTCTCTCTCACTTACTCACTCAGTTACTCAGCTACTTACTCACTTAATGTTACTTTTTTTTAGCTGCATTACGGTTTCTTATTGTTGTGGCTTTTCATATTCCTGCTTTATTTCTTATTAGTGCTGCGGCTACTGCTGCGCTGCGCTGCTGCTGCTGCTACTGCTCCTGCTCTGCTGCTACGCTCTGCTACTTAAGCTGCTGCTCTGCTGCCGCCAGCTCTTCATATTCTTTATTGTTGCTGCTGCGCTGCAGCTCTGCTAGTACTGCTTTGCTGCTGCTCTGTTCCCTCTGACTCTGCTCCTGCCATGACGCTATTACGCTGCTCTGCTACTTTATCTGCTGCTCTGCTGCTACCGGCTCTTCATACTCTAGCTCTATTCTTTATTGGTACTGCCGCTGCTGCGCTGCTCTGGTGTTCCTACTTCTACTGCTGCTGCGCCCGCTTCAGCTGCTCTGCTGCTGTTTTGTTCCTTCTGCCTCTGCTTTTGCTTCTGCTACTACGCTGCTGCTGCTCTGCTACTTTAGCTGCCGCTTTGTTGCAATCGCTTCAGCTGCTCCTCTGCTCCTGCTTCTGCTACTACACTGCGCTGCTACCGCTCTGCTATCTTCGCTTCAGCTACTCTGGTGCTGCACTGCTGCTGCCGCTACTACGGCTGCGTCTGCTGCTGCTGCTCTGCTACTGCTCTGCTGTAACTGTGCTATTGTTTGCCTGCGCCTCGGCTCGTTTGCATTGTGCTTTTTGCTGTTGATTTATCTCAAATGGCGCATTACTTGAACTTTCGCATTCGCTGCGCTCTCTCTCTCTCTCTCTCTCTCTCTCTCTCTCTCACTCGCACTCACTCCCGCTGTGGCTCTTTTGCGTCTATTTATATATTTATTGCACTTGAACATGAAATTGCAAATAAATAAACTGTTGCACACTTTGCAGGGCAGCTTGAACTCTTCGGTTTGTTTGGCTAATTCGAATTGAATTTACTTTCAATATTTATTCAATTCATTTATTGATGTTTGTTAATCCAATTGAATAAGAATAAGAATAATTGAATAAAAATCAATTTGCATTTATAATTTATTGCTGGCTAAGCAACAACAACAACAACTAAAATACAGGGTATGCGAACATACATACGCTGATAAATTTAAAAAAAATGAACTTGAAAACAACTGTAAAAAAACATTAAACGAGGGCCTGACAACTCCATAGAGAGAGGCAGAGAGTTGGAGTCGGAATGACAGTGGGATTGGGAGTGGGAGGGAGACAGCGCACAAAATTCGCAACATAAATTTTTGAGCAATTTTTCACGTCACACGCACACTGACACGTGCGTGCGAGGGAGATGGCGAGCGAGTGGTTGGGCGCCTTCGCTTTAATGTTGCCTACTTTCGGGCCGTCGCCATTTTTGTTTCTGTTTTGGCTTTTATTTTTAGCAGCAGGCAGCATAATTTTTTATTGATTGGATTTCAGCGAAAATCACTTCCGGCGATAAATTTGTTATGCACATGGCCACCTCCCGCCCCCGCCCTAAGTGGGCTCGACAGATGTCTGACACAAACAAGCAGAAGAAGCAGCAGAGGAGGAGGATGAGGAGGAGGAGGAGGAGCAGATGAAGAAAACTTTTGCATTTGATTTATTTTACATTTGCGTCAATGTCAAACGAGTTGGCGTCTCTCTGGAAGTCCTTTGATTTGTTTGTGTTTATTTGGCTTTCGACTAATGGCCCAAATGTAACAAAAAGGCAACAAGCAACAACATTTGTCTACCCCTTTTCGCCTGCCACGCCCACCAGCAATCCACTTGTCATGTAATTCAATACCTCAAATCACTGCTCGAAGGCTAATGTCCTCCCAGACTAGCTGTAGCAGCAGCCTCCGCCTCCAACAGGCGACAACAAAACCAAAGTCAACAAAACTGAGTCCAAGAAGAGTCCGAAAAGAGTCCAAAGTCCAAAGTCCAGTCGAGTCGAGTCGAGTGCCAAATGAAGCACGAAACACTTTAAGCTAAATATTTATTTAGCCAGCAGCAGAGGCAGCGGCAGCAACGACGGCAGCGGCAGCGGCAGCGGCCGTGCCAAATGAAGCATTAAAGACGCCATCATAATAAACAACGGAGAGTGAAGCAATGCTGCACGCACAGATACCCTGCAGCGAAAACTTAAAATGATTCATTTCAGTGAATTTACTAAACTTTTTAAATACTCCCAATAACCACAACTTATTTACAGGGTATATACATAAGTCACATACACATATACATATAACAAAACATTAACAAAATATTATTAAAGTTGCATAAAGTTAAAAAATTAATTTTAATTTTTTTTACCAAGCCAATACTACTCTTTCAGACAATACAGGGTATCAAAACATCAGGTAAATGTTCATTTCAAGTCTTAGCATTCAGAAATAAAAAAAAATGTTGAAATAATCAAAGCATCTCTGTGACCAATATACCCTATCCCCATTCAATCTTTACTCTAGAGCATCTTTTCAGCCAAATCCACAATATAGGGTATCAGAATAGCAAATATATATCAAAAATAATATACAAAATATATATATATTTTTTAATATACACTTTTCACGTGTAATTTTCACTCTAGAGTAAATTTTCACTCAAATCTACAATACAGGGTAGCAAATATCCAGTGGAAGTCTTAAAATTCATAAATAAGCATTGTAGTCGGAATACCCTCTCACATTCAATTAGCACTCTAGGGTATTCTATAACCAAGCTACAATACAGGGTATCATAACAGCTAGAAAACATGCCCAGTTTTAACACTTTTAAACATATAGTCCATACAGTCAATATACCCCATTCACATGCCAGCTTCACTCTAGGGTATGCACAACAGCTGCGTGAAGCAGCAGGCAACCAGTACAAGACAACGGTAAAATTCCCATAGAAACGCCGCTGCTGAGTTGCTACGCGACGCAGCTTAAGAGAACCGTGACGTCACAGGCGCAAAGAGCGCACTTGCTGCATTGACAGGCGGCCATTTTGAATGTGCGCGTGCGTCAAGTGTTTTTTTGTTGTTTGGCCACAAGGACTTGGGACTTCCGGCTAAGTGCGACCATATGACATCATTGAAAACAAACGTCGAGCTTTGGTAATGAAATTATGCACACACACACACACACACAGAGTGGGAGAGAGAGAGAGAGAGGAGACTGTTTGGTTGTTGCTGTGAATAGTTTTTGGCTTCTGGCTTGGCGCCTTGGGGCGCTGACGTCATCGTCGTCCACTGTGCACTCAATTGTAAAATTGGCAAATAAATAGGATTTTATATTTAACACTCATAATGATGATGATGATGATGATGATGATCACGTTGCTGTGGCTGTTGATGACATAAGCAGGCAAATAGAGCTTAGGCATTTTTGTCTTTTGTTTTGTGTTTGGCCCACCTGTCAAAGGTCACCTGTCTGTGGCAGCTAATTGAATTTTTGGGGCCTTACAAATGCTGAAGCTGCAGCTGTCGAAGCTGCTTAAGCATTTTATTGCTTGGCCATTACGCATTGCATTTAACCCCGTTTACCGTTAGTCGTAATCATAATTAAATGACGTCAACGCTGCGCGCCGCTTTTTATGGCCGCCACTGTGCGCCTGCCTGTTTTTTTTAATTTAAGGCATACTTTCGGGCGCTGCTTCAGAATTGCAGCTCAGCCGTCAGTGCAGCCGAAACTAGTTGCTTTTAGCTGTTTTTCCTTTTACGACTGGCAGACACATAAAAACGGCGGAAATTGCAAAGGCCAAAGTAAAAACATAAAAATTTTATGTTTTATTATGCCTAGGCGTACAGCAAAAGGCAGTAAATACGAAATATTAGCTAACATAAGGTAGGAATGATGAGCTAAGCTAAGCAACAGTTAATAAAAAGTGATGAGCATTTAACAGTAGTTTCAATACGGCTAGATCTGATAGAAGTCGCAGTTGACAAGCCAGAAAGTAGCCAGTAATTAGTGCATATAATCATGGGGAAAAAGCTAGATTTACAGCTCTGCAACAATATGCATACGTATTACATAGCTTGAAAAAAGCTAAGCCAACACTATTGCAGCAACAGCGCAGTCGCTGCTGCAGTCGCATTCGTTGCAGCGAAGCACTTATAAAAAAGCTAGATCTGCATGAAAAATAAGCTAATTCTGCGAGCGATTAATGATGATCATTACACAACAGCTACAAAAAGAAATAGCTAAGCCGACAGCACTACAACAGCTGCAGTCGACATAGCCGTCGCCGTCGCAGTCGCAGTCATCACAGCAGCGCAGCAAGCTAACGGCGCAGCAGTCTGCCAGCGCACAAAAGAAGGCAGTGCTTAATGAAGATCAGCACACAGCAGCTTGAAAAAGGCTAACTTAACAACTCTACAGCAGCGGCAAACGCAACCGCAACCGCTGTCGTAGTCAACGTCGCCATCGCCGTCGCCGTCGCGATCACAGCAGCTGCGCAGCGAGCTAACGGCGCGCATTGGCGTGAGGCCCGATGGCACTTGGCTCTTGCGCCGCTGTCTTCAGTTTTTCGATTTTCAGTTTCTTTCTGCCAGTCGTTCGCGTCGGTCGATCGGTTTGCTAGACGCTGCGCGAAATCGAAGCCGAAGACGCAAACGCAGACACGAACAGCAGCAACAACAACAACTAAATATTTTTCGTAACGGGCCCAATAAAACGCACACGCATCGGCAGCACAAAAGCTGCGCGCGGCTGCAGTCGCTCGTGTAAACGAATACAAGGTGCATACAACTAACAACAACTAAAACAACAACTGAAACAATAACAACAATTTGTGTTGTTATCATTTATTTAGGCAATATTTAAGATTTTAATAACTTTGACACAATTTCGTGCAAAACTGTGAAAAAAAGTGCTTTAAATTTGCGCGGCGAAGAAAGAAGAAAGAAATACAAAAAAAAAAGAAGAAGAAGCAGTAAAAAACACAACACGAAGCGCAGCGCAGCAGCAGAAATTGAAAACAAACAGAAAAGAAATTGCATAAGTTTTCGCCTTTTTGGCGCATCTTCATTTATTTTCTCGTTTCTTCAGCTGCTGCTTCGGCTGCTGCGGCTGCTGCTGCTGCGGCTGCTGCTGCCTCTTCTTCTTCTTCTTCTGCCAAGCAGCTAAAGTTTATTTTAAAGCTTACATATTTATTTGTTGTTTGGTTTTTGTTTTTTGAAACAAGGCAAACATAAATTATGTTAATTAATTTCTTCTTTGGCAAATTGGATTATTTTGTTTATTTTTTAGCACGTTTTTTGTTTTTTGTTTTTATGTAAAAACTTTTATTTAATTTATATAAGCTGAATTGACTATTTAGCATCTGAGTTTATCAGTTCCGCCCTCTCTTAATTTAACTATTTAGCATCTCCCTCGCTCTCACTCTGTTCAGTTGCAATTTGTTTTCTAAAATTTATTTAAAATAATATTTTTTTAACTGAAATTCAGTAAAAAAAAATAATAATTTTTTAAAATTAAAATAAAAATAAACAATTTTTTTCAAAATTATTTTTTTAGTATGACAAAAAAAATTAATTTTAATAAATAAAATGCTATATGTTATAAATAACAAAAAAATAATAATAAATTATTTAAAGAATAAAAAATTTGTTTGCTACATAATTTTTTTGTATACTGAGAATATAAAAATAAACTTTTTACAAAAAAAAAAAAAAATTAATAAATTTGTTAGGAAAATAAATAAATTTTTGGGAATGTAAACAAATAAACAATAAATTTATTTTAAAAATTAAACAAAAAAAACATTGCAAAATAAATAAAAAAAAAGTAAATACACTCCGAAAATTTGTATACAAAAAATATTTTTTGGTTTTTTCAACTGTTAATAATAATAAAATATGAAAAGAAAATCTATTTATTTACATATATTACATATTTAGCATCTATCTCTCTCTCTCTCTCTCTCTCTTTATAATGTTGTTTAAAAAACAAAATGATAAAAAACAAGAAATTAAAAATTTGTATAAAATAATAAACGAGCTCACTGGAATTTGTTAATTATATATTTTAAAATTTCTTGTTTAACATTAATTAAATGAAATATTTAGCAACACTATCTGCTTCTCCCTTCGGCCTTCATCCCACCCGCTCAAGCGCTCTCTGTGCAACTGCAACATTTTTATGCAACTGAAATTCCACATTCAAAGTATTTAATTTAATTTGGAAAAGCTTTTTGGCTCTTTACTCAGACGAACAACAACCAAACAAACAAAAGCCAATTAACATAAACTAATTGCAACAGAAATAGGCAAATTAGTTAAGGGGAGCCCTTTTTGTGTATACCCTGCACTGCTGTGGTGTGGGGTATATTAGGATTGTGTGTAATAGTTAGGGTAGAGTAAACCCTCGGGCACTGTTCATCTGTATGTGCTTCTTTGTATAAGAGTATGAAATGGTACTAGTATAAGAGTATAGTATAACAGTATAACAGACAAGTCAATTTAGCTTTGTCTGTAGAGGAGTGTAAGAGTTGACAAATGACTTGATCTAAAGCTACTCGTCTGTATAAGAGTATAAGTACAATATTATAAGTTAATAAGAGTATAAGAGTGCTAGAGTCAACATGCAAGATTGTGTAGTCCTGTTAATTTATCTCTATATAAGAGTATGCACTAGTATAAGTGTTCAATAGTATACTAGTATAAGACTTTTAGAAACCAAAAACAAGTTTATTTAGCCTTGTCTATAAAGGAGCAAGAGTTGAGCATGAGTCGTTAGTTGATCTAAATTTGTTTGTCTGTGTAAGAGTAGAAGAACATTAGTATAAGTTAGTATGATTATAAGAGTATTAGAATTAACAGGCGAGTTTATCTCTCTGTGCTTCTATTATAAGAGTATAATAGTATGCAAATATAAGAGTATTAGAAGCAACAGTGAACTCGATTGCAGCCTTTTGTTTAAGAGTATGATATAAGTAAGAAAATATTCTATTATAAGAGTATAACAGTAACTCTATATACAGGGTATTTCCACGTCAGCCACCAACTGGACTATATCTCCATGTGCCTCTATATAAGAGTATGCACAAGTTTGCAAGTATAAGAGTATTAGAAACCACAACCATGTTGCTGTGGACCTATCTGTATAAGAGTAAGAAAGTATGATAGAAGTATAAGAGTGTAAAGTTATACTATTATAAGAGTATAACTGTATGCAAGTATAAGAGTATTAGAAACAGAAAACAATACGATTTAAGTCCTCTCTTCATAGCAGTATAAGAGTTACTATTGTGCTCCTCTCCCACAGCGACATCCGTTCATCCCAATCTCTATGTACAGGGTATGTACACGTCCGTCCCCAGCTAGACTAGACCACTCTTACTTGTTAGCCATTAAAATGGTGTCATTAAACAGATACGAAATTAGCATGAATTAGATAAAAGGCCTGAGCATTACGCAAATATAAACCAGGATAAGCCCTGAGAGAGAGACTTTTTAATGAGTCACCATAAAACAGATTTGCGGAGTTTAAATCCTTGTGGAATGTTTATTTTGCGTACAATTTAAATAACTAAATGATTAATTAATAAATATTCATTCAGACATTCAAGCATTAGGCTGATTGCGCATAAATACTCATTCCAAATAGTTGTTCTGCTGATAAGTCATTAAAGACGAGTCTTCAGATATAGATGTGCATATATATATATAGCTATATATAGCATAGAGAATTCTCAACTCTAAATGAAACACGCGCCTCATAAAGTTTAGCTCTGATTTGTGCATAATTTTAAACACTTTTTCCATGAACATTTCGACATGATCAAAAAGCCATAACAAGAAATCAAATTCACATTTAAGAAAGAAACCAAAAAAAGAGGAAGAAGAAGAAGAAGGAGAAGAAGATTTGATGTATGCGAAAACCACAAATTAGATAAGTTTTTTTTGGCTGTTTGACGTTGTCATGTGTTTCACACATGTTTCACGCTCGCTGCTGTGGGCGTTGGCATCCAAAGGCAGCTGAAGCGAGGAAGAGGCAGGCAAGTTAGCTGTCACACAACATCTTAACATATGCAATAGCCCTCGCTTTGTAGCTATATATGTATGGAAATTCTATGAATGAAGCGAGAAGACTTAGAACTCTGACTGAATACATTTATATAGATATATATTATATATATATATATAGATATTATAGTAAAAAGTTAATTTATCTTATACATTTTAATTTAATTTAAATATATTTAAAAACAATTTTAACATTTGTAAATCAAATTGAGAACAATTAGGAGAAAATAACTTATTTTAATTAAATTTTTTTTATTATTATTATTTGTTTTAAATTCCCTTTCTCATATGTTTCACACATGTTTCTCTCTCCGCTGTAGACTTTGATCTAAATCTGCCACATAATGTAGCATGCTAACATATGAAACACACCTCGCATCTATCAAAAATACATTTGATATATGCAAGAGCTGAAATTAGATAACTTTTTGATTCAATTACCTTATGTGTTCTATACGCATTTCTTGCTCTTGTAGCCCTTACTACATGAAACAGCCCTCGCTTCTGTTAATATTTGCACAAATTTCCGCAGGCATATTGAACTTTAGATCTTTAGACTAAGTATAAATTCAAATTGTACAAAAAATGAAATTGCCTAAATAGAAACTCCATTTATATGTATATTATGGCCTATACAAGTTATGAAACAACCCTCGGTCTGTAACAATTTGCTAGTAAAAATATAATTTTTACTAAATATAAATTCAAATTGGAAATATTGACAAAAAGAGAGACTTCTTTTATATAATGTACTATTTACAACTTGTGAAACAGCCCTCGTTACTAATAACAATTTTATGTATATTAATTCTAGCATAGACTCTATATAAATTCAAATTGCAAGCATTGCCTAATGACAGAAACTTTTTATATCTGTCTCTATCTCTACAACTAATGCAACAGCCCTCGCATTCACATTTCTCGTTGTTGTTATTGTCTCTTACGCCCTCAACTCTTGTAAAATTAGCAATTGTGGTTGCAAATTGTGGTTATGCAGCGGTTGTCTGTGGCTGTGCCTGCCTCTGGCTGCTGTCTGCAGTTCGTCAATATTTCAATATTTCGAAGCTTTCAATTTGTCAGAATTTGCTGAACATTTTTCAATCGAGCTGCAACCGCATAATTAATTCACAGATTTGATTATTTGCCATACAATAATCACATAATCACATTTGACACCTCGACGACTCCCACAATAATTCGATTGCAAATACATTTAAGCTCTCTGTCTATATATAGACTCGACATAGAGATGCGCCAGATGGCGTCAGCTGTTTATAAATATATTAAATTAAATATATTTAAAACAATTAAGAGGGTTTTCGATGGGAATGCTCGACTAGCAAATACCCCTAAAGGAGAGGTGTTGGGCTTCAAATGTAGAACATTCAATCATTAGTAAAGAATGTTTAGTTAATAAGATTCCATATAAGAAGAGCACATTGATATCGATTTTAATCGAGCTCATGGAAATGATGAAAGTTATCGATTATTTGAAATAAGCTCGATCAACGGAAGCTCTAGAAAAACCTATGCATAAAAGAATCTGAATAGGAGTTTATAATAGTTGTAGACTGTTCAACTCTTATACAGATTTTGCTCAATTTGGATCTACTCTTGAACTCTTATACTCGTACATTCACATAGACTTATACCCGGATGCCCGAACCTTAAACAGACTCGGCTGTTGATGCTTGTACTCTTCTAGTCTTATACTCTTATACAGGCTTACAAACCGATAGACTCTCAGGAGTAGGGCTACTAGGCTCTTATACTCATATATAGAGTAACCAATCTAAAAAAATCTAGGCACAAAAGTACTTATTGAATTGTTGTATGTTATTCAACTCTTATACAGACAGACGTACTGGGCTAGATCTACTCGAATGTTGAATACTCTTAGAGTCTTATATTCGCATATTATCATACACTAATACCCGAATCTCTGGTATTCATTCGGGTATTATAGACAAACGAATAATTCTAAATACTCTTCTAGTCTTATACAGCCTTACGGACAGACTGAGCCTGAGACTGAGACCGAGGCTATGAACCTTATGCTTGTTCCACTCTTATACTCTCTCATATTGATAGTCACAAATCTACAATAGATCAACTGAGCAATTAATCTTGCTTGAATCATAAATATATTTTATATTTTAAGCCACGCCCTCTCCCATCACCAATATACCCTGCTTAACCACGCTCAATGAGCTGCAGAGTATAAAAAATTAATTTCTATTCATAAAACTTGAGCACAATATGAAGAAATTCAGCTGATTCAAGTCGAAACTGTGACGTCACTCGTGGCCAATGAACAAAATCAATTAATTAGCCAATAAACGAGGCTCGCATGCAGCGACTTGAACGTGGAAACATCGAACAGGGAAAGAAGGGGCAGGCGGAGGGGGCAACACAATGCCAAACAAAAAAGTAGAAGAAGAAGAAGCAAACACAATGCCAACACGAATTTTGTTGCACTGTTCAAATTGTTTAAAATGCGTGGCGCGTATTTGTTGCATGTTTGATTAAAATGTTTCGTTTTTATACAGTAAAATCTGACTAATTTGAAAATTAGCTTATAATATATATGCATGGCTAAATATTTTAGAGTGAAAAATGATTTTTAAAATAAACTCTCTCGCTTTGCAAATGCTGCAACCATAGAATTCTCAACTGGTTACAGCTTAGCAAGACGAAGACAAGTGAGCAGTAGTCGATGATGAAGTCTAAATAGAACCGGGAAGTACTCGAATTAGTTAAGCACAGAACCTGCTCACTTTTTGTGTGTTGAAGCTTGTCAATCGATGGATGTATTATACCTATATAATGTGTATAGTGGATATATATATATATATATATTCCATAAAATTGTTTCTATAAAGCAAACAAGATTGTATTTCTTGTAGTTATTAGTTTAAAATGTTGCCTGGCTCCACAGCTGATTTCAGCTTATACAAATATATATATAAGCTATATATATACATTTCTATATCTTACAAATCATTCAGTTCTCAAACACAATTATTTGGAAGCTTTTGTATTGGAATTCGCAGACCGCTTTAAATAAGTGAAAGGGTCGTCGAACCGGAATTGATCAAAAAAAAAAAAAAGGCAGCAAAAAATTTAAATACTTAAATCAAAAAGTCAAAAAAAAAAATGAAACAAACATCTAAAAAAAAGGCAAAGACAACAAGCTGATAAGCACAAAGAATAAATGAAGAAGAAGAAACAGACAAAAAGAAACACGTTTCAAGCCAAAAAACTAAGTATTATATGGTATGCTGTATACCTATATATATATACCTACATAAGATATATATCTAAGCTGAATGCAAGATGTGAACACAAAAGTAAATGTAAAACGTTGCCAAGAATCTGCAGGTCTGCGCGACTGCAAAAATACTCTTTCCATGATCAAACAAAACTAAATCTCAAGATCTCTCAGATCTTATAATATAATTGCCCATTAGCCACGCCCCTAAACTCTTCAAACTGCAAATAGCTTGAGTTTATGATATATAATTAGCATATTTCACAAGCCAATATACCCGCTTTCCCCCTGGATTTTAGCAAGTATCAGCTGTAGCACTTCATCATTCAATATTTGATTGGGTTTATTATGGTTTGTAAACCATATAAATTATAATATTTCAAGCTAATTATAATATCGTAGCTTAAACTAGTTTTTCCAATTTAAGTTCTGCTTTTTATACCCTGAACCCATTGAAAATGGGAAATCAGGGTATAATGTTTTTGTGAAAATGTATGTAACAGGCAGAAGGAGACATGGCAGACCCCATAAAGTATATATATTCTTGATCAGCTCGACAAACTGAGTCGATATAGCCATGTCCGTCTGTCCGTCCGTCCGTCCGTCCGTCCGTCCGTCCGTCCGTCCGTCCGTCCGTCCGTGTGAACGCAGTGATCTCGCAAACCACAAAAGCTAGAGATCTGAAATTTGAAATGTATACTCGTGTATATCCTACGCAGTACGAGTTTATCATTTTTTTTCGATAACTCATCCCATTTCCTTATTATCGATAAAAATCGATAACTTTTCTTCGATTTTGAATACCGTTATAGCTATAGATTTCAGATTTACTGTGTGTATCCGTGTAATGAATACAAACATTTTGCAATTTTTGGATTTTGGATACCACGCCCCCTTCCCCCCAAATTTGAAAAAAACGTATTTCAAATACTAGAGACTTGTGCTTTGGCAAATACATACATATGAATGTCATTATTACGCTGTAAAAGTTTGATTACGAAAGTCCATCTAGAAGCAAACCTATTCAACAAATAAGTTTCCATAATATAGCCCATACTGCAGCCCAAGCGCTGGCCGCGCGCAGTCGCTGCGTAAACTGCGCAGTAGCAGAGAAAGTGCTTGTGCGTGCGTGTGCATGTGCGTGTGTGTGTATGTGTTGTTATATGTGCATACATATATATAAAAGAAGCGTAAAATGATTTGAATATCGCATCTTCACAGGGTTCAGGGTATCTCTTAGTCGAGCAGTCTCGACTAGAGCACTCTTACTTGTTGTTTTTTATTTGTTTTTAAAAAGTTCAAATATTTGTTTATAGCAAACGCTTGACAAATGGCTGCCTTAATAGCATGTTATGTTACTTAATTATAATAGATATGCTAGATATGCTATATATATAGATAAACTGATAGATAGATAGATAGTCTAACTATTAAACTGACTATTAAATTTTAGACGCGTGTCAAACTAATTAACTTAAAAACAAGGAAGAAGAGAGTGCAGAAATAGACAAAGTAGAGATAGAAATATATATAGATATACATCAGATATCATCTATATATATATATGCATTAATTGAGTTACCATTTGTCAAGCCAGCAGACGGGGGCACTCGTCTTGACATCGATATATCAACTTTCAATTGATTTAAACGATCTTTAATTGTTCAGAGTCGAGCACAATGAACCATTCAGCGTTAGACTTGAACCAGAAACCCACAATATGATAATACCCATGACGATTCAAACTAATTTTCCACATATAACACTGAATGCAGACACACAGTCGGACCATTAAACCAGTTATCAAACAAGACCAAGACATTAGCATGTTGACAACCAGCCCAAAAGAAACAAACAGATCATAATGTAAATATACAACTCTAACAATGTGTGTGTGTGTGCTTTGTGTGCACACCAAATGACAAGAGACAAAACAAAGACAAGAGACAAGAAATGCAGCACTCAAAGTGGATTATTGCATGTAAATAGAAGAAAACCTAAAGAGAGTCGACTAAGCATATACCCTATACAGCCGAAAAGAAATAGCAGAGAAGAGATTTGAGCGTATGCAAAACAAAAACTGAAGTCAAATACAAACTAAGGGAAATTTCCCTAGAGTAATGCTTATATGCATCATTTTACAGGGTATTTAGTAGGTCAGCGGCAAGCTGGTGACAGCTCAAAGAAAAGCTTGGCAACAATACAATTGGGCATATATTTTATATGCAACAAGTCAAAATTATAGAGTAGTGTATATACCTTATTTATATATATACAGGGTATTTTGGCAGCTCAACTTAATGTTTTGGCGGCAAACAGCTTGACAGCTTGGCAGACTGCAGCAAAACTAAAATAAATGCATTTAAAATTATATTTGATTTTGTAGAGTAGTGTATATGCCCCATTTTACAGGGTATATACTCATATAACATACGTTTTCTGAACTAACTATGCCAAAAAATTGAAATATTAATTTTATTGCGTATCAAAATATAGATTTTGTTATGTGATATGAAAATTCTATGCAGCAGTGCGTATATACCCCTTTTTGAGTGGTATATGAGTGCGTATATACTCCTTATTAAATGGTATATGAGAAGACAAAGTCTGTGATTTGAAAAGACATGCAAAATATTCAAAATAAAAATTGGAATAAATATAAATGAAAATAGTTAAACTAAAGTGTGAGCAAAGCTAAATCAATATTTAGTGGTGCAGTGCGTATATACCCCATTTGCGTACTTCCAGTGAACATACCCTGTAAATGTTATTTTCTGGCTAATAAAATATATAAAAGAAACTAAAATGCAAAAGTAGAACAAATTCTATTTATATAGAAAGCAGACAAATTCTATTTATTAATGGTACAGTGAGTAGGCCTAATACACCCCTTTTTAAGAAAACAGATATAAATAGCATAGCGCCCAAATGGGCCTCTTTAGTGATATTTGATATGCATGAATGGAAATACAAATGTAAACGAAACAAAAGTTTCACTAATTGGCAGCTGAAAAGCGTCGATGATTAACTTGCGAAAGGTATATATAGCGCTATATACACTGCCAGATGTACATATATAGATATATATCTTATTCAATATATACATATATATATATGTAATACCTATTTGCTTTTATTACTAATTAAAAATGTACGCGGATGTCCGGCCGGCTTTGTTTGCTTAGCCAACTCCTCTCTTGGCCAACTTTTGCTGCCCCTTTTTCCATTACACAATTATTTCAAGTTCAAACTGTGAGCCAACAAATTTCCACCTGTTGCTACCGACTTTCAGATACACTCTCTCGCTCTCTCACACACTCTTTCACTCTCTCTCTCTCTGAAATAACTGTTAAAGTCTTTGGGCTCTGCAGCTGATGAAAATGAAACCAAAATCAAATGTCAAATGTGAGCAGATGTCGATGTCGTTGTGTCGATGTATCGATGTCTTTGTGTGTGTGGCGTCGTTGACTTTGACTACTGTTATTGACCTTGGTCTATGAACGATAGCAATAACAACAAAGAGAAATATGCGTATACTCAAAACATTTGGAGCACTTCCAGCATCCATAGAAATATATTTTAAATAATAAAAAAACAATAAAAAGATAGAAAAACTTATCAGAAGTATTTTTTTTTTTTTGCTGTGTTGCTCTTTGTTTTGTTATTTCCATTTCTGTCTCTCTCTCTCTCTCTCTCTTTATCATCGAATTTACAATGTCAAGTGGTTTAGCTGCTTCTTCTTCTTCTTTGTCTGTGGTTTTAGGTCTTTGGTCTTTGGTCTTTTGCTTCTTCACAAAGGGCGCTTCCATTATCTCAGCAATTTCAAGTTTACATTTTTTTATGCTGTTTATTATTTATTTAAAAGTGCGTTTTAGGGTATATTAGACCAGCTAATTGAAGTGTTTTTTGGTTACTTATGGCTTAAATTAAAAAAAACTTTGTCTATTGGCGCCTTGAGAAGCTTAACTATCTCTTTGTCTCGCTCTATCAGTCTTTGTCTCCTTCTCTTCCTTTCCTCTTTTTTTTTTTGATTATTATCAGTTCTTCTTCTTCTAGATTATCAGAGGTACGAGTTTTTATATCTCTGTCTTACTCTATCTTATATATCTTTAAAATCTCTCTTTCTTTTTATTCATCTCAAGATCATTTATATATATCTCTCTCTCTCTATCTTTCTCTTTCTCTCTATCTCTCGCCATCTTTTTATCTCCATCTTTCCATCTCCTATAATCCAACTCCCTCTTTATTCCTTACACCTTCTCAACATTCTAAATGTTTTTCTTAACTTTCACCTTTCTATGCAATTCTCATGCTATATTTGAACTATTTTTATACATATAGTACGTAATATCTTCTAGTCAGTCACTGTCAGCTGTAGAGCTTGCTCTTCATTCTTTGTTATTAATACATTTATGTTTTCTTTTCGCTTTTGGATTATGATTATAAATAGATATTTAGACAAATTGATGGGCCACAAGTGTTTACAATTGTCTTCAATTTTGATTGTAGGAAAAACTATGCGTTGGGCTAGTTGAAATACCAGAGAATCTTCAAGAATGCTTGAAGAAACGGAATTCATATCGAATGCTAAACGAAATACCAGAGAATTGAGCATAAAGAAACATAGTTTTCCAGAAAATGTTTAATCTCTGCCCAGATCATTTTCAAGGCACAGCATCTCTACTCATTCTCAATCGAAAAGTCAAAGATCTCTGTTTAAGATCAGAACTTTAGATGTTTCACACAACTTCTGACATTTAAAACGTGTGAATTGATTGAATGCAAATGAAAATTGATTTACAACCAGATTTCAAGATTAGCTCATTAATTCTTAACATATTTCTTTATATCTATATCTATTCAACTATCTTTGGGCCCTTACAATTCTGATATAACTATAATTATTTTATTGCTATACGCTTGGTCATAAAAATGTGGCAGCCAGCGACTAAAATAAGTTATAAAATTTAACGAGCTTTATTTTTTATTAAGTGCTGGTTATAAATATGGCCAACAGGCCAAACGGGCCAACTGGAGGCTGTTCCAATCAAGAAAGACCCGACCAATAAATCGCAGACAGCAGACAGCAGCAGCAGCAGCAGCAAGCGGACAGCCAGCCAGCGCAGAGTCAAAGTCGAAGATTATGTAAATAGCCTCAAGAAGGGGTGTGTGTGTGTGTGTGTGTGGTAGTTGCAGTTATCAGCATGGAGCGCTAGCCTATGTAGAACCATTAACAATTATGTAGATGGAGCTAGAAAATTATGCAAAGCTCTAGTCAAAGCCCAAGTCGCAGTCAAAGCAGTAGCAAAAGTAGTCGAAACCTTGCCCTTGATAGGCTTGGCGACTGACCAGCCTCACTATAATTATCTAACGACTACTTAATGCCCGTTCAAGTGGAAGCAATCATAAGTTTTTCAATATACCAAACAGCCAAAAGAAACGAGTCTAGAGCTGCTTGGGAATCCAAGTTTTAGGAAAGTCTTATACTGAAATATACAGAACTTTACTTTAGAGCTATAAGAGTTATAGTTTCTTTTTTCAGATTGACGCAAAGTAGAGTATATTAGCATTGCTTCAATTTGAAAGGTTTTGATTCAACTTGGAATTCTAGTTTTAAAACTGTAGAATAGAAAGTTTACGGACTGACCATTTGCCACGCCTTCAATAGGCGTTTATATATATCATTTTTGGTCAAACTATAGAGAAGTTTCATGAGAATTGTATAGTAAGTTAATAGTAGCTCTCTTATCAAATCTAGTATTTAGTTTCTATATGTGAAATGAGCAGATCACAAAATTTTGCTGTCAGTCGCACTACTATTTTTATGAACACAGCTGTATATACATATATGTATAGATCTAGAAGGTATATAGTACATACACCAATCTCAGGAATCTTTACGTCTTACAACATAATGAAGTAGACTATTGCACATAAAGTCAAGTATAGTCTTATACAATATAAGAGTATGATATAGAAAATCCCTCATTTGTCATGGTAAAATAAAAGTCGTAACACTAGCAGCAGGTACAGTAAAGATACGCCTCTATATATACATATCAAATTTCAAGTCTCTAGCCTTAAACACCACTTAAAGACAAACCAATATACCCATTTGCACTCACTGCACAAACACCACAAAGAGCTGTCAAAATTTGTGTGTGTAAGGCAAGAGATTGTCTTGATTTGAAGAACGATGCGCTTCCAACAATCTAAATTAACCTTGCGGCTTCAGCTGGCCATCAAGACGACAGAAGCCCAAGCAAATAGAATGGCCAGACATTGAATCAGATATATACACATACAACTATATATACATATATATATATATCTTATGAGTATCTATGGCTAATTAGAGCTGCATTTGCATTCACGTCAGTCGCTTTAAAATTCCAATTTCAACTCAACTTGATTTAGTTTTCTCCAGCGACTTTCACGCCTTCTTTTTTGACAGACTTACCTGTTTATCCTCTCAGGTAAAAGCTGGCAAAGCTGCTCTCAAAAGCCAAATTGCAACCTTTACAAAAAAATGTATATCCTCTTCATGGTCCACATATAAAAGAGGCATTAGGCTACAACAAAATGGAGACTCAATTTCATTCATAAAAAATTATTTGCTTACAGGGCAAAGCCAGAGCAGCTTAGCTACAGCTACAGCTACACTTATACATGCATATACACACACACACACACACACACATTCAGCTACATGTTCTGCTGCTGTTACATCTCACAGTTACATGTGCAGAGAGTCACAAGTGCAGCTAGAGCTACATTTCGTAGCACGCTTGAGTTCAGATTATGAAAAAAATGAAGGACCTGCAGTTGGCCTCAGTGTGTTGTTATGATGCCCGCTCAGCAAGTGAGAAACGGGGGATATTTGTTGAATTGCTTAATTGAAGCTGAGACTATTAAAAACATATATAATATATAGAGGGAAAGAAAGTGAGAGTTAGATAAAGAGACGGGGAGAGAAAGACACAGTGAGAGTTTTAGAGAGAGAAATATAATATAGTGACAAAGAGAGAGAGAGAGAGAGAGAGAGAGAGAGAGAGAGAGAGAGAGAGAGAGAGAGAGAGAGAGAGAGAGAGAGAGAGAGAGAGAGAGAGAGAGAGAGAGAGAGAGAGAGAGAGAGAGAGAGAGAGAGAGAGAGAGAGAGAGAGAGAGAGAGAAAGACAGAGAGAGAAAGACAGAGAGAGAGAGAGAGAGAGAGAAAGAGAGAAAGAGAGAGAGAAATAGAGAGAGAAAGGGAAAGACCGCAGAGAGAGACAGAAAATGCGAGGTAGAGAAATAGAGACAGCAAAAGAAAGTTATAGAGAATAAGCATACAGTGATAAAGAGAGAGTAAAATAGAGAGAGAAGAGACAGTGGGAAAAAGAGAGAAAACAGAACAGAAAGAGAAATAGAGGTAAAAAAGAGAAAGTCACATAAAGACAGCGAGAGAGAGAGCGAGAAATAGAGAAAATTTAAAAGAAAAGGAAGATAGATAGCGAAAGAGAAAGAAAAGAATAGATAATGAGAGAAAAAGAGTAAGAGAGAGAAATAAATAGAGAAACGAGAGAGAGATATAAATAATGAAAGAGAGAGAAAAAGATAGATAGACAGAGTTTAAGAATAAAAGGAGAGAACTCGGGAATGAGAGAGAGAGAAAAGTAATAAAGATTGTATACAGCTAATCATACTTTTGTCTGAGAATCTAAAAAATAGTGTTTCGTAGTTTTAGCTAGAGTAATCATATATAATAATATTTCTATAGTTCGCCTATTACATAAGTAGATAAATACATATTATAGTTGATTCCTTATAGAATCAGAAAAATCTATATCTTCCATAGTTTAAGTTGATGCTTCATTACAGACCTCCTCTATAGATTCAAAATTCTCATAAATATTTAGTCTCTGCTAATTCTTTCCCTTTTTATATAGTGAACAAGTATCACGCAGTCAGTTAAACCCCATTTGCAATGTGTTCTCACTTGTTGTAGCTGTCCAAGTGCCACTAAAGTACATGAGGACATAAATGTGGGCTTGTTGCTGGCTAGATATTTTTTCGAGCTCTCATGTGTGTGTTGTGTGTGTTGTGTGTGTGCTGTGTGTGTGTGATGTGTCTGTGTTGTGTAAGTGCCACTTGTGGCATGTTTTTGTCGTCACAATTGTCAGCCAGCCACAATTTGGGGCAAGTTAAAGGAAAATCTAGTTGCAGCTCGAGAAGAGCTGGCAAAAAAATAATAGTTTGTGATTCTGTTTTGAAACGAAAAACGTTTGTTTTTCTTCGAAAAGAAAAACAACTTGAATTGAAAAGCCGCCTATTTAAATGTTTATTTTTTTCGGTTTTCATTCATGGAAAATCGAGAGAAGAAAACCGGCTTTCCACACAGCCAATGCACAGATGCAATTAGGCGTATAAAAAGCGTCCACTGTGCCAGCAATTAACATTAACCCACTCTAAGTTTTCATCACACACACACACACGCACACACACACACACTCGCACACACACACACACGCACACACACACACACACACAGACTTCTGCTTATTCATAATAATATGGCATTAGCTGAGTTCAGGCGCATTAATTGCAAAACGCTCGACGCTTTTGTCGCAACTGTTTTTTTTTTCTTTTTGTGCCCCTATTGCAAAATGTCTCTTTGGCTGCGACTAATTAAAGGTTTTGTGTGGCCATCGAGCTTAACAGTTGCAAACACCTCAATGACAAGCTGCAGCGCACACTTCTCCCCACCCAACCCTCCCACCTACCTCGTGGGTGCAACGAGCTGTAAAGCTGCCAGAGATGCCCACTTCAATGGCCAAAAGCGGCGAATCATAAGCATTTGGCTCTTCATTAAGCTAACTTTTATTATAAATATAAATACCCTGTAAATGTTGAAAAGGGCTATATACATCTAGATTAACTATATGTAATAGTTGAAAGCAGTTAGAAAGTATTTATATAGCAGCTGAGAGGTTTTAGCAATGTCTGTCCGTCCGTCCTATCTATCTGTCTATTCAGCTTTTTGTCTCTCTCTCTCTATCTGGAGAAATTTTAAAGCTAAAGACTTGAATTTTGATATATATAGGCTGGTATACCCTACACAGCACAAATTAAATATTTTTTCGATATATTACATTCCTTTTTCTTAATAATCGATAGAAATCGTTCGTTTGATTTGGTTTTTTAAGCAAAAAATTTATATCTTAAAAGCTACAGACACCTAATTTAATATATATATATTTAACTGATGCATATTCAGTTTATGAGGATAATTATTCCATATAGGATATATATAGCTACATACCATATTGAATACCTACCCCAAAAATACTCATTTCGTATAGTAGTAAAGACTGCGATTTTGATGTAGGGTACTTCCTAGTCGTTCACTCCTAACCAAAGCACTCTTATTTGTTATATACTTTTATAGTACATAGACTTATAGACATCTATCCATATGCATATATATTAACGTCCAACGAATATGCCTATTGCATAATCTCAAAAGTCTTCTTTGACCTTTTGATGAAAATAAAAAATGTGTTTTCAGGTGCTTTTTTTGCGGTTTCATTCAGCTCGTTTTTTTTCTCTCTCTCTCTCTCTCTGTCTCTCCGTCTCATCTTTGGGCGGCTTGCAGCGTTTGAAATGCTTGCAACAATAGCTGTGCCACAACAGCAACGACCACAAGTGCCACATGCCACCTGGACAGCTTATTGTCTATGCAATTGAATTGCAGCCTACTTTGCCTTTGCCTTTGCCACATGTGTGGCAAATGCAAAATTATGTAGCATAGTGGCTCCAGAGTTGCCTGAAGAAGTGTCGAAGTAGTTTGAGCTAAGCTAAATAGAGTGTATATAGGATATTTCCTACACTGGGACATAAGCATTGCTCTATAAATTATATTAAAAAAAATTTATATAGTATAACGCTTACTTTCTAAACAACAAACAGAGTTAGTAGAGCAGTAGAAGAGAAGCAGAAGAAGAAGAAAAAAAGTCTTTACTCTAAAAACTCTAAGCTATATATGACTTTATTAAGCTGCTGGCAAAGATCTTCCATTAAAGTCTGTAATGATATTAGAGTATATCTACAATATATCATATTATACTGATAGAAACTATAAGCTCTAACATCAATCTACCATATCATATGGCCTATATCTATATGTTGATAAAGATCTTCTATTGAACTCTATTTAAATTGATAATAGATAGTTCCTTTATCATAAAGTATTTCTGAAAACCATTTGACATCTTCTATATTAACTACATCAAACCTTATTAAATCGTATATAAACGAGCGTAATAGCACTTCACGTCAACAAATCGCTTATTAGCTCGCAAACTTTTTAGACTACCCTCGTTTATATATGCATATATATAAAAGTTTTCTAAAACTAGACTATGAACATACATACAGCTAAAAAGCTCGACTTGAGCTACTCTATACAGCCCAGTCTAAAAACCTTTTTTTCTCTTCACTTTTGTTGTCTTTTGCCCCACTGTGCTGTCTTTGTTGCATACTAAGATCTTAGTTTTTGCCGCTGTTGCTGTTGTAGTTTTTGTTGTGGTTTGTGTTTGCGACATCATTTTGCAATGTTGCCACTGTGTAAAGTAGATAAAGATAAAGATTAAAAAACATATAACTATTGTGGTTGTTGTTGTTGCTTTTGTCTTTTCCATTTCATTTGGTTTTTGTTTTTGTTTTTAATTCGTATGTAGATTGAGCTTTGTTTGTTCAACAAGTTGACAAAGTTTGTCGCCTAAGTCTTTTGTTTTAGACAGTTGATATTCCGTTTCCCGATAAATTCAATGCATGCCAAATAAAAGTCAAGGCGAAGCAGTAGAAGAAGAGGAGGAAGAAGAAGCAGATAAAGAGTTAACCCATTCGCTTGTTACTTAGTTTTGACTGATGTCTCTCTGTTTGCCTAGCAATTGACTCATCAGCCAATTCGACTGACTGGGCTATATCAAAAAGCTTGCCGCAGGCAATTCGCCAAAGCCTCATGAATTGAACTATAAATAACGAGTAGTAAGAGTGATTTAGTCGAGAGTGAACGACTAAAAGATACCCTAAGAGCAAATATATATAAGTCTAGGTAGCAAGAGCTGAAGCCTTTTCCATTTGATATGGGTTAGGTTGATATAGGGGAGTTATCTAAAATTGTAAATATTCCAAATTGAAAGTACTCATTAGAAATATATATATTTGCTATAAATTATATATATTAATTTGGTATCTTTTGCTTTCATAGTCTTCGACTTATGCTTAAAA
This sequence comes from Drosophila leonis, assembly GCA_035045365.1. Classification (NCBI taxonomy): domain Eukaryota; kingdom Metazoa; phylum Arthropoda; class Insecta; order Diptera; family Drosophilidae; genus Drosophila; species Drosophila leonis. The sequence continues at coordinate 820,786 of JAWNPC010000485.1, forward strand.
AACAAAGGCAAAATATCGATATTTATCGATTATTATAGAATGAGCCGAGTGATTGAAAGAAAAGTATAAAATTTATGCTGCGTATGGTATATAAGATTATACAATTCAAACCCCAACTCTTTAGCTTTTATACTTATCGAGATCGTTCAGCTTATACAGACAGATTTGCATGACCTCCTGGACTCGGCTCATCATATTTGGATTTAAGAATATATATATGTGCTTTGACACGTCTACATTATCTAATATGCACTTCCTTGCTAATCAATATACCTTGTTTATGCCCATTTTCAATGCTTTCTAGGGTATATTTACGTCTTGCATAACTATCTATGTAGAGTGTTCTGTGCGTTTCGAGTGGCAACTGCCTTAATTGTTAAAAGAAAAAAACAACAATATAAATAGAATTGGATATAAATTTTGGCATCGAAACATTTGGCCAGCCATTCACAAAAACTCCTCTATATAGCGCGCTATATATAGATATCGCTTGAGCTTCAGCTTCAGCTTCAGCTTCAGCTTGAGCTCGAGCTCTCTGCAAATTTATGCAATATTTGCATATATTTGTTCTTCTTCTCCTTTTTTGTTTGGCTCGTGAATTGATTTGATTATTTGGCGAGGTTAAAGAACTGACTTTGTCAGATATCAACTGTTGGCACTGCCCATCATTAAGCGTCATCAAATGAAGATTGATGTGACTCTCCCTTGCCAAGTCCAAGTCAAGTCCAAGTTTGAACTTGATTACCAAGCCTAAAAGACACATTCAAACACTGACTCGCTGCTCCCAATTGTTTGGCTACGGCCACAACGGAAGTCGCTTTGAATACCCTAACAAAGGGCATTCATAATTTGACAATCGATGAAAAAGACACAAGATGAAGGCTATTGAAACATTATATTAATATTAATCTTTGATATAATGTGTAGTAAAAATAAATAAAATTTTTAAAAAAGATATCATAAACTAAACTCTGTCATAGACTCCACAATTGACAAGATAAATATGATAGAGGAAGCTAATAAAACGAACTTAGATCGATCTATAACTCAATAGCCATTTACTCTATAACATTTTTAGCTTACTCAAAAAGCATCTTAAGAGAATTCAAGCCATTGATCTAGCCTCGAGCTGCTCAATCTACTCCGCCGTCATCTAACTCTAATATAAGTCCGCTTCAAAAGATTTCTACATCAATCAATGATATAGGAAGTCCACAAATCCGACTTCAATTGATCTATTCCATATTCATATTCATTAATCTAGTCTCGATTTACTTCATTTATAAATGCTTATATTACTGCTCCTATGACTCCCTCATATACTCCTTAATCTACTCCTAATATAACTCCACTTCAGCACTTTTAGTTGTTTTTTTTTAAAGTATCTTAAGCAATGTTACCCGATCTACTACCTATTCAAGTTTTCAATTCGCTCTTAATATAAGTTCCTGACTCTACACCAAATATAAGAACTTTTCCCTGCCATCTTCAAACTTCGATCTACACATAATAGAAGTTTTCTAACTACATTTTGAGTAACTCTCGATCTACACCAAATACAAGTCACCTACTCCTGGTATAAATGCAACTTCCTTCACTACTTTAGTATCTCCTCGATTTACTTCTAATATATTTCTAATATAAGTCGCATTTCCTTCATTTAGCCGCTTTAAGATCACTTTTATAAGACAATTATAATTTAATCCCTGCTTCAACCAACCGCAAAGGGTATTTGAATTTTATCGCTATCCAGATCAAATTTCTTTTGATGTTCAGCATTTGCTGTAACTTTGAGTTGTCAACACTCCAAAGAGAACTGGAGACAACAACGACAAAAAACAGAAAAACTTGAGTCTCGACTGTGTTGGCCGTGGCACAAATGTGCATCGACGATGCCACCGTCATATGGTAACCAACTGATGATTAATTCGCAGTTCGCCAGTCGCAATTATTGCTATCATTAAGTGTGCTTGGCTCTAGCTGACACAGAAAGCGCAATCGAATCGAGGCATTAGACATGAAAAAGAGTCACAAAGCAATTTGTCGCTGAAGGGCAACACGAGAATCGAGTTGAGTTGAGAAAGTTCTTCTATTGCTATAGCTATACGAGTATATACGATATATGATTATATATATATATATGGTATTCATGTAAGATAAGGTAATCGAGGTTTAATTTTGCGTCTTCTCTCCTCACCTGTTCTCAACTCTCATCTCTCTTCTCTCCCTTCTTTTACATGCCTTCTCTTCCCTTCTTTTTTCTTCACTTCTCTTCACTATTCTCTCTTCTCTTCTCTTCTCTATTCTCTATTCTCTTCTCCCTTCTCTTCTCTCTTCTGCCTTCTCTTCTCCTCTCGCTTCTCTCTTCTCGTTTCTCTCTTCTCGCTTCTCGCTTCTCTCTTCCCGCTTCTCTCTCCTCGCTTCTTTCTTCTCGCTTTTCGCTTCTCTCTCCTCGCTTCTCTCTTCTCGCTTCTCTCTTCCCGCTTCTCTTCTTATCCCTTCTCTTCTGTTCACTTCTCTTCTCTCTTATCTTCTCTATTAGCTTCTCCTTTTTGACTTTCTCCCTTCTCTTCTCTTCTTCTCTTCTCCCTTCTCTTTTCCTCTCGCTTCTCTTCTGTTGACTTCTCTTCTCTTCTCTTTTAGCTTCTCTATGCTCTTCTCCTTATTCCCTTCTCTCTTCTCTCTCATCTTCTCCCCTCTATCTCTTCTCTTCTACTTATCCCTGCTCTTCTCCTCTCTTCCCTTTCTACTCCTTCACGCTCTTCTCTTGATTCTCTTCCTTGTTTTCTCTTTTCTGTCTGCATAATTAATTACTATCCCATCTTACTTCAGCGTGCAATAGAATCGAGTTAGTAGCGGCTTTTCCCACTTTGCTCTTTGACTGACAAACAAATTTGTTAACTCGCTGATTACCACACAGCTCCCTAGCAGAGGAGGCTCCTCCTGCTGCTCTGCCTCCTCCACTTGAGTCTGCTGCTGCTGCTGACAAATGATGAAGCTGTCAGCGTGGCTGTCTGCATTACGTAGCACCCACTTCACACACACAGACACAGACGCACACCTACATGTGTGCAAATCTAACTGTCTATCATATGAGAGAGAAGCCAAGCAGCCCATCAGTCGCACGCAGGCAGGCACAGGTACACAGACAGGGCGACTTTTACATAAATCGCCAGCACTCGTGTCTCGTGCATTTTCAATTTTCCATTTTGCATTTTGCATTTTCCAATTTGAAAATGTTCAAAAATGTTCAATTTTCATGCCGCAATATTGTGCCTGCTCATCGTGGGTCAGTCGCAGCCATTGCAGTTGCTTATTAACCGAACAATTTGCAGGCCTGGCCATAAATTTCAACGTGGCATCGCATTATGCAATATGAAACGGGGGGAAGACAGGGAGCGAGGCGAGGCGAGTGTAGACAAACCTTTATTGAGGGCAAGTGCTAATTAATGCAACAGCATGCAGCATGCAGCAACTGCTTATCAGGCAAAATATGCGATTTAGCTAGAGATTTGAATAGCATTGAAAATGCTTCGGGGGAAGAGGGTTAGGGCCCAGCCAGGCTGAGGTCAACAATATTCGAATGTGGCCCAAAACGAAGCCACGATATCTCTTGATTATTCGACCAATTTCTATGCATCGCTGCCAAACAGAATGTGCGAAGCGTTGGAGCACGAAATTTGTATGCAACACATAATTGAAACGATGATTTGGCAAACGAAGATAAGTTAAATATATGAAATGTTTGCTAGAAATAAGTACAAATGCATTAGGCGTGAGTGCTTGACTAGGAAATAGCCCAAACCCTAAGCAGAGCTGCTATTCTAGGCATTTGGGCTGCTCTTAAGTGTTTTACTTAACTTTTACATAGCAAAGGGTAGGATAAGTTATCCAAAATCCGAAATAGGAAACCTAAACACTAAATTTGATATCTCCAGCTTTTGTGATATTCAAATGACCCAATAAATTTAGTCTCTAGCTTTTGTGGTTTACGAGATTCTTGCATCCACACGAATGGACAACCAGACATGGCTGATTCGACTCAGCTTGTCATCCTGATCAAGAACATAGTTGCTTATATATATTCTCAGTCATATATAGTCAATCATTGTTAACCTCTGAGAAGCATCAATCAACACTCATAAATAGTCTCTCTATAAGCATCAATCATCAGTAATATATAATCATAGTCAATCATACTTGATCATCAATCATAAATAGTCCTTTTATAAGCATCAATCATCAGTAATATATAATCAATCATAGTCAATCATAGTTAATCATCAACCATAAATAGTCTCTCTATAAGCATTATTCATCAGTAATATATAATCAATCATAGTCAATCATAGTCAATCATAGTTAATCATCAATCATTAAAAGTTTCTTTATAAGAGTCAATCATTAGTCAAATATAGTCAATCATCAATCATAAATAGTTCTTTTATAAGCATCAATCATCAGTCATATTTAATAAATCATTGTCAATCAAAGTTAATCATCAATCATAAATAGTCAATCATATATCAATCAATCATCAATCATAAATACTCTTATTAATAAAAATTTCTTTCCTTCTTTGTTACAGATTTTGCTGCTTCTCTAGTTGAATGTGTTTGCGTGGGCGTTGACCATGCCCATTTGCAAAAGTACGCCAGCAATGGCAACGAGCAAAAAGACAGCCTCGGATATATCTTCGGACCATGTGACAGAAGCAGCGCAGGTGAAACGGATTAGAGAACAAGCTTACTTCAATTCGTACGACTTTGATGCAATCGAGGTGTTGCCCTACGACGAGGACAACGACGATGAGGAGGAGGAGGAAGATGAAGATAGTAACAGCAACAGCCACGCCCCCATCAAATACGCCTATTTGCAAAGATTGGGCGCATTCTTCAATCAGAAATCGATGGCTGATAAAACAGCAAATGGCGCAACGACAGCAGCAACTGTTGCTGCTGCAACGACAACAACTGGCAAAGAGATAGCAACAATTGCTGCCGCTGCCGCTGCTGTTGCTGCTGCTGCTGCATCGGCAACTGTTGCGCCTGCAACAAATGAAAACTTTTTACTGCCGCGCGCCATGCTGAAGTATTCATATCACAGGTGAGTGTTGCAACGGCGACCTTCACGCGCGCACCCGCCCTTGAACAGTTCAACAGCAACAACAAGAAACTCGTCGAGTGCCCTGCGCAACAGCAAATTTAATTATGAGCAGCCACACTTGAAAGATTCCCCAAAAAAGCATTTTAATTACGTTATGTTGAGGCAATTAGCGTGGAATTAAGCCAAATCGAATCAGCTGAGTGAATAAAAAGATATCTGACTGCGAGCCCTTGCTAAGGGCTTTGGGCATTGGGCATTGCGCATACGCCGCATAGTGCGACCCTCTTTATGTCTGCTACTTGTTCACTTGATGCCTGAAGTGGGTATATTGGTGTCTATGCAATGTTTGTCTTCCTCTTTGTTCATATATCTCTTTCTACATCTATAGATACCTATAGGTACTATAGGTCTATAAGGTAATATAGTGTTATTGAGTCTTATACTCGTTCAATTATTGTCTAAAGTGGGTATAATGGTTGCTTAGGTAATGTTTCTCTTGATGGTGTCTATATGTGAGCTCTAGCTAGTGCGAAATTCTTTATGTCTTGCCCACTTTATGTCTTATACTCGTTCACTTACTGCTCAAAGTGGGTATATTGGCTTATTTTTGAATGTTTACTCTACAAATATATATCAAAATATTACTTACACAGTCTACTTGGTGCGTGGGCAGTCAGAAAATATTGATTTGTGCATAAATTTAGCTAGTTTTGTGGCTTAAACGAGTATTAAGCAGTTTGCTATGGCCGATGTAAAGACTTTAACGGATTTTTAATAGAAATTTTTGAATGTGAAATCAAAAGAAAGTTAGAAGGAAGAGAGAAATGCAAAGGATCTATGCATATATACATATATATATGTATATATATCAATATATATCTAAAGAGATAGAGAGAGAGAGAGAGAGCGAGAGATAGAGATAAAGAGAGATAGCGCATAACTTGCTGCAGCTGCTGTCAAGTTAAGTTTATGGCAACTATGTAAATTTATAGCAAGGCGACGCGATGAGATGCGACGCGCTGCTATGCGAAGTTCAAGTTGCACGTTGCCCGTTGCACGTTGCACGTTGCGCGTTGCAAGTTGTCTGTTGCAATGCGGTTTTTTGGCGCCTGTCGTCAGCCTTCACCTCTTTACGGCAGCAGCAGAAGCCACTTGACTTGCCAAACACTTGACAACACGTCGGTCAACAACAACAACAGCAGCAACAATAACAACCACATTGAATGCAACTGCTGTAGCCAGCTGCAACAATTACGTTTATTAATTGAAATTAAAGAAGCCACATATGAAGCAGCCTCCACTGCAGCCAGCAGCCTCTGATGCTGGAGGTCACAGCCAGTTTTGGTTTGAAATATTTGTATAAACACATATAACTATATAGCTGATCGTGCATATATACATATGTACACATATATGCGAGGGCAGACTGAAGAGCTTATTAACTTCAGTTAGCTTAAGAGGTATGAAAAAGAAGAGCAATAGAAAATCAAACGACCCTCGTAAATTGTTCCAATACATTTTGAAGTTAAGATAAAAGTAACTTTAAAAAATTGTTAAATTTTATTTTATTCTATATATATATATATGAATCAAACAAATTTTTACCCTAACGTTTACATAAAAGAAGAAAAACTATAGAAAATTACAAATTGATTTATATTCATAAATATAACTACTACACTTTGTGAAGTTAATCAAACTGCCCTCGTATTTATTTCATACAAATTCTCAAAGAACAAATCAGATTTTAAATGGAGAATAACAAGTTAATAGTTGATAAAGAAGTAAAGATAATAAAACATGCATACATATTTCAGCTACTTTTTAAACTACCCTCGTATATATACCATAAGCATTTTCGGTTTAATAAAACAGTTTTATAAAGTAATGAAAATAAACACAGCAAATTTAAATTAATGTTGATCTCTTTTTGTTAGTTCAAAAACTCTTCAAGCTAAGCTCGCATTTACCCAGATATACATAAATATCTATATACATATATGTATGTCTGTCTATTATTTACATCTCCGCCATCAAGTCGTGCAATTTATTGTAAATAGTTTCTTCTTCTCTCCATATATACACAAATCTTGATTGCAGATGTTTAACGATTTGAGTCAAGCTCAAAGATAATGCCAATTGGATAGCAGATAAATTATAGAGAATCGAATTAGGAATAAACTTTTTTTTATTGCATTGTGAATTCTAGTTATGGTCAATGGCATTTCAATGTAAAGCTGATCTATAACAATATCTATTGTATTTCAAATTCCCAGCAATAGAAATTACTCAAAACTAATATACTCGCTTTGTTGTTGAACAAGTTTTGAAAGTGTAGTCAAATTAAATTTTATGAGGTTCGCAGAGCTTGCAGTCCATGGCTCTTGGCTCTGGGCTCATGGCTCACATTTGATTTCGCATTCAGCATATCCTTCCAAAATCAAGGTTAATCCAATTATGCCAAAGAGTTATATATATATAAACTTGATACCTTGTTTATGATACTATATAATACATATATATATATGTATATGTATATATTTATTTAAGAGTTCGTTTTCGCCCTTTCCCATTATCTGCGGTGAATGTTAAGCAGCAAATGGAGAAGGTTTATAGTAGCTATACTGCACAATCTATATATATACACGATATAACAATAATATATCCTATATATAAGATATATATAAGTCAAAATGTATGCTAACTATATCTAAGAGCCATAGAATCGAATTGAGTAGAAATTTAAGCTCTTGCTATACCATATACGATATACAGTATATACATATACGATATATGTATAGCTGAAATATTAATATGATATATCGTATATATTTGTCGTTTGTATGCGATTTGTATGACAAATAACATTAGAAAGTGTTTGTATAGCTGCAGCTGTGCTATATACGATATATTCGTATATACGATATTCATGCCAAATACCGTAAATATGTAGACTGTCATTTGTATGGCAGCAAACTTGTAATCAATTTATAGTTACCGCTTTTCTATATACGATATAAGTATATATACGATATAAGTGTATATACGATATTCATGCTATATATAGTATATATATTGACTACCATTTACATGGCAAATCACGTTTACTACTCTAATTTGCCTATAGCTGTGTTATATACGATATTCATTACATATATCGTATATATACGATATGCATAGCAATATATCGTAAAAATACGGCTGCCATTTGTATTGCAACTGACTTATAATAGGTCATAGAGCCAAATTTGCCTATAGCTACTGCTAACTTATATACGATATTAGTGTATATACGATATTCATGCATTATATCGTACAAATATTGACTTTTCGTATTATTGTATGGCATATCACTTTAATAGAATTGCATTAAGTAGCGCATTTGCTACTATGTTATATACGATATTCATGCATTTGATCGTATACATACGATATGTGTTACTTCCCATTCAAGTGTCGATTGCATCAATTTAATCGAGGTTTAATTTGGCCAAACACTTGATTTGTATGCAATAGATTTAACAAGCTTTTAGCTATATGCCAGGGTCAATGCCTCATTTAGGCAAACTTTATAAATAAATATATATATATTCAAAATAAATAGCTATTAGTTTGATTGATTTATTAAATACACGTAGTTAATATATAAATATATATACATATAAAAATATATATATATATGTATAAATATATATCTATACAGTTACTAGTTAGATCGAAGGACGCTTTGCTGCAATCTAAGCCAAAAAGCTGTGTAATTTGTTTTGGCAGCCAAGTCAACAATAATTAGCAGACACACAAACACACACGCACACATACACAGAGAGAGACACCTGAATAGACAAGCGTACAGCTAGCTATCTATCTGTAGTAGCCCAGGTAACAGCCCCGTGTTCCGACATGCAAACGAGGCTGAACATTTTAATTAACACGGCTCACAAATAAATACGCAAATATTGCAAAATATTTTTCAAGCGATGGAACGTTAACCTTGTCCATTACATATCGAGCCCCAAAAAAAAACCGAAAAAAATAAATAAATAAATAAATAAAAAAAATAAAACAAGCCCATGCACTAGTCCAAACTAAACGCATCGATAAACAAGCTAGTCTTAATAACCAAAGCTCGAGTTCCCAAAAAACAAAAAAAAAAACCCAACCAAGCCTCGGCCCAAGTCCAAGTCCGCTTCGATTCGATACAGTTGCTATATATATACGTATAAGAACGGCGACACGAAGACCGTTATTACGCAATTTCCCAGCAATTTTCCAGCTTCAATTTGTATACTCAAGCTATGCCCATTGAAAGTGCTTAAATGGGGTATATTGACCTATTTGGTAGCTGTGACCTAACCCAAAGATTATATGTATTCTCTATTAGGATTGACAGAGTAAATGATTTATCTTTGTATAAGACTCTAAAACTCTGATAATATAAGTGTATTTGGTTCAACAGCCAAGCCAATGGAGTGTTATCCATCTGTATAAGAGTAAGGATCTATATTAAAGTTTAAGAGTGCTCGGATCAACAGCTCAACCTAGCTCTATATAAGAGTATAAGCGCACAGAAGTATATGTGTTTAAGAGCATAACAATATAGAAATATTAGACTATTTGTATAAGAGTAGATCAATCTAGTCCTAGCCCTTTGCACACATAGATCAAAAGATCAATAACTTTGAGCAGAGGATTGTAACAGTTGCTCGTCATTAGCTGCAAGGTATCTAAGAGTCGGGCATACCCAACTAAAGCACTCTTACTTGTTCAACTGCAACTGCTACTGCTGCTGCTGCTGCTGCTGCTGCTGCTGCTGACCCACTGCCCAAAGTAAAAGACTCCAAAACGATTCTTAAATAACACAGCAGCAGCAGCAGCAGCTGCTTGGCCTATGGGCAAATGTCTGTCTCTTAAAGGCGGCTAACTAAAACCTAATAAGAGAGGATGCAAATACGAATCGTGGCCTTAAATTGTAGTGCTTAGTGCGCCTAACCAGACAGTCAATTAGCTAAGGAGACGGTGCATCTCTCTACTGGATTAGGTTGAGATAGGGTTCGAATCACGTTCTTCTGGAGGTCAACCTAGCAGAGAGCAGATGACATATTCTCAATAATGGGGTATAAGATAAATAAGACATTTCTATAAATAATATATATTTATACATTGATAGATATTTGCTCTATTTAAGCCTGAGGCAGTCTTAGTCAGCACTATAGAGAGTAGTCTCTATAAAGTATTTTCATTATATACACATCTGTAAGCGTGACTTAAACATTTATGTAGTTGCAAGTAAGTTCGAACCTTGGCATTTTTTGAGATCTTAGTGAACATTGTAAATAGTAAAAGATAGATTTCTGCTTAATAAAAACTAACATAGTTTTATATAGAAAGTTCTTTGCAGTTCTCGCTTAGGCTGAGGCAACTTGAGAAAGAGCATGTGGCTTTGAACCACGATCCAGTTTTGAGGTCTTAATAGAAAGTACTTTGATAGACTAAATAATAAATTAGCTTGAATTGAATAGTTCCCTAAACTGAATACTATTGCAGCTTAGGGTTAGCAAATAAAGATAGCACAATCAAATTTCGAGTCTGGTTTTAAAATATCTTAAGTGATATTGAAACTATGATATAGTATAACCAAATAGTTATAATAACTAATTCAAATAATACAGATACTTTGGATATAGCTTAGCAAACAAATTGTAATTCCGAATTCCTTTCTTTGAGTTATGATTTGAGCCCTCCACTTGCTTTATAACTTGTCCGTCAAGGCTTAGCCATAAGTTCTTAACATAGCTTAGTTTAGTTTCCTTTGCTTAGAATTTAGAAAACTAAATTTGTTTGCTGTCTAAAAGAAACTCTTAACAAACTCTTGCCAAAAATAAAAACAAACGAAAACAAAATAATAATAATAATAATAATAATAAAAAGCAATTGCAACAGTTATTCAAGCTGAAATCCTGTTTAGAACGAGTTTCTTTTGATTCCGAATTGAATTTTGATGTTGAATTTCAAATGTTGTTTGCCAAATGCTTTTTGTCTCTCTCTCTCTCTCTCTCTCTCTCTCTCGCTCTTTCTCTGTGTTTGTTAGACAGCACTTAAAAATGCGTTAAAATACAAACAATTTATGCTCTTTGAGCTCTTATGGTCTTAGTCAACGAGTGAGAATTCCAGACACATTCAAATAAGTTTGAAGTTTTTATTGATTTGACGACAGCTGCCGGTCTGTGCGCCACACATAAAAACCTATATAAAAGAGGCGCGTGCCGCAAACGAGAGCGAAAAGAAAACTACTAACCCACATACACACACACACACACACACACACACACACATGGACACAGTCATGCCACACATGCCACTTGGCACAGTGGGCTGGTTGGCCATTTGGCCGGTTAAACCACTTTCATTGCGCCGCGAGTTTCCCTTTCAGCTGTGCTTTATTTTTATTTGAATACCCATTAGGAGTGGGCAGTGAGGGTATATTGCTTCTCTGTGCAAATTTATGTAACAAGGCAGAAAGGAGACTAGATCAAGTTCTCAATATATTGTAAATCAGCTGAATTGAATTAGCCATGTTCATTTGTCTGTAAGGCTGCCTCAGAGTATATGAGTGTACGAGAGAGTATTAAAAGTCGATCTAAAACTATCTATCTGTATAAGAGTATAAAAGAAAATGAGTATAAGAGATCATACTCATAAAGAGTACGCAAGATTATAAATATAAGTGTGCGAGTATAAGAGTATGACTATAAAACTATGAGTAGAAGAGTATGAGAGTAGGACTAATATAGCCGAGACGATCTAGCCAAATTCATCTCTTTATAAGATTGCATAAGAATACTAGGGGCAACCTCTATCCATCTTTATAAGTGTATTTGAAGCGACTGTTGAAGTAATCTAGCCATGCATGAATGTATAAGAGTATATAAGTTTAAAAGTATTAAAGTACATGAACATGAGATTATAAAAGGAAAATATAAAGTATATAATAAAATATAAAATATATAAATATAAGAGTATAGGAATATAAGAGTATAGGAGTCTAAGGGTATGAGTGAATTGAGCAAGGCATGTAAAGATTCTAAAAGTTAAAGAGCATTAAAGTACAAGAATAAAGGATTATAAGAGCATAAGACTATACGAGTATAAGACTATGAAAGCTTAAAATATAACAGTATGAAAGCACGAGAATGAAAGCTTATGAGAGCGTAAGAGTATACGAGTATAAGAGTGGTTATGAGAGCATAAAAGTACACAAATATAAGAGTATAACAGTGTAAGAGTATAGGAGTTAAGCTAATTGTATATTAGTATAAGAGTATTGACAGTTCTAGATTTCAGCTGTAATTGCTCATAATTAATATGCAGAGTATCCTATCAGTCATGCATCCCGGATTAAATCACTTTTACTTGCTTTGTTTCCTAACGTTTTTCAATAATTTTTCTCACATGCATTTTCCGCTTTTCTCTGCCCTCTCTCTCTACCTCTCTCTTTCTATGGAGCAGCAATGCGACAACTTCAATGCCATTGACAGCATCGCTCACTGGTCTCGATGGTCGAGAAATAGCTGGGACATCTCTGAGCAGACCAAATGATATCAAGCCAAGTGTGGCAGCATCAGCGATACGAAACAAGAAACGATCCACAGCATCCAATGCCAGCAGCACACAGACCACAGATTCCGGACTGGGCAACACAGCAACAGCAACAGCAAGAGCAGCACCAGCAACAACAACAACAACAGCAACAGCAACTGGTGCAAAAGCAACAGCAGCAACTGCCACAGCAGCAGCAGCAGCAGCAACAGCAACTGCCCGAGCAACTGCCTCACACTATTCGACAGATAAAAGCGGCTCGTCTGGTTATTATAGCTCGCATGTATGCTCCACTTACTCGCTGGACGAGCATATCTATTGCGAACCGGTCATAGATATCCTAGAGGCGAGCGAGCCAGAGAAGAGCAGCAAAACAATTGCAGCCAAGCAGCGGCCGCCACTGCAGTTGCCCAGCAATGAGACGGCGATTAGTCAGCATTTGGCTATGCAAGATGCGGCAGCTGAACAGGTGCTGGACAAAAAAACACCTGAGCTGGCTCATAATGGACAGCAGCAACAGCAACAACAGCAGCAACAGTTGCCGCTCTACAGCGACAAATTGCGAATTTTGGAGACGAGCATTGAGAATTTGGATAGACATTTGAAGAGCTTTCCCTGTCTGTCCTACATGCAGCAGGATAAAACAGTAGCAACAGCAGCAACAGTTGCTCCCACCTTGGATATTGGTGAGAAGCTGCGCGTCTACAATCAGCTGCCCACAATAAAGGAAGGCTATGCGACACAGAGGCAACAGCAACAACAGCAATTGGAGCAAGTGGATGATTCACTGATGGACATCGATTTAGATGCATTTCTGCTGCAGCCCAAACAACACCAGCAACAAAAGCAACAGCAACAACATCAACAGCAGCAGCGACAGCAGCTACAGTTGCTGTCAGGCATTGACAATCCAAGTTTTTTGCATGACTTGCAACAGCAGCTGCAACATCCAAGACAGCTGCAGCAGCAACATCCCAGACAGCAGCAACAATTGCTGTCAGGCATTGATAATCCAGCTTTTCTCAATGATTCGCAACAGCAACAAGTGCAGCCACAACGATTGCAATTACAGCAGCAACAATTGCTGTCAGGTCTTGACAATCTCAATGATTTGCAGCTCGAAGAAAATAATTATAAATGTGCCAAATATATCAATTCCTGCCCGGAGAATGCCTATCGCGTGGAGCACACGAATTCCACAACTTCATCTTCGGCCTATGCCAAGCGCTACGAGGATCAGCTCCACTTCCAAAGCACCCGGGAACTGCTGGAGGATGTGCGCGATAAGATACGTCATCTGACACCCACACCAACTACGCACATACCACAAGAGCTGGAGGGCATGATTGAGACGCTGAAGAATGAACTCGAATCGTATTTGCAGCGCATGAATCAGCACAGCGAATTGGAGCTGCGACAGCTGTGCAGTGGCTTGGGACGTCAGCAACATGTGGTGCGATTGCAGAATGCGCTCGAACGTAGACGCAGCTATGCCGGGGACACACCCCAATTGAATCCCTATGAATCGGTGCGAGATGGTGTCCTCATCTCGGCGAGAGAACAGATCATGACCATTCGCTGTGCCAGTGATCCGAACTTCAAAATGAAACGCAAATCAATCACTGAGATCTTTCCATTGGCTGAATGCTATGTTGAGTCGACGACCACGCCCACGCCTACAACGACGCCCACTTTAACACCGTCGCCACCTCCGGTGGAGCTGAAGACAACGACAACAACGACGATGATCACACAGATGCAACGTAATCTAACATTCCATGCGAATCAGTCGAGATCTCGACTGGGCAATGGACAGGATAAGTTGGATGACAGCGCTGCGGAATGGCATCGCAAGAAGCCGAGCATCTGGGAGATGTACTACGGCACGAACCGAATGCATCAGTCGCTGTTGGGCAAGCAGCGGCATAGCGGAGGAGGCGGCGCAGGCGGAGGAGCAGGAGGAAGCGGCGAACTGGTCATCAGCAGCGCACATCCAACGTTGTCATATGTAAGTAATGCTACGCTGCTCAAAATTTTCTTCTTTTTTTCTTCCTTTTTCCTTTTATATAAGTTCTATATATGATTCCAATCTCGATTTTAAGTATGTTCAGGGTACTCACAAGTCGGATACTCCTCACTAAAGAGCTCTTAGTGCTTAACTTGAGTTTATTTCTAATTGGCGCCTGGCTTGTTGCCTAAAGACTTGTGGCAAATGCTGTCATTTGGTTGCAATTCCCTAGATTTCCATTTGAGTCTTCATATATTTCTATATAAATTCAATTATATGCGATATCGAATCTGAACAGTAGCCTCCTACATGCGGCACACGCACATCATTAATCATTAATCATGATGCCAATGCACGAACCAAATCGAACGCTGGCCATGACAGCGATAATATCGCCTGTATCGCATAATAAACGTCAATGAATTTAACAACAATAATAATAATAGTAATAATAATGATGATAATAATGACGTCAATGCTGTTGCTGTTGCTGTTGACGTCCGGTGTTGGCATCCGCTGCTGCTACTGTTGCGGCTTCTGCAGCCGCACCAGCGACAGCAGCAGCTGTTGCATCTACTTATTGGCGGTCACATTGCGGCCAAGGATGAAATTAATAAAAGTTTGCACGAACCAGCAGCCAACAGCTTTAACTTGGCCAATCGATGCACTTTTAGCCAATTTAATGATAGATGCACTCGCAACAGCCAACAGCCAACAACCAACAACAACAATTCCCGCCCTCGACCAAAACTGTCTAACGCCAGCGATAAGCTGTCAGAGTAAAACTAGAAAAAATAAGAAACAGTCGGGCATAGGTGACTGCAGTATACTTGTTCATGAAACAGAAACAAGTTTCAAGTAACTATCCACAATGAGTAGGTAAACTTAATCTAAGTTTTAAGTAACTATCTCTAGCGCTACTAAAGTTAAAAGATTCCAGTTCAATATATATTTTTGCTTTACGATTTGCCACGCCCCCAATAGACATATATATGTTTCCAATTTTTGGTTGATTTGTATCTCAAGTGGGTTTTGTAGCTATTGCTTATGCCATTGGGCATAGTTATCTCGTATCTCATCCACATATTCCAAACTTTATATATACATACAAGTATATAGCTCTGTTCATAAAAATAGTAGTGAGACTGAAATTTTGGCCAACATAATTTTCTGATAAACATAATTTTTTGAAAACAGTTTGAATATTTATATATAAATATATATGTTCATTTTAATACTCATTTAAAATTATTTTCAAAATATTATATTTATTGCAAAATTTTACTGACCAACATTTCAGTCGCACTACTATTTTAATGAACACACCTGTATAATCTTATACATATTCCCAATTTCAAATCCCCCCCTTTTCAGTTTAGTTAGCGAGCATAACAATAATAATAAACAGTTAGCCAATTGAGCTTTTTGGCACTCTTGACCTCCTCGATTTGGGTTTACAGTTTTTCTTTTCACGTTTAGTGGCAATTAGCCAAAAGACATTAATCATACGCAGTATTGGCCAAAACCAACAAAATAGCTAACGCCCAACAGCGCACAGAAGTCGCAATGCAAAGTCAATTGCAACTGGCCATTGATTGGGTAAAGTTAAAAGTTTGACCCATATGAAGTAATATGCAACGTGCATACACTGTAAACAATTGGAGAGTAGTTAAGACAGATATATGAATATATAATAATAGTAGAGAAAGGAATATACTTGTAGGTAGATATATGAATCGATAGATAAAGAAAAATCTCTTTGTATTTAAAACTAAAGTTAGGAGTTTGATTCATATTAATATTAAAATTCAATAAAGTTGAAATTGAGTTGAAGTTTGATTAGAAATACGAAAAGACTTTTTCGACTACCCAATATGATGAAGCAGTGCATACACTGTACAAAATTTATGAGTACATTTGATGGAAATTAAGTTTAAATGCATATGGAGTATATGCAATATATATATTTATATGATATTTGTGCCACTTATACTCTAGTCTCAGTTGCTACTCTAACCACAAGCAACAGAAGATATTTTCTATGCTTACACTGACAAAAACTTACGCTTCAGTCTTATATAGAGATCTAGACAAAATACCTCCTTAAAAGTGAACTATGAGCTGTCCCGCTGGTAACTTTGGTAACTTCCGCTTGACAACTTCCATTCAGTCTTCACTGTACCTTCAATCTATCTCACTAGTTTCTCTCTTTCTCTCTTTTCTCGCTATGTTTCCTCCCTCTCTCTCTCTCTCTCTCTCTCTCTCTCTATCTCCTCCTCAACTCCTCAATTTCTACTCTCTGTCTCTCTCACTCCTCTGTCGCTTACGTCAACATTTGATGAGTGCTTAGCAAATAGAACTCGATTCTTTATACAAATATTGCAATCGAGGCCCATTTGGCAGCTAAAATTCAGTTGATTTTTGTTTTTGGCCTTTGCCTTAGTTTGTGGCAATTATTATGCAATATCCGCTGTACTAATGAAGCCAAAGTTTTGGTGGCGGGGGCCTTGTTCGGTCGGTCTCTCTGGGCCAATGCATGGAGAATCTCAATGAGTTTTCACTTTCAATGCCAATGCGAAATAGTTATTATTATTGTGATTTTTCGTTGACTCAGCTTGGCAACAGAAATTGGTAAGCGCACGACTGCGGTTTATTCACCTTAACTGACAGCTGTATATATAAATATATATATCTATATATACCTCCATATATAGGTTTATACATATGTATATCTTTACCTATTTACTAGTCAATGTGCACGTTCACGAAGCGGGATTTGAACTTGAGGTTTTTTGTCTGCTGCTGCTACTGCTGTTGCTGCTGCTGCTGCTGTTGCTGCTGGTGCTGCAACTGGGCTTTAATTCATGTCAAACAGTTAGTGCAAAAGGTAAAGTCAACAATTAAGAATGCTATAAGCGGGTATGCACGACTAAGGAATACCCTTCGATCAAAAATGCTTATCAAACATTGCCTATGTTAATTTATATCGATATAATGTTAAGATGAGTGATGAATGATGAATAATGAATAATGAATATATAATAAATAATTAATAGTAGATTATGAATGCTGATAATGCATAATAAATAATAAATAATGAATGATGAAAAATGTATAATAAATAATAAATAATGAATAATGCACCATAAGTAATGAATAGTGAATGATCAGCAATGAATGATGAATAAGAAATAAGAAATAATTAGTAATGATGATAATGAATGATACGTAATGAAAAATCGATTATAAATAATTATTCATTAATGAATAATGAATAACAAATTATGAGTAATGAACAATGAATAGTGACGATGTGCATATCTGATAAATAGATAATGAGAGACTAATGAAAATTAATAAGTGAGATCAATGAATTCAATGATAAATCAGTATTATCATTCAATTCATTGATCTCACTTATTAATTTTAATTTATAATTAATAGTAGATTCTGAATAAATAAATGAATATAAATGATAAATAATAAATAATATATTATGAACAATGAACTATTAATGAAGAATCAAATATGAACTATAGGGTCTACTTCTTACATCTCCTATAAACACACTACTCCGCTTTAAGCACACTTGCAATGGTTACAGGGTATTAGCAGCGTATGAAGAAACGGTACTGGTTAACCTTAAAATTCCGTTAAGAAAAAAAGGCCTGCAGCATCTCGGCGAACAGGTAGCTCTGCTACCTGCTTATCTGGCTGACCGCCATTGATTTGGAGCCCAGATAAAGTAACAACAGCAGCAACAGCAGCAGCAACAACATGCAACAAGTGGCAACTAAAGCAAGAAACCGGTGCAGCAAACCGCATTTTTGTGTTGCCCTACAAAACGAATGACCTTTAAGGACGTTTCCACCAGACAGACAAGAAGGATGCTGAGCTGCCAACAAACAAACAAACAAACAGCAAACAGGCTGACTACAACAAGTAGTTAAAGCCATCTTCACCACCATCTTCCCCGCTGTCTGACAACTGCGTTCGGCTGGCTACCCTCGCTGGCTGAAAACTCGTCGCACCGCTTGGCCGGCAAATAACTCGTTTGCTGTGTCATGAATGCCAAAATGAAAATGAAAATGAAAACGAAAACGCAAACAGAAATCGAAACAGCAAAAGCAAAACCGAAAGACAAAGTTGCTGTTAGCTGCAGTTTTTTGTTTTTTTTTTGCTTTTTTTTACTACTATTTAGCAGTCGCTGCCACAAAGTGTTGCAATAGTCGTTGCCGCTGCCGCTGCAGCGTGCCCAATGAGAGCCACCCATCAAAAGCAGACACCGAAATCGAGCTGCCAAAAAAAAAATGAAAAACAAACTTGGCTCGTTTTGTCCAATTTCCATTTGGCCAAGAGCAAGCGACACAAATGGACAAATGGAGAATTGTCGCCAATTCATTCTCTTTGATAGTGCACCTAGTTCCGAGGCGAGAGCTGCTCGACTCGCTGGACTAGCTTCAGCTGACTCCAAGCCCGAATTACCCCCAATATTGATTGATTCTGTCTAGTTACAAATAGATAAGCAAATATAATTCAGCATCTACCTTGCTAGTAGCCGATGGCAAGTGAGAGTCACGGTACAGCGTCTGAGCGAGAGCTGTTAGGCAAGCTAAAAAGATTTCTTTGATTATAATATAGATCCAAATAGAAAAAATATCATTTATGCAAAAGAAATTGCTAAAATAACTAAAGTATTTTGAAATTTCTATTTCAAATAGTTCAAACTCTAGATCAAAATTCTGCTTTAGCATATCGTTTACTCAATTGCTCATTCTATTCTATTCTCTCTTTGTCTGTCTCTGCATCTGTCAGATAAAGAGAGTGAGAAGAACACAAAATAGTGATTTCTCCTATAGCCTATCGTTCTATCTATCTCCCCATCTTTGTCTCTCTTTCTCTATGTCTCTCTTTCTTTATGTCTCTCTTTCTCTATCTCTCTATTTCTCTACCTCTCTACCTCTCTATCTCTCTTTCTCTCCCTCGCTCTCTCTCTCTCTCTCTTTCTCTCTCTCATTTTCTCTGCCTCTCTCTCTCTCTCTCTCTCTCTTTTTCTCTCTATTTATTTCTTTCTTTCTCTATTTATCTCCCTTTATCTCTCTATTTCTCTATATATCTCTGTCTCTCTGCCTCTGTCCGTATCTCTCTTTCTCACACTCCAAAAACCATTCGAACCATCATTAGCCCTCTTAGGCTATCCCCAACTGAGAGATATCACACTTATAACTCAAAGCCATGTGAGTTATATAAGGCTAATCTATTCGTAGCCTGCAGCTCAGCACGGAAGCTGTAGTAAGTCAGCTACAATTATTACTCATACGTCACGTGCAACAACAGTGAAACCGAAAACCCCAAATCTTTCAACTCAATTAGCTGAGCAGGGGGCGTCTATTTGTAATATGCCACGCCCACAGCAATCCTTTGCTCATTGGCATTTAGACAGCTGCGTGAATTGCTCGTTGATTGACTCGCTGACACACTGACAAGATTTGAGATTGGCCACCGTTAGAGATATACCAGGTGCACTAGGTGTAACACATTCACTGCCCCCAACCACCAACACCAACCACCAACCCCCAGCCCCCTTGCACGCTTCCCCTAGCTCCTTTTCAATTGCTTATTTTATGTGGCTTTTCCGGCGCTTTTCTTGTTTGCGGCTTTTCGCGTGTGCAACAACATTTCGTTGTTGCTTTCAGTTAGTTAACGTTGAATGCGTTTTCAATGCTGCCACAAACCGAACATGTAAGAGGAAATGCCCGGCTTGGAAAATACCCTGAACACTAAGTAGATTTGCTGCTTAGCAAACAAACTGGGTTCTAGATGTAGGAATTCGATCACTTTTGCAAGGCATAAAAGCAATTTAGTGTATATGCGAAAGAACAGGACTTTACAATACTAAATATTGGAAAATGGGCCTGAGGCATAGAGAATTGCATACAAAATTAATCAAAATTATCGGCATTCATATAGATTGAGAGACACACGTACATATTAGAATAGATCGACTCAGATGATCAAGAATAGGCATATAAACATACTGTATTTTTTCGCTCTCACTTATTACACAAACCAATATGCCCTTTTTAGCCATTTGAAATGAATTTCACTGAAAATGCCCTATAGAAAAAGGTGTAAAAGCAGGTGTTGCATAATTGCATAATTATTTCATATACACAAATATATTCATATATATCTATATACATATACATATAAAAATATCTTAAAGTCTGTGAAATTCTCAGACTTCGTCTCAATTAACATAAAAACGTTAATTTTGTATCTGCAACAAACTAATTATTGCAAATTATTGTAGATTATTGCATTGTCTTAAGCGAAAAGCTAAGAAAAGTTTGAAGTCGATGTCCAAAACGTTAGTTCAGTTCAAAGCTTACGCCAGTGCGGTTTAGTGAACTAACAAGTTGATTAGCATTATGGTAATATTAACTTAGTAAAAGAGGATAACGAAATTGTAAGAAATATACCAAAGAAATTATAAAAGACAAAGAAAATGTTAGCAAATATTGAACAAATATTTAACTCCGCAAGTTTTTGAACTAAAATTTGAAAAAGTTTTGGAAATTTTGTAGTGCTCTCAAAGACAATCTATATAGATATATAGTACAGATATATAGTGTCAACTTAATTGTAAAAGACTTGAAATTTTGAATATATATTGTGTGTCATATCTGTTAAAGTACTACAATGCTTTGGCATGCTCCCATTCGGGTATGTGTTTTCAAAATATTAAGTTTATTACAAAATTCTAACATTTCAGTCGCACTACTATTTTTATGAACACAGCTGCATATCTTCTATAGTATAGCTAGCATCTTCAAATTAAAAGATTTGTACAGAGCAAACGATATTTCTGTCTCGACCCCCTCTACAGATCCACAAATAATTCTATTGATATACCTATTGGAGGCGTGGCAAGTCAATAGAAAATAACTCTAACTACTGTAACTCAGAAGAGTTCTCTTCAGATAGATCCATAAATCATATAGAGTTAAGCTTGTTCAATCAAAGCCCTGAACGAGTATTAGGCAGTCGTCTATGCCGTTTCCATATTGCAATGCTCTAACTAGTTTTTTTTATATATATTTTACATTTTGGGTACTTACCCTGAGTACGTGTCAAAATTTGTTTTCTCTCTTGCTCTCTTCAAGCGATGTGTTAAACTTGGCCAACTTGCAGGCCAAAAAAAAAGCATATATATATATTTGTATATATTATTTATATAGTTGCTTTCAATGTCAGTGAAAAACGTGTGTTGCACATTAAACTGGGCAACCAGTTAAATTCATATATCTATATGGATTTTCTTTTCAACGTTTTGTGTCTATTGCAAAAGATTTGCAAATCAAAAATAAATAAATATATATATTTATAAACGGGGCAGCAGCTGACAGCAGCTGTGCCAATTTGAGCCAAGGTTAGATATTGGGGAATTTACAGCTTGAGCTCACACAATGTATGTATGCATATATGCCTATCTATACATCATCTGCATATCTCGTACATATATGTTAAACGAATCGATATCAACAATAACTCTCATCCAATGTTCATAATTTATTGCGCTGGCATCATTTGCAAATTAGCTAAATCACATTTTAGGGCGAGGCCTGCCCACTCGCCGCTCAAGCTCACCGAAATTCCCAAACAAGTGTGAATGAAGGTGTAATTGTAATTATATTTCTCTTTCTCTCTCGCTCTTTCACTCGCTCGCTCTCTCACTCTCTGTGATTGAAGTATAGCAGCAGCTGTATTTCTTTCAGTAAAAACTCTTTTTTTCTCTCTCTAAATATCCATTTATGTTGCTCTCACACAAGCTAAGAAGTTCTTCCTATTCTCCAGCTGCTTTCTTCTCGCTCTCTCGCACTTATTGATCATAACTTCAGAAGAATTTGTCATTTCATTTTACAGCAAATGCTCCTCTCTCTCTATCTCTATCTCACTCTTCAGCTGAACAAGTCACGAAGTTCTTCCTTTCCTTGCAAGCTCTTTCCTTCTCGCTCACTCAGTCTCAGTGAGCACAGCTTGCTGGTTGTACAGCAGTTCTGTCTCTTTCTAACCTTCGCTAGAAGAATATTTCAATTTCCTAGATTCCTTTCCTTTCTCTCTGGCTCTTCCTATTTCTCTCACACACTTTTCATGTGAACAAGGTACGAAGTTTCTCTCTCTCTCTCCCCCTCTCGCCTTTTGCATACGAGCTAAGCCGATATTCGCTTAGCAGCAAAGACTCTTCCTTTCTCACTCCCTCTTTCTGTCAGGCTCTGTGTATTAATAGCTCTACAATATTTGACATACATACATACATACATACGTATTCTTATTATAAGCTCTCTCACTCTCTTTCTTTACATCTATTCTCTATTTTCGTTTCTGCCTATATTTTCGTCGCCTAATTAAATTAAGTTAATCGCAGCATTATTTGACGTAGCTTTAAATCAATTAACACAAACCAACAGCTTTGCATATTTTAGGCGCTGCATTCAAATATTTATTTACAGCTATGCTACATACACATTTACACGTACATATATACATACATATGCACTTGATTTGCTTCGCTTTGCTTTGCTTTGCTATGCCCGGCTAATAAAACCGTTACAAACGAGCACATCGAGGCACACGCACACACACACACACGCGTAACGTTAATGCGGTAATTTTCTCGTCAACGTCGACACTTCGATTACGTCGTCTTCTCAAAGTACTTTGACTGATAAACAGCAATAACAACAACAGCAATAACATAAGCAAACGCGTAAAACAACAACTCCAAACGAAGCGTAGCTAAAGCTGGGATGCGCAAAGAAAAGAAGCCGGAAGGCAAAAAAATAAAACGAAGATACCGCAAAGTTGTTGCCATTTTAATTTCTCATTTTCATATCTCACATTAAATGTTATGTTATGTATGTTTGTATGTATGTATATTTATTTGTTTGCAAATGCAGCGGGCATTGATAGCGAACGTAATAATCGGGCACGAAACGCGAGATTTTGATCACCGAAAAAACGAACCGAAGACAATGTGCGCAAAGGCAACAGCAACAACAACAGCACACACAAAAAAAAGAGTAAATAAATAAAGTAAGGTATCTCACACACAATGAAGTGCAAAAAATGCGAATTGTACAACACTTACACATATTCGTAGGCGTGCGTGTGTGTGTGTGTGTGAGCACTCAAACAAAAATTGAATGCCCTTTTAATGACTATATTGCATATGCGCAAAACTTTCACTTGCCAATATTATTGAAATTGGATATCTGCGGAATTTGGTCGATCATAATTGAGCTATTATAGAATTTTGTACATCCGGTTACAAAAACTCCTTTGTTGTTATTTATTATTAAACTGTTCCCGCCTAAATATAGTATTTTTGTTTAGTATTTTGCCGTCAAAGTAGGTATAAATTAAAGAGGTTGCATCAATTACTTAACATTTTGCATGAGAATCAAGAAACCTGTTACACTTAACAATATTGTACCCTACACACACACACACACACACACATGTGCACGTATATACAATTTTCAAGGTTGTGTCGCTAAAAAAGTTGAAAACTGGCAACAGAGAAAAAAAAACTTGAAGATGCGCAAAATACAACAACAGCGTCCGCTTAGTGGGTCAAATTTGTATGCGTTGCGCCCTTTTTCAGTCTCTCTCTCTCTCTCTCTCTATGTGTGTGTGTGTGTGTGTGTGTGCCACGCCTTGAAGCTATTGCAAAAATGTACGTGTTTATAAAATGTGCAATACTTTTGCTATGATTTATGTTAAACAATTTGTAGCGAAGCTCAAATGCTTAGGCAAACATAAATCAAGCAGAGTAGGAGCAAGAGGGCCTTAGCCTAAAATATAAAAAAATATTTAATTCAGATCAACGACAACATCAATGTCAAAGCAATCGTCAGACAGCCAGCCAGTCAGCGGTCACCTTCTTCATCTTCGTAATCGTTGCTGTTGACTGACCCTACCTAACAATATATACACACACACGCACACACACATTAATTTTTTGACTCGTGCATAATCGATTTACATAAAAGAGTCAAGTTTTCAACGCCAAATGCTAATTAGCTAATTAAGCTTATATAAGAGCTGGGTAATGGATATTTTTGGTTTGTTAGGTACTCGAGACGTTTAAGTGACGTCACTCGCATAGGCTTACATGATCACACTAACAACGTGACCTTTGTATGCAAAACTGTCCATGTTAAGCAGCTGTTAGTGACAGTGAGAGTGAGAGTGAGAGTGAGAGCGAGAGCGAGAGTGAGGTCAATAACTTACTGTTCTCGTTTTAGCGACGTTCGTTTACTTATCATGTTAACAGCAGAACCTGTCGATGCTAAGCTATCAGTGTATGTTAGCGACTGCTGTCGTTAACAGCGTCACCTATAAGGCAGCTGCTAGCTAGCGAGATAGGTCAATAACTTACTGTTGTGACGTCACACACGCTACGCTAACAGCGCAAACTATTTATGTTAAGGGATTAGAGAATTATTGTTTAATTATTAATATATTTGTTGTTGCATTGCAGCCATCATCCCGACCCGAATCGGACTTTACGCTCGACTTGCCGCGCGCCGAGCAGCTGCGCTTGAAAATGGAAAAGGAGAAGAAATTCCGCCAAAGATGTCGCCTGATAACAACATTTCTAAGTCTCGTATTCTTTCTGCTCACCGTTATGGTTGTCAGTTTGGTATTAACGCGCGGCAAACGCATGTTTGGCAGCATGATATAGCCGATCGGCCCAACTCTAACTGAACATTAGCATAAACATATACCTACATATATATCTATATAAACTACAAGAATATTGAAGTGCCGTAGTAATCGATAGATTCGCATTAAGCAGCTACATAAACAACAAAATCGATAACAACTAATTTCTAGTATTTAGCTCTAGTTTACTCCTCACTATAATACACTACAATTAATTTTGGGGGGGCCAGATGCAGTCGCAGTATTTGTTAATAAATTATTTTTGTGATCTTAGATGTTAAGTGTTTTTGTGTGAAAGTCCAGAAGGAACTATATCAAATCGTCCATTATATATGTATATACAATATATATGTATGCTTATTGTATTAGATTTAAGTCTGAGCTAATCAAGTGTAAATTTGTGTATCGTGCGTATAAATAAAGCAATATTAATGGAAAAAACAGAGTTAGTTAATGGTTTTCCAATACACACATTTATTTTTAACGTTTTTGTTTTTTTAACTGTATATATATAGACAGTTTTAAATATGTTTTGCGTATGTGTAGAATATATCGTTTATCGTTTATCGAACTTCTTACAAACATAACTTTTGGTATCACAAATGTTTTTTTTTTTTTTGTTGAGAAAAATGCGACGAGAAAATCTTAAGGCAAATTTTAACTGTTAGGCATTTGGTTAGTAACTACGATACACTAAAAAAAAACACACGTTACAATTACAATTACAATAGATACTGCATGAGCAACTGAGAAGGCAAGTTGTTGTTGTTGTTGTTGTTTTATCTTTCTGTTGGCTTTCATAATATGCGTATGCTTTGCCTGTTGACCTCGAATAGTGTTTGGTCCTCCTCCTCGTCGCTGTTCACGTCCTCGATAGCCATTGGGAGCGGCGTTAGTTCCTGATTGGCTCGATCGCCCTGTACGCCGTATTTGCGCTCAGCGCGCGATAAGCGTAGACTAGAAATGGAAAGACAACCTTATCAGCAAGGGGTTACGTGAGGTTAAAGCGTGGCTTATATATATAAATCAAACTACTATAAATTTAACAGTTTAATAGTAGTAACGGTAACCACAGATAAGATGTGATAATTAGGGATGGTATTTGGAGATGATTTGGAGATTAAATTCAGCACGAAAAGTATCGTATACAGTGCCTGCCAGCTGATAGTGAGCCCCTTAATGCTTACCGATAAATGCGTACGATCAGCAGCAATAAGGCAGAGCTTGTTATGCCCACTAGTATATAGAAGACAGCGGCGTATGTATCGGGAAAATCATTGTTTGAACGTTCGATGGTCACATCCTCCTCGGGCAATTTGCCTGGAGCGGCAGCCGTTTCCAGCTTCTGCGGCTTCTCACTGATGACCAGAACTTTATCTGTAGCCGATTCAACAGTTGCCTGTGGCACGCTCACTGCCTGTGTCGTTGGCAATTTGGAGTTCGGTGCTTCATACTTTTTAACGCTCCTTAGCAATCTGATATTGGTATTAGTATTCGTTGATAGTGTTGTTGTTGTTGTTGTTGACGTTGTTTTGGGAGCCTCCGCGCCCGCAGATTTCTGCAAGAGCAACAACGTCAACAAGAAAGCCGCTGGCCATAGCTGCCAACAGTGCATGGTAAGCTCCATCTATAAGTATTCTTAATTTATTTTGCGTTAAGCAACAAATAATAAAACAAAAGCAGCTTGCAATTATTTGTGACGTTTTCAAAGTGTTGCTGATCTGTTTTTATTTGATTTGCTTATTTATTTACACTGACTAGGGCTCCAACGATAGTTACTAAAATATCGATATAACTAGGGCGGCAAAAGTGAGTATCGATTTCGTTTTGCGGTGCTGCCAACTTGCTTGCTAACAGTGATGCCACACTGCTTAAATGAACTTTGGCATATTTGGCACAGTCTGGCAAGGGGCAGCTTCATTTTTAGTTGGCAAGAGTGATTTGTACAAACCGTAAAAAAAATCGTCAATTTATTTAAACTAAAATTAAAAAGCTCTGCAAATTGCAGAAAAAATACAAGCATAGCATTAAACCATAATTTAACACAGGTAAATTGTTATCAATCGCTGAACGGAACAAATAAGCAAATTGTGTGTGTGCGTGAATGTGCCTGTGAAAATGGCGAACCAATGATTAAGAAAAAGTACGTGTGTGTGCTCCAAAAGGGAAATCACGACGTCAATGATAAAACGATAGTGAAAAAAATGTTGGATAGTTGATTTTTCCAACTCATTTGTGCTGATCAACATCAATAAACATATTTGTTTAGGCTGCTGCTGTAATGAAGCATGTTTTATTAGACAATTTGTGCACGTATTGTGTGTGTGTGTGTGTGTGTGTGTGTGTGTGTGTGTGTGTGTAACTATGTGTGCGTGTGTATGTTTATTTTAACAGGAAGTTATATTGTGCCTATGCACACGCACGCATACACACAAATACCACTTTTTCTTGCATACTAAAATGCATGCTGATATGCGTGCGTGTGTGTGTATGTGTGTGTGTGTGTGTGTGTGTGTGTGTGTGTATGTGTGTGTGTGTGTGTATGTCTGTGTGTGTGTGTGTGTGTGTTTGTGTTGCAAGAGTATTCAGCATTATTTTTGTTTACTGTTTTGTGTTATTTGTAAATTTTGGAGTTGCCATATCGTATTACATTTTTCTTTTGTATCAAGCCTAACTTTAAGCCCCAATACATACATACATACATAAGCACTCACACATACAGACAAGCTCACTAACTATATAACTGTATGCTGTTATGCGCTATACCCTTCAAAATAAGTAGAACGGGTATTAAGCACACACACACATACGTATGTATGTATGTGTTGCAAGGCTTTTTGTATGTAATTGTTTATGAGTTAAAGTCAGGTTTGCATATTTTAGTATATATTGACAGCATATATATATATGTACGATTAAGTGAATTCATTACAGGGTAGAGCGTAGGCGTTATACGTTGATATGCAAAAGTAATTCTTCAATTCTCTTCTTCAATTGGGTTTTATTTTGTTGTTTTAATTAAAAGTTCGTGGCCTACTTTAGTTAACTGATTTTCTGTTTATTTGCAGATTGAATTATATATCTCTATATATATGTATATGTATATATCTATGTATATATGTGTATATATATATAGACAGACATTTTATATCTCACCCATAAATTGTAAACACTTGATTTGCCAAAATTCCGACCAAAACACCCAAGACAAGATCAGCAGCCAAACGACGTAATCAGGACAGCCAATCCACGTCCCAGTCGCATGCGCAAGTTGTCATTCAACAGCAGCAGCAGCAGCAGCAGCAGCAACAACAACAACAAGCCCAACAGCAACAACATCGTCAAAAGTTGGAAGGCAAACGAGATTTGCCATCGGCTGCCAAAATGAACCGTTCCAGCAACTCGCAAACAACACAGCGACTGGTCAATTTGGAGGACATATGGAATGAGCTGGAGGGGGGCATACGGCAAATATTCGAGCATGAAAAATCGTTAACTCGCAAACAGTATATGCGCTTCTATACGCACGTCTATGACTACTGCACGAGCGTCAGTGCGGCACCGAGTGGACGGAGCGGCGGCAAGTCTGGCGGTGCTCAGTTGGTGGGCAAGAAGCTGTACGATCGCTTGGAGATCTTTTTAAAGGATTATTTAGAAGATTTGCTGAACACCTTTCAGTCGATTAGGGGCGAAGAGATTCTGCTATCACGCTATACACGACAATGGAAATCGTATCAGTTTTCCAGCACCGTCCTGGATGGCATTTGCAACTATCTCAATCGTAATTGGGTGAAGCGTGAATGTGAGGAGGGACAGAAGGGCATCTATAGGATCTATCGACTGGCACTTGTCGCCTGGAAGAGTCACCTCTTCCAAGTGCTCAACGAACCGGTGACCAATGCGATACTCAAATCCATTGAGGAGGAGCGACATGGTAAACTGATCAATCGTGCGCTTGTCCGCGATGTCATCGAATGCTATGTGGAGTTGAGTTTCAATGAGGACGATGCCGATTCCACCCAACGCAAGCTATCGGTCTATAAAGATAATTTCGAGGTGAAGTTCATAGCCGACACGTATGCCTTCTATGAGAAGGAATCGGATGCGTTCCTATCGACCAACACGGTCACCGAATACATGAAACATGTCGAGAATCGTCTCGAGGAGGAGAAACAACGTGTTCGCGGCAGCAACTCAAAGAATGCTCTATCCTACCTGCACGAGACAACGTCAGATGTATTGAAATCCACATGTGAACAGGTGTGTGTGTGTGTTTGAATATAAGAATGTTAGACAAAGCATTTTGGGATAGTCTATATGTAAAAGGGAAAGTTTACATTCGAGAGATCTGAATTTAGAAGATGGTAGCTGGGTCTGCAGGGATGGGTTCTTCGGGAGGACAGTCCTAATCGTCGGACAAATGTTCGCTTTGATATTTAGAAATATTTGGCGTTATTATAGGGTATATATAGGGTTGATAAAAAGCTGTAGCAATAATGGTGGTCATCTTATGGGCATTGTATTCCTAATAGTTCTCCACGAAGGTTTTCCCCAATGAATATGAGAATCATATCTTATAGATAGATGATCGAGGAATTCTTTCTCTTACCTAGTTTAATAATGTTTTTGTCCGCTTTTCACTTAGGTTCTGATTGATAAACACTTGAGATTATTCCACACCGAGTTCCAGAATCTATTGAATGCCGACAGAAATGAAGACCTCAAGCGAATGTATTCTCTGGTCTCGTTGTCGCCGAAGAATTTGGATCAACTGAAGAAAATACTGGAAGATCATATATTGCAACAGGGCACAGAAGCGATTGAGAAGTGTTGTACGAGCGATGCGGCCAATGATCCCAAAACTTATGTACAAACCATACTCGACACACACAAAAAGTATAATGCGCTCGTCCTGACGGCATTTGAGAATGACAATGGATTCGTTGCGTCGCTGGACAAGGCGTGCGGTAAATTTATTAACTCAAATGTGGTGACGCGGCCAAACAATGCTGGCAAGTCACCTGAATTGTTGGCCAAGTATTGCGATCTATTGCTCAAGAAGTCGTCGAAGAATCCGGAGGACAAGGAGCTAGAGGATAATCTCAATCAGGTGATGGTCGTCTTCAAATATATCGAGGATAAGGATGTCTTCCAGAAGTACTATTCAAACATGCTGGCAAAGCGCTTAGTCAGCCATACGTCGGCATCGGATGATGCTGAGGCAATGATGATCTCCAAGCTGAAGCAGACCTGCGGCTATGAATATACCGTGAAGCTGCAGCGTATGTTCCAGGACATTGGCTTGTCCAAGGACTTGAATTGCTATTTCAAGGAGTACCTGAAGACACAAAATATCACATCGGAAATCGACTTTGGGATCGAGGTGCTATCCACCAACGCCTGGCCCTTCACGCAAAATAATAACTTTCTATTGCCCTCGGAATTGGAGCGATCGGTGCAACAGTTTACCATATTCTACTCCGCACGGCATTCGGGCCGCAAGCTGAATTGGTTGTACCACAAATGTAAGGGTGAATTGATCATGAATGTGAACCGTAGCAATTCGGTCTATACCCTCCAAGTGAGCACGTTCCAAATGTCGG
This sequence comes from Drosophila leonis, assembly GCA_035045365.1. Lineage (NCBI taxonomy): Eukaryota > Metazoa > Arthropoda > Insecta > Diptera > Drosophilidae > Drosophila > Drosophila leonis. The sequence continues at coordinate 851,830 of JAWNPC010000485.1, forward strand.
TGCTGTTGCAATTCAATGATCAGCTCAGCTTTACAGTGCAGCAGCTATGCGACAATACGCAATCGCAGCTAGAGAACTTGATACAGGTAGAGTATAGGAGTTTTGAAGAAAGATATATACGAATATATATTAACAACATTTCTCTTTCTTTTAGGTATTGCAAATACTGCTCAAGGCCAAAGTGTTGACCTCAAATGCCAGCGAAAATGGTTTGTCACCCGATTCAACAGTTGAATTGTTTTTGGATTATAAGAGCAAGAAACGTCGCATCAATATCAATCATCCATTGAAGACTGAGCTCAAAGTGGAACAGGAGACTGTCACCAAACATATTGAAGAGGATCGCAAACTGTTGATTCAAGCGGCGATCGTGCGCATTATGAAAATGCGCAAACGTCTCAATCATACAAATCTTATCTCCGAGGTACTCAATCAGCTGTCGACGCGATTTAAGCCCAATGTGCCCGTTATTAAGAAGTGCATTGATATACTGATTGAGAAGGAGTATCTGGAACGTATGGAGGGACACAAAGACACCTATAGCTATCTAGCCTAAGTTCATCTTATATATATCTATATATATATATATCGTTCCAAAATTATATATATATATATATATTTTGCCAGCCACACACTAGAAGAGGATATCCAAGTCGAAGATATCGATTAGAGATGCCTGCCAATGTTTCCGAAGATCTGCCCCCCCCTTTCCACAAGATCCACTCATCGATTTACGCATTTAGAATGCGTTGCATTTCATACTCGATACATAAAAATCATCATAACATTTCTTGAATTTTGCGAGTATGCCCTCCGCCCCGCCCCGCCCCGCCCCACGTATCCCATATTTCTTTCAAGTGTGTAAAGGAAGAAAATTCCAAACATATATAGGAATGTGCAAGCACAGCTAAAAAATTCATGTAGCTCTTCACTTTATTCATTTATATATATAATAATTAATGAGTTTTACTTTTAGTTCATTTACGTTTTTATAAATTCTTTCACATATACTTTACATACATATATACATTAATGCATACATATATATGATACGGCGAGACAAATGTTAAGTTCTTAAATCGAAGCGAAATATATAAGTTGAAGCAGTTATTTAAACGATACGTTTAAGCTCGAGCCCCAACCCCAACCTCTTTTTTAGTGATATCGCAATGTGTTTTGGGAGACCTATTGAACTGTTTTTTTTTTAATTCCTGTTTTTTTAAATCTATGTAAATCGGCAAATGCAACTAAACTTTTGACGATCGGCGCGTTGCAAGTTAAATAAACAAAACATACTTAAATGTGTAAACATATTAAATAATCGACGAAAACTTTCAATTATTCAGACGGGCAAATACAATAAAAACTATTTAATGAAATTATATTACATTGAATTCGAATTTGACAAATTTTAAGGCTTTACAGGTTGACAAAAAACAAGCAAAAACGGAGTCTAGCTGCTTGGCCACAACTCGCAATGGACGGATTCTAAAGGTGCTTGAGATAGATATACCAAATTTCATGCACAGCGCCAATATGCCCATGTTTTATATAAGCGAACAAGTATGAAGCACGCGTCTCATGTAGGAATGCTCTGGTTGGTATTGCCCGACTAGAAGATACCTGGAATCTAGGGTCATTGCGCTGTTTCAAACAATTTATGGACAGAGCTGAATCTACTTGAACTGTAGATCAAACACTCTTATATTCTGCTATTCTTATACAGAGACAGGTCGATCGAAATTGAATTAACTATCCTCAACAAGAATATGTATGTATATAGCTGTGGTCATAAAAATAGTAGTGGGACTGAAATGTTCGACAGCAAAAGTTTGTAATAAACATAATATTTGGAAAACAATTTTAAGCGAGTATTAAGATTAACATACAATATATATTTATATTATTATTATTTTATATATTTATATATATATTCAAATTGTCCAACATCTCAGTCGCACTACTATTTTTGTGACCACAGCTGTATATGTCATAGCCTTAATAGGATATATAATTATGTAGGTCAGTTAGAAGAGTATACATTTCATTGATGCTTCCGTAGCTTTCAGTTTATTATAAAAAAAAATATTTTGTTTAGATACATGTCTACATTCTTAGACTATCATTAAAGGTAGGTTTATGTTAATGTATTTCTTTGATTGTGGCGTTCTTAGAAAACTATTAACAATAGAGATCGTCAAATCCTTTAAAGTAAAAATGTGTGTTCTGTTGCTTGAACAGCAACCAGTCGTAGTGCGCATACTTAAGGTTGGTGTGAAATTGTACAGCCTTATAGAGCATGCCCTTTGGAAGTTCTTCCAATTTGTGCTTTCATCGGGAAATACTTCAGTTAATATGCACCCGGCTAATCCTCATCCTCTAGAGTCAACACCTTTGTCTGGAAACGCATACGTTTCGTATTCTTTACAATGCCATTGGGCAGAAGATTGGTGCCTGGCTCCTCACATGGCAGAGCATTCCATAGGCGCTTGACACGCACCACGGCAATTGAATTGAAGTCATATTTATTGTTGGGCGACGACGGCGACTTAGGATCTGAGTGGGCAGCAGTCAAAGCGGAGGGCAGCTTACGCAGCTTGACCACAGCTTTTTTCAAATTGGCGCAACTGTTGCGGCTGCTCACACTCATCTTATCGTCTTCCTCCTCCTCTGCTACCGCCACTGCCACTGGTGCCGTCTTCACATCCGAATTGGCATTCATATCGGCCAAGGAACAGCCACGTTTCTGCTGATTCATGCTTTTTGCTTTGGTTGTTTGGGAGCTGAAATCGAACATAATTTAGTTGTATTTAGGATGATGGAAACACTCTCATGCTCTCACCTGTCTTCTATCAATTTATACTCATTGATGGTGGGTGGAGCTGCAGCACAGATCTTGCCGGGCTCCTCGGGATGGCAGCCAAAATCCTCGCCCTTCAGCCAGTCATCATAGCGTTCAGGTTGGAAGCGTCGTACGAACGTTTCCATGGATATTTTAACCATGTCACTGCGACATTTGCAAATGCTCGCCCTCTTGCCATACTCAATCCAGCGCTTGGAGGCAAAATTAGTTGACTCCGCACCATTGAAGCCATGATTGAAGCCAGCATGATATCCAAACGGAAATGTGATCATAATCTCACCAGCCTCTTGTGTTATCTTATTATAGGGTATATTATGTTGGCGCAAGACCTTGGGACTAATCATGGTCATCTTGTGGCGCAAATAGGCATTGCACTCCTGATAGTTCTCCGCGAAGGTCTCATTCGCCAACTTCTCCAGGCGTCTGCCATAGATCGGTGGTATAGCATACCAAGTTTTTGGTGCGCCAAAGTGCAAATAGTTGATCGAATACAGATCCATATCTTCGGTGTGCCAGGCAAAGGAGCTCTTCCACATGCCAAAATACAGATAGGCTGTGTTGACACCATCGATTTCAATGCCATAATCTGTATTGACCAGATTCAATATTGTGTCCAATCTTCCAATATTCCACACATCCAAGTCCTCATCGCTCAGTGTGCCCTTCACATCGGCTGCGTATAGCGGTGATATGTATGTGATATTCTTCCAGTACTTGCGCTCCAGATCATCGTAGTCGAAGTGCTTCGGTGTCTGGTGCAGCTCCGAGTTGGCTTTCTCCATAAACTGGCGCAGGGTCATCTGGCGGCGTTGCTGTATATTGATTTGCTGATAAACGCCATGAGCCCTGCAAACAGTGCAAATTAGCCGGGGAATTCTACATTCTACTCTGCATCGACTTACCCTGTTACCACCTGGCATATTGGTGCTGGTATTGTCATATTGATATTTTCAATATCATAGCCTGAGCTGCGCGGCTTCCATTCCACGGGCGGAATGATTTTAGCCAAGCCAGCCTTATGTGCTCCACGTGATTCAATGTATTCGATGTACTCGGCGAAATTGATGAACTCCTCGTAGCTGGGGCGAAAGGTCATGATGCGGGGCATATTGTCTGCTTGGGCATCATCATCGCCAAATGGTAAACGAGCAGACATATTTTATACAAAATTTAACACAAAACAAAATAATAAAACAGTGTTGCGAGAAGTTGCTCTGATTTTAATAGTTCCGCTAGTGCTGGATAATGTGTATGAGTGTTGGCAAAGCTCTCAAAACGATGGCGCCAATAAAATGTGCTAAATTTATATCACACTTTTACTATTACAAATATCAGTTGAGGGCTTTTCTGTCCTGAGTAATATTATAATTTAATTTTTGCTCACGTAGTCACGTTTTTTAGTCGGCCGGAACATGCCAAATGAAGCACAAAATGAAATGAAAAAAAAATGGTGGCATGCGTCAGTATTGACACTTGCAACGGTTCTTAGTGCTGGATAGTGTGTGCTTAAAATGTGTTGGTAAATGCATCAAATTAATGTGGCGCTTTGCGCGGCAAATTCAAATGTGGCAAAATGTAGATTTTACTGGATTAGTTGATCTGAGTAATATTTAAACTATTCATTTAGCAAAAATGTTAATGCAGTTACTTATCAGTATGAGATACACAAATAAATGCGTTGCATTTCGTTTACTTAGAACTAAGATACTTTTCAGGGTGGTAATCTTTAGCTTTAACGACAGGTTTCTACAGAAATTTAAATAATTACACACTGCCTGCTGGGAATCCAGCTTAAATTTGATTTAGATAAGATTAAACGCAACAAATACTTAAAATACGAACTGCAGTAAAAAACGACAAAAAGAAATTGATAAGCGAATTAACGGATAAAACATAAATGAATAAGGATATCAAATATGTTTATGTCAATGTTTATATCTTTGACACACAATAAACCAAAGTAATATATTTAAATTGCTATTAGTAATATAAGATAAATCGCAATTATGTGTGTGTCTGCTTTATGGTTTAATTGTCGTCATAATGACTAAAGTTAAACACGGACCCAGCTGCTATCTCAAATCGGGCATTCGGGCAGATAATCAGAGTGAAAACGAATTCTTGGCGGACGTATAAAAAGCACAGGTGAAGGCACTTCATGTTTCAGTCGCACAGCAACGACGCGTAGTTCAAGTGAAGTACTTACTGAAAACATGAGTTATGAGCCAACGTCCGACAAGTCCACGAAGCGTAAGTACAATTTGGTCAATGAAATGCCATTAAAAAGAGATTCGAATGGACAAACAAATCTTAAGCTAATCTCCATTGATTAGATAAAGTAGAAAATGTGTTTCACAAATGTATGTCGAATAAATAAAAAAAAATATAGCAAAAGATCAGTTCATTGAGCACTCACAGAAAAGGAAAAAAAAAACGTTTGTAATCAGCTCGAAGAGGTTGTTGATACGCGCTGCAGTCTGAAGATTTTGAGTGTGTCTAGTCGTAAACCCACATAATGCGGAATATTTCTTTCGCTTCAATTATCTGTTTGCATTGTATAAGAAGGCGCCAGACCTAACTGCTTGACCAGGACCAGGAGATACCCTTTGTCTACTAACGAGTTGTTGCTATAAATATTTTAGCTGAGATATGCAAGGACAAATTTGATATCGATTTCAATCAATATGACAAAAACTTTTAGATTAGTTTAATGCTTGATCTGCATGTGATTTATCAGTCCTTTGTAGCACTTATACTTATACTCTTATACAGACGAGCAGACAGCGCTACATCGTTCTTAACAGTCATACACCTTTGCTCTTAAGATCTGACTCTCAAACTCTTATACTCTCACACTCTTATACTCGCATAGACATATATGCATATATCATGACTTCGACCACACCTCTTCAGCCTTTTGCATAAATGTTAACTTAAACTAATATACCCTATTCCATGTTCGATCTATGCCAGGGTATAAAGCACACTCGTCTTATGTGGCCCACTTATACTTACAATCTTATACTTTTACACTGGCGAATAGGCAGGCAGGAGTACATACATCAACTGCCTGCTGATCTTAAACTCTTATACTCGCATACTCTTGCACTCTTATACTTGGTATGGTCTTTTGCTAAAACAGCTTGCCAGTTGATAAGCAAATATATGTATGTATATATACATATTATTCATTAGCCTGTTACATACATTTTAGCAAGCTGCATATACCTTATTCCATTTTCAATAATGTGCCAGGGTATAAGTACACTCGTCTGGTATAGCCCACTTATACGTTAAATATGATAGATCGAAGCCTGAAGACCTTTGCTGCGCTGATAGACATTGCAGTTAAGATCCAGCGATTGCATACAATTGTGGAAGATATAATTTCTCCGGTTAACCACGCCCCCAAGGGGCAACAGAAAATCTTATCAACTCATCAAAAATGGATATCTAGATGATTTTGTTTAGCTTTGATTGCAGGCAGATAAAATGCACGTACGTAGAGCAAGTCGACAATTGAACCAAGCTAATATACTCACCAAAAAAACATTGACAATTAAATAAATAAATAAAAATAACTATTAAACTTTCGTCTAGCCAGACCTGCACTAACTGATCTAGTCTGGATCTAATCTACATTGTATATCAAGTATCTATCTGGAAGTAACATTCTGTGATATATATATATATATATATATATATATATTTATTATATATTTGGATGTCAGCAAAAAGATAAGTGATTCTTGCAGTGCAAATAATAATATTTAATCTCTGATTATCTCTGTTTGCTGAGTAACAAATAAATTTAATATACATGATATGCCCTGTATATGTATATACAAGTATATAAGTATTTCATAGAGCTGGATTTCTCGATTGGCCCCCCTTTTGCGTACGCCACTGTGCGTGTTAAATTTTCCACTAGCCTTTTGTTTTGTTTATTGCTTTTGCATTGGCTTGCGTTAATGATAATGGTAATGATAATGACACAATAGTTGTTAATTATAAAAGCTGTTGAACGGCGCGCTTACTATCAGAGCGCACTTGAAACACAATTTGAATGCGTGCAAAAATAAAGCCTAGAAATTTAGTGCAACAATAATTGAATAACAAGTATTGGCTTGGCTCATCGAACAGTCAATAGGCGCAGCTGCAATCGAACTCATCCACAAGTATCACAATATGGTCTACCTACAAAGCAGCGAGAGGACTCCACTCTTAATTAGAGCTCAACTAAGACATTTAGCTTGTAAATATTCTTACGAACGTACGACGAATGGCTAATGAATAATGACTAATGACTAATGACTAATGACTAATGACTAAAAACTAATAACAAATTATCAATGACCAAAGACCGATATCCAATAACCAATGACCTGAGACTAATGACCAATGAGCAATGACAAACTGATGAGCAATTACCAACGATGAATGACCAATAATCAACAAGCAATGAACAACGACAAATAAGCAATAATCACTAACATATGAGCAATGACCAATGACTAATGATCAATGACCAATGACCTATGACGAATCACCAATAACTAATTACTATGATCAATGAGCAATAACCAAAGTTAATCTAATTTATTCTTTCAGCAGGCAGCTTTGGTGCACGTCACTGGCAAGCGATACTTCTGTTTTTGGGCATGATGATCAACTACTTCCAGCGGGTGAACATCTCGGCTGCCATTGTGCCAATGACACAGTCAACAGCTGGTGCTCCATATTACGATTGGGATACGTCCGACAAGTCTCTAATACTGAGCAGCTTCTTTTGGGGCTATGTGGTGTCGCAGGTGCCATCAGGTGAGTTCAACTGTTGCTTTTATATACTCCACTGTAGACATTATTTAAATATGTTTGCTTTTAAAAAGTGCGCGTTAACTGAATGATAACCGTTAAACTCCAGTGCTGTTAACCTTGCCACATGGTCGGGCGCGCATTCTGCGCTGCCAGATTTGGCACTCCGTCACCTGCAATAATTTTGCATTGCTGCACAATTAGTGTTGCCACATAGCCGACTAGTCATTCAGTGCTGCCACATAGTTGATTTAATTCATTTGGTTTTTGTTGCAGGTCTGCTGGCCAAACGGTTTGGCGCCAAATATGTGATTACCTTGTCCACGGCTGTTGGCGGCATCTTGTGCTTCTTTCATCCTCTTGCCGCCGAGGGTGGCTGGATCAACATTTGTGTGCTGCGCGTGCTAACTGGCCTCGTGCAGGGCAGCGTCTATCCATGTGTGCACACGCTGCTCTCCAAGTGGGTGCCACGCACAGAGCGTGGCTTTCTCACCACGGGCATCTATTCGGGCGCCCAATTTGGCACGGCGGTCATTTTGGTCAGCAGCGGCGACATATTCGAATCCTCAATGGGCTGGCCGGGCTTGTTCTATATATCGGGTGGACTCAGCTTGGCTTGGGCGCTGCTCTTCTTCTGGCAGGGCGCCAATGAGCCGGCCACATCGAATAGCATCAGCAAAATCGAACGGGAATACATTGAGGGTCTAACGGGCAGCAATAATAGCGGACAGGTGAGTGTACTTGAGGAGAAGATGATCTGCAACTGGCAGGACTATAAAGAATATATCAGGAACTCCAAGACTCTTATACAGAGGGACAGAGTTGTTGATCCAATACTCATAATCTTATGAATCTTATACTCACCTGCTGATTTCTTATACTCTTATTGAGTCAGCTGTCTAACAGTCTTACACTCTTGTACTTCTACTCTTACTCTTATACTCATATGTTCTTATACAGACTTGAACAGGGTTAGATCAACTAGACTTTTACTCTTGTCCAGTTCTAAATCGCATTGTAGCTTAAGCTTATGCTTCAACTATTATATCCTATTAAATCCATTTTATTTTTCAGTCCCTCGCTGTGCCATGGAAATCAATCTTTAGTTCGTCTGCCTTCTATGGTCTGCTGGCTGCCCACTGCGGCTTCACCTGGGGCTTCTATACGCTGTTAACAGAGATGCCCACCTATATGAGCAGCGTGCTCAAGTTGAATGTCAAGTCGAATGCATTGCTCTCCTCACTGCCCTACTTTGCCATGGGCATACTGTGCTTTGTGGTTAGCCCAATCTCGGATTTGCTTATCAATCGAGGCACCTTGACGGTGACGACAGCTCGCAAGCTGTTCAACTCGATTGGTCAGTGGGTGCCGATGGGTTGTTTGATTGGACTGGGCTACATGTCGGCTGATGAGAAGACGGAGGCCATCGTATTGCTCACCTTGGCTGTGGGCATCAATGCCGCCTGCTTCTGTGGCTACCTCGTGAACCACATGGACTTGTCACCAAATTTTGCTGGCCCTATGATGGGCGTTACGAATGGTTTGGCGGGAGTCACATCAATCATAGCTCCATTGGTTGTGGGTGCCATATTATCGGACGAAGAGGATCCAACGCAATGGCGTGTGGTGTTCTTTATCACCGGCGGCATCTATCTGCTGTGCAATGCGCTTTTCGTGATCTTCGGCAAGGCTACGATCCAGCCATGGAACGAGCCGCCCAACATGTCCAGCACAATGACATTGCGAAACAATCTGCAAATCGACTCGAGCACCATGGCTCCAACAGCTGGCAAAGAAGATCGATTTTAAATTGCGTTGATCGTGAGTTCTATTAAGCCTATAAATGTATATATAGTATGTATATTATATAGAATTAGTTTAAGTCTAGCATAGTCTAAATTAATGTTGTCTTAAGTCATATAGATATAACAAACTCTAGACATGACTCGTGTCCTATAATAAACTGTTCTCCAACTAAGTTTTCTGATAACTCATATAATAAAGTCGACTATACTGTCTATAGGCAAGTAATTTGGAGATTAACATTGAAAATCAGGTGAAAGCAATTAAATATTTTCAACTAGATAACGAAAGTTTTTAAGTGAAAATGAATAAAGTAAACGAGGGTAGCCTAAAAAAATAGTTGTCTTAACTTTTTGACACAAAAAATGTTCTAGATATATATGAAATGACATAAAACAAGTTAAGAACGGGGCCTTTAAGAAAACTTTCAATAGAAATCACAATTAGTTAAGTGTGAAATCAAATGTACCAAATTTGGTTGTTCCAACCCAAGTAGTTCCCGAGTTATATGAGGTAAATGTTTAGTAAACGTGGATTCTAAGATAAGCGCTTGCATAATAATATAATTTTCTATATAAATCACAAATAGATGAGTGTAAAAACATATGCGCGAAATTTGTTTGATCCAACCTTAGTAGTTCCCGAGTTATATGAGGTATATTTTTAGAAAACGCGAGTTCTAACAGAAGTGCTTGAAGAATTTTATTAAGTTTCAATAAAAATCGTAACTAGATGAGTGCGAAAACGATATATACAACTTTTGTACTTCCGACACTCGTAGTTCTACAGTTCCATGAGGCATGCCCTGAAAAAAGGCATGCTCCAGCCATAAACAATTGGGGAACGTGCTGCTTAACATAATTTACTGCGGCCCCAATTAGAGGGCTTAAACACAAGTGTTAATAAACTTTAAAGACACGCGCTATAAACATGACAATAACAAATCAGAATATATGACTATAGGAGGGCAGTACGAAAAATTGTCGAAATAAATAACTTTTTGATATAAAAATTTGTATAAATTAACTTTTCTATTTTAATATTTTTACACATTTTTGGCTTGACTTGAGCTTAATTTCATGAAATATAAACTAGGCTAGTTTCAATAGTTTTGTAAATATATTATTTACTTTTACTTGCTTCTAACTACTTTGGACTTCCAGTGGCAAATTCCAAGGGCATCAACGAGGAAGATAAACTCACATACCTTTAAGTCTACCCTCGTAGATGCCAATGGCATTTGTCCCTGGGAATCGCGAATCTAGTGGAATTTATCTCGATGGCAAATGTTTACAAATGTCAACAAATTAGGTATATAGAATAATAAAAGTCTAGTCTGGCGGCACTTATCACATGAATCTGAATACATATGTATATCTTCTCGATCCTTTAGGGTATTACTTAAGCTTTGCCTCCTGCAACTCCTCCTCTCTAAGCTGCTTATTAATGCGCTTAGATGCCTTTCGAGTGGTCTGCAAAATCCAAATGGTCGCTGCCCAACTTATGATGAGTGTGGCAAAAAGCACTGGAAGATAGCCATTGGCATCTCCAACAGGTATCTCGGCTATAAGTGGCTTATCTAAATGCAATTCAAGGTGTAATCGTTGCCAATTACATTTCTCCATTTCGATTTGTTCTACAAATTCTGTTGCGCCTTCGTCGAGGCAGTAAAACTTATCATATTCATCCAGCAATGCCTTGTCAATGAGTTGCTTATCGTCGCTCGTACAGCTCAGATACAGTTCAGGTGCGCTTACTTTTACCTTGGCCAAGGTGCTGCAAATAGGTATAGTAAATATATATATGTATAGATCGTCAGTTCTTACCTTGTACGGCTGGCTGCATGATAGCGAAAATGAATGGGCAATTGTATGGGATCTTTAATCTTTGTTGAACCACGTAGAAGCACTGAGAAGGGTTTTGCCTTTTCGGTTATAATTTCAACATCAACGAATTTTGGATACTCTGCGTTTAGCTATTAAATAAGTGAATTGATTAATTATTGTATATTTTAGAGAGATTTAAACTTAGTTAAAGTAGATGTGGAACGCAGTATCTATATGAACAAGTGTATACCATACCAGCAATTATTAGAGGGTATCATTTAGTAGTAACTGATTGCTTGTCTAGAACAGACATGCTAACACATCATAGCCTATCATTTTTTATTAGTACATAATACCACTTCCATATAAACATGCCATACCATTATCAACTATTACAGGGTATTGTGGGGCTCACCATTTTCAAGCGCCGCAAATCGTCCAGTTCATCGGTGCTAATGTAAACGGCAGCCGGCAATTGTTGCGCGATCATATACTCACAATTCGAGTTCGCAATTGTCTCAGCGAACTCCACAGTGTACTTTAGCTTTCTATTTGCGAAATTTAATTTGTATTTGTTAATGCTAAAATATATTTTTGATTTCTAACCAACCTATGCATGCCGACTGGGTCCATTTCGATGCGCATAATGCTCTGATGCGGCGCATGGCAGCTTATGCTGTTTAGCAACAGCGCAGCAGTAAGTATAAATATTAAAATTGTTAAATTTGTTAAACATTTCATTTTGTTTACCTAAATAAATTGTAAGAACATTGCTTTTGTTGTTAGTGTTGACAAACGAAAAGCCAATAAGACTGCAAACTTGTTTCAAAAACGAACTGTCAATTTTATTGGGCTGCCAACTTAATGCAGAAAATACGCGCGTAGTTTCAAATACCATTTATTTTTGGTATTTATTTTCTGACCAATTTTTTTTCATCTTTATGCTAACATTACTCGCGTAGAAAAGTACCTTAAAATTAATTCAATATAAACTAAATATCTTTGCAATTTAACTCTCTGTATAATTGCGAGCCTTGTCGTGCCAGCTTATCTGCCATTTCATTGCCCTTGATGCCTTTATGCGCCTCAACGTAGTTCTTTAAGAAAGAGAAATATGCATTAAATTAGGCATTATACAAGTTTAAAGCAAAACGCACCCATTTCACTTGAATATCTTCATTTTGCAACAGCTCATCCAATTCTTTGAAGTCAGCCACATTTTTAACAGGCTCCATGCTCGGCAGGCGCCATCCACGCCTCTTCCAGCCGGGCACCCACTTCGTTATTGAATTGATCAGGAACTGTGAATCTGTATTAATGCTCAGCTTTTTGATGCCCAAATCCAAGGCGGTTTTAATTGCATATATTGCTGCCTGAATTTCGCCCACATTGTTGGTCACACGTCCCAGCACAGGTCTTGCCGCGTTTCTATGAAGGATTCAAGCAATTACTAAAGTCAATTAAACTACATTGAATAGGTACTCACAGCTGATGACTGTCCCCGAAGTAGACGCCAAAGCCGGCGCATGCATGCTTCTTCCCATTGCCTAGACATGAGCCATCCGTGTAGACAATCACATATCCTTCGGAATTCATTGTGAACTCAAATGCTCCAAATTGCTTCAGTGCAACCACATCTTCCACATTTGAGATGTACCGCGGAATTTTCGATTTTGTAGCAGTGTTGCTTTCCGCTTTACGTTTCCGATTGCTGCCTGAGGGTTCAGTAAATCCTTCTACCTCATCCATGACCATCAACTAAGGCGACAGGAGTTCAGCATTTAAAGAAAACAAATCTTGCAAAAAAATCCACTTACCAAATCATCATCTGTGACCTCCTGTTTTTCATCAACATCTTCTGGCCAAAAATCTTTGCTTTCAGGTTTATTATATTGCACCTGTTGCTGCCAACTGTTTGGCGGACCCTTTTTTTGTCCAAGTGGCACAGCTATTTCATCTGGTGCGTAGTTTCCTTTGGTTGCAGCTCCAGCTCCAGCGCGATTTATAAATTGCTCCGCGTCTAGGCGGCACTTAAACTTCTTGTAGAGGGCGCCTTTAAAGCCGTTTACCTGTTGCTCACATTGCGCCCAGTTGTCATATATGCCAACTTTTCGACCTTTTGCAACTGCATAGAAAGCCATATTGCGTTCGAATCTTCTCACATTGTATTGGAGTTGAGAACAGAGCAGTCTAAACATTGTGGGTGTCAAGTGCTGGAAAGTGATGCACAAGCGTTGCCAGATCAATAAACTATTGTGTCTAGTTTTTATTTTTAGTTTTCAAGTGTAAATTAGATGAGTGTATAATCAGATATACTTGAAATTTAAATATATATTATACTTATAATAGTAAATAAATAACGTTTATGTTTATTTCATAAACATAACTTTGTTGCCATCATGATCATCAAACATTTAATGCACACCAGCAGCATGTATCGATACATCAGTGATTCGATAGTTCTTTTTACGTACATCTCTAGATAAGAAGCTAATAAACGAAAATAAAAAAAATCTGTTTTTCCTGTGCACAAGTTATATCATTAATAATGTGCAAGGGAAGTGTTTCGTTAATCTGTTTTGTTTTTGTGTTAATTGTGCAAATACAAAATGCCGAATTGCGTGCATACGAAGAGATTGCAGTTGTTGAGCCAGCAATTGCAGCTGCAATCACAGCAAATCACGATAAGCGTAAAAATGCACGTTCGATGATTTGCTACTGCGATGGCAGCTGCCCGAACAATGTAAGCAACGGTACCTGCGAGACACGACCAGGTGGCAGTTGTTTCAGCGCCGTCGAAGAGGTATACGATGAGACGACAGGGACATATGAGGAGGAGCGCACCTTTGGCTGTATGCCACCCGAGGATAATGGTGGACTGTTAATGTGCAAAGTGTCAGTGATGCCCTATTTACATGGCAAAAATATTGCCTGCTGTGATGAGAAGGATTTGTGCAATCGTGACCTGCAGCCGGACTTTATGCCCAAGCTGACGACACCACCACCCGAACTGCCCGTTAGCAGTCAATCCATTCATATAGTCACACTCTTGGCCATCATTGTGTGCCTGTGCGTGTTTATTGTATTTTTCGTGGCATTATGCGTGCTCTTCAAGCGTCGCAACAAGCAGCGGAAGCAACCACGTTTGATCAACTCCATGTGCAACTCTCAGATATCGCAGCTAGTCGAACAAAGCTCTGGCTCTGGCTCGGGTCTACCGCTCCTGGTGCAACGCACCATCGCCAAGCAGATACAAATGGTGCGTCTCGTGGGCAAGGGACGCTACGGCGAGGTGTGGCTGGCTAAATGGCGTGATGAACGCGTCGCTGTCAAGACCTTCTTTACCACCGAGGAGGCATCCTGGTTTCGTGAAACGGAAATCTATCAAACGGTGCTAATGCGACATGAGAATATTTTGGGTTTCATTGCGGCCGATATCAAAGGCAATGGCAGTTGGACACAAATGCTATTGATCACCGACTACCATGAAATGGGCAGTCTGCACGATTATCTCTCCACATCGGTGATCAATCCACAAAAGCTACAGCTGCTCTCCTACTCCCTGGCATCCGGTTTGGCCCATCTGCATGACGAAATCTTCGGCACACCGGGCAAACCGGCCATCGCCCATCGTGACATCAAGAGCAAGAATATATTGGTGAAGCGGAATGGCCAATGCGCCATAGCTGACTTTGGATTGGCCGTGAAGTACATCTCGGAACTGGATGAGATCCATATTGCCCAGAATACACGCGTCGGCACACGTCGCTACATGGCGCCAGAGGTGCTCGACCAGACGCTGAATCCACAACAATTCGAGGAATTCAAACGAGCCGACATGTACTCTGTGGGCCTTGTCCTCTGGGAGATAGCCAGACGTTGCTATACGCCCATATCAGGCACAAAGACTACGGCTTGCGAGGATTATGCCTTGCCGTATCATGATGTGGTGCCGTCAGATCCCACATTTGATGATATGCATGCTGTTGTCTGCGCCAAGGGCTATAGACCGCCCATACCAATGCGCTGGCAAGAGGATGATGTGCTAGCCAGCCTCGCGAAGATCATGCAGGAATGTTGGCATCCAAATCCAACGGTGCGTTTAACAGCGCTGCGTGTTAAGAAAACACTTGGACGCCTCGAAGCGGACTGCCTTATCGATGTGCCTATGAAAATTGTCTAGGGGAACTGCGACTAGAGAGCAATCCCTAACTGAACTTTATTTTATATATACATATACAGTATATATATAGTTTTATGTATAGATTAGTTTTGCTAGCTGCATTTTGCATTTATAAAGCAGGTTTTTTTTGTTCGTTCGGCAAGTAGTTGATAAGCTCTTTTTGAAAAACTTTGTGCCTACTAATAACACAGGCCAACCAAGAATCAGACTATACTTTTTCAAAGGTTATCCACATGCTGCATCCGAAATAGATCAGACTTTCGATATATTATCGATTTTCATCAACAAAAACTGCGTAGAAAGCGCTTTTCGAGAAAATTTGACAACCTGCAACATGAAGACAACAATTTTTTGTGACCAAATTATAATGGTAACTGAAAGTGCCATTCCTCTGCTCTTAAATCCTTTTTAATTTTTTCAAATATCTTTTTTTGTCACTGAGAAATCGTCTGATTTGAATTCATCCATGCATAGAGTCTAGTCTGATTCTTGGTTACCAAATCCTGTTGGCCTGTGTAATTAAACTTAAGCTTAAGATTCGTACTGATTCGTATGTTAGTTTAAGTAACATTTGTTGTTTAGTTTAATGTTAGTCTTAAGGTTCAATTGGTTTGCAAAATGCTTTAACTTTTCTTGGGAAATCTTTTTTGAAAAAAAATCGAGTTTCAAAATTCATTTTTGTGCCAGCTTACTTTTGAGGTAGAACTACATATATAATAAACCTAGGCTAAGTTGACAAAGCAGTGAAATGCTAAAAAAAATATATTTCTATATATGTTTAACTATAATATTTTTGTAATTTAAGCAAATGCAAAAATAATGCTGCCTTATGTAAAATTTAAAATCAACTAGATTTAGCATATATATATAACATTATAAAAGTTTCGAGCAGCTGCTTCAAATAGTTTAAGGAGCAATAGACATATATACATATGTATAGTTAATTAAGTTATTTGAAGGTGCAACATTTTAATAATTTACCTTTTTATATAAACTAATCAAACGATTCACAATATTTTTGTTTAGCTTTAAGCGCAACTAATACATTTTGTTTAAGAAATTACAATAACGAACGTTTCAATCTTCAATCTTTATTTTAAGATTTTTTTATTTACAATTTCTAACAATCATAATAAATATTAATTTCATTCAACTCTTGTTATTTATCTTCCATTTTGATTTACAAACATTTAGTCTGCCTGACTGGAATATACCCTACAGCACGCAAACAAATGTAATATCGATATCGTTTGGCATCGATTTCATGGAAATGAGAAAATTAATCGATGATTTGAAATGAACTATTCCTGATAACGGATTTGAAGTCTAGCTCTTCTGATCATGTTCCGATGAACATGAAAACTCATACACAGGAGCAACACCTCGGACTGAGTTATAAATATGAATATGCCCTAAGAAAAGGGTCAACTCTCTGTCTTTAGTTTCTCATCAAGTTCATCTGTCTGCACATCCACCTTCTCAACTTTCTCTTCCACGATCTCCTTTGGTATTTCGTTCTCTTGCTGATCCGCTTGCACGACTTCCATGCCTTTGCTATTCTCCTTAGCTTTGGCACCCTTGCGCAGCGGTATAGTCTCTAGAATTGCTTGCGTCCAGCCCTGGTTGGCTGCCACGCGAGTCAGCAGCTCAAAGACGTGAAAGGTGCTCAGCACGGAGCGTGTCTTCATGTCCACGTGCTCGCTGAGTGGCAGGCGAGCCGTGAGCAGTCCCGCACTTGTTGCTCGCTGATGGCAGAGACCTTTGAAGTGATTGTGGTCGACCAAGCCGCCAATGACATACGTGTGTCCGGGCAGTAGCTTCTCCAGTATCGTATCCGATTCACAGGTCAAATAAACCAATTTTTGCTTGTCGAAGAGTTCAGTGTGTGTGCGGTCGAAGTGGTAGTCCACGTGCCAGTTCTCCCAGCCATCGTTCTTTTTGAAGCAATCGTGGATGCGGCCTTCGCTCTTGATGCCTGTAAAGTGCAGACGCAACGGCTGGGCGGCACGTCGATTGATCGTATAGATGCGCAGACATTGCTTCACACACTTGGCCACATCTCGCTCCTGCATCAGGTCGTCGTAATCCAAGTCGATGGCCACGCTGATTGTATCGGGAGAGCTTTGTTTATCGATGGCCGTTAGCTGGCGGCGTTTCAGCTCCTTGCGAGAGGGACCCACACTAAGTGGCAGCCCCTTGGCCTTGGCCTCCACTCGCTTCTCCTTTCGACGCTCGCGCTCCTTCAGCCGTCGCACTTTTCGCAGCTCCAACATCTCGGCGTGCTTTCGCTGTTTCTTCAGCTGATTTTTGCTCAACGGTGTGGCGGGCGTGGTGCCTGGACAGCTGCTAAGCGTAATCTCAGCAGGTTGTTGTTGGCCATGGTCTTCCTCTTTTATATCCATATTGCAAGTTTCTTTAATTCAAATTAAATACAAATCTTATACGTTTGTTTAGCTAAGCATGTTTAAACTTATATGAGGAATTGGAACCTACTCTATTGAATAAGTTCATTGCGGAGTCAGCCCAGCCCTGGGGAAACGACCATTTCTGTAAGTTCACGCGAACTAGCCGGCCATCGAAATTCGCTTAGCCATCTGTGCAGCCCTGAAAAAACATTTCTTTGAGGGCTACGGAAAATATTAATTACAATATTCAGTTTTCGCGAAGAAGTTGAGCTTAAGCAGACTCTGATTAGAAAATTATGTACCACCAGCCACCTTTGCCGCCGCCGCAAGATGTGCCCACACAACCTCCACCACCACCACCACCACCGCCAGCACCAGCAGAAGCTGTGGAATCGCCTCCTTTAGGCCAGCCGGCTGGTGTCGGAGCACCTGGGCCGGCCAACTTTGATTATGCACAGCCTCCATGGAGTATGAATGATGCTTACAATTCTCAAGGTGCATCTATGAATTATGGTAAATATGATGCCACCGCCTATGCACCATATGCTGCCGGACCACCACCGCCGGTGCCGACATATGCAGCCAACGCAGCTCCATATTACTATGAGAACTACGCCTATCCGGAGAGCTATGCAGGATCGCCATCTAATTACGGAGCCATGTCAAGTCCATCTAGCTCTGGCTATGAGTCTAGGTCAGAGTATAGACAGGGCAGCTACTCTTACAACTATCGGCCGCCCAGTCACAGTTATTACACAAATAGTTATCAGAAAAATTATGGAAGCTATAACTATAACAATCGCTATGAACAAAGATATTATAGCCCACGACAGTCCTATCATGGCAGCCAAAGGAATTCGAAGAGCGTGCCCAATGAGGCGGCCAGCACGCCCAAGTTGGAAACGGAACGGGATCGTCTCTTGCGTCAATGGTGCTCGAACTACTGTGAGAAGCCCGAAGATTACATTAAGAAAATGACTGCTCTAATCGAAGCCGAAGCACCTGCCGAATCCTGGGTGCGTTCATCACCCGCTGAACTCTACTACGAGCGCACAAAGACCGAGCACGAAGTGAGGGCCAAGCCACGCCTGCACAAACGCTGCGAGCTTTTTGAGCAGCAGCTGAACGAACGTGCCGAAAGAGTGAGGAAGACGTTGCCCATCTATGTGCCGCCTGCTCGCAAAACGCGACGACGAGCTTGCAATCACAAGCATAAGTCGGAGGCCTGTTCCTCCAGCTCCGATTCGGATTCGGATGAGGATGCCTTCAAGATCGAACAAGACTGCTGCATGGAAGAGCTGTCGCGCAAGGTGCAGCATCCACAGCGCGTGCATCCCGATCTGTGGCACAACGATGCGGGCGAAATGAACGATGGACCGCTCTGCCGCTGCTCGGCGAAATCGCGCCGCATTGGCATACGACATGGCATCTATCCGGGCGAGAAGGGCTATGCCATATGCGACCAGGACACGAATAATGCGAGCAAACTGTATCATTATCGCATCACCATTTCGCCGCCCACAAATTTTCTAACCAAGACGCCGACGATCATCAAACACGATGAGCATGAATTTCTCTTCGAAGGCTTCTCTCTGCTCTCGCATGTCCGTCTCACGGACTTGCCCGTCTGCAAAGTGATTCGCTTCAATATTGAGTACACAATTGAATATGACGAGGAGAAGATGCCAGAGAACTTTACCATACGCGAATTGGATTTGTTTTGTAAGCTATTCCACTGATCTCTCTCTCTCTCTCTCTCTCTCTCTATTTATAAATGAATTTTTCTTTTAGTTAAATATCTATTCCATGAGCTGCTGGAGCTGGTTGACTTCAATCTCATGCCCAATGGCGAGCAATCCTGTCCAGCTTTTCATTTCCTGCCACGTTTTGTGCGCGAGCTGCCGGACAATGGCAAGGAAGTGCTGGCTATGTGCGAGGTATTGAAGTATTTGCTGGACAATTCAGCGGAGCTGGTGGAGCCGCAGCAGCTGCTCCACCTGAATCGCATAAGTCAGCATGAATGGCAAAAGTATGTGGACTATATCAAGGGCATGTTGGTCACAAAGCCTGGCCACAAGCCCTGCTCGCTGCGTGTCGATCAGCTGGATCGAAATAATTCCGATCTACCCGAATGCCTGGATCCCGAGACGGGCATCTCCCATCCAGCGATTGTGCACTTTGGCATACGTCCGCCTCAGCTAAGCTACGCTGGCAATCCGGAGTATCAGAAGGCTTGGCGGGAATATGTTAAGTTCCGTCATCTAATGGCAAATATGTCGAAGCCATCCTTCAAGGACAAGCGTAAGCTGGAGGACAAGGAGCAACGGCTGCAGGAGATGCGCACTCAGGGACGGATGAAGCGAAATATCACTGTGGCCATCAGCTCGGAGGGCTTCTATCGCACGGGCATCATGTGCGACATAGTGCAGCATGCAATGCTTATACCTGTCTTGACTGGGCATCTGCGCTTCCATAAGTCCTTGGATCTGCTGGAGGAGAGCATTGGTTATAACTTCAAGAATCGTTACCTACTCCAGCTGGCTCTGACGCATCCGTCGTACAAAGAGAACTACGGCACCAATCCGGATCATGCGCGCAATTCGCTTACCAATTGCGGCATTCGGCAGCCGGAATATGGCGATCGCAAGATTCATTATATGAATACGAGAAAGCGTGGCATCAATACTCTCGTCAGCATTATGTCGCGCTTTGGTAAGGATCACGAGACGGTTTCCAATATCACGCACAACGAACGTCTTGAGTTTCTGGGCGATGCTGTGGTCGAGTTTTTGAGCTCGATTCATTTGTTCTTCATGTTTCCGGAGCTGGAGGAAGGTGGCCTGGCCACCTATCGCGCTGCCATTGTCCAGAATCAACATTTGGCCTTGCTAGCCAAGAAATTGCAGCTGGAGGAGTTTATGCTGTATGCCCATGGCTCGGATTTGTGTCACGAGCTGGAGCTGCGGCATGCCATGGCCAATTGCTTTGAGGCCTTGATGGGCGCCTTGCTCTTAGATGGTGGCATCAAGGTGGCCGATGAAGTGTTCACCGATGCGCTCTTTCGGCAGGATGATAAGTTGCTTGCCATATGGAAGAATTTGCCGGAGCATCCGTTGCAGGAGCAGGAGCCACTCGGCGATCGTAGCTGCATCGATGCCTATCGCGTGCTCAAGGATTTGACCAGATTTGAGGACTCGATTGGCATTAAGTTTAAGCATATACGCTTGCTAGCACGCGCCTTCACGGACCGTTCCATTGGCTTTACACACTTGACGCTTGGCTCGAACCAGAGGCTGGAATTCCTGGGGGATACTGTGCTGCAGCTGATCTGCTCGGAGTATTTGTATCGCCATTTTCCGGAGCATCATGAGGGGCATTTGTCATTGTTGCGCTCCTCGCTGGTCAACAATCGCACGCAGGCTGTGGTCTGTGACGATCTGGGCATGCCCAAGTTTGCTGTCTATGCCAATCCCAAGGCTGATCTGAAGACCAAGGATCGAGCAGATCTGCTGGAGGCTTTTCTGGGCGCCCTCTATGTGGACAAGGGTCTGCTCTACTGCGAACAGTTCTGTCATGTCTGTCTCTTTCCGCGGCTGCAGCTGTTCATCATGAATCAGGATTGGAACGATCCCAAGTCGAAGCTGCAGCAATGCTGTCTAACCCTACGCACCATGGATGGCGGCGAGCCGGATATACCCTACTACAAGGTGGTCGAGGCCAGTGGACCCACAAACACGCGCGTCTACAAGGTGGCCGTCTATTTTCGGTCGAAGCGCTTGGCCACCGCCAGTGGCTCGTCCATACAGCAGGCGGAGATGAATGCCGCGAAGCAAGCATTGGAGAATTCTCGAGATTTGTTTCCCCAACTCGATCATCAAAAGCGCGTCATTGCCAAGAGCATTAAGAAGCAAACGGGCAGCGAAATGGATAATGACGTGGAGAAGGCACACGATGATAAGGTGAAGAAGCCCAAATATGCACCGCCGCTGGAGGACGAATCGCATCTGCCCAAGCAATATCGCATGCATGAGAATATATCCAGTGATGAATTGCCAGAGGACGACGAGGACGATGATCGTAGCAGAACAGCCATTTGTAAATAGTTTGAATTGCTTCAGCGAGCAGCTTCAATTGATTTTTGTTCTCTTCTTTTCATTTCAAGCACCTGTTCAACTGCCAAAGCATCGGAATGGCAGCAGGAACAGCAGCAGCAGCAGCAGCAGCAGTAGCAGCAGCAGCAGCAGCAGCAGCAGCAGCAGCAGCAGTAGTGATACAGATAGTGATTCGTGCACTCCGCCAAAGCGTCGAGCGCGCCTAGAGGAGGGCTCCGTTTCGCCAGTCTCCTCTGCTTCATCGTTATAATATAAATTAGATTTAACAATCTATAAGATAACCAAATAACATAGAAGCAACAGATAAACTTCATAAGCTCTTAAGTTTAGTATGATATCTAAAGAAACTTTCAATTTGCTTCATTCTACAATATTTAAATTCAATTCTTGAATATCAATCTCAGTCGTATTTTGCATGAAAATTGTTCACATAACAAAATATATATAGTATATAGCTTGACCATAGATAGAACTGAACTTGAGCAGCATTTAGTGCCTACAATGCATGAATTGATTCAATTAAACAATAAACTTATTTACGCTATGAATATTCAACTAATTCCTAATTTTAAGAAAACTTGTAAAATAGCTTAAATTTGTATGGAAAATACTCCAGTTGTAGTGAGTCAAAGTTAAATTAGTATGTAACTCCGAAATCAGACCGAAACTAACCAAACTAGAGTCATGCGAAGCTCAATAAGAATTTTTCGGAATCAATTAAATATTTTGAAAAGTTCTGGGAATCATGGACAATCGGAGTAGTGAAATCGATGTGCCAAAATCATGACTCCGAAAAACTATGCCTACATTTTCTCCAACATTCCAAAATGTATGTGTTTTTAACTCCGAACTCCACTTGTTTGGTTACTTGAATTCGCTGCTTTCTGAACCCATTAAAAAAGGGTTTTTTAGGGTATAATGATTTTGTTTTTATTTCTCATGAATCCCTTTGTCATTTGTATTCAAAATGCTATACATGTTTTCAATATCGAACATAATTTACATCAGTTGCAGCAGTGCAATGAAATTTCTAAATTAAACCTTTTCGTAGTCAAGCAAACTTGATGATGATGATGATGTGGTCATACTATCTCCTATTAGTTAAAACATATTTCATATTTGCAAATCAGATTATTCTCACAATTATACACTGTACTTATTTTATTTGTTGTACTTCAGTTCAATTTGATTGAACAGCGTTTGCATTTCGAATATAAATTTGTTATAACTAAACTCGAGCGCACCAAATAACAAATCGATAACAAGATAAAAAAAGAGTTCAAGAAGGTTAATTTGTCGTATAGCGAGAATTGTAAATTTAAACAATCAAATTGATTTCAAGAATGCCTATCGGTACAAAATGCAAATGCAAATTCAACAACGTATTTAGTCAGGGAAGCTTGCGCCACTTTACTTAAAGAGCGACAGACGGCGTCCAAGCGATCGTCCACTGCTATTCAAGGCGTTCGTAATGTCCTTCAACTCTGGCAAGTTCTGAATGTCACCACGCGCTGCCACCGAAGGGACAGAGTTAAGAAGTCTTTGAGCAACGCGTTGTATATCAGCAGCTGATACTTTTTCTATAAGAGAAAAAAGAT
Organism: Drosophila leonis; assembly: GCA_035045365.1. Classification (NCBI taxonomy): domain Eukaryota; kingdom Metazoa; phylum Arthropoda; class Insecta; order Diptera; family Drosophilidae; genus Drosophila; species Drosophila leonis. The sequence continues at coordinate 875,435 of JAWNPC010000485.1, forward strand.
ACTCATATGTCCTTTCAAATTCCATATATATATCTAAATTGTCTTACCAATCTCTTTGATGAAGTGCTCGGGTCGCTTGCGATACCCCGTAACCAGAACTTGACGTCCCACATCTTCGAACACAACGGGTCGGGACTCGAGGTTCATTAGCAGCATTGATTGTAATTGTATTTTGGAACGCATCAACTCTTCGTTGGTCGGCTCGGCAGTCATGTTCATCAGTTCTCGTGTGAGCACCTCTACCATGTCCCGCATATGCTGTGGCGGTGCACTGCCGTGTATGCAGAAGAGACCCGTGTCCACGTAGGCATGATTGTAAGCTGTTGCGCTGTACATCCAATGGAAGCGATTCAAGACTTTGGTATAGAGGCGCGAGTACATGCCCTTGCCGGGTCCACCAGCAGAGAAGGAGCCGCCGCCTCCCATCATTATGTTAAGCACACACAATGGCACGAAATCGGAGTCTTGATGGGAGCAACCCTCAAAGCCGAGCACAACATGCGCCAGCTCTGGCAGTCCAGCTGCCGCATAAATCGGAATTTCACAATGTTCCTTCAAGAATAGAATGGGAGATAAGTTAAAGTATTCAGTATAGACATATATAGATAGTTTCCTACTTTAATTATGCCGCCTGTATACTGAGCTTGTGATGTGTCCACTTGACTGGGCGCTGCATTTGCCAAATTTTCTTTCATCCAAATGGCCTCGTTATCGACAAAATATTTGGTAACATGCTCAACCAGCTCATCGTGATCTACCTAAAGAGAGAGAGAGAGACCATGATTATTCTAATAGACCTTGTGTGAGTCAAGAACTTACACCAACACCGGCGATGACCATACGATCCGGCGCATGATGATATCTGAGATAGTTCATTAAAACGTTGCGATCAATGCTATCCAAGTTCGCTGGCGGGCACAATTTTGGCAAGCCCAGCGTGTTATCCCTATAAGCAGCAGCGTGTATCATGTCCATGAGTATTGGCTCTTGTTCGGGTCGCATGCCAAGCGTTTCCAATTCAAAGCTGACAGCTCGTCGCGCCAAGTTCACTTCCTGTTCGCTTAACGTTGGCCTCAAGGTTACGTCAGCTAGCAATCGAGTGACGGATTCAAGCGCACGACTATCAATGCTGGCTGCATAGATAAGCGTGTCCCTTGAACTTTGGCAATCACAGATGCCACCATTCTTCTCCAGCTCCTTAAGAATTGCATCCTTGTTGGGAAAGTTAACTGTTGACTGGGAGGGAAACAATAATCAATATTTGCAAATAATAAATATATATGGAAATTGTCATTAAATTTAATGCATTGGATGTATGGCAATGGCCTGCATATCATATGCCATGTATGACAAGTGACAGAGGGAATGGCAATATATGATGACATATGTATGGCACGCAGTGAATGGCAAATACCTTTCATAGAACAATTGTATGACAGTTACTATTACATGAAATGCGTTTTACGTATGGGAGTGTATGGCATTCGCCTGCATATCATATATCAAGTATGACAAGGGAATGGCGATATATGACGACAAATGTACGGCATGGAGTGAATGGCAAATACCTCAACATTGTATGGCAGTTACTATTACATGAAATGCATTGGATTTATGGCAGTTGAGATGAACTACATGTATGACCAGCAGAAATTCAATTTTGGTGCAAACTTACATTGAACGCAAGTTTCTCAAGGAAATGGGAAACACCACTGGGATAGGCCACTTCATAGCGTGGCCCAGAGTCCAGCACGAGACCAACTGTGCAGAATTGTCCGTAGCGTGGCTCCGAAGCGATGCGCAAGCCATTCACCAGTGTTGTCACCTTTGTGGTGGCGCTTTCCATTAACGGTTTGGCATAGACAGCCTCCGGCAAGTTGGGCAGCGGTTCGGTTAGGGGCGGCAGGTGCGTAACAATATCTTTGGACGGCGTGTTTACCTTGTGTGGACCGCCCTCTTTGCTACGCACACGTCCAGTGATTTGGCCAATGCCGGTACCACTGCCAATTTCATCACCACCAACTACCGTTACTTTTGTGGCGAAGCGACGTGGAAATCTAATTGAATAATAATTGTGAAATGCATTATGCTTTTTTTACCGGTTCCCTCTGTCTTTAAGCCCACACACACACACACGATTCTTACGTGCGCCAAGAGTTTTTGAGAGTTTGCAGCATAGTGAAGCTTCTCACGTTCATGATTTGCAGGTGATTTGGGTCTGGCCTTGAGCGTTTGCAACTATATTTACAATTTCAAATGTTGAATTTTGCTGCGTTCAAGAAATCTGTTTCAAAGACATACTTTTGAAGAAAAAAAAATTGCTCTTCTTCTTGCCTAATGTCAATCACAAATGTCATATGGGAACTAAAGGCGTAGAGTTGTATTTCTTACAAATATCGATAACAGCTCGGCAACCGTGAAAATTTCAAAAACTACATGAATGTTGAATGATTGTTTTTAAGAATTTATTTTATTTATTTAGTTTGAAAATGTTTTAGTATTTACAAGCTAATCAAAGTTAAAGCGCCGTTTGCCGTCAAAGCGATAGCCATAGGCTGCTGCATTTTTCGTGTCCACCAGAGCAGGATTGCGATGCTTAAAGAAACTGCCATGCCCGTGAGCTGGTCGGGAAGCGCTGTTTGGTATGCCCTCCACTTCACGAGGATAAAAGGCCTCAAACATTCCTTCGGGCGGCAGGCAACACTCCACTATTTTAGTATCATTTGGATCATATGCGTTGACACTGATTGATTTATGTTGTGCGCATAAAACAATTAGCAGTATACACAAAAGTTTCGTAATTACAATCATTTCAAGTTGTGCACACGCGAACCTTCCTTTTACTTTTCTTTTATTTATATGTTTTGTACACAATGAACTCCAAACTTGTTTTCCGCTTTGTGTTGTTCCAATTGCTGTGGCTTCAGCTATACTGATTACACCTTAAGCCGCTCTCTGCGTGCTGCACCTGGCTCAAGTTAGGTGAGTTTCTATCTTATTTTGTTTTTGCTAGTGAAAAAGCTTTTCGGTATTTAAGTTTTCGCGCTCTGAATACTTTTATCAAATTGGCAGCACTAGAAGGAGTTGTGCTTCAAGCAGGACAAATGAATTACAGAAATATATTTATATATTATTTTAATAATAATAATGAATGTAATATGTTAAATAATTTGCATTATTTATAACATTTTTGCTAATCAGATAAAAGCACTAGCGGTGAATTTGAATATCGAAGTTGTCCATCACTAAGTGAGTTGAGTTTGTTTAATTCGTGCTTGCTATCAAATCATGCTCACCTCTATAATCTGACCCCATTGGTAAACGTTCCGCGCCTTTCTTCTTTTGGTAAACATTAAATAACGTCACTGCGAAGTTCTTATAAAAGACAACGCCTTAAGTACAAGAAATACATTTTTTATAAACTTGCCACTAAACACAAGTATTTCATTTAAAAATTCAAATAAATTCCATACTATACAAAAATAGCCAATAGCGGCAAATTCAAATAGATACGTAAATATCCCATCACTAAGTGAGTTGTACTTGAATTCGTGACCACTATCAATACAACGCGCATCTCTTTTGCTTGGAGCTGTTGGTCCATTCGGAGCGAGTAGAGTCGCCGAGAGGAAGCAAATCAATTTTTGTTCTTAAATCTATTAAAACATTCGGATTTTGATAAGGCACTTAAACCAAAAATAGAAGCATGTCGTATAATCGTATAGAAACGCCCAAGATTTTGAGCGAAATGACAAGTAAGTTGAGCTCATTCGAAATATTTGTACATTTCTTCGAATGCTGCTGATTAGCTCGTATATATGCATACAACGTGTTTTTATATATGTACATACATACATACATACATATGTATTTTGGTATTTTTGATATGCTACGAAGCATACATATGTATGTATATGTGCAAAATTTGGCCATAAATTATTAATGAGCAGAAGTGTGTACATATGTATGTACATATGTATTTATGTCGGCTTTTTTTCTGCTGTGCTGTTTTATCCACAGCGGAAATGCAACTGTGTGTATGTATGTATGTGTGTACTTATTTGCAATTCTTGGTATATGCACTGGCAAATGTATGCATGTGTGTGTGTGTGTGTGTGTGTATCTATCCAATATGTGTTTATCCCGGCGCAAATGACGCATTAAATCAAAGGCATAAACAATGGATTTTGCATTTATCATAAAAACAACAAACCGGCTAATGTAAATAAATAAAAAATGCAACAAATTTGTTATTTTCAGAGCCCATCAACAATGGAGAGCGCTATCCACCAATACCGTTACCACCACCGCCGCCGTCTGCACACGGAACTGAGGCAAACCCAGTATTGCACATGAACTCGTCAGCATTTCTGGAGTCTGCACCGATTATAATAAACAATACAACGGTGTTGGTGATGGAGGGACAGGACGAGAGCCTGGATACAAAGAACTTAATCTTCAATGATCAAACTATACGAAAGGGCTTCATACGTAAGGTGTACTTTATACTGTTGGTATGTAAAGCAAAATACAGACAGATCTGATTCTATGTCAATTTTGTAATTTGAATTCTTATTTTGCAGACTCAGCTGCTCTTCACCTGTGGCATTATCTGCATTTTTATGTACCATGAACCGACCAAATTCTTTGTACGCGCCAATCCAACTGTGGTGATCGTTGCGATGGTCGTGAATCTAGTGGTTCTCATCTCGATGGCTTGCTGTGAGACGGCTCGACGACATTTTCCTATCAATTTTATCTGCCTGGGCCTGTTCACGGTGACCATGTCCCTGCTGTTGGGCGGCGTCGCTAGCTTCATGAATGCGAATCTTGTGCTCATTGCTGTGGGCATAACGGCTGTGTTAGTGGCTGCTCTGTCCATATTTGCCATACAAACCAAATACGATTTCACAGCCATGGGCGGCGTCCTCATCGCAATTGTCATCAGCCTCTTGATTCTAGCCTTTGCGGGCGCATTTCTACGTCAGACATTCGGCGAGACGGCAATCGCCTGTGTTGGTGCACTCATCGGCAGCTTTATGCTCATCTATGACACACAACTGATTATCGGTGGCACGCATAAATATCAATTTAATCCCGAGGACTATATATTTGCGGCATTAACCTTATATATCGATGTGGTGCGCATCTTTTTATACGTCTTGCGTTTCATGGCCAGGGAGTAAATTTGATTACATTTGGCTATTAGACTTAATGGAAATACTATGAATCGATTATTATGCAACTGAATGTATATCTATGTGAATTTATTATTAATTGTATACTAAAGAATGGTTTAATGTCATAATTTAAGGGCCATCAAATGGCATATAAATTACCAATGTTTAATTAGACTATTATATACATATATACATGTATATAAATATATATATATATATATATGTCTGTACTGTGCACAAGCGAATTTTTGTATTAAATTTAAATTTGTTTTTTATTAAGTGTATATTTTATTCACAATAAACTAAATAAAATAACTTAACAACTATAAGAGATAAGCCCACCAAATTTGGATGACAGTTCCACGTGTTCCATTCGTGTTTGGGGAAAAAACATAATTTCATAAAGGCCAGCGCTGAGTTTTCGCACACAAATACATTTGGCTAATGTATTCATCATCTGATCTCAAGATTGTTGCACTGGAGGACAAGTTTCATCAACCTATTGATCATAGTGGAAGCTAAAACCTGCAAAGCACCTCAGCAGCTGCCGGGTATCTTCCAGTTGAGCATGCCCCACAAGAACAGACTTCTTTTGTTTTTTTTTTCTTGTACTTTTTGTCCTTTATTTTAAGCTAAGGTTGTTTTCATTATTATTTTTTTTTTGGCTCATTTTTCTATATATATAGTACATTTAGTAGTTGTAATTATATTTAGTTAGTTGTATTGATTATGTATGCATATGTGTGTAACTATCAAATACAATCACAAAGTGTATTTATAATTCATATTTCATTTTATATATATATATATATATATGTCAATATACATATATATATTTACATAAATAATATAAAAATAATTCTTTATTTTATTTATTTTGCAGATAGCGAGAGGGTTTTATAATATATATAGATCATAGATACATGTATATATTTATCAAGTATAAACAGAAAAAGTAAGTAACTAAGGCATAAGCTGCTGCTGCTCTGGTCAGATGAATTCTACAGATATACATATGTATATATATATATAGCTATATATGAACAGTTTCTCTCTCGATTTTCATAGCCGTTTAAATGATAAACTCTATAAGCAGTACAGTATAAGTAGTTAGATTTGCTTCACTGCCTTTTAAGCCAGCCATCTCCTGAGTCTGTGTCTATATACAAATCAATACATATATATCTATATAGTATATAGTATATATATAAATCAAATGCTCAGTCCTCCGTAAATGGATGATCGGATGTATCGCTGCTATTACGTCGACGACTCTCCAGTATTTTGGTCGCCTGCTCCAGTGTCTCCTTATAGAACAGATTCTCTTTGGTGCCATCGCTGGACAATGAATACTTCGTATCGTCCAGATGCCAAGTTAGGCCGAGCACTATATTGAAAGCAGATGCATCATAGCCATGACAGCCCGAATAGCGATAAAGCGGTTTTTTGTTGAATTTGCAGCCATTCGATTGGGCACCTAAAATCATTAGATACGAATACACAAGATAACAGATACAAATTAGATAAACAATTATCAAATCAAAATACAGTTACAATTATCAACTAATTTGTCTACCCATTGGTAATTTACAAGCAGAGTATATAGTTTTTTTTGATCAGTTTCGTCAATCTAGCCCCATTCAAATGCATAGAACTCGAGAACTCTATGAGTAAACATCTTGAAATTTCATATATATCTTCTAAAACATCATGCGTAATACATCATTTTTATTTTTTTTCCAATATCTTTAACTGTTTTCTTAATATCAACAAAAATCAATAGCTCGTTTTAGCATTTTAAGCATAACTCAAAGATTTTAAGTACTATTACTACTACTATTATATTATATTTATATATTTAGCTGCACAATATGGAATATAAACATATTTAATACTTTTTTATATCTTTGTTTCCATTAGACATAACTCGAAGACTATAAGAGCTATGGATACAAAATTTGATTTATAGTTTCTTGTAATACATAAAAATATGCTAAGCATTTTTTTTTTTGGATACCTGAACCTATCTGCTCTATAAGCTAGCTCTATTCTGCAAATATCATAGTATTGGCTGTAGATTATTTTCATTTGTTAGTTATCTATAGGGTATCTGCTAGTTGTGCTTTCTAACTTGACTCTACTTTTTTATAAACAAAAAATCGAATTATTGTCGCTTGGTTAAGCCTTTTTAATTGTGCATAATTCAGTTAGAGCTTGATGGCCACGAAATCAGGTAGTAAATCCATATCTAGCATGTATTTATATATATAATATAAATATATATCTAATATATCTTCACCAGATATTAGCATACAGTGTGAGCTGCTATGTGATGAGCGCAAGGGACGTAGCTATCAATTCGACATAGCTGATCCAAAACTCCGACGTCGCTTGGTGCGTCGTGTCTATTTCTTGCTAATGGTAATATTATAACTATATTATTATGCATCATATCAGCTATATGTCTATATCTTTTAGTTGGAAATTGCATGCGGCATACCCTGCTTGGAGATTGTCTTAAACTTTCCTATAAGCTACAATGAGCTTTATCTGCGCGTCGCTAATTTCCTAATTTCGCTCATATTTTGTTCTTTGCTCTACAAGTTCCGGAATTGGCGTCGAGCAGCTCCATATAAATATCTCGTATATCTGGTAGCAGCCATTTTAGCCCTTTTAAACAGAAATGTTTATCTATTAAGCATACAGAAAACACGTTGGGTGAGTCTAGATAGTATATCTATAGCTATATCTATGTCTATATCTATATCTAAATCTATATTTATAGCTATAGCTATAAATATATCTATATCTATATCTATATCTATATCTATATCTATATCTATATCTATATCTAAATCTAAATCTATATTTATATCTATATCTATATCTATATCTATATTTATATCTATATCTATATCTATATCTATTTCCATATCTATACATATAATAATATTCATCTAAACTATCTTTTATCTATTTACAGTGCCATTTATATCCAGTAATCCTTATAGTAATTCTCTCGGCCCTCGCTTTATTCACCAAACAGCAGAAAGTTCGCTTCACCCATGGCATAGGCGTCATCATAATCTATCTGATATTCGGGCTCTGTCTATTGTTGGCTTACTTTGTGAACCTCTTCTATCATCTGCTGAACACTTTCCTGTGCACCTTGGAGGCCTGGTATATCATCTATGACACGCACTTGATGCTCTCTGCACGGCATGCATATAATATTGAGCCCAAGGAGTATTTCTTTGCTGCTACGAATCTATGGGCCGATTTGCCAGTTTTCTGGTGGATGCTCGTACGACACTTTGTGCTGGGTCCTTTCATTTTATTGATTAAGATTGTCAGAAATTGTCGCTTCAAAGAAGTATGCTAAGAATTTGTCTATGTAAATGAAATTCCTATCAGAATATACGAGTAAAAAAGAATACAAATATAAGATAGTAAGAATATAAGATGATGATTTCATGAATATCAGAGTATAATAGGCATGAACTTGTGGGAATATAAGAGAATAAGAGTATGGGAAAAAAAGAGTATAATCGTAAAAGATTATAAAAGCATAGGAGTATAGGAGAATTAGAGTAAAAGCTAGGAGAAGTATAAGAGTATAAGAATATAAAAGTATATGAAAAAAAGAGTCTAAAAGTCTTAGAAGTTGAGTATAAGAGTGTAAACGTATAAGAAAATAATAATACAGTATAGAATATAACAGTTTAAGAGTTTCTGAGCATAAGAGTACGTAATAGTATAAGAGTGTGTAAGAGTATAAGAGTGTGTAAGAGTATAAGAGTGCAATAGTTATTCTTATTGCTTATTCTCTACGAAGTTTCTACTACGAAATGAGAAAAGATAGAGCCAAAGTTCTTCTTGTTGTACAGGGTATCTGGCAAGTCAGGCCTACCCAACTAGAGTTAGCATTTATGTATAAAATGCAAATTGTGTTTTCGATACGAAAGTTCATTAAATGTTAGCAGCTTCTGACTTATACAATTATTGCTGCCCTAATTGCTTTATTCCATTAACAGAATATTCGATGCAGACTAAGGAACCCCAATTATGTCTGTTCATGTAGAAGTCTCTGCATATATGTATATATATATATATATATATATATATATATATATATATATATATATATATATATATATATATATATATATATGTATGTGTATATGTATGTGTATATGTATGTTTACATATGACACGTTTTGCTATCATCAACTAAATGCGCTGTAAATGATGGTCATTAGGTGAGATTGTGGGTTATGAATGCGACATTGATTGACAACTACAGCAGGAAGCGAGCGCAGGAGAACGTCCTGGCTAATGACAGCGTAGTCGAAGGGAGAAGCAATCAACGACTGCGTAATACCCGCTCGCTATACAAGTGAGAAATGAATTTATGAAAATAAATATTGCAAGGAAATGAAAAGATCTAGAAATATAACAGAATTTTGTTTCACTTTTGTCTAAGATGTTGATTATTTCTAATTAGCCACGCCCCCAAAGGGCTTAGCTGAACATTTTATAGACTTAATTGTACCAAAGTTCAATGTGTTATATATCATTCAAGGTTTAGAACAGAAAGTTTCAAGTTACTAGCTTGAAAACTGTGAACGCTTTGCCACGCCTCCAGAGGGCATGGCTATATAATCAGCATATATATAGTCTCTAGATCTAATAGAGTACAAATATTATCATACAGTTCAATATGCATATATGTATTCATATATGAACAGACAAAAGGACATAGCAAAAGAAGCCAATATGCCCGTTCAATAAATAATGAGCGAGTATGGCAAGCTATTTAAAATTTTAGCTAGAATATATCTATATCTATATATATGTAATCAGATTTCTGAACAATTCCGAAAAAACGTGAAAGCCAATATACCCGTTTCGCAATTTGTATTAGATTTTAATAATTAAACTATAACTGAAACAGTTCCATTTGCATATTATCTATACAAATCTCTGAATACTCTCATATGTACAGACGAAAAGATATAGCAAAGAAAACCCAATATACCCGTTCCTTACTTTATGAACGAGTATAAAAACTTTTTAAAATTAGTTTTAACTAGAATTTACTTAATACTCTGTATTGTATAAGCAATCTCCAACCGATTCAAACCAAATCAAAAAAGCCAATATACCCCTTTGTCTCATTTCATGAACGAGTATTAAAACTTACCAATTGGATCGATGCACTCCATGGTCAACGCGCATTTCAACCAAGGCAACATAATCTTCTCCGTCACGAACAGCGTGTCCGCGAAGAAGACCACGTCGAGATCAACCATGCGCAGGAATATGAAGTCCTCAGCGTCCGATTCGAAGTAATCGAACATCTTTGGATGGGTGCGTGAGGAGACGGCCGTTGGGGTATTCCAACCCAAGACGCCGGCGACCAAGGCACGATTCTGCCAGTGCTGCAAGTCGCGATAGCTGCCACGCATCCGCATATAGTTCTCGACAAACAAGATCGATTTGGATCTCATCAGAGCATCCTTTATCACAATGGGGCGATATGCATGGGTGCGCTGATCGTTGACGAACGACGGAAACTCTGACAGGTCATAGGTGATGACGGTGCAGCGACTGTTGTTGCAGCAGGCATTGAGGGCGCGCAACTGCTCCTCCGACACGCCCAGATCGTAGATGAGCAACGACTCGTTTGGCAGCTTGGCTGCGATATTCTGAGCTAACAGTATCACCGATGACACCTGTCCCTCCTGCACATAGCTGACTATGGTGAAATTTGACTTGGTATTGTTGTACGGCGTCGTTATCCGCTTACGTGGACTCTTCTGCTCCACCTGCAGCTGCAGCAGCTCCTGCTCAGCCGCCTGCCCATGGCTGGCCATCAGCTGCTGCTGCTGCTGCTGCTGCAGCTCCCGCTTCGGCGTAACAGGTACATCTGTTTGCACCTGCTTCTGCTGTGCTGCTGCCGGCTGCTGGGAGGCGTCATCTTTGGTGCTCAGTGGCGATGTGAAACCCAAGAGCAGCAAATATTTTGGATCGAGCTCGAGCTTTTTGCGTTCCAGTCCAACGCGCAGATTCTCCTAGAAAAGCACAAAATACACAATTATACAACTTTAAAGACTGCCCTCTTCTATACAATTTGTTTTCATTCAACAAATAAATAATAAACAATCTTAAGTTACACATAGGTATATATATATATACCTATATATATATACATAAATATATATTTATAGGCATACATGCTCCATTGTATTGTTTATCTAAGACAAAGTAGAACTGTTTATCGAGAGGAGACAAAAGAAGAGGAGACGAGATGAGGCGAGAAGGTAGATAAAGTACTCAATCCTCTTGTCGACTTTGGCTCGAATGGCGACAGGCAAAAACAGAAGAACTCATAAATTGTTTACCAAATTCGTTGATTGCAGATTTTAAAATGTTTCAGATATGCTTATATAACTTAAGTTCGATATCGATTTTTATCGATTTTCATGTGGTATATGGAAGATTTTCAAAATATTATGTTTATCACAAAAGTTTGCTGTCAAATATTTTAGTCGCACTACTATTTTTATGACCACAGCTGAATGTGTGCTTGTACTCTTATACTCCCATACACTTATACTCCCACTCTTATACTACTATATTCGTATACTACAATGCTCATATACTACTGCACTCGTATACTCGCATACTACTATACTCGTATACTCGCATACTACTATACTCGTATACTCTTATACAACTATACTCTACTCTTATACTACTATACTCGTACACTGCTATGCTCTTATTCTACTGCACACGTATACTCTTATACTTACTCGTATACTACTATACTCCTATACTCTTATACTACTATACTCGTATACTCTTATATTACTATACTCGTATACCCTTGTACTACTATACTCGAATACTACTATGCTCTTATTCTACGGCACTCGTATACTCTTATACTTACTCGTATACTACAATACTGATATACTCGTATACACCTGTCCTCGGTTACACTTAAGCTAATATTCTTAATATTCTATACTTCTATAATCTTAAACTGGGATGCTGTTATGCTCATGTACTCTTATACTATCGAACTCTTATACTCGCATAGTTCGATATTCATATATTAACATTCTAGTATGCTTCTATACTGTTATACTCTTTCATTCTTATACTCTTATACTTGTGCTCTCTTATGCAGACAAAAAATGTTGATTCTGTTCATCCTAACTGTTGATCAATAAAATATATGGGTTTGGCCACGCCTTTCTTAGCCTGTTATGCGAGTATATAAAATACCTTACCTATCGCTTGAAAGTAATTAAAAATTTATAAAATAGTTTTGAAAGATAAAAATCATAAGAATTTAGCTTTCTAGAGCAAACACAAAACAAATCAAATAATATATTGAAATTTTTATTGGTTAAATTCTACAAACCCCTATCATTAATTTGCAATTATATTCATAAGAAACAATCCTTATCTGAGCTAAATACTATTTCTTTGCTACTATCGTGGAGCCCGCATTCGAAGGCAGGGAAAACTGCATCGAGATACGAAATTTTGATTTGCATTTTTTCTTCAAAAGTTTCAATCAGCTTGAAATTGGCTTGAGGCATGAGGCACGAATCGAGCGAGCTAACTGAGCCTTGACACCCACACACAAACACCACAGTAGCATGTGAAACTGAATTGATGGGGGTTGGGGGCGGTGGCTCAGAGGTCAGATGGCGGATGTCAAGCTGTCATGCGACCATCCTAGAACGTGGGCTTTCATTTCCAGGCTAATTTCGCTTGTGGACTGAGTCGCAAAAGAAAACACACAAAAAAAAACAGAGGCCAAAACTCTTTACTGGCATATGACACGCCCCTCTATAGACACTTTTGCTAGAGTAGGAAAAAAAACGAGTAGAGGAAGGGTATGCCTGACTAGCAGATACCCTGAACTAATCAAGCTTATAGAACTGTCTCTATCGCTCAGCTGCCTTTACTTTGATTTGGTATGGAAAGACACTCTTATACTCATACTCTTATACAGCGGGATACAGTCCAGCAGATCGAGACTTATCTATTGATTCTAAACAAAGCTTATACTCATACTCTTATGCAGAAGGAAAGACAGTCAAACAAATCTAGATGGAACCTAAACTTCTGTCTCTCTCTTCTATCTCTTAATATAAGTCAATATACCCCATTGTTAATGGATCCCAGAGTAGAACAAGGAAAAAACCACGACAGCAGTTGTTGATGTCGCCCACAGGGACTAATTTCGGCGGGCAACACAATGATTGTGAATCGAATTTGGTGTTATTATGTTTGGACTCTTTCTATTTGTCCATGGGAGCAAGCGAGCGAGCCCAAAGCCTAAGAGATTTCTCGCATATGCCAATAGCTAATTTAGCTTTGCACAATGACTGCACAGAAGTCTATGGATTAGATTCAATAAATATATTGATTAACTCAACTCAAACTGGTCACTTGAATAAAAGATCTAAGGCTAAAGAAAACGATGAAATCGATCAAAATAGATATCAAACTTATGATTTTTTTTACCATATTTCGTATATTCTTAAGAACTCGAACTTGTTTTCTAGAATACATATGATAATAATAATAAGAGTAACATATGTTTCAAATTTCATAACTTCACAAGTTTTGGAGCACTTGACAGTTGGAGAAAAATCTGTTATTGCTACACAAAACTCTACACAGAAAACAACAAAATATAGAAATGGCAAAAAAAAACTAAAAATATAAAAAAAAACACTAATACACATACAATAAAAAAACAATAAACAATAAAAAAATATTAAAAACAAAAAAAAAACATTTAAAACACACACATAAAACATTTTAAAAAAATAAAAACATTTATTAAAGTTAAAAATAAAAATAAAAAATGAACAAAAAACAATGTTAATAAAAAATTGAAATAAAAAAACATTGAAATAGACACAAAAATATGAAAATATAAAATATAAAAACATAAAAAAAAAAACATTTAAATATTAAAATAACATAAAAAAATATCTTAAAATTAAAAAAAAAAAATAAAAACTATATTTTTATTAAAAAAGAAACATTTGAGCAGATTCAGCAAAAATGAATGATTTATCAGATCGTGAATTGGCCATATTCCGAGAATTCTTCGATCGCATTGCTGGAGGCCTTGTGGAATTTTCGTACAAGGAGCTGAGCGTTGTGATTCGAGCTTTGGGTGGCACCGTCAGCGATGGCGAGTTACAGAATATGATCAATGAGGCCGATTGGAATGGCAGTGGATCGTTGGACTTTGAGGAATTCACTAATACATTATTGCTCAAATTATCGGATACTGATCGTCCCGATGATCTCAAGATGGTCTTCAGTTTAATGGACACGGAGAAGAACGGCGTTATTACGACGACAGATTTACGTAAGCTTTTTGGAGCGATTGGCCTTCTACCGAGTGACGAGGAACTCGAAGAAATGATACGCGAAGGCGACACCGATCTAGATGGTGTCTTGTGTTTTGAAGAGTTCGTCACTCTCTTAACCGAAAAGTGATTGCATATGTATAGACTACCCATGCATGAAAGCCCATGGGCATTAGTTTTGGGGTCGCTTACTCAGTGTTTGTACTATTCCTGGTTTATCGCATTTGCTACCAAACATAGTTTAAATATTGAGCAATCGACCCTAGAAATAAGCCTTAACAATAAATGCAGCATATACATATGTATATATCATGGAAATGAAGTGATATTTTAGAGTCTTTCTTAAACTGTGAAGGTGATGTGAATCTGGAATATGACACTATATACTATATATATATAATACTATATATGGATATACTACATAGTAGATATAGATTGTTCTCTCTGTAAAATCAAATAAGTTTCGAGTATTTAATATACACTTAAAGAGTGCTCTAGTCGAGCGAAGACGACTTGCAGTTACCCGTTATGTAGTCAGAAATATATATAATATATAAAATAATAATATAACCCAAATTTAGTATTTCCCGCCTCTACTGGGCGCATCGGAAATTCTTAACACGTTATAAAACGAGTGCACCAACGAGTAGATATTTTAAATTTCAAGTCTACGGACAGACGGACGGACAGCAAGATGAGTGTCCGACTAGAACCAATGCTAATATTCCAATCATTCTACGCTTCTTTGATACCTACATAACACACTCTCTGTCTTTCTTTTACTTTAGCTTTGGCTTATTAAAAAAGTAATTTATTATTGACATTCAAGGTAATAAATCTAGTTTGCTTTTATAAAGAAATTTGTACATCGACTCTCCATACAATAATTCCATACATATATATTATATTTAAATATTCAACTAGTTTCAAATATATAATTTAAAAAAAAAATTAAAAAATAAAAGCCAAACAATGGAGGCGCCAGTGTTCACATTGAACGATGATCAAATGAACGAGGTGCGAGAAGCATTCGGAGTGTTCGATCCGCAAAATACAGGCAAAATTAAGGGAAAGCAAATGGGTCTAGCAATGCGTACGTTGGGCTATTGCTTAACCGAAGCGGAGCTATACGATCTGATCGATGAGATCGACATGGATGGCGATGGTGAGATCGAATTCATCGAATTCGTAATGATGATCACCAAGCGCATGGAGGGCATGACCAAAATTGAGAATCTAAGGGCTATATTCAAACTATTCGATCGCGACGAGGATGGCTTTATAACGGCCGGCGAAATGCGAAATGTTATGCACAATCTGGGCGAACGGTGTTCCGATGAGGAGTTCCATGAAATGATGAAGGAAGTCGATACCGATAACGATGGAAAGATCAGTTTGCAGGATTTTGTGAATTCCGTCAGGAATTGAGAGAGGCATAGAGTTAGAGAGAGAGCGAACTTTTAGAGATCAGCTGAGGGGCGTCTACAGAAAAAGTATGGGTTTAAAATTAGAAATTCAATAAGTTGATGACGGAAGTTGTGAATTGTGAGAAAACTTTTGGAAGCTCTTTCATTATGGATTAGAATTAAATATGCTAGAAGAAACACTTCAAATTATATATCAAATTGGAAAGAAAGTAAATTAAATGATGAAAGAAATCAACTTCAAAGTGATATTAGATATAGAATAAATAAAACAGTCCAATCTGGCAGAAAGAAATCGAAAAAAGTTTTCAACAGAAACAAAAAATTCAAGTTTAGGCATTTTCTTTTTGCAATTAGTAAAAGTTACGTACTTGGAAAAAAGGAAATATATATATATATATACTATATAGTGAAAGAGCTGAAACCTGTTTTAATTGGCCACTTAACAATTCTAAAGCAATTCATTTGTGTAAAGGCAAAAGCAAACGCAGGCGCTGGGCTAGCATTGACCAGTCCTAAACATGGGCCAAGTGACACGCAGCGCCATATAATCTCTTGAGTACACTATCAGAGAGTAGTATAGCTAATATATAAAGTGGGTACTCCATATGTATATAAACAGCTGTGTTCATGAAAATAGTAGTGCGACTGAAATGTTGTTCATCAAAATAGTAGTGCGACTGAAATGTTGGATTATTATTTTTATGAACACATTTCTAAACAAAATCATGTATCAAATATTGGAAATATATATGTATATCAGCAATTTTCTATATATACATATATATATTTGATATATAAGAAAGGGTATTGAAACGTCGCCATTTGAAGCGCAAGTGTCCTTAGCACGTGAGCGACAATTTTAATATGAAATTCCATTTGTGCTGGGCGCGCGTGACTCGAAATGGCAGCCGCATGTGCCTAATGGCGCCTACGAGG
Organism: Drosophila leonis; assembly: GCA_035045365.1. Classification (NCBI taxonomy): domain Eukaryota; kingdom Metazoa; phylum Arthropoda; class Insecta; order Diptera; family Drosophilidae; genus Drosophila; species Drosophila leonis. Next base: position 892,391 of record JAWNPC010000485.1, read on the forward strand.
CTTACGAGTGTTACGATGGAGCGCTGGCAATAGAGGAGCGGTAAGAAGGGCAGGAAAAAGTGCAAAATAGGCGCCATTGCACATTCAACGATTTTTACTGCATTTGTGCATTCTCCTATTTGCTCTTCCCTCATATACTCTTTTATCATCTATCATCTATTCTTCTATTTCTTCTATTCTATATCTTTCAGCTCTCATCTTTCTTCTCTCTTCTCTTACCTCTCATCTTTCATCTTTCATCTTTTATCTCTCAGCTCTCATCTCTCGTATTTCTTCTCTCCTCTCTTCTTTCTTCTCTCTTCTCTCATATATCATATTTCATCTCTCTTCTCATCTTTCATCTCTGTTCTCTTCTCTCATATATCATATTTCATCTCTCTTCTCTCATCTTTCATCTCTGTTCTCTTCTTCTCTTCTCTCATATATCATATTTCATCTCTCTTCTCTCATCTTTCATCTCTGTTCTCTTCTTTCTTCTCCGCTGTGTCATCTCTTTTCTCACATCTCTCATGTCTAATCTCCCTTTTCCTCATAATCTCTTTTCATCTCTACTCTCCTCTTCTCCTTTCTTCCCCTCTCTTCGTTTCGCCTATCTGCCCTTCTCTTTGACATTCAAATAGATTACAAGAACTAACAACTCATTCTCTTTTTTATAGGGTATATCAGAAAAATGGGGACGCTGCTGCAGCTATTTACAATTTTAAGGCAGTTCTATTGAAGACATTCTCTAAATAGGATCCATATACCATACATATCAGAGGCGCCACTTCGAGTTGATTTCTTTTTGCTACATTTACGAATTTAGTCGCTCTTTGATAGCTACTGTATACCCTGTAGACCTAATGAAGATGGGCAATTGTGAGCTCATTCGACGACTTTGTCGATCAGTTGACTGAGCATAATTCTTTTGGTTTAATAATCCGCTTCTGTCAAGCAAGGCATTAATTTCATTACAGTGTATCTGTTTCTGCTGCTCCATCGCCCCAAAGCCCTTTTAAACTCTTTTTCTATCAGCGAAATATCAGCTGCACAAAAGAGCTTTGCCCGCAAATTATACAGGGTAGCTGCTAGTCGGTTAGAGACTCTCTAACTCTGTCTGTAAGTTAAAGCTAGGCCACTGAGTTGTTTCTCTAGGTCAGCGAAAGCTCATTTGTGCGATATTATATTCAATTATTAAAGAATATCGAGCGTACTCTATAGATACATGTATATATGTATCTATAGAGTATATATATATATATATATATATATATATATACATATAGCAAGACGACACATTTCACAGCGAGCCCTGCAATTAATTGATGTCAGTCGGAGTTCAGGGTTCACGGGTCACACATCAGACATTAGACATTAGACGACTTTAAGTGGGCAAGCGGACTTGGATATCAATTAAATTAGATTAGGGCTAATAAAGCTTGCCATAGAATTTACAATTAACAAATGATTAAGATTACAGAGAAGACGTAAAAGCATTTTCCATATATGCATTATAATATTTTTGATATTTTCCAACTTCGGGCATTTCCCTTCTATCCCACTTCCGTGTGTATAAAAAAAACGAAAAGCTAAAATTAAATAATGAATTATGAAAAGAATTTTTCATTGAAGACTCTAAATGTCAACCCTTGTGGTTGAGTGTTATACGATACACGCTATATATATATAGTATATATAGCTATATAGTGCGTGCTATATATACATTATATGATATATACTTATAACACTTGTTTTTAACTACTTTTCCTATAGATTTGAAGAACACTTGTGTTTTTTCCCATTGCAAATGTGTTTAATAATTGGTTTCGTACCTGGTTACAGGTATGTTTTTCTACAGCTATACAGGTGTGTAATTAGTAAGACTTCAAAGACTTTCAAATAAGTAGACGCAGTTTAAATACACTCACTGACAGATGTAGTCCTAACTTGAAGTCTTATGAAAGTCTTAGACAAAGTTTAACAAGATTGAGATTAAGAGAATATTATTCATATTATATTATATATGTCTATAGATATATATATATGTCTATACCCTCTATAGAGTATTTATTTTATTATTTATATTTTATTAAATGAGTATTCAGTTTCAGGCTTATTTGGGCACTTTGAATAGCTTGCCGCAAGTGGGCAACTGCGACTTTTTACACCTTGACGTCAGCTTGAGAGCTCTGATGATAATCATTACAATTTACCATATACATCATTATCATAATCATCATCACAATCATCATCATCATTGTCATGCGTGAGTAGAGTGCTAGCTAGATACTTGACAGATATATCATATATATTATTTCAAGCACCTTCACTTGGGCGGCGCATTTCGTCAACAACTTGAAGGAGGAGAGCTGGAAAGCCGCTTAAAAACCATTTCAATTGGCCATTTATAAGAGCTCAATGCAGCGAGGCAAATGCAGTTATTGATGCTCATTAAAAGTGGGTAGCAGGGGGTATAATGATGTGCCCTTTTGTGAGTGAGAATGCATATAAATATGTAAGTATTTATAATGTTGATATGGCTTAGCAGACTAGTCGAGCTAGACTTCTTCTTTTGTATAAGAGTATATGGCATTAAGAGTATAAGAGTATTTGCATCAATCAGCGACTCTAGACCTCTAAACTTGTTATTTTGTATGAGAGCATATGACATATGACAAAAGTATAAGAGTATGAAAATCAAAAATATAAGAGAATATTACTATTAGAGTATAAAGATCAATAGCTGAATCCAACTACGCGGGTCGTCTATAGGAGTATAAGACTTTGCCAATGACAGCCGAATCGATTTAGGGAAGTCCAACTGTGTGAGGGTATATGATTATAAGAGTATAAGAGTATAACGATCGACCGTATCGATCTAGCTTCGACTGTCTACATAGGAATATAAGACTATTACAATCAAGAGCCGACTTAATCTAGACCTGTAAATCTGTACAAGAGTATAAGAGATTTGCGAACAGGCAAATCAATCTAACCTTTTCCGTCCGTATTAGGGCATAGTCTTTACCCTATTAGAGTAAACAGCCAACTCAAGCTAACTCTGTCAGTAAAGGAATTTCCGCACAGTATAAGAGTTTTGAGAACAAGAGTAATAGTATAAGACCATACGTATAAGAGTTAGAAACTGGAAAACAGACACGCGCGCATAGAAAATTTGTGTCCAATAATCGATAACTTTTTGTATTTCCACAAAAATCGATATAAATCGATTTTAAACTTTAGTTTTTTGCGCAAATCTCGCACATTTTAAAAACTAGAATTAACAAAATTGGTATATAGACGCTCCTAAATAGGCACAAATAAAGAATATTCTGATTTTCTCATTGTCCACAATATTTAAGTTCATTAAAATTTATCGATAAACCTCAAAATTATTCAAATTATATTCTATAAGCTTTTCTTCTAGTCACGCCCGCTATATATATATACATATATCTATACAACTGTAACTGTAACACGACCTATCGCAAGTTAATGTGGCTTGGCAAAAACCAGTTATTGATAGTTACTAAGATACGATGCCAAATAGAGACAAATCAAATACAATGGCTCTCTGTGCTGAGACGGTGGGAACTAGTTTAGAGCAACAGCGAAAACCTCAATCACACATAAAACAATTATATACACACATGTATTGTACATCAGCTAGCTATACGTATACATATGTGCATATATGTATATGTAGACTCTGTATATTTTCTCTGTTCAATAAATTGAACAAACAAACAAATAACGAAAGCTGTTCAGCAAATGAAAACTTTAAACAAGAGCGAAAACAAAGAATTTACTGTGAATAGCTGAGCGCCAAATACCCTTTCATTTGTATACATATTATTTATATATGTATATATGTATATATATATATATATATATATATATATATATATATATATATATTATTTATATATATATATATATATCCATTGTCAATCTTCAATCTCTCTTTCATAATCTTTCATCAATCTTTCCTACATCATATTCTATCTGCAATTTGCAATCTACAATCTTCTTTCTTCTCTGTTTTCTTCTCTCCTCTCTGATTACCTCTCTCTTTTTTCTTCCGTCTTCTGTCATCTCTCGCTTCGCTTCTTCATTCTCCTTATTTTCTCGCTTCTAACTTCTGTCTTCTATCTTCTCTCTTCTTTCTTCTATCTTCTATCTTCTATCTTCTCTCTTCTATCTTCTATCTTCTATCTTCTATCTTCTATTTTCTACCTTCTATCTTCTATCTTCTATCTCCTGTCTTCTGTCTGCTGTCTTCTGTCTTCTGTCTTCTGTCTTCTGTCTTCTGTCTTCTGTCTTCTGTCTTCTGTCTGCTGTCTGCTGTCTTCATTCTTTAGTCTTCTGTGATTTTCTTCTTTCTTCTCTCTTATCTCTGCTCTCTTATTGCTTCGATCTTCCTTCTTATATCGTCTTTAGTTCTTCTCTCTCCAATCTTTTCCTCTCTTCTCTCCTCATCGCTCAACTTTCTTTCTTTCTCTACTTTTATCTTCCCACTTTCTTCTCTCTCCTCCATTCTTCCTTCTTTTTGCTCCTCTCTTTTCGTTTCGTTTCGTTCTCTCGTTTTCATTAACTTTCTTATCTAGTCTATTTCAAACTATATCCTTTCTATGCGCTTCTCACTCTCACTTCTGACTCACTCTGCCCAGTTTCGGAATCCATATCTTTTTTTTTTTCACTTTAGTAATGCTTATGCACACACATATAGTAAGATAGCTATGCATGCGACCTCTACGAACAGATAACCGTAAAAATTATCATAGATATACATTTTTACATAACATATATATGTATATATATGCATATTTATATGGGTAAATGGGAATGTTATCTATATTAAGTACATAAAATATATATACATATATGGCTACATATATATGGAAACCTATTCGGTTTAGTTCCTTCAAATCGAAATTGTTAAACTCTTAGTCACGATTGAGGAAAAAACTTGATTTAGTTAAGAAATTGATTTGATTTGATTAGATTCTTCAGCTAATCAGCAGAGATAAGATTGATCAAGACATATGTAAGAAATATCAGAGATAGAACACTCAACAAATCGTTGATAAATACTTAGATAACGCTCGACCCGCTTCGAGTTGCGTGTCATTTAAGGTAACTCAAAACTAAGTTGAGCTAAAATGTTATTTAAAGTTAAACATGTTATTTAATACCCAATAGGGAATGTGTTTTGGGGGCGTGTTTGATGGCCATGAGGGGTGAGCTGTGAGGGCTGGGTTAGTGGCTAAGGCCGGAAAGTAGCTGCCGCAATCTAATTAAAGTAAACAATAAACGTTCTGGCCACACACACCAAATGAAGGCAAACAAAAAGTCGAGTCCAGGCAGCTGGGAAACACTGACATGCAAAAGTCTGTGCACCAGCCATAAAAAAAAGATCAAAATGCATATAAATTGTTATAGCCCACAATCTATAAATTCATTAAATATTTGATTATTATAATCAAGAATCTGTGAATTCTAATAAATTTTCTCATGCATTTCTATACATTTACAGTGCTACGCAAAAGTATGCGCACAAAAATAAATGTAGAAACATTTAAAAGCAATAAAAAACTAATTGAGTTATGCTTATAAATATTTATTATTAATATTATAAATAATTATTATTAATTATTAATAAGTTTGCCCAAATACTTATGCCTGCCAGTGTATATAGGTTGACCTGTGGAATCAGTGTCTATATGTTCACATATGCATGCATAGGTAGCTCTATATGTATGCATACTTATGCCTACTAGTGTATATTTTAATAGATATAAGTATACAGCTATGCCTGTACGTATACTTATGCCTACTACTGTAGCAATTACATTCATCTAAATATTCCCAGGCTATGTACATAGAATTTTAACTGCGAGTGTATATTTTCATATGTCTCAATATGCACACTTTTGCACTCTACTGTATACACACACACACACAGTCATACACATAAGTATACTTATACATGTTTTGTTTATTTGCTGGCACACAAAGAAAGTTTTCATATGGAATTTGCATGTTAAATGCCTTCGTCGCTATTAAATTTCGTACGGAACTTGAGGAATTCCGTGGGCGCACCGGCATAAATGATGACAGACGGACGGATGGGCGGACGGATAGCTGGGCAGTTGGCATGGACATTGGCAGGCATGCCAAACGACAAATGATGATATCTTTTGGGTCATTTACATGTTTGCCTCGCCTGAATGCCGGATTGCCTGTTAGCCGGACAGCTGAATAGCCGGACAGCCAAGTAGCCGGAGTGCCCGGTTATTCTTATTGCCAGCTCGCTCTCTCTTTGACCGGAGACTTGTTTCAATTTGGCTAAAAGCTTTCCTTTTAAACGACGCTAGAGCTAATTTCGCATGGCAGACTATTCAGATACCCTGTAAAGCGGCTTATTAATATACGTAATACTGCATAGGGCTTATCAAAGAGTTATTCAATAGAGATATTATGCTTTGTCTTTGATATCAGTATGTACATGCAGTGTACTGACTGTGAGATACTCTGTAAACTATGCACTGACTATGAAATACCCTGTAAATAGATTTTAAGTTGGCTTCAAAGGCATTCGTGGTGCTCTACTACTGTAAAGCATTGCCATAAGGATAAGGGTTACCATTAATTCACAGAGTACTGACTTTGAAATACCCTGTAAATAGTTTCAAGCTGGCCTCAAGCTGGCATTCGTAGTGCTTAAGAATTTTAGAGAGTAGAGTGAGTTACCAGAAGCAGCTATACTTAATCCACAGTTTACTGACTATAAAATACCCTGTAAATAAATTTCGTACTGCTCCATCAAAACCGAGGCTTGCCATAAGCTGTTACATTTAGTACACCCCACACACCCCATTTTCACGCCTTTTACAGGGTACAACTAAGCACAAAAACTTGTAGAACTATTTTGTAGCCATTAGCGCCGCTCCACAGTTCAAATAGAGTTCATTTGCAGAGCATCTCGATGGGCCTGGCCAGCGAGGCACAAACCAAAGCATAGTTCAAGGATTATGTAAATAAATTTCGATGCCAATTGGCAGGCATTTCGAACTATCCATTGCCAAGAAAATAGAAGGGAATAGGAAGACTTTCCAAAACTTGACTGTTGACATCATTGATAAGTGTTGAATGAGTCAAAGTAGAGGAAAATCCCAAGAAAACAAAAGAGAAATTTAACTTTTAATAACTATTCATATATCAAATGATATATAATAAATATATATGATATATATATAACATATATATCAGATATATATTAATAGTTTATTATATATAGCTTAAGAGCAGCTGATAAGTCAAGTGTTTTACTCAATGAAGTCGACAGACAGCGTCGCTGAAGAAAGGCGACTATCATTGTTGTTCTCACTGATAAGCATACAATGTTATCACAGCAACAACTACAACAACAACAACAACAAGAAGCAAAAACAACTGTTGCCTCTCCTACTGTCTGGGTACGTGTAAACAAAATTTGGTTGCACTGGGGCTTGGCTTGGCTTATGATGAAGCAGAGATAAAGCAATGTGGAGGTCGTCCAGCAAATACATATAGAGGTCAGTTTGATAGGTTTGTCTAATTAAGCAATTTATATATTAATTGAAAGATTTGATTATTAATATAAATTGTTGTCTTTCTATTCTGCTTAGGTGTTCATATATATGAGGATGCTCCAACACATATAGAGCCATAAATATTAAGTAAGTTCAGCTTAACACTGCTGTCTATCAGTTTTTGTTTATCAACATAAAATTCATGATTCACAATCAAATTTTTAATCATTTAAATAAATTAATTTTTATAATATTGTATTTTTAGCGTCTTCTAGCTACACATTGAAGCTTACAACTTTTCATGCCACCCTCGTATATGTATAAATTAATAAAATAAATATATATATATTTTAAATTTATGCAAACAAAATTAATTTCTCATGTAACTAATTTATTTTCCTTCATTTTCACATTTATATTGAAAAGTTTTTATACCGCCCTCGCATATTTACATATGCTTAATTCTTAGTGAAAGATAAAATGTCTTTATAAATTGTAAAAAATCATTTTTGTTATTTTCTTTTTTGGTTTTCCTTTGCTAAAGGCAATTTTAAATGCCACCCTCGCTCATATATGTATATAGATAATTATATAAAAATATAAATATTCATATTTCGATTTTATATAAATTTATTTTACATTTGTCTATCTCATATCAAGGTTTATATTGACTTCAAGGCAATTTTTAATGCCACCCTCGCTAATAGATTATCTAAAATTATATAATAATATAAAAATATATATTTAGATTTTATATAAATTTAATTTATATTTTTCTTTCTCACCACCCTCGCTAATATAAATTATCCAAAATGAAATAATAATATAAAAATATATATTTAGATTTTATATAAATTTAATTTATATTATTCTCTTTCATATAAAATTTTATTTTTACTTGTAGGCAATTTTTAAGGCAACCCTCTTCTGTATATTTATTTATAGAAAATCGAAAATACAATATATATTTTATATATATAAAATATATTTTAGCTAAATTTTCTATTTTATTTAAATTGAATTTCTCTTTTTTTCAACCCATTTTAGTTTTGACTACTTTGCATGCCACCCTCGCACGCACATGCAGGTATAGAGAGCTCGTATACCTCTCACTCACCTGAAACTCTTTGAGCTGTTGATGGGTCTGCACCACAATGTGCTTGAATGAATCGTTCGGTTCGCCAGCGGGTCCAAAGACAATGAATACGAGCGTTGCGATTATCACACCGATTAATATCAATATCAAATGTTTAGTTCGCATGGCCGCTAGAGTCGATTTCGATTTGAATTTCGAATTCGAATTCGAGTTGAACTTCGAATTCGTTCTATAGGCAATTTTGCGTGCAAAAATGCGCTTCAGCGTGAGTGAGGCCTCCAGTCTGATGGCCGTGCTCGAGCTCCTCGTCCCAGGTTGATCAACAGAAATAGTTCAAGTACCGTTGGATTAAAACCATTTTAATAGTCCACTAAAATTCCATTCGAGTATTTATTTGTTTTTGTTGTTGTTTTGTATTTGTTTTTCATTTAATTTATGATGCTGTATCGCGATTTAATTTCGCTCTGCCTTCGTTGCATGTTGCCATGTGGCGTCCAATCAAGTCTAGAGAAATCCCATAAATACTTCTGATTCGCTGGCATATGATGATAAAAAGCGTGTATTATTATACTGTTATACTGCTATACTGTTATACTGGTATTGTAATGCTCGTTTGTGCATTGTGATAAAGAAAATAACAGCAACAGCAACAAACAAATAATGTTATACAGTCATACTTTATTTCTGTTATACTGATTTACTGTTATACTGCATGTTAACCATATTAAAATACTCTTAAGTACATATATTATCGAAAATGAGCTAATATTGCTATACTGTCAAACTATATTTCTGTTATACTGATTTACTGTTATTCCGATTTACTGTTATACTGTTATACTGATATTGTAATGCTTGTTTGTGCATTATGATAAAGAAAATAACAGCAACAGCAACAAACAAATAATGTTATACAGTCATACTTTATTTCTGTTATACTGATTTACTGTTATACTGCATGTTAAGCATATTACAATACTCTAATGTATATTAACATAAAGCAAAATGAGCTAATATTGTTATTCTGTCATACTATATTTCTGTTATACTGATTTACTATTATACCGATTTGCTGTTATACTGTTATACTGATATTGTAATGCTTGTTTGTGCATTATGAGAAAGAAAATAACAGCAACAGCAATAAACAAATAATGGTATACAGTCATACTATATTTCTGTTATACTGCATATTAACCATATTATGTAACCATATTATTAACATAAAGAAAAATGAGCTAATACTGTTATATTGTCTTACTATATTTCTGTTATACAGCTATATCATTAAACTGATTTACTGTTATAATATATGCTATTACACTGTTATACTGTTATATTTCAGTTATACAACTATATATACTATATACTATTATACTGTTAAGCTGTTATATTTCTGTTATACAACTATTTCATTACACTGATTTACTGTTATACTATATATACTGTTAAACTGTTATACTGATCTACATTTATATGCTATACTGTATACTGTTCTAATGTTATACTCCTTTCTGTTATACTGCTAGCCAGCAAAAGTATTATTCACACTAGTATGTTAATATCTGAAGAGTACTATAATACTGTTATACGTTTAGAATATAAACTGCATAACTATTATGACAAATAACTTTCATTTTCATACTGCTATCCTGTTATACAATATGATGCTATACTGTTATACTATATGATGTTATACTGCATGCTAACAACAAATTATTATGCTCATGTCAACTGAATGCGCTTTTCCCTCATTTATTTATAGTTTCTATATTCTGACAAATATATTCACTAAACTATAAAAACAACAACATTTCAAAGTCTTTGAATGCGAATAAACAATTATAGTATACAATTTATTTTTATTGTTTTACTGTTTAATCGCACGCTAGATTTGAATTGTTGGTTTTTATTAGTGTAAGTTGAATTTTCAGATAGCTTAATCAATAAATTGTTAAAATTTTTATGATTCTGTTATATTTTCGCTGACTTTGGCGCACACACACACACACACACACACACACAAGCATAGAGGCAAACAGTTATGCATACGTGAGTTTGTGTGCGTGTGTGTGGTGTGTGTGTGTGTGCCTTCACCTTTGTGGGTTGATTTTATGGCGCACAGCCAAAGCAGCCGCAAGGCAATTTAATGAATAGAGAAGCTAAACTATTCCTATTCCTGCTATATGCAAGTGAATGCGCCCGATTGTTTAGCATACGATTTAAGTGGCGCTTCATAAAAGGCGCCGACTGCTTTTATTTCTTTTTCTTTTTCAATTTAAAGCTTTGCCGCTTGGCTTTGGCGTCGTTGTTGTTGTTGTTGTCGGAGCTGGAGCCGGCGCAGCCTCCATTGATCGCAAAAAAACTCACAAGTTCACTTCTTTGTGCTTGCAAAAAAAAACAAACTGTTATCACGAAGTTTTACATAATTTTTGCAATTTGTTCTTTTAACTTTCACTTTCACGGAGCGCCCAATAGGCAGAGCTGTAGTGCAGGCAAATGCTTTACCGACCGCCGCGACGACCACTTTTCGAGTATAAACAAATGAAACTACTCTGTAGTTGGTGATGTGAGCAAGGCGATAGTTTTGGCATCTTTGGCTAATAAAGAATCGTCTGTTCGAATCGATTACTATTTTGATATCGATTAAGTAAGCAAATTATCTTTCGCTATTTTTATATGTTACCAATAAGATATTCGTATGACATATTCACCAAAAATCTAAAGATTTTACTCTAGTTCATTTGTCAAATTGTTATCGAATAATGTTAAAATCAGCTGTGCGCACATGCTGTTGCTATGAATATATATTCAAAAATAATCGTTAGAGGCTGTTAAGTTCGATTTCACAATTTATTTGCTATTTGCATCTCCTGTTGTAACAACAAACAATCTAGGTAATTGTTTAGATTCATTTCCGTAGATAAAAGAAGTATATTAATAATTAATCTTTCAGCTAAATTAAGAATTTGTTTGCCAACAGTGCCAAAATGAATTTAACATCATTAAGACTTAGTGATGAGTAACTAACTCATTATATCGATAGATGACCCAACAACGTGAATTCAAATCAAATTGGGGATAAACATTTTTTATATATATTTTTTGTGGCTGGTAAAGTTAATAATCAGCATTTAAATAAACTTAATTGTTTCGTTAAATTGTTTTAATTTTTTATCTTAGTCGTGTACATTGCCAAATGAGTAATCTAATAGCACTAGACTATCGATAGCGAGCAATTACACAACCACATAAATATCGGACATGAGACTGTTAAATAACATTGCTGAAAAATGTTAACTCGGTTTTTTTAAGGTGCCCACAATTGGCATTCGAGTAACAACCTCAGCAGAGGAACAAACAAATTTCATTTTCTGCAATGGCGGGACGCGAATTAACAATAACGCCAACGAAACGGGAGCGACGCAAGTCCCCAGCCATTGCCAGTTGTAGCAGCAGCTGCAGCACCTCACAGCAACCGCCGCCGCCGCCGCCTCCCATGTCACCAACATCCTCTGTGGCAGACACAACATTCGAGCCAACAGTCGATATGATGGTAAATGATTTCGACGATGAGGCCACCCTGAACGAGGAGGAGGCGCTCGCCGATATGGAGGCGCACAATGTGGAGGATGAGATAGCGACGTTGCGTGCAGAGAGTGAAATGCCCATTGAGCTGCTGCTGGCCAAATATGGCAGCATGGAGGGACCTGCAGTTGGGCGACCCTGCAGCAGCAGCAGCAGCAGTGGCGGAGCCAGTGGCTCCACATCGAACAAGAGGCGACGACGTGCGCCCAAGCGGCCGCTGGAGGAGGCCGAGCCGGAGCAGCCGGCACAGACTAGCCAGGCCGAGCCGGCAAGTCCCGTGCAATACGATGAAGCTGTCTTGGATGAGCTGGAGGAGCTGCCCCCAGAGATACCGAAGAGAACACATCGTTCGCATTTGCTCGATCTCTATCCAGAGCAGCAGGCCTTGGAAGAGTTGGAAAGCTGTCAGTTCAGAGAACAACAAAAAATTAGGCAAAGCTTCTATATTCTTCCTAATATTTTCAGTTACTCCGCTGGAAACGTTGCTCGAACAGGCCGAAGACGAGGATCAGGAGGAGGAGGATAGCGACACGGATTCGGATGATACGAAAAAGATTATCATGATTGGTCCCGACTATCAAGCTGAAATACCTGAAGGACTTACATTATATGTCGCCGACATATTGCCCTATGAGAACGAGGATCAGTTGATTTGGGCGCCCAGCCAGGTGAGCGAGCGAGCTGTCGAGGATTACCTAGCTAAGATACAGGAGACGCGTGCAGCTGAAGAGGGCGCCGTCACAGTCGAAGGCATAGAACGAAACGAACTGGAAGAGAAGGCAGCGCCTACTCCAAATCCTGCTCCAGTTGCGGCTGCAGTCGGAGCTGCAGATCCTGTTCCTGCTCCAGCTGCTATGCCTCTACCCATCTCCGATGTGGAATCCGTGGTCAAGGACAACGAGCAAGCACTGCATCTGCTCGTGCAATGTGGCTATGACTTCAAGGAGGCACTGCGTCGGAAACGTCTGAATGTGCTGCCACTCAGTGATACCATGAGCAGCTGGTCGGAGGAGGAGTGCCAAAAGTTCGAGGAGGGCATACAAAAGTTTGGCAAGGACTTCTATCAGATAAGGCAAAACCAGGTAAAGCTCGAGGACACTAAGCACAGTGGTGCATAGGCATACGAATAGGGCGCCACCACACAGTGGGACGAAAACTTGAAGAGAGAGCTTTTAGACATGAGTAGATTGGACTATTGTGGATGTATTCCCCAGAGCTTTTATTGTGAATGTAATGTCTAAATATGTGTATGTGTTGTCTAAATACCCTTTCCTAACCATACATATTAGGAGTGAGAGCATTCGCTACTCTGCATGTATCCGACGTCTATATGCCCTATCTGTGCTTCTATATTGAAATATGGAGGTTTTATAATTAGGCTTCGCACTTAGTCTATATCGATTATGTAACTTTAAGGTTTCGGGCATGTGTAAGAATAAGGCTCATATCATAAATCAGTTCCGAATTAAGCATAAGTAGTAAATAAAATAAACTAAAGCATAAGAGAAAAACAAAAGGCGCTCGAATTGTTCAAACTCAATTAATATCGATAGCAGCGAAATCGATTATTGATAGGAATTTTGCATTTGATAATTTGTTCACTTGACGAATGCTGTATCCTTTCAGGTGCGCACGCGTACCATGCGTGAACTGGTTCACTTCTATTACCTGTGGAAGAAGAGCGAGCGCCGGGATCAGAGCTTTGCGCTTAACGATACTATCGATCACATGGATGTGTTTATAAATGAAGGCGGCAATGGCAATGGTAACGGTAATGGCAATGGTAACGGTAATGGCAATGGTAACGGCAATGGCAATGGCAATGGCAGTTGCTCATCTCTAGCAAGCAGCGGCAGCAGCAGCAACGGTCACAGCAATGGCAATGCCGCGCTGGAGCACGCACAGGACAAGGATGCAGTAGTAGCAGCGGCAGCAGTGGCAGCCGTAGCGACAGCGACGCCAGCAGCGAGCGTCAACAGAAAAGCCACAACGAAAAACTATTCCATTATGACGGGCGGCACTACGGCAGCTGTGGCCAGTCGCAAGCGTGACATCTCTTTCGCACTCGATGAGGACAATGTGGAGCAGGAGAATGGAGTGGAAAGCTTAAGCTAAGCTAAGCTCAAAGCAGAGGGAAGGAATTTCAGGGGGGCAGCAAACGGGAAGCAGAGCATTGGAGCCAAATGCGCAGGCGCTTGCGACTCAACGATGGCTGCTGCTGCTGCAGATAGGACGTGGCAATAATATTAAGAAAATCAAGCATTCATAAAAAATACAATTTCTATATATAATATATGTGTATAATATGAACAAACAAATATATATATATATATATACATCTCAAAGAAATAAGAAAAACTACCTCTCACAAAATATTACTCTGCTTCTTTTTATTCTAACTGTATTTTTTATGAGTGCCTGACTGACCTAACCTTACAAAAATGAGCGGCGAATTGACTATGCTGAAAAGTGCTTCTTACGTACATACGTAAGGCGAGCAATACTACATACATATGTATGTACATACACACAGAGAGAGCTGTCTGGCGTACGTGAGTTAAAAACAACGTAAGAGACTTTCGCATTTTTCGCCGTAAGCCGCTCAGATTTGTAAATGTATTTATGATTATATGTATGCATGTCGTAATAACTAATCAGAATATATATATACATATATTTCATATAGAGCTAAAACAAGATTTTACAGCTGTTCGACGAACTCCTTCAACTGCTGAAAGGATCAAATGTCAAGCGCAGCGGCAGATAAAATAAAATCCGCAGACAATTCTCATATTCGCCTTTGCTTGCAATTTCGCACACACAAACACACACACACACATAAGCACAAGCCACAGCACGTACACACGAGCATAGAGAACCAAATGGGAGATAGCAGTAAAAAAAAAAACAGGGCCAGGCCCAGACGAGCGACGATCGTGCAAAACGAAGTTTTCAGTTGGGTCTTGTATTTCTACTGGTATCGATGCTATATACATACATATGTACATGTATATATACATACATACATGTATCTAGCATATATACACACACATACATACATACATATGCATGTGGAGAGGCGTGCACATTTACGTGTGTATCAGCTCCTCTGTTCGTTTTTACGTTGGCTTCACTGGCGTAGCGTGAACATTTTACGTTCAGGTTCGCTCCATGCCACACAGCTCCAGCTCAGCCAGTCAGCCGACCGTAGTGAGCGCACGAAATCCAGTTTTGTTTAAAAATAAACAAAGCGCAACAACTGCGCACGCTACAGTCCTCAGCGTGCAGCATATTTGTGAGAGTGAGAGAGCGAGAGTGCAATAGAGTTTAGCTAGGATATGCTTGGAGATTCTAGCTATAACAAGCTAAAATAAGCTAAACACTAGCTGCTGCTTACGTACAATGTATGTACATATGAATGTATGTATGTATGTATGTGTGTTTGCAGTTGGCTTGTTTGTCAACAGCAGCAGCAGCGCATTTGTAATTCGTTACGGCCGAGGCAAAGCTAACAACCGTAAAGCGTAAAGAGGAGACAGAAAAGGCACAGCCGTCAAGCGGGCAGCGGAAGCTTTACATCCGGATAGTAGACGTCGTCGTCGTCGTCGCAGCAGCGCGTCGGCCGGTGAGTTCTTCTTCTTCTGCTTGTGTTTAGAGCAAAGCCTGTCTGCTTGAGCCCTGCCTACGCGCTGGCTTGCTCTCTCTCTCTCGCTCTCACTCTCCCTCTGTCTCTCGCTCTAGACTGTTTGCACATATCTGTTGATCATTCGTTTTGCGTTGCGCCTTCGCCTTCGCCGCAGCCAAAAGGCACGTAAACTGGTTGCGTCGTCGTCGTCGTCGTCGGCGTTGTCGGCGTCTTCGCCGTTGCCCGTACGCCGTGTCGTGTCGTGGTCGGTGTGGCGTGCCCGTAGTTTTTCTTTTCTTTATAATTTTTTGTTGTCTGTTTTCTGTTCGGCTGCGCTCTTTTAGTCTTGGTGTAGCGCTTGAGCCGCGCGAGTCGGACCTTCACACGGATCAAGCGAACAGCTGCCATGGAGCTGGCTTACAGCAATGCGTCATCGGCCTCCACTTCGCCGCCCTCCGTCGGCGCCTTCGGCTTTACCAACACTGCCAAGCTGCCCATCGAAACGGTGAAGCGTCTGATTGCCGCTGTCTCTCGCCGTCCCATCCTCTGGCTGCGCACCAATGCGAATGGTCAAAAGCGCAGTGATATTACGCCCATTTGGTTCGAGGTCGGAAAGGATGTCAATTTGCCAGGTGAGTTGAACAACCCACGTGAAACGACGTAAAGTTTCATTTTTGGCCAGGTAACAGCCAAAGCTAAAGCTCTCTGATTGCAAAAGGCGTATAAACTACATGTTCAACTCGTGTATGTGTATGTGTGTGACTGTGTGTGTGTGTGTGTGACTGTGTGTGTGTATGGCATGCGGTTTCCGTGTGTTTGAATACGTACGTTTGCATGCATGTGTGTGTGTGTTTTTTTTGTACAGTGCGCATTCAGTAAGGCGAATTAGAAGAAACGCAAATAAGCTTAAAGCTCAACTTAAATGTATAGAGCTAAGCTTTCCAGACCATTAGCATAACAATTCACTTTGTACAGTGTGTATTCAATAGAAGGCACACATAATTATTTTACTAATGCTCAAGTTTTATTGTTTAAAATTAAAAAAAAAATTGTTTTGTTTAAAATAATATAATAAAACAAATTTTTAAATATTAATTTAAAAAAATAAGAATAATTTTTGTGTGCATCTTAGCGAGTGCACACTGTATTGTGGTTTTCATGCTGTTTTCTTCTACCTTAACGAATTCACACTGTACATTCAAGCTTTATAATGTATTCCAGTTCTTTCTATTGCTTAACTTAGCGAGTGTGCACTGTATTGTACATGTACACAGCTGTGGTCAGGAAAATAGTAGTGCGACGCAATATTAGACAACAAAATACAATGAAAAATAAACATTTCAGTCGCACTACCATTTTACTGACCACATGTTATGTTCACTTTATAGAGTACATACTGTATATTTGTATAGCCTTACTGTGTTGTACTCTGCTGCTGAGCTTAGCGAGTACACACTGTACGTCTTTAACTTGTGTTCACTCTAGCGAGTGCACACTGTATATAACTTTACTTTGTGATTCTCTGCGAGTACACACTGTACTCATTTACATAGATATGGCATTGCAGTTGTCTACCTTAGCGAGTGCACACTGTACTCATGCGAGTTATACTGCTTTTGCGGTTTAGTTAAGTCAATCAGACATCTGTGCGCCTTGCAACGATGGCAATCAATTCATCAGCCTCTTCTTCTTCATCATCTCTGTCTCTGTCTCTGTCTTTCACCTGCAGCTGATGTATGCCGTGTCAAGTGGGGACACCTGCGCGATAATTTCCGTAAGGTGTACATACGCAACAATCTATCGAATGAGTCGCCCTCGTCGTGGCGCTTCTACAACGATATGCGCTTCATGGAGCATGCGGTGCATGAGAATATCATGAGGCAGGCGCGAACGCGAGGCTCCACTGCCAGCTCCAGTTCCAGTTCCAAGAAGCATCCGCCCATCCACTGGACCGAGAACAACAATCACATCATGGACGACAGCAGTAGCAATAAATATGATGAGCCAATTGTGGCCACTGAGCCGATCTGTGAGCTGAGCGATAGCTACGACTCGGAGTTGCATCAGCCCAGTTTCTCGGACATCAGTTCCTTCTTCGAGGAGGAGCAGCAGCAGCATCAGCAGCAGCAGCGGCATTGCAAGCGTGTTAAGCTGGAGGATGTGCAGAGCAGCAAAGGCGAGGAGCTCAACGATGATGATTTCGATGAGGATGCTGCCTCGGAGAACGAGGAGGAGCAGCAGCAGCAGCAGCGACCCGATCCCAGTGTCTTCACCATCGAAGTGCTCGATGATGAGGATGAGGAAATGCATCCATCCAAGCAGCAGACGACCATCATCAAGAGCGAGGAGGAGCAAGTGAAGCCAGCGCCACTGCAGGATTTGCCCTTCAAGTACATCAGCATGGATGCTGCGACCAATACAGAGCCCAATGGACAGGATGTCCAGGACGATGCGGATCGCATGTTTCTGCTTAGCCTGATGCCCTTCCTGCAGAGATTGGATGAGCGCAGGAAGCTGCGGGTGCGGCAGAAGCTGCAAAATGTTTTAATTGAAGAGCTGGAATTTGGCTGATTAGGCTAGCTTTACGCTAAACGAGGGTAGTTTGAAAAGTTGATTAGTATTACAAATTAAGTTATTTAAATTATAGATTTTATATATACAAAAATATATTTTTATATAAATATAATGTTAGCTCGGAAACTGGTCAAACTACCCTCGCACATAAGTACAGTATATACATTATATATAATACATTTTAAGCTTAGCTTACAGTATTACAATATGCGACTGAAACATCCATTACATAGAATGTAAAGACGAATCAAATAAATGGCTACAGTAAACACTCAATGAACCAACTACTCTATATGCTATCAGCTAACGTTAAAGATAACTACAGTAAACACTCGCTTTACTACTGTCAGTTCGTTATAGCGAGTCTTTATCGTACCCAGTAGTACGCTCTAGCGAGCCTTCACTGTACATAATTATGTGACTCTGTGCAACACGCATCGTGTAATTAGTGTTGTAAAGGACGCCTGGATCGCTTACCTGCAACGGGTGGGCTGCGCACCTGCGCTCCTCTACCTGAACCGGTCTGTCCGTCCATGCGGCCGTCTGTCTCACAAAATTCCATGAAGCCGCCGTTGGGGAAACGTTTTCAATTCAATTTTCTCGGCCAGCGCGCACGAAATTTTTGTCAGTGCAAAAGGCAATGAGAGAGAGAGATGAAAACAAGTTCCTTAAGGGTGTTGTTTCTATCGACGACACACAACAACAACAACAAGAGCAGCAGCAAGCTGAGCGGCAGCAACAACAAACGAAGCGCAAGCAGCAACAACAAAAACAACAACAACAACAAATGCGCGCCACCACCGGCCATATTTTCGCGCCACCGCCACATGCGCCGTTAATGTGCTCGCTCTCTCACGCTCTTTAACATTCGCTCTCTTCTCTGCTCTGTGTCATCACAAAAAAAAAACCAAGACCAAGGCGACGTTTCAATGCGCTATAAATATACATATACATATATGCCATAGGCCATGCCGTTATGCTGCTCAAAATAATCGTCTGCTGTTAATATTATACTGCAAACTAAACATAGGCAGTAGGGTAGTCTTACTAATATGCATAACATACCGTTTGCTGTTAGTTAACAGCTCTGGCGGCAAAGCACATGCGCGCGTGTCATATGCTTTCGCTCAATGTAGTGTGCAATAACAAAAAAATAACAAGCCAAAGGGGCAGCAGCAGCGTTGTCGTGCATCCAGTTTCATGTTTAAATGCGTGCGTGAAGGTTGAATATATCGAGAGTGCGAAATACGAAAAAGGAGCCCTGGTCCCCCAGCGTAGCAAAAACCCCGAGAAGTGGGTCAAAATTATACGGAAAAAACACTAAACAAAAACAACAAACGCAGCAAACATGAATTAAAATCATTGCAAACGCACACAAACACACGCACAACCGCGCGCTTACACATCTATTGAAAGCACGCACCACGCAGTTAAAACTAAACAAAAAAAAGTATGTTTATAATTTAGAAACTAACAGTAAAACAAAAGTGCATGTTTTAATTTCGATAAGCCAGGGCAGGGCGCATTGCATTTCTTTGCGCGCCGCATAAGTGAAAATAAATAGAAGACAAAACACAAGCGCGCACACACTCACGCGCACATACATAATTGTAAAATGTGCGCGTGCATGTGAAACAATACATACATACAAACGCACAAGTATACCCAATGCGATAGGCAGACAGACAGAGAGAGCGAGAGCGAGAGAGTGGGAGAGAAAGAGAGCAAGCGAGAGTGTAAGTGAGCGCCAGTGAGAGAGCAGCGGCTGCACGGCAAAAATCCAAAGAGTGAAATTTTTGGAGCGCGCGCGCACGCAAACAACAAAATCAAAAGAAGAAAAAAAAAAAGACTGACTGAGATACATTTGGGTTTATATTATTTTTTGTTTAGCTACATGGATGATGAGCAAGCGCAGCAACAACAAACAACAACAACAACAGCATAGCAGAGAAGAAGCAACACTCACGCACACACACACACACACACACAGTCGTACACATGAATATGTATGTGTATGTGTAGAAGGGCAGGCATGATTATTATGTTGTGTTTTTAGTCGAATGTATCTTTTAGTCGGGCAAAGGAATACACGAATGTCGGGAGTCGAAACGTATTACGCATGAGATCTCACGGTCTTACATACCCATCAAAGAATCTCGCATGAAGAAAATATTAAAGAAAAAAAAAAACAACACAAAAAAAACTCCATAAAACGTAAATCAATAAATTTTATGCGCAAAAATATAAGCACAAGTACATCATATATATTTATGTGTGTGTGTGTGTGAAAAGAATAAAAAAATAAAAAAACAAAACTAAACGGTAAAGTTTAATATCAACAGCAAACAACAAAAACAACAACAACGATATTTTCAGCGGCTTGCATGAAGCAGCTAAAAAAGGTGTGTAGCAAAAATACAAAAAGAAAAAAACAAAAGTTAACGGAAAAACAAAAACAAAGATGGGGTTTTGCGGCGCAGAGGAACCGTTGTAAAATATTCCTGCGAAAGCAAAGCAGAAAACAAAAACAAAGCAAAAATTGGTTTTGTTTTTTGACAATTCCCAAATTCGTCGAAAATATTAATTGAGTGACAATTAAATTTGAAGATTTTTGCAATTATATATTGAGATTTTCTTCTTTTTTTGCCGTTTGTATGTATAGCTCACACACACACACACACACACACATTTACATGCATATCTACCCACCTAGAAACTTGTACATATAAATACAACCCTCATCCCTTGCCGTTTTTGCGTCTTGCACGTACTCTACACACACACACACACACACACACACACGCATACGCGCGCATATACAGCCTGTTTGTAAGTGTGCGTGTGTGTGTATACAAATGCAAAAGGACTTTAACTTCTTGGTTCATGTTGTTGTTGCTGTTTTTTTTTTTTACAACAACGTTTTTGAGACACGGCGACTGTTTCAATGGAAATGTTCCAAGGGTGACAAGGGTAGTTTCTGCACAGTGTATTTTGTCTACACGGCCCAAAAATCTAGAAGTGCATCATTTTGTAAGGCCTTGCATACATACATACAAGTTTTCACTGCTGCGGCAGAGTAGAAGAGAGTGAAGGAGTGAGAGCGAGAGAGAGAGAGGGAGAGAGACAGCAAGAGAGCGAAAGAGAGTGGGCGAGTAAGAGGGTGAGTGAGTTAATTGGAGCTGTTTCGGCGCAAAAGATTTTTTTTTTGTTTTGATTCCAGATTATTCTATGATTCTTAACCAATACAGTAAAAACTCATTAGAACGAAACTAATTATTGACAAGAAAATAATTAAATTTTATTAATACTATTAAATTTTAAATATATATTGACTAACTTCATTATGCATTTAATTTTGTTTTAGTTTTTGAAAAGTGAATGAACTAGTTCCAAGTTTAGTTCATTGGCGCATAAGTCGTCATTGTTCACAAGAACTTATTAAAAAAGTTTTAAGGCTTACCAACTCATTTCAACAAAATCTTTAGAGCAAGTTCCTACTGTGCCACTGGTTCACTGGTTCACTGGTTCACTGGCTCATTTTCAATTCAAAACGTTAACCAAATGAACTGTTTCAGTTATTTCAGTTCATAACTTAGTTCATTTAAGCTAATTCGAACTCATTTGAAGCAGTTCTTTATAGTCAGCATTCACTGTAGCAAGTTTATTGTTTTGTTTCTAATTCAACATGTTAATAAACTAAATAAACATTTGATTTAAATAATTTCTAATAAGTTCTTTTTAGCCTGTCTTTACTGTAGCAACTCCTTAATTTAATTAACTTTCAAAGGCAAAGGTGAACTGCAAAACAAGTTCTATCACAATCATTTCGTCCAGTGTAATCTCCATCTGTCGCTGCGTTTTCTTGTTGTTTCGCTTCTTCTTCTTGTTGTTGCTGTATTTTCTGTTGTTGTAAGAGGGGATGAAAGTCACTCGTCCGCCCATCCGTCCGTCCTTTTTTTTTTTTTTGGGCGTTTTGCCGCTCCATCTTGAAGATGGCAACGAGCACAACAACCAGTTTGTTTTTTTTATTTCACGGCATTCGAAGTTAACACGGAAATCGGGTGGAAATCGAGGCTTTAGGGTGTGGGAGCCTTTGGGGGTGGTTTTAGCGTTTCTATCTAGAAAGTCCTATAAATAGAAAATGTTTTCGGTGCGTAGTTTTTGGCTTTTCATTTGTTTTGTTTTGGAAATTGTTTGTGGGTCACAGAACCCTTCTGCAAGTACAGCCAGAGTCGAAGGGTGTTGCATTTACACTAGCCAACACAACAAATGCAATTTTCTCTTCACAAATTCTTAGAGAATTGAATATTTGAATTGAAGAAATTTGTTCAAATTGATCGGAAATTGTTATTTTATTTTCGAATTCGAATTCGAGTTCGAAAACTTTGTTAAGCTGTGTTGGCTATTCGAATATTTATTATTTATGAAACTTTATCATATTTACAATTTATCATAATTTACGTTTTGCTTTTCGAATTCGAATTCGAGTTCGAAAACTTTGTTAACTTGTTGGCGAATCGAATCTGAATAATTCAGAAAAACAAATCAAATTTAAAATTTTTCTATTATTTACGTTTTATTTTCGAATTCGAGTTCGAAAACTTTGTTTAACTGTGTTGGCTATTCGAATATTTATTATTTATGAAACTTTATCATATTTACAATTTATCATAATTTACGTTTTGCTGTTCGAATTCGAATTCGACTTCAAAAACTTTTTAAGGTTGGATAACTGAATATTTTCATTTAAGAAATTGAAAAGAGTTTTAAAAGTATTTTACTTACATTGCCATCTAGTCATTCGATTGCGAATTCGAAAAGTTGCTTATCCGGGGCTCTGGCTCTGGTTATGGATCTGGCTTATGTCAGCCATTTTGTATGCTTAAACGGAATCAGTGTCATAAATTGGGAAAATGCGTGCCAAATTCCAGGATGCCGCCAAGGCTATAAACTGGAAAACCATTTCCATTGCCTTTTCTCTTCTTTTTTGTTTTTGACCTGCTACCTTAAGTCTCTTCCTTGAGCCTTGTTGTGCAGCTGCTCATGCGGGTCGCTTGCATTTTCCTAAGGGATCAAGTAACAATGGCCCAAGCCAAGACGGTTTTCCGCTACCTAAGACAGGCGCTCGCACGCACACATGCAAGCAGCTGCATTCACGCATAGTGAGTGTGTGTGTGAGGGAGAGAGACAGAGGGATAGGTAGAGCCGAGTCCTGCTCATTTGGACTACTTAATGGCAGGGCATTGCCTATGCTCAACTTAGTTAGCTGCGTACTCGGCGTCTGTGAACTTCGCCTTCGCCTCGCGTTTAATTTTCCAACTTTTTTTGGCGCGTTCCAAACGCAAATCAAACAAATATTCAAATAATATCAATCATAATAATAACTGTTATACTGAACTGTTATACATACAACTGTTATACACACAACTGTTATACTGAATCAATCTCCATCCATTTAGCTTGAGAGTGTCTCGTTGACTGCCAAGGGCCACGCCTACAACGCCGTTGCCACTTATCGTAACGTGATCTCAATACAGAACAAAATCTTATGATGGAACTCTTGTCAAACAATACGGTTCCACAACAAATGGCCAACAGCAATGCGCCAAGCGCGGTCGGCGCCGTCGGTGGTGGCAGTGGCGCTGGCGTTTCCAATGCCGGCGTCGGCGTTAACGGCGGCAGCGGTAGCGGCAGCGGCAGCATCAGCAGCAATGCCAGCAACTCATCGGAACGACTGCTCGCCGGCATACTGGAATCATTTCCCGCCTGGGATCTCAATGTGGGACTTATGCCCAATGTGGGCGCAGCCAATGGGTAAGTGGAGCATACCGAATCGAACCAGTTCTAGTTCGGATGAACTAAAGTTTTCCGTAGCTCACTGAAATTGATGACAAACTTAACTTCTTTCTAGTTCATTTTGTTTAGAAGTTCAACTTCAATTATTATTCACTAGTTCTATTTGTTCAGGAGTTTAAGTAATGTGAACCGTTCATAAGCAATGCAATAAGTTTTGTTCATTGAACTAGTTTAGTAGTTCATTTAATTTACACTTATCTCGACCGAAATGGGAATAAAAAGAAATCAATTAATAGCTTCGCTCATGATCGATATTTCGTTCACTTTCGGTTCAGCGGTTTTATTAAATGATTCGCTTAAACGAACTTATTCTTAATGTAACGTTCATAACTGTTCGCATAATTGAGCAGAAAAAAGAGTAGATTTCACTAGTTCACTAGTTCATTGGCTCATTTGAATAAGCTGCTTGATTGCAGTTCATTTGCCAATGCTTGATTTCTCCTGGAACTTATTTTGAATGAAAAGTTCATTGAACTAGTTTATAGTGCATTAGATCAGTTCAAAAATGTATCAAATGAATTTATGCTGAACGACATTTTCATAATTTAAATGATGTTCACTAGTTTACTAGTTCATTTGAAGGAGCCGCTCAACATTAATTATCTAATTTTAAATTCAAATTTGGATTTTAATCGAACTGAACGAATGGAGCAGCATAAAGAGTTACTATCGTCAGCTAGTTCTTTTGCATAAGATCAATCATTCGATTGCAATCAAAGTTAATTATCGAATTTTAAATTTGAATTTGAATTTGAATCAAATTGAACGAAATGAGCAGCAAGAAAGAGTTACTATCGTTAGTTAGTTAATTTGTATAATTTATCGATTACAGTTCGATCAATCAAAGTTAATTATCGAATTTTGAATTTTAATTTGAATGTGAATTGGAGTTTGAGTTAGTATTTAAATTGAAATTGGTGACTAATCGAATCATTTCTCTCTTCGCTATGTTTAGTTCGCCGCCTCGCACAGACTTCTTTATTAACAATTTCTTGGGCGGTCTGGAAACGCATGGCGATCATTTTGGAATGGGACCGATCGGCAGTGGCGCCTCGCGCCACTCGAAAATGTCACCGGAATCGTCAAACAACTCGAGCATCAGCTGTGGCTGGTGCGAGGTGAGCGCCTCGATACGTTGCTTGGAGTGCAACGAGTTCATGTGCAACGACTGCTTGCGCGAGCATCGCAATAGTCCATTATCCTCGAATCACTCGATCGTCTCGCTGCCGACACCAATTGGCGCCTCACCCACTGGCGGCAGCTCGTCGAATGTCCAAACGCCATCGAGCAGCAACTACATCTGCGATATACACAACGAGATGTTGCGCTACGTGTGCGACTATTGTCGCAAGTTGGTTTGCCAGTTCTGCACGCTGCACGAGCACAAGGAGCACAGCTATGCCTCGATACAGAACTTTATGATTGGGTCCAAGGAGAAGCTGGATGGGGCCATCGAGAGCAGCCAGGTGGGCACACGCTGCATCAAGAGCAGCATCGACAAGGCGCTCGCTTTCATACGCCTCATCGAGCGCAATTGCAGCGAACTCAGCGATAACATACGGAAGGCATTTCGACAATTTATCATTGCCATCGAGGATCGTGAGCGATTCCTATTGGATTTCGTGGAGAAGTTGCGCCAGCGTCGCCTGGCCATACTGCACGATCAGATGGCGGGACTGAAGTCAGCTCTGGCTGGTCTCTCCGAAACCTCGGACATGCTGAGCAAAGTGGCGGACAATGCCTGCGGCATGGATCAAATCGAGTTGGCCATGAAGCTGACAAATGGCCAGCGACAGATGGAACAGTTTGCGGGCATCTACAAGGATCTGCAGCCCAAGCAGGAGGTCTTTGCCTTTGCGCCGCCCGACTACAGCCTGCTGCAGGACATACGCACACAGGGCGGCGTCATCCTAGTGGACGACAAGAATATGCCCATTGTGTCCAGCAGCAATGGCATCGTGGCGACTGCCGCGCCAGCTGCAGCGCCCACTGCGGCCAATCTTGACATGGCCTTTGGCCTGACGAGCCTGGCCAGCAGTGGCGCCTTGAATGTGGCCGCCACAACTGTGCGCCGTCCCTTGCTCAGGGACAACAGCTTCCGCATACCTTCGCCCATCATGCAGCCGGCCAGAGTGGGCAGCTCTTGTGGCATGTCGAGCGCTGCTCTGGACTGGGAATTGAATGGATTGCGCAGCTCGCCGGGTCTCCACTTCAGTGCACCGCGCACCACTCAGGCTATACCGGGCTGCATGGATCTGGTGAAGGTGCGCAATTCGAATGCACTTTCGCTGTCCTTTGCCACCGAGGGCCATGAGGATGGGCAAGTGAGTCGCCCCTGGGGCCTGTGTGTGGATAAGATGGGCCACGTGCTCGTCTCGGACAGGCGCAACAATCGCGTTCAGGTCTTCAATCCGGATGGCTCGCTCAAGTTCAAGTTCGGTCGCAAAGGTGTGGGCAATGGGGAATTCGATTTGCCGGCCGGCATCTGCGTCGATGTGGACAATCGCATCATCGTCGTCGACAAGGATAATCATCGTGTGCAGATTTTCACAGGCAGCGGCGTCTTTCTACTCAAATTTGGCAGCTATGGCAAGGAGTACGGACAGTTCCAATATCCATGGGATGTGGCTGTGAATTCGCGACGTCAGATTGTGGTCACCGACTCCAGGAATCATCGCATACAACAATTCGATTCGGAGGGGCGATTCATACGCCAAATTGTCTTCGATAATCACGGACAGACGAAGGGCATTGCCTCGCCCCGTGGTGTTTGCTATACGCCCACGGGCAACATAATCGTATCCGACTTCGATAATCATTGTCTATATCTAATCGATCCGGATATCAATGATGTAAGAACTAGACTAACTCAACCCGAACTTAACTATATATTATATATATCTTTATCTTTATCTTTAGATCTTATCTGTGAAGGGACATGAGGGCTCCGGTTTTCATGAGTTCAATCGTCCTTCGGGTCTTTGCTGCGATGACGAGGGTCGCATTATAGTCGCCGATTCTAAGAATCAACGCATACTCGTCTTTAATCAAAATCTAGACTTTATGTGGGATGTAAGTTAACTAACTAAAACTCTCTTCCACTCTCTCTCTCTTTCTCTCTATATAGATAACTAATATCTCTCTCTCTCCCACTTAGATTGAAGTGCGTCCTTCGATCAATCCCTTAATGCCACCCACATTGGATGAAAAGGATCGCACCTGCGATGTGGCTTTAATGCCAGATGGACGCATCGTCTTTCTCATCGAGCTATCGCCAGACTCCAAGGAAGGGTCTAACCCTTACAAGCGGTTTGTGCACGTATTCTAAAAACCCTTCGTCTATCAGAAGCGAAGCTAAACTATAAAAATTACTAACAAAAACAGAAACTTGACTTTAACGACACAGACGACGTTAGTTTTTTTTGGGTTTTTTTTTTTGTTTTTTAGACCATTTACAAATCCAAAAAAGAAAAAAACAAAAAAAAACTAAAAATTAAAAAAAAAAAAAACAAATATTGAAACACAAAAGAAACGGCATTAAAATTAGTAAAAATTTTTTTAGCTTAAGTGCTACAACGATTACCTCGATAAAGCTTAAGAGTTATTAAAAAAAAAAAGATTTGGTAATTTACAATATATAAATAAAATACATATATATTTAGCGAATATACCAGATAAACAAAAAATAAAAAGTATAAGAAAAAACAATTTAACTAAAGCAAAATACCAACAAAGGAAATTAGAAAGAGAGAAGCGCATAAAGTAGAATTTTTTTAGGCTAGCGAGAAACTAGATCAAAGAGAGAGAGAAATTACTAGAGAGGATAGAGTGAGAGAGGAGAGAGGAGAGAGAGAGAGTAGGAAGTCAAGAGAAAGGGGAGGATAAAAAAGAAAAAGAAGAGAGAGTGAGAGTGACAGATAGAAGAGACAAGAAGAGCAGATAGAAGAAGTATAGAACATAGAAGAAGAGTAGAAGAGAGAGGCAAAGACAAAAGAGAAGAGCAAGAAAAGGAAAGAAGACAAGCAAGAGATCAAGAGAGAGATGAGCGAGAGAGTGAGAGAAGCTCTGTGACTCTTGGTAAAGAAGAAAGAAAAGAGAGAGGGAAAAAGAAAGCAAATGAAAGGAGCATGGGAAAAAGGAATAAAGGAATAAAACAAGAGAGTGAAGAGAAAGAGAGACGAAGAAGATAAGAGCTCCATATGTGCAAGGCATATGAGAAAGAGCAGAAATATAGAGAATACAAAGAGAACAGAGAGAGAGAAAGAGAGAATAGAGATTAGCTCTCTATATACAAGTCAAGAACACAATAAGTTGTAGAATGAACTAAACTATAATTAACTGTTAGTTAGGCTGAGTTGCTGAAACAGTTATCTAACTAAGTTAAAAAGCGAGAGACAAAGAGAGAGAGAGAGAGAGGGCAAGAGAGAGCGCACACGAGAGAGAAAGATATGATCGAAGTTGTCTTTTATTAAGTTCTCTCTATAGTTTTTTTTGTTTGTTTTCCCTGACGAGTTACTCAATAATTAGTTGTTATATTTTTTAACCGACTTCTTGTTTAGTTCTATTTGCTTTGATTTTAATTGTGTCCCGGAATATATATCATATATATATTCTGTATTTTACAGATATTCGTTTATATATATATATTACAAATAATTTTCTTATAATTGAGACTGAGTAAAAGTGAGAAAGAGTATGAAATAAAAAAGAAACTTTTGTAAAAGGTATAAAAACAAAATCGATAACGATAACGATAACGATAACGATATATATGTGTATATGTAAATATATATATATATATATGTATATGTTTAGAGAAGATATAATTGTAAACCCGCTGACTTTTTTTGGTTGAACTCTTAAACGAAGACTGATTAAAAACAAAAAACGGCAATTGTAAAGCCAATTGAAACACCTTTTGAGGTGAGGCCAAAAAACAAACAAAAACTAAAACTAAAACTAAAACTAAAACAACAAACAAATATAATTGCAATGACATTTGATAAACGTAACGTAACTTAAAACATAGTTTAACATACGATATATACTAAATATATGTATATATATATATACGATATACGATTCATATGTGTATATATATATATATATATATATATGTATATAGAAACTCAGCAACAGGAAAACAAAATACAGTCATACATCAATATTTCATCAAAATTTACGAAAAAATTCATTAACATTTTAGAAACAATTCACAAAGAAATTCATAAATTACTCAAAAATAATTCATTTAAAGTTCTTCAAAAATTCATAATATCTTAAAACTATGCATTCAAAAAGTCATAAAAGTAATTAATTTAATAATATTTTAAAAACAATTTTCTTTAAAAAAAAAAAGTTATTCAAAAATGCATAAATAATTTAATAATTCACAAGAAAAATTCTTTAAAAAAATATTAAAAAGCATTAAAAAAGATTTTACCAAATTTCATCAAAAATTCATAAACAAAAATGCATTGAAAAATTATTTACATCAAAATAATGTATATGAAATTTTACAAAAAAAAAAATGCATTTAAAAATTGTAAGAATTTAACAAAATTTTAAATAAAAATTCAGAAATTATTGATAACAAAATGCATAAAATTCATTGAAAAATCTATAAACAAAATTTTGATATTTCAAAAAAAATAAATATATTTGATGAAAAACTTTATGATTCATAAAGTAATTTATAAAAAATTACATTCAAAATTGTTGAAAACTGCAAAAGTCAATTCAAAAATTTTCAAAATTTCATGAAATAAATTATAAAAAAAATATATATTTTAAAAATGACAACAAATAGTACATAAATAATAAAAAATTCATTAAAATGCATAACAAATTTGAACAAAAAATTTGACAACAAAAAATTGATCACAAAATGCATAAAAAAAATTTTTAAAATATTTTAAAATTTCATGAAAGAAATTATAAAAATATATACAAACTAACAAATAACTCATTAATATTTAATCTGAAAAAATTCATTAAAATGCATAAAATTTTTAAAGAAAACTGACAAAAAATATTACAAAATTCTTTAAAAATTTGCAAAATTTCATGAAATAAATATATTTAAAAAACATTAAAGCAAACTAAAAAATATGTGAAAAAATGAATTTAAATGCATACAAATTCTAAAGAAAAATTTGATAACATCATTTATTAGAAAATGCTTTAAAAAATTCCTTAAAAAAAATTTAAAAAATTCCAAAATAATTTAAAAAATTTCCAAAAATAATTATGTCTGAATATTCTAGAAAAAATTCAAAAAATAATTTTGAAAAATCATAAAATCCATCAAATAATTCACATTGAAATTCATAAAACAAGTTTCATATAAAATGCATAATAAAATATGGGCTTAGCTTAAACCGAGTTTAACTGACACACACACAGACACGCACACACACAGACACACACACACACACACACGCACACACACACACACGCACGCACACGCACACACACGCGCACACACACACACACACACACACAGACACAGAGACAGACACACCTACATACAAATCACTAAATATACGTTTTACATTAAAATTATGCTCATTATAATTATCATTGTCATTATTATTATTATTATTATTATTATTGTCATTATTATTATTAGTATAATTTTTGACTTGAATGTGTTCATTAGCATTTAGTAGCCGAAACTTAAAAACTAAATATCTAAAAAAAAAACAAATATCTAAAAAATCTAGCCAGGACATAGTTAAAAGAAGAAGAAGAAAAATGTATAAAAAAGATTGGGGAGGAAGAAGAGTTTGAAGCAGAGCAATATGCGCGTATTGAATACATATTTTAGGTGACATGTTCCTCGCAAGAAGTATATATGAAAAGAGTATGAAAAAACAAAAAACAAAAAACAAAATACAACAAATAATTAATTATGAAATTACACTATACTACAAGAAAACAAATACAAATACAAATACAAATACAAATACATATTACATATTACATATTACATATATAGTAGCCCAATTATGGAAAGAGTATTAAACTGATTGCCATTGCATTAGACTATGTTTTCTTAGATATATATATGAATATATCTATATCCACATAATTATGCTTAGTTTTTGCCTCAACTTTTGTATTTCTGTTTTTTTTTTTAATTTTACATTTTTTAAACGAGTTTTTTGTGCTTAAATATTAAAAACAAAAAAAAAACTCCTTCCACATTTAAAGCAACTCGCATAAAATGCGCAAAACTGACGAAAGAAAGAAAGAAAAAAACAAAGTAAAAACTTAAAATATATAAAAACTAAAAAGTAACAAATAAAATATAAAATATATATATACAATATATATGTATCGCTTAGTGAAAAGTTGATGTACTTAGTCTTAAAGCAAAAGGAAGAACGACAAGAATTTCTATGTAAAAAATTCCAGATTTTTTTTGAAAAATGCCATAAAAAATTTATTTTACAAAAATCATTAACACACACACACACACGCACGCACACTACCTTGAAGCGCCGTTCATTTATAATTTTTATTGTGATTTTTTACTGGTTTTGAAACATGAACTCACATATTTCTATATATCATATATAAGACATATGAGAAATGCCATATTTTACTAAAGGAAAAGAACAAATTTCTAGTTTGTGTGAGATTTACTTAAAAACAAATATAAAATAAAACATAAATAAGCAAATACTAAAATCATTTCAAATGAGCGACGTTTTCTAAAAGCCACAGTTTCGAAATTGTGTAAAAAAAGCAAAGAAACAAACAAAGAGAGAAACTTTTGAAGAAGTTTCGCAAGTACTACCGAATGCCATAATTCAAAATAAAAAGCATTTAAACACATTTATATAACTAAATATGATTAAAAGTAAAAAAATAAAGTAAAACTGAATACTGAACAATTTGCCAAAGGCTTAAGAATCAAAAAAACAAAACAAAACAAAACAAAACAAAAAACAAAGAAGTTATCTAAGAGAAAATCAACGTAGCATCAAGCAAACATTTAAAAATAGTTAATTAAAAAAACATTTACATACCAAAAACAAATATTTTCAATGCATATATATATATATATATACTATATATATATACTATATATATTATATAGAACCGATAATTCCCATATGCTCATATAACGAACTAAAAAGCAAAAAGAAAGAACGAATCCAAAAAACTTAAATCAGGTATTCACAGATTTTTTGTCATACATACAATATATATACTATATATATTATATATACACACACACACACACACACACACTCACACACACACACATACATAGATAAATATAGTATTTTAGTTGTAAGCGTAAAACTAAACTGAACTTAAGGCCAGATCCAATAGCTCTAATTGTGCAGATCTAACCTATTTATAAAAAGAAAACATCAATTTGGAATTCTTATATCAAAATACAATTTTGAATAAATTTTTTATACATACATGTATATTATATATATATATATATATAGATAAAGATGGATTCGGACTTAAACAAAACAAAAAAAAAAAACAAGAAAAAACGATGAAGAAGAAATTACAAAAACCCAACTACATTAAACCTAGAGAAAAGATCATATTTCCCCTTTCTTTTTTGTTTGTTCATACATCAATACACATCTACATCTAAACGTACATCTGTACATAGATACACATGCATCCATTCATACATTCATACATCATCCATACATCAATGCATAGCTGTATACATCTGTGCGTACATACATATATACATCGTCAAGACATTACTACATCAATACATACATACATTCATCATCAATGCATCACTTCATCAATACATCACAATACATTACATCATCATTACATCAATATATACAGACATACCACAACATACTCACAGACATACATCAACACATAGATGTATACATCTATACAGACATACATAAGCATTCATACAGACTTACATCTATACATACATACATCGATCCATAGATGTATTCATCTATACGTTCACACATACAGACTGACATCATTACATACCCACATACATCAATACATACCCACATACATCACCACATACACACATACATCAACACACAGATGTATACATCTCTATGCTCATACATTCATACATCCATACATCCATCATACATCCAATCCATGCATACATTTGCCATATATGAAAATATATGTACATCATCTCAACATCAATGCATATGTACATAATGCATACATCACACCATCTCTACATTACATACGTACATACACACATTCAGCCACTACACATCGAGACATCTATGTATACATCATCTATACATGACATACATTCATCTCTACATCTTTACATCTTTACATCTTTATACATATTGTAATAATTATGGAGCAATTGAGTACAAAACGAGTACAAATTTAATTTTTAAGCATGATTTAACAAAAAACAAAAAAAATTAACAAAAAACTTGAAAAAAAATATAAAAAAATTATAAAAAAAACTTAAATATATATATTATATATATATATAAATATATATATACAGCCAGCTACTGGTTTCGCATAAAAGTAAAACATAGTTATAAAGAATGCTACATATAGAGTTACAACTAGCTACACACATATACTATATATATATATATATATATATATATATATATGTATATGTATATATATATATATATATATGTATATATATATATATATATATATATATATATATATATATATGTATAAACTAAAGAAAAAAACATACATAACGAATTACGAATACTCTACATATATATATATATACATATATATATATATATATATATATATATATATAAAATGAATGAAATTTACCAAATGGAAACAACCAAAATACAAGAAAATTCTCCTCTCTCGATATGATTTCCCTGCTACACACACACAAACAAACACATTCTATATATATAGACATACATATATATATATATATATATTTATCAGTTCTACATAGCAGCATGATGTATTAGATACACAAAAGAGTATTACATAACATACATATTACATATATGCATACATACATACATACATACATAAGTACATCAAATTATTAAAAAAAAAAACAAAAAAAATAACGAGTTGCAGTTAAAAAATTGTAATTGTGTAATAATGTGTGAAAAGCAACAAAAAACAACAAAAAAAATACTACAATTGTAATTTTTCTATATATACATACATATATGTATATGCATATATATATATATATATATATATATATATATATATATACCAAATATATATATATATATACATATATATATACATATATATATAGATGTGGAACAAGAATAAGAGTATATTTTATACGATAAACAAATTTTATAACATATTTAAATAATAAATTATACACTAATAAAAATAATAAAAAAAAGGCTTAAAGTGTTTTTCATTTAAAATTTAAATATATATATTATATTTATATAATAAAAACTTTCATCTTAAATATTTAATATATTTTGCCAAGCTAAAACTATTTTATGCTGCGCCTCAGCGTATGCTACAAAAAAACTACTAACATTTTTCAGCTTAACTTAAATAATTATAAATTACTTAATTATTTATAATTATTATTAAAATACAACTTTTTGCATTTAGCAATTATTTAATATTTATAAAAAATTTTATAGGAATTTTTAAACAATATTTAATAGAAGTAAAAATATAGCTGGCACTGGAGATTGCGAATAAAACATATTAAGTCTTCATTGATATGTTTTCTGCTTTGAATAGCTCCTAGAACGTGCGAGGTGTGCTTCAAAAATTGATGCGTAATATTATTAATTGATTTCTTGGAGTGTCTGAGGCAAACTTGATCTATGTGTGTTAACTGAATGATATATGGTCATATGTCCTTACTCTTATACTGCAGAACTCTTATACTGCTCTGCTTTTACAGTCCTAACCTCTTATACTTCGAAGCTCTTATACTGCTCAATTCATATACTCTTTTGCTCTTATACTACCATACTCAATTTACAACTGAAACTCTTATACTCTTAAAATCTAATACTCTTCTATACCTAAACTCTTATACTCCAATACTGTTATACTCCCATACTCAATATGCTACTAAAACTCTTATACTCTTCAAAGCTAATACTCTTCTATTCCTAAACTCTTATACTCTTCAAATATAATACTCTTCTATACCTAAACTCTTATACTCCAATACTGTTATACTCCTATACTCAATATACAACTGAAACTCGTATACTCTTCAAATCTAATACTCTTCTATACCTAAACTCTTATACTCCAATACTGTTATACTCCCATACTCAATATACAACTGAAACTCTTATACTCTTCAAATCTAATACTCTTCGAAACCTAAACTCGTGTACTCTTCAAAGCTAATACTCTTCTACACTTAAACTCTTATACTCCAACACTGTTATACTCTAAATATATAATACGCCTAATTTCGTAAGCTCTTTTGCTTTTTGCGGATCTTCGCAGTGTTCAGGGTATCTCCTAGTCGAGCATATCTCGACTAGAGCACTCTTACTTGTTTACTCCTAAAGGCCCTTTGCTTATATACACTTTTAGGCCTCAGCTCTATTAGACTCATACTCTCAAGTATAAAGGCTTGGGAGTATAATAGTATTTGAGTATAAGAAGTAGAAGTATATAAGTGTATGAGTGCTACGATATATAAGAGTTCTTAACTGCTATACTCTTATGCTCCTCAATTCTTATATTCGAATAGTCTTATACACTTAAAACTTAATACTTCCATACACTTTTATTTGTATGCTTCTAAAATCTGAGCGTCTAACAACTTGTTTTAAAGTTAGCCTCAAAAATATATATATATGAATATTTTTTTTAAATTTTTTATTATTATTTTTTATAGAGTATATAGAGTCGTAAGTACTCCATTTGTTAGCGCATTTTGTTGCCTCCATTTGGTTAGTTTTATTTATTTGCTTTTTTCGCTCTCTCGCATTGAAGCAATTGGCATCGCGTGACTTTTAGGCCAAATTAACGTATGTGAAGTGACTAAATATAAACTTATATATATATGTTTATATATATACATATATATATATATATATTCAACTTATATATATATCTAAACATTGCACAATTGACAGATCTCAACAAAATAATTATAGTGTAATTTGATGTAGATAAACTACTTCAAACGTCTCGCAGTTGATCTTCAAGATTTTCATGGTCAGGGTTGATGCTGCTTTGGGTAAAAGAAAAACAAAACAAAAGTAAAAAAAAAGGAAAAATAAATAAATTTAAATGTTTTTCAATAACCAGTTGCGCCGCGCCGCCTCGCTTCGCTCAGCTGTGGCTAAAAAGTAAACAAAAATCGATCTTTGACTCGTTTTTGAGTGGAGGAGGAGGAGCAGAGCTCAATTAGCAGCAACCTTTGCTGCTGGGCGGCTGTATACATACCCTGTAATTAAAGGAAAGGAAAGAAAGGAAGCTTGTGAAGATAGTAAGAGCTGCTAGGGTATAAGAGCTGTCAAAATAGTTAGGGTATATGGAACATTTTGCGTAACCTTTATATTTCCTGTAGCTTTGTATCTTCAGACTTAATTTGAAATATTTTAGACTTACTATATGTTTCAATCAAAATTATTTTTAAACTATTTTTTAATTTTTTGAACTGTTTGTTAGGGTATTTACACTTCGTTCCAATAAAAATTTCAAAATAATTTAGGTTCCATTAAAATTGTTTTTAAAATTTGAGAGTTTTTGTTTAAGTTTCTTCAGAAACTGTGCTTAGAGTAGATTTTGCTAGGGTATTTAAAAGTCCTTCTAATAAAGATTTTAAAATAATTAAGATTCTATTAAAACTTAAATAAATTTGAAGATTTTTGCTTAAGTTTTATTCAGCAACTGTGTTGAAAGTAGATTTTGCTAGGGTATTTAGAAGTCGTGCTGTTAAAAATGTATATATATTTTTTTTGTTATTAATATTTAAGTTACACTCATTTTGCATAGTTTTCTAACTGTTTTTGCTATACAACTTTATTACAGGGTATTTGAACTGCGATCAAGCAAATCATCTTTGAATATTTTAAAATATTTTTTATGAATTAAATAATGCGCAAAGTTTGTTTATATTTGAAACAACAAAAGCGCATGAGACGGGTCATCAATCAAGCACATTGGAGTTTGGTTTGTTCGTAGAATCTATTATATATAGATATATCTATATAGTTATATATACATATATACATATATATATAAATATTTTTGAAATATTTCCCTAAAAATCAAGTTTTGTTGGTTTCAAAATCAGCTGGTTTACCAATTATAGCAAATGGAAGTGAAATAACGATGCGAAACAATGTTGTTTGACCAATCCAGTGCGCCAACAAATAAACAAGTGAAAGGTGGGATTAGGACTGACTAAGAGATACCCTAGGACTTAAGCAAAGCTGTCATTATATATTATATAATATGAACTATGCTATGCTATGCTATAGTATGGTATATGTAAAATATACCAAAAGCATGTCAAATATACCAAATCTGTGAAGTGTGCTATGTTAAATGAGTTATTTTGGTATTTCCTTAGGCTTGAGTTTATGTATTCAATAAAAGAACTATGTAAAGTCAAAATATGCCTTAGGAGAAGTTACTTATCAAATTTGGTAACTCTAACATTTCTAGTTCTCGAGTTATGCGCAAAAAACCACATGTGAAAATCGAGATTTATTGATATTATGGAAATGGGAAATGATATATACAGCGTATAAAGCACCTGAATATATATATCTAATTTCAAGTTGCTAGCTTTTGTAGTATTCGAGTTAAATGAGTTCAAAGAGAAGCAATTGAAGGAGCAGTGGGATGAATATAGATATAAAAATGTAGATAGATAGAAGAACAGATGCAGAGGTAAACGAGTAAATAGACAGAGAAACAGAGGTTGAAGTAAGAGACAGGCAGACAGAGAGGTTGATAGATGGACATAAAGATAGATAGATAGATGGATGAAGGTCAAATTATTAAGTCAGCTCAAGTTTATATATCTGATCTAACACACCTTTGCACAACAACCAATATTTTCACTGGGTATACGAACAAAAATTGATTGAAAAGTGAGCAAACGCCAAGCCTAAATCAAAGCGCCAGCTTCGCCCCGCCAGCCAAATTGAAGGCTCAGACGTGTTTTGAGCGTTGCAACGATTGAAGCTATACGAAAAGTGTAACTCAATATATTTGGCTATATGTAGAGTGCGTATATATCGCATATATATCGTAGATCGGATATCATTTAAGTAACATCGTCGTCTAAGTACATTTTGCTCTTCAGTTTCAATTTCAGTTCGAATTAGCCAAAAGATTTGAAATTTGAAATTTCGTCAGAGCTGGACGACAGGTTGTGCATACGAAATCGAAGAAGTGGAGGCGACTTTTGTTTGTAATTAAAGCAAAACTCGTAATCCAGCGGACAGCGCGAAATACTGAACGGCAGGCCACGCGCTTGGAGCTCGCAGCTCGCAGCTCCGAGCTCAGTGCACAATTGGCGATTGGCTACATTAGCCGGTGCGACGCGACGCGACGCGATAAGTGTTTCATAAAAGGTTTCTAAACCAAATATATACGCAAATAAACACAAAGTTCGAGTGCCTAGATTACAGCAAGAGATTGCTGTGGATGTTTGAGTTAAAATTTTAAAACAAATTTAATTAAAAGAAGAAGAAGAAGAAGAAGGAAAAAAATAATATTTTAAATTTAAATTTCTTTAAAAAAAAAATATAAAAATATTTAAAATGTAAATATAATATAAAAGCATATTAAATGAAACTATAACTGTGCTCTAGTTGTGTGTGCCTCAACTCTAGATACCCTACAATTAACCATAAAGTGAAATACATTAGTGGAAGTCTTATACAACATTTCCATATGCTAAAAGAACTGAAGTTTATTTACGATTTTAGTGGATTGCATGGAAATGGAACAACTTATCGATTATTTATAAATAAACTTGAAGTGCGCGTGCTATAGCTATAGCTAAGCCTAAAGGACGTATAAGAAGGACCTACTCCTTAGCATACTCTTATACGCCTATAGTTCAATGTGCTTATACCAAGCCAATAGTGTTTATACTCTTCCACTCTTATACTCTTATACATTTGTGGTCTTATACTCTTAATTTCTTCTACCCTTGCAATATTATACTCGTATTTGAATATTCGTATAAGAATACTCTTTTGCTCATACTCTAGTATTCTTATACTCTTCTG
The DNA here is from genome assembly GCA_035045365.1 of Drosophila leonis. NCBI lineage: Eukaryota > Metazoa > Arthropoda > Insecta > Diptera > Drosophilidae > Drosophila > Drosophila leonis. The sequence goes on from JAWNPC010000485.1 coordinate 931,877, forward strand.
CTCATACTCTAATATTCTTATACACTTATGCTCATCCTCTTTTACTCGTATACGCTGATAATTTTAGACTCTTGTACTCTTATACTGTTGGTCTCCTTTCCTATTAAGCTATTAAACTTAAAAAGTAAGACTCTTATAATACTATCCTCATAGTCTGAAACTCTTCTATTCGTATACACTTATACTCTTTTATGCTTTTGCTCTTACACTCTTGTATTCTTATACTCTTCAAGCCTCATCTTTTGGAAATCGTCTACTATTTAACTATTATACGCCTATACTCTTGTTCTCTTATACTCTTATACTTTAGTAATCTTATACGGTTTTATTTTTGTAGTCTTCTATTCTTAGTCTCTTATGCTCCTATACTATTTGCACTCACTATCTTATACTGTTTTACTCTTATACTACTATTACTCCTTAACTCTTATACTCTGACATACGGAGACACAGCTAAGCCGACTCGGTTGTTGCCTTTGATCTGAGAATATATATATGTACATATGTATACATTTGCTCTGAGCTCATTTTCAATGGAATGCAAAACACTTATACTAACATATGTCAAACGTCAACTGTCATAAACTTAATGTTCAGCTGATTTGAATATATTAAAAGTATATTAAAAATATATTAAAAATATATTAAAAAATATATTAAAAGTATATATTAAAAGTATATTAAAAAAATATACTAAAAAAATATATTAAAAAATATTTAAAACAATATTTAAAAATATATTAAAAATATATCAAAAAATTAAAAAAAATATTTTAAAATATATTAAAAAATATATTATAAATATATAAAAACTTAATATGCTCTCTCAATGTTTGTCTGCCACTGGCCTTGAACCCGCGTCCGCCCATTCGTCTGCCAGCCTAGTGCCTTGCCTTAGAGCCAACATCGTTCTAAGTCCGCTTGTGGCTTAACGTCTTAATTTAAAGTGCAATTGATGCAAATTCGTTTTAATTATGCATTTCAATTAAAAACGAATTTTACCTGTATACATAGGTAATTACATATCTAGATAAATATGACCTAACTAACTAATTGAATGCTGTAAGCAGCTCGGATGAAAGCGAAAACAACATTTGACTGAGCTGCAAACTGGTAATTAAGTATTATTGAATCGAATCGATTCGAATCGAGTCGAGTCGAGTCGAGGCGCTGTAAACGTGATCCAGTGTCGACGACCCACAATGTCGCACTGGGAACGAGTGGAAAAGCGACGTGTAATGCATAAATATGCATAAGTAATCTATAGAGGCGAGGGTAGCTAGAAAAGTTGTCGCACATAGAAAGTAGTTGCAGTAGATCAAAGGAAGACGAATATGTAAAGTGCTCAAACTACCCTTTATTAGTTATTAAATATAATGCATTTCATAGGCCTATGCGAGGGCAGTCTGACAATTTTACAATCTCGAAAATGTATAAGAAAATACCAAAATACAATTTTATTTAGTTAAATGTGATTATTTTTTTACGAACTCACAACTTGTTTAGACCACCCTCGTTTATATACAAAATATATAAACATAATTTTTAAAAATACTTGTTTTAAATTTAAAAATTAAAAGAATAAAAAACAAGTAAATAAGATAAAATACAAAATTAATATATTTAAATTTGAAAAACTTCTCAAACTACTCTCGCACATATTTACATACATTTTGCAACAGAATATGAAAAGCAAAGATCATAGCAATAGCAGTGAAAATGATATAAAATTGATAAATACGAAAACTTTTCTAGCTACCCTCGCACATGCATGTGTACACATGCATGCACACCTGTATCTGATGCAATAGGCATACGTTTAAAATGGGCTGTGACCATGAAACTATTTACGTTGGGGTGTTAACTTAGCCCATATAAGGTCAAGTGCATTTGTCCAAGTTGCTGTGGAGGCTTTGGCCCACGGATCGAGTGGCGATAAATTCAATTAATTAAATGTGTTAATTGTTCTCTGCGCAAAAAAGAAAGAAAATGGCACTGCCAAGGGACAATTATGCAATGAATAATGCAGAGAGATTTGAAAACATCTGCTGATGGGTTTGGCCAGGTGGTAAAAATTACAGATTTAATTGAGTGAAGTTGGCTTAAAAGTTAAAACTGATTTAAATTGTAATAATAAAATAAATAAGTAGATAAATTGGGAAATATATTAAAAATATTAATTTAATAAAAATTTAAAAAAAGTAAAAATGTCCACAATAAATTAAGAATTATTTGAATAAAATATTATATGCAAAAAATAAATATATATAAACAAATATTGAACAATATATAGACAACATGAATTCCCAAAAAGAAGCAACTCCACAAATTTATGTGAATAACTCAACAATAGGTAAGACTTTAAATAATCCTAGAAATTCTTAAAATTAAAAAAAAATCTCATTTTTCATGTTAAATGCAGACGATGGCACGACTATCATTAATATTGGTAAGTAGAGGTCAATGTTAATGCAGCTGGATTTGTCACCTCATGCTGACTGTTTGGTTTGCCCACAAATCCCGCATCATCATTAGTGGGCACATATTAAATATATAAGTTTTGAATAGTGCAGCTGTACGCCTTGTAGGTTGTAGGTCTGTTATGACAAGTGTTCATATGCCCTGCGGCTAATCGCTTTAAAACATTTGTTCATTTATATAGAATTTCAACTGATTGTGAGCAAGATTAGACGCAGGTTTATCGGCAAATAAATGGAAAACTGATAAGCTTAGTATAGCAAGCAGCAAGTTGCGATTGTATATTGGTTTCAGTAGTGCACGGCATTCATGCTGCTACACTTGTTCAGCTGAGGTAACAGTTATTCATAAATAAGTTCAATTAGCTAAATACTAAAAAGTAACGTCTTTTATGTAGACTACATTTGAAATTTGATAAGTTTTTGCATTATCGATAACAAGCCAAAGGCATTTATCGCCTTTTGGCACGCAATAATCGTATTCGATACCATCGCTTGCGTGCGTTCATTTCGAACAGCTGTTTTGCGTTCACTCAGCGGTGTCCGATTCGTGTTTTGTTAACATTTGGTGTTAAGCTAGTTTGGCATGCGGTGTTTGATTTTCGAAACGGGTTTAAGAACTGAATACAATTAAAAGCAGCCCGCAGCTCTCAGGCTCGCACAGCGGCTGTCGCTTAGTCAACTGCTCGCCATTTCAATTTCAATCTTCTCGTCGTCGCGAACGTCGTCGGTTGTGCTTTTTTCCGGTGTGTGCGTTATCTCTCTCTCTTTCTCTCTCTCTCTGTGTGTGTGTGTACATACATACATATATAAAGTTTTTTTTGTCAATTAATTGCTTGTTTTAACGCCCCATTGCCACAGCTGCTGCGTTTAAGTCTCCTTTCAGCAGCACAGTAAAAAGTAATATAAATATGAATAAGTGAATGTGCAAGTCAGCTCCACCAGTGGAACGAAGTGTAAACAAACTTTTTCTAATTCTTGGTTGTGTGTGTGTGTGTGTGTTTCTTCTTTTATTCCGCAGAAGCAGAAACAACAGAAAGCGAAAACAACGCCGCGCCCGCTACCCCTCCCGTTAACGCTGCTGCACAGGCTGATATAATGGCAAATTTCGATGATGTGAGTGTTGCCGAGTTGCACATAAACAAAAGTTACTTAATGTAGTAGATGCCGCATGCAATTTAATGCGAGCACTAAAACAACAACAATAACAACAAAGACAATCACAATCGAAACAAGGAGAGCAATAATAATAACAATAATAACAACAACAACAATTATTAACGTACATTTGCGCACGTAACATACATTAAGCCTTCTTTTCGTTTGATTTTATTTGATTTTGTTCGTTTATTTTTCGTTTTCAATTTCGTTTTTCGTTATCTTCCTATATACGTGCATATTTGTGCTTGTGTGCGTGTATGTGTGTGTGTGTGTGTGTGTCTGTTGCACGACCTGATCATTGCGAATGTGAAAAACCACCACCACTACTACAACAACTACAACAATTGCGATGGACAACGAGCAGACATTGCAGCGCGCTCGTCTCGCATTCGCCAGCGGCAAGACAAGGAACGTAAGCTTTCGGTAAGTAACTGTAATCAAAGCCCAAAGCAACGGTTTTTAGTTAGTACATGTAGTTAAGCAGGTCATCAGCTTTTGCGTTATGGCTGCTCATGTAATGTAAAATACAATAACAACAACTGTTGCAGCTGCTTGTGGCGGTCTCTTTAACAAAACAAAAAAGAAGTAACACAATAATAATGATTACTACATACAACTATGTGTATGTATGTATGTATGTATGTTTGTGTTTGTATGTGTGCAGTTGAGATTAACAAGCGAACACGCACACCCATACAGATAGTTGCTATGGCCTGTATCTTTAGATCACAGTACAAAGAAATGAGCTTTTGAACTCGTTCACTTGAACTTTGTGTTTGTGTGATGTCTGAGGCGTTTTGCTCTGATAAGAAATGTAGATAACTATTTATATAGCACAACTGAAATCTCTAGAAAACTGTGTGTGTGTACATATACAACTAGAATGTAGTTAGGGTTCGATTTGGCAATACCCTGTAGCATTTCGTAAGTAATCTTTTATATCAAATTTGTTTGTCCATAATTGAAATGTGCTAAATAAAAAACTGTTGCTAGATATGAGTATTTATTGACATTGAGCAAGTTGTGTGAATTATCGATATTTCGCCAATTTGCCAAAAATTGCGATGTGCTAAAAAGAAGCTGGTGTTGAAATATAAAGTGTTTATCGATGTTGAGCAAGGTCTATCGCATGTGCTATCGATAACTTGAAGTTGTAAAGGAGCTGTGATTGACTATTGGAGCAGTTTGAAGAATTCATGAACCCATTTTAATATTAACTTCCCCTTGCAAAATTATAGGGTATTGTTAGCAAATGAAACAACTTTGTCTGTCATGCTGACATTTCAACATATTCAAAACTTGTTCCATGTTGTTTTTTGACTACATTTGGTACAATGGGCACATACATACATATGTATGTATATTTAGTACATTGACTCGAAATGGCAGAGTATTCAACAGTATTTCCAATCATTACTTGCATATTTATTATTTTGACCTTTTCCTTAATTAGTACATTTGAATAGGTGCATATATTTAGAACATTTGAATGGGTGCCTATATATTTAGTACGTCATCAGTAGGTACATACATGTATATAGCCATATTTAGTACATCTTCAATGGGTAGATTTGTCTCTATTGTATTAGTACTGCTTCAATAGGTACATCGAGTCCAATTTGCATTGTAATTACACTTTAAAAACACTTTTCCAAACACCTTCTGATCTTTGGCTTGTTCTTATTTTTAGTACATATGGTAAGGGCTTTTACCTTTGTTTACATAAATTTACACAGCAATGCTAAGCAGGTGACGATCTTTGCTCCACTCTCTTTTATTGTTTTGGCATGCATTCATTCAAGCAACAATTTAGAACAGCTCATATCACGAGCCTAATAGCCTGTACCATTTAGACACGTTATTAGGCTTTAGATATGTATGTTTGTATATATATGAATAGACAAATTTTGGATATGTTAATAAACAACAAATGATGTGTCCATATATGTATAGTATATATATATATATATATGTATATATTGCTGTTTTTTTCGTGGCAAAAAGTGTGAAACGGAAGTGCGGACGTTCGTCTGTGGCCCCCCTCGTCAAGGTCGATAGCCATTTAATTTCATGATCTTTTTCTTGTTCAAACAAATGGTGAGGAAACGTGTCCGAGAATTCTGCGTTTGGCTTTGTTTTTTTTTCTTTTCATTTCTGCCTTGCCTCTTCTACTTCTGCATAGAAATATCTAAGCTTAAATACATATTTAGATATATAGATACAGATATATATAGACATATTTGTATATATCAGTTTGCTTTAAGGCATTGGCCAGGTATTCAATATAGTGAATATCACAGTTTGTGCCACATCATGCCTCTATAATTGCTTCATTGATATGCACAGCAATCATAAATGTATGTATATATGGCTATATATTATATGTATATATATAAATATATATATATTTATGTATTTATAATTATTTGCTAACATCAAATGGAACTTCGGAACTTGCTGTACAAGTGCAAGATACAATTGCACCCAAACTTGACCCTGATTAGGCATTCAGTTAATCTTATGTGTATATATAGATATATAATATAAATTTATATAGGGATATATATATATATATATAATATATATATATATATATATGACGTATGCATGTTCTGTTTGACTTATGGATTATAAATATTGTGTTTAATCAAACTGAAACTTTGAACTTATTTTGCAATGCTAGGAAACTTATTTATATTTATATATATACGATCATTATTAATTATATATATACATACATATATGTACGATCATTATTATAATAAATTGATATTTTAGTTCTAGTTACCTACCATATATATTCAGATATATCTATATACATATGTATATAATATAAACTAAAAATTATCAAAAATAAATTAAAAATGCTTGCAGAATCTAGTTTTTTGTGTGTCTTCCCGTTGTTTGTCTGTAAGTAAAGCAAATATCTAGCTGCTTTAGGTAATATCTAGGTTTACACATTATTAGCATAGGTATAAATTATAGATATCTGAGAAATTCACTTCACACTGAAGGCAAGAGCTGGCGTAGGTCTACACACACATCTCTGATAGTTCGACAATCAACTCAAAAGTGTCCATTGCTGTATTAAGAGACTCTTCTGCCAGAACTCTGGACATGTTTAGTTCTCTCTGTGTATGAGTTGATTACGAACATTGTCATTGTGCGTTCTTCTTCATTCGAATGCTTAGCACATTCTACTGAAATCTTTGTACAGTCGAGTCCCGATAATTCGAAATGGCAAGGGGATCAGTTTTTTTTCGATTTACACAGAAATTCAAATTATCGAGACTCGACTGTAACGAATTTTTTTCAAACGGATAGAATTTTTTTCGATTTATCGCGATTTTTGATTTAGCGGGGTACAAATTATAGAGACTCGACTGTATTATGAAAGTGTTGTGGTTCGATGTGGCTGCCCATAGTTAACCTGAGGAAGTTATGCTGAAGACGCAGCAGATTGAAAACTAAAAGGAAATATTTTTAGATCTAGTAGCCGACTAAGTGTTACGTTAAGTGTACGTTAAGCTTGCTCCACAGATTCGAAATATATTTAAAATATATATATAATTATATTTATATTAGTTTAACTAATGGGAAGTAAACCTTACCAAACTCTTTGAGCTGAAATTAGCAACTTTTTGCAGTTGAAGCAATGCTGCAAATAAGGCTATAAATTAGTTAGTTAGTTGGAAAAGGTAAATTTTTAAATAAATTTCGCTGTTTTTCAATGCCTTTAAATTCATTTATATTCAAATATATATATTTATATATATTTTTAAATATTGATATATATTTTTCACATTATTGATATATAATATTTATTAATTATTCACAATATATAGAATAAATATATATTATTGATGTAATTAAATATTTCTCTATATTTCTAACTTCATTTCTTATGCCTGACAACTGCTTAGACTCACCTCGTTTACATATTATATAATGTAGAACTTGATAAAGAAATATATGTGGCTAGCCTTTAAATTCTTCTTCTTTTTTAGATCAACTATGAGTGCTGCAGCAGGCTAACCAGTTTAACAGTTCTAACTAGATATTTAGATATAGTCGCATATACATATATACACACATATATATTCATATATTGGTCAGCTAGCAGCTGATATCGTTGTTTGCGTTGCATCATATACAAGTTGTCGAATCATGTTGTTGAAAGACTTTGCATAAATTGATTAACAAATTATAAAGATTATTGAGTTTTAGCTTTGACCTTGAGCACATTGATTGGCAGTACTTGATATTGTTATTGTTATTGTCATAGCTATTGCTCTTGCTCTTGCTCTTGCTCTTGATATGGCTTTTGCTATTGTTGTTGTTGCTTAATAAACATCGCATGCAAGTTTAATTGATCGCAGGTTTTACGATATTATAGATCAAAGAGCGCACGAGCTGTTATTAGTTTTGCTAATTCCATATAATTAGTGCCTGAAACAACTTTCGAGCAAACAAGTTCTGTAAATAACAATCTCTATACCCTGTAAACTATGTAGCTATAGCTATAAAAAAAGGCCAATTAAAAAGCTAGATTTGTTGCATAAATAAACGAGCTTTCAAAGTGGTTTGACCTAATGGTATACCCTGTAAAAAGCAAAGCGAAGTTGATGCAGACGAGAAGCTCTATGAATGTTTCTATATTGCTATGCCCTATATAGAAAACATGCCAAAAAGTGGCTGCATGCCATTTCAATACCCTGTAATTATACATTTTGTAGTTATAAAAAATACATTTGAATGACAGCTGCTCAAGCATATGCAAAATTAAAGTAAAGTTAATCAAAACAAATATTTGGTTAATTTTATCTATTAGTCGCGCATACCCACACTTGATATACTACACAAGCAATTGAAATAAATTCCAATTAGAACTCTAGACTTTTATTAATCAGAACAATTTGAGAGTTTGTTAAAGTTATTTAGTTGTCAACAGGGTATCTACTAGTCTAGCATATGCAATCTTAATTTAGCATTCATTTAACTAACAACTTATCAATTAATCTACCGCCAATTAGACGCAAACAATTGGAAAACTTGCTGCGCTGCTATGAGGAGCATGAGAACGAGATTATCAGCGCCCTGGAGGCGGATCTGCGACGACCCAAACAGGAAAGTTTGATCGTCGAAACGGAGTTCATGAAGAACGACATCAAGCACATACTCTATCACCTGGACGATTGGGTTAAGCCAGAGAAGGTGCGTATTTGCAAATAAAAATAATATTTATTAAAAATAAAATATTTAACAAAAAAATATTTAAAAAAAAAATATTTAAAAAAATAAAATAAAATAATTTTTGAATAGAAAAATACATGTTTAATAAAGAAACTCAATTTATTCAAATAATTAAAAAACATTATTTTATAAAAAAAAAATATTCTCTTTAACAAAAGTGCATATTATGAAAATAAAATTAAAATAAATATATAATAATAATAAAAATGAATTATAAAAAATAATAATATAATAACAAATCTAATAATATATTTATATATTAAAATTATTTATTATAAAAAATATATTTTATAACAATACAATTTTTAAATTAAAAAAAGAAAATTATTAATTAATAACAAAAATTTTTATAAAAAAAAATATATTTAAAAAAAAAGTTTTTGATAAAAAAAAATATATTTATGCTCTAAAATATATTTTAATAGAATATATATACATATTATAAGCTAAATGAAAACTTTTAAATTAACTGTTTTATTTTGTATTTGTAGCCAGAAAAATCGTTTGTCAACATGCTGGATGATGTGCAGATCTACAATGATCCGTTTGGAGTTGTCCTGGTGATTGGCGCCTGGAACTATCCGCTGCAGCTGCTGCTGGTGCCCGTCGCAGCTGCCATTGCAGCTGGCAATTGTGTGATCCTCAAGCCAAGCGAAATTGCGGGCAATTGTGCTAAGTTCATAGCTGAGACGCTACCCAAATATCTGGATAATGTGCGTGAGAGAGAGAGAACTGGAGAATCTAAGCTTATAAGTTAACTAACTTAGTATTGGAATATTAAACTCTATAGAAGAAGTTAGGCATTTAGATAAGTGAACAAAGGTCATGTTCGCACTCCTATCACTTGCTAGTCGTGTCTTAACTGAAGGCCTGTTAAATAGTTTTGTTATAATGCCATTATATAAAATATGTAAATGTATAAGTCGAGTATTTTATAATGTAAAATATGTATAGGATTGTTACGCTGTTAAGCTCCACTGATGTGTTATCTAACTGGTTTAGATATGCATAAGTTAGTCGAGATTCTAAGCCTCTATAGGATGTGATTTGTTGCCCTTGAGGCGTAGTTAATCAGACATGTTAATAACGAATCTACGAATCTGTTCCGATTCGAATGACTGAATTCAAACACTTGTCTAATGTATGAATGTAGTATCATCTTACCTAAAAGGCTGAAAGTCAATAGTTTCTTAGTCACTTATATTGCAGTATTTATAATTGGATAGATTAGTCTCGTATAGATTAGTCTATTCAGATTGTAAACCTCAATGGGATAGACGTAAGACCTAATAGAGAATAGATGTCTAACTAGCTTAGACTTTTTGAATCTCGTTTTCCAATCTGATCTAAGCTTAAGACTTACTTTGACTTAAGATTTATAGTTTGTAAATTGATAAATCATGTGACTCATATTGTCAAATCTATTTTTATAGGATTGCTATCCCGTCGTCTGTGGTGGACCGAGTGAAACGGCTGAGCTTCTGAATCAACGTTTCGATTATATTTTCTACACGGGCAGCACGCGCGTAGGCAAAATCGTGCATGCCGCTGCCAATAAGCATTTAACGCCAACCACTTTGGAGCTGGGTGGCAAGAGGTTCGTTAAATCTATAATATAGAATTCTATTCAGTCAAAAGCTCGTTAACGAACTCAACTTCTCATTTGGCAGTCCCTGCTACATAGACAAATCGGTTGAGCTGCGCACAGCTGTGAAGCGCATCTTATGGGGCAAGCTAATCAATTGTGGGCAAACGTGCATCGCGCCCGATTACATACTCTGCTCCAAGGAAATGGAGCAGAAATTCATTGTGGAAGCCAAGGAGGTGCTCAAGGAGTGGTACGGCGACAACATACAGAGCAGTCCCGATCTGAGTCGCGTCATCAATCTAAATAATTTCCAGTAAATTGAAATATATATATAGAGAGAGAATTCCCTATATGAATAATAAATACCCTTTCATTGCAGACGTCTGTTGGGTCTGATGAAAGCCGGACGCATTGCAGTGGGCGGCAAATTCGATGCCAGCGAGCGTTATATAGAGCCCACAATTCTGGTTGATGTGAAGCCCAATGATCCCGTCATGGAGGAGGAAATCTTTGGTCCCATCTTGCCCATCTTCACTGTAGAGAATGCCTACGATGCAATCAAGTTCATCAATGCCAGGTAAGACTGTCGGTGCGTCCAGCTGAATGTGAATTTCATTTTGTCATTTGTTCTTTGCATTTGTCACACACGAATTTTGATTGGTTTCGATTCTATATATAATCTTATTTCTATATCTGTTAAATCAATTGAAAAAAACACAAAACAAAACCAAAATATTAGAGAAAATCCGCTCGTCATGTATATTTTCACGTCGGAGAATGAGGTACTCGATCTATTTGTCAACGGCACACAATCGGGCGGAATGTGCGTGAACGATACGATCATGCATTATGCCGGTAAGATCCAAGATCCCATATCAAAGCTGGCTGCAATTGCGCAATTTGAATTTTATGGCTGCGGTTACTCGTATATGTATATATATTATATATGTATATAAGGATAAGGATAAGGATATTACGATGCTAGCAGCCCTTAACTTAACTTAACTCAACTTCCAACTAAGCGCTAGTTCCGTTCTCTCTGCTATCAACAATTGTCTATTAAGGTTGCGGTTGCCCCTCGCCCTTCACTCTGTCGCCCCCTTTAATGCCTGTCTGCTCGGTTTATTTGTTTTTTAAGATTTTGTAAATAGTTAAAAAAAAATCTGGTGACGGTTTTTTGTTTTTAAAATTGTTTTTATTTAAATTGTGAATATTCTTAAAATTGTTTCTTAGCGTTGTGTGTTCCCTTTGTTGTTCCTAAAGTATATATAAATTATATATATTACTGATTTTACTAAAGTAAAGTAAAAGTAATTTTCTTTTTAATAATCTTTGTTTTTTCATATATTATGTTTATATTTTAATTAAATTTTTGTAAACATTTTTGTTTACATTTTTTTTATTTTTTATTACTAACTTCTTTTATTACTTATTTTGTATGCCTTTTTTTATTTTTTGTTTTTGCTTATTTTTTATTACTTATTTTTGTATTACTTATTTTTTGTTATTTATTTTTTATTATTTGTTTTTTTATTGCTTATTTTGTATTACTAATATATTTTATTAATTTTTTTTATATCTTTTTTTTTATTATTTATTTTTCGTATTATTATTTTTTTTTTTTTTAATTTTTTAAACAATTTTTTTTCATTTTTATTATTTTTTATATTTATATTATAATATTTTTTTCAAATATGTTTTTTACCCAAAAAAGTATTTCTTGCATTTGTTTATCTTAATTGAAAATCAAACACATATTTATTTGAAGAAATTTGAAAGTAGCGTAAATCTTCTAAGCTAAACGCAATTTAAACTCCAATTATTCTATAAACTTTTAAATGTTTTGCTTTAAAATAGCTAACATTTGGTTTCAAGTCAGTTGCAAGATTGTAATGGCAGTTAGCATTTAAATAGGCAAACGTGCAGTCTGGCAACCCTCTACAAATATTGTACTCGATACTTGACTCAATGTAAGTTCAAGTTCTCGAATGAACGTTTACGCGAACCACTTTCCACTCCTGCTGGCTCCGGCTCCTAGGAAGCTGATCAAATTTGTCTAATTCAAATCGAATTTCAAATCAGTTATATATTTTTAAAGTATTTTTTGATATTTTCAAAGTTCAAAGTTCAACTATTTTCTAGATTTTAAAACATTTTCAAATGCATTAGAAAACAATTTAAAAAATTGTAAAAATACTTTTGTATTTTTAGAGTAATTTCGATTAATTTAATAAATTATTTTTTTTTTAACTCCAAATACATTTTTTATCATTCAATTTTGTAATTCATCAAATTCATATATTTTCGATTATTTTTTCCCGTATTTGTTCGATCAATTTTGTTAGTACTTTTGACTTTACATATCCAAATATCTGTAGCACTTTATGTTTAATTGTTTTCGAATAGAGAGAAACCTTTGGTGCTCTACGTTTTCTCAAACTCACAAAAGTTAATCAAAGAGTTCAAGAAGAATACAACAAGCGGCGGATTCTGCAGCAACGAAACTATAATGCATGTCGGAGGTATATACATATAATATATATAAATTGTAGATATAGCTAAATATTGTTATTATTTTTCTTAAATTTATATTTGAATTTGTTAATGCACTTTAAATGTAGAAATTTATTTAGACACTTTACAAATTTTGCAGCAAAATTGAATTTTTTTTATTTTTGACATCAAAATTTGCTCGGTTCAACTCGAAGCCGAGACACAAATACCCTGCCACACACACACACACAACACCTAAGTACAGCACAAAATGTTTACTGCCTTTTGTTTATTAACAAATTTCTTATTCGTATTGGAATTGGTTTTTGTATATATATTTTGTAAATATTTTTTTATGACTTTTTAAGTTAGTTGAGTAAGTGCGAATATTTAATTAACAACTGGTGTTTGGTGTGCAAATAAAACTAGATATAGTATAGCTATATATTCATATATATATGTATGCAATATATATCTGAACTAACACTAATTTAAATACGAGGTTGGCTTAAGAAATTTGCAAGCTAACAACAAATTAAATGCATTTAAATGAATTATTTTTGATAAACAAATTTTAATTCATTTAATATTTTTTTCATTTTCATATTATCTTTTCTCGCCTATATAAATTGACTTAAATAAATAAATTCTATAAACTCTCTTGCTCACCTCTCTAACTGTCATTTCAATTTATTTTTATAAATTTTTCAAACCACCCTCGTATACTGCTTATATCTCTAACATGGACTTGCAACTTATATACTCAATTTCCATTCGCAGTTGATACCCTGCCTTTTGGCGGCGTCGGCATGAGCGGCATGGGCAGCTATCATGGCAAATATGGCTTTGATACCTTCACGCATAAGAAATCCTGCCTGGGCAAGAATTTGGCACTGCTGGGCGAGAAGATGGCATCGTTAGTATAACTATATACACCCATATACACCGATATATATATGTCTATATCTTTATCTTCTTTTATAGTGCTCGCTATCCACCTTATTCGGATCGCAAGGCTTCGCTGCTGTCATTCCTATTGCGCAAGCGCCGACCGCTGCCCAATTTCTATTTGACGCATGTTTTGGCACTCGGCTTGGGCATTGGTCTCACCTTCTTGACCAACTATTATCTGCAGGTAAGAAAGGTACATGTTAATTAGGTCAATCTCATCTGCTTGTACACCTATTAATGTCTTTCATTTTACATGTACATCACGCACAACCAACACAATGCACAACAACAACAACAATTACAACAATTACAACAACAACAACAAATTCACATTCCAATTCGAATTCATAAATCATATCCCAAATATTCTAGGGCAAGCTGTTGCGTTAGAACTTTTGTATGCCCATCAAATGGCGGACTTAAGAATCGTGTTGCACCTTCATCAGCCAGTGGACTGTTATTAATATATATATAAACATACATATATATTATTGAAATATATTTCATATAATTATTAAATATATTTTTGGAAACACATTTGGAGTAGCATTAAATTCTAACTCGTTGGGCTTGCTTTCTACTAATTAACTAGATTATTAAGTGTATTTAAATATGCCTATGGATATATGCTGATAAATTCTGTAAACTATTGTATTTCATTGTTTGTTTTTATTGATTTGTATGCCTCAATTTATATATTTTCAGGACTCAAAATCGAACTAAATAAACTTTTGTACTTTTAATACGCAAAAAAAACGGTGGGTGATGTTATGCTATATGGATACTCCGCTTTATATTAGTTATATTGTTATTTAGTTACTATTTAATAAAATGTAAATGTTAAAACGAAAAGCTGAAAAGTGTGTGTTGTTTCTATTTATTTGAAGTGCCCGCCAAAGTTCACAGCGTTGCCACAGTAATACTTTCGATAGCAGCTGAAATATATCGATAAAAAGCAACCCTGTTTGGTATTTTATTTTGGCATATTCACTAGAACTCGATAGGGTCACACTGTTGCCAATAAAATAACTTTAGAGTCACACTGAATTTTTGTCTATCATTATCGTTCACTAGACACTTATTAATTTATTTTGTTTTAGACAGAAAAAAATTGAGTAAAAGCATTGTACAAAATGGCCGCTCGCGGCGATCTAACTGCACAATTCATTGAAATCACTGGCACCGATGAGAACGTTGCCCGTTTCTACCTATCCAGCTGCGACTGGGACATTGAGGTAAATTTTTGCAGTGCCAATATTTAACAAAGCCAGTTAAAAAAAAATGATGTTTTTTTTGTTATACGCGTATGTGCAGCAAGCGCTGGGCAACTACTGGAGCACACAGACCGATTTGCCAGCTACTCCGACTGTAGTTGGTCAGGCGAATAATCCAACCACGGCGCCGGCAACAACTACGACCTCTGCCAGCGCCAGCGCCAGCGCTAGCGCCGGCGCCGGCGCCAACGTCGCTGCAGCTGCAGCTGCTGCCCCAGCAGCAAAAAGCGTTCCAGCTTCATCAGCAGCTTCTGCAACTTCTGCAACTGCTCCGCCAAAGGCCGCAGCTAATAAACCAAAGTAAGTAAATAGAGTTGGTCAATTTAAAGCAAATATTATTTTTCAATATTTATTTCAGATTTGCTACGCTCAGCGACATGTCGAAGCAACCATCAAGCGATGATGAGCATCAGGCCTTCTATGCCGGAGGCTCTGATCGCTCTGGGCAGCAAGTTTTGGGGCCGGCCAAACGCAAGAATTTTCGCGAGCAGCTGACCGATATGATGCGCTCCGCACAGGAGCAAAACATAGCCGAGGTGGGCGTCGGGCCGTCGACCAGCGCTTCGGCTAATGTGGGCGGCAGTGGCGGCGTGTGGGGCCAGGGCATGCGCCTGGGCATGACAGACAGCGATCACACAGCCGTGGGCACCAATCGGGCAGCACAATCAGCGGAGAACAAGCCAGTTGTGGTGCTGAAGCTATGGAGTCAGGGCTTCTCCATTGATGGCGGCGAGCTGCGTCACTATGACGATCCACAGAACAAGGAGTTCCTGGAGACTGTGATGCGGGGGTAAGCTTCTGCCTGAGATACTCTAAAAGGCTTGCATGCTAAATTCTCTTCCAGTGAAATCCCGCAAGAGCTGCTGGAAATGGGTCGCATGGTCAATGTCGATGTGGAGGATCACAGACAGGAGGACTTCAAGCGTCAGGCAGCGCCACAAACTTTCAAAGGCTCTGGCCAAAAACTGGGCAGTCCAGTGGCCAGCATTGTGACCAACCGGACACCAGTTGCTGCCGCTGCAGCATCTCCTGCTGAAGTGGCCAATCATGAGGCCACTGCCCGAG
Organism: Drosophila leonis; assembly: GCA_035045365.1. Classification (NCBI taxonomy): domain Eukaryota; kingdom Metazoa; phylum Arthropoda; class Insecta; order Diptera; family Drosophilidae; genus Drosophila; species Drosophila leonis. The sequence continues at coordinate 948,139 of JAWNPC010000485.1, forward strand.
ATGCCATCAATTTGAATGCCGAGGCTCCGCTGACAACGCTCCAAATACGCTTGGCCGATGGCTCCCGACTGGCAGCCCAGTTCAATTTGACGCACACTGTCTCCGACATACGTCGCTTCATACAAAAGTAATTCCGATGCGAATTGAGTTGTTGGTGCTGTTTTAATTTAATTAATGATCTCGCTTTGCTCTATTTCAGTGCTCGTCCGCAGTACTCGAATAGTAACTTTGTCTTGGTCTCTTCGTTTCCTACACGCGAACTGAGCGACGATAGCTCCACCATCGAGAAGGCTGGCCTCCGGAATGCTGCGCTCATGCAGCGCCTCAAATAGAATTGAAACAACACACAAAATTTATAATAATAATAATAATAATAATTGGATATGGCGCATTCGAATGCAAATTCAGTCCCCCAAATACAACTGCAAACATTCACAGAAAACAAAACAAATAACTAAACGATATTGTATTGCCCAATCGATGTTTTACAATTTGTGTCTATTATTATATATATATAATATATAAAATTGAAACGTGTTTCGTGCAGCATGTGTCATCTGCTTTTTGCTATAAGGCAGTTGTGTAATAGATCAAAGTTTAAATTGCGTTTTTTTGAAATTGTTTATAAAATGTTTCAAACTTGTGCTATCTAATCAGATGTTCTTATAAATTTGCCAATTGAAAGCTTTACAAGTGAAACGTATAAGAAACCAATTGGAGTTGTTTGTATTGCAATTGGAGCTTTGACAATGCTTTTTAGGTGGCTAATTGGAAACGTATCTATCTAATTGGTCCTTTTACACTTAACGCATTAAGCTTGTTTTACAATGCTCTACCATATATTTATTATAAAATTGTAGTCAATCAACAGCTCAAACAAAACAATTCTCCAATTGCATTCTATACTTTTCTTATTGGCTGCTGCACAGTTGGATTTGTACAACTAGCAATTGAATGCACTCGCATTTAATCGTGTCCAATTAGATGTACATACAAGCTCTTCCATTGTAGCCTATCCAATTGGTTATTTAACAATTGACCTTTCCTATTAGATATTTCACATTGTTTTGCTTTTCCAATTGTCTATTATAAAAAATTTAAAAGTGAATGAAAAATTGTCATAGCTAAAGCTTTTGGCATTATGGCAGTCGAATTAGAAATCAATACTTTTAGCTTAATGTCACTAGCTTAACTAACTAACTCTAGACTTAATATCTAAATGAGTAAATCGACTTCATTGCGCAGCTGATTGATGTGCTCCATCAGCTCTTCCCTCACGCCAGTACGCCAATCGTGTAGGCCATCGGCGCCCACCTGTTGGCAGTCCACATAGCGATGGGCAAAGCCACTGGACAGCGGCAGCTCCTGGCTTTTGGCTGTGGGCAGCAAGAGTTGCGCTGCCGGCAGCTCCAAGCGATACAGCAGCACTGTGGACTTCAATTCGGCATCGTATTGCACGTTGTCCATCAGCAACTTTTTGCGCTCATCAAAGCAGACGGCGAAGCTGGACAGCTCAAAGCGAACTGTTTCGCTCCCATAGGCGCGCAGTTGCTGCTGCAGCGAGTTCTTGGCCAAGTTGCCCGCGAAGCGTGCGTATGGATACACCACTTCGTTCGGCGTCAGCAGCAGCGTGAAGCTGGCATAGTTCACATTGCGCAGCAAGCAGTCCGTTTGCAGCAGCTGTCGGATGCGAGTCGCTGTGCCATTTGTTTGCAGAAATGGGAAGTTGAAGGGCAGGCCATGCAGCTGCATTTTGGTGCGTTCCAGGAGGCGTAGTACTTGCTCCGGCAGCTCATCGTAGTTGTAGACTAGAAAGTGCTGGACACCCAGCGCCTGATGAACGAGAAAGAATTGCAGCATGGCATCCACATTGCGTCCAAATCTCGAACCCACATCGAAGCTAACCAAGTCAACACAAATTGTGGCTGGAAAGCGAACAGGCACTTCAGTGAGTGTTGTTGCTGTTGCTGCTGCTGTTGTTGTTGCCTTGGCTGCTGTCTTTGGCGGCTTCAAGTGCCGCAGCCGCAGCTTCACCTGCCGCTTGAAGGGCGACGTCGTATCGCTAAAGGAAACATACTTTGGCTGTCCGAAATTGCGATTGAGTTGGCAGAAGAAATTGTAATTGGTGAAGGTGCTGGTGCTGGCCTTGTCATCGACCACGCCCTCCGCAGCATCACGCTGAAAGCGAAATTTGCCCTGAACACTGCGGCCGCCCACATCGAAGCTGCACCGAAAGTCCACCACGGCGCCCTTCTTGCCAACAACAATGACGTGCGCCTCGCCCCCAACAACCAGCTCCTTTTGTTTCCTACAACAAAACCATGTTAAATATGAATACTATATGATAAATTTGATATACTCTACCAGTATGCCGAGTAGGCATAAAAGGAGTCGCCAATCAGCTGCCAAACGGGCAGCGGCTTGGTGAACGCCCATTTGGACTGAAGCTGCTCCTCCTCGGCGCTTGTGCTGTTCTGTATGCGACGCAGCACGGCTGCATCGTTGCGGCCAAAGAAGTTGACATACTTTAACACATACTTCAAGCGATTGTTCTCGCTCTTGTACATCATAAGGATGCCCACACTAAAGCAGGAGATTAGCAAGAGCGCTAATTGTTGATACTTTCGCATTTTGACAGCCTTTTATGACAAACAACTTTCAGTGTTGCCCTATAGCATGAAAATTTAAAAGCAACACATGCCGCAACAAGTTCTGGCCGACATTTACAGCACTAAATTTAAATTTAAATATTTTGTTTTTTATTTTATTTCAAGCTAAAATTTGCTGCAATGTTCATTTGCAATTTTATTTGCTATGTGCATTTCAGCTGAACATTCTGATTAAATTCAAGAATATTACACTCTTTTCAACACTGAACTTCTGCCGGCTGATAAATAAATATTCAGTGTTACCCTATCAAGCAAATACACCTGCAATCAGTCATTAACAAATTACCCTGCCGTTTGCAGCACTTACAAATACTAGTATTTATTCAAAATAAGCCTTTAATAAGTTACCCTGCCGTTTGCAACACTTGCAAATACTAATATTTATTAAAAATAATTAAATTGAAACGGATTAAATACTTAATTTACTTATGCAGCTTTTTTATTTACAAAATTCACTCGATATGCTATCAGGGTATTTGCAATTCGATAGAGCGGGCTGTGCGTCGACTTATTGTATTTTTGTAGGGTCACACTGATGTTGACCACTTCAATTGAAATAGGCTAAGCTAATAAATTTAATTTCTATTATATCCACAATGAGTGCCAAGGAATCAAAGGCCCTTATCAAGGACATAAGGGAAACAATTAAGCTGGCCAAATATGGAGACGCCATACACAAATGCCAAGTGACGACAAGTGCAACTAGAGAATTTTCAGTTTTTTTTGCTGACTTTGACATTTATTGCAGCGTCTACTGAAGGGTGATCCGAAGAACAATATGGGTTACCTGTTGCTCGGCGCCGCTTACCAGAACGTAGACAAGGTGGAGGCGGCCAAATTTTTGCGTAAGTCCATTGAGTACACCGAAGGACCCGCCACAGTTGCGCTGCAAGGACTTGCGAATTGTGCGCCCACAGAGGAGCTGCCACAGATTTATGAACAGCTCGTGGAGCTATTGCCGTAAGTGTGCACAAGCTAAGGCTTAGCAAAAGATGCCTACAAATATTGTAACTGTAGCGAGAAATGCTTGGACTACTATGAAAAGCTGTATGCCTTGTCAGCGAATGCCGCCTTGACCAAGTCGTGCTTGGAGGTGTTCAAGAAGAAGGCGCAAAATCCGAACGATAGCCATATCAATAAGATTCTGGAATATCTGGGCAGAATATGGTTCTCCAGCGAACTAGAGGTGTCAGCCGCAGAAGCGGAGCTTGTAAGTTTCACTCCATCCAATATGCCAGCTGCCTCATTAGGCCTTTCTTTGTTAGTACAAACTGAGCATGGACAAGCTCTTGGCTGTGGGCGATGCCGATCTGCAAAGCGTGGTCTACAAGCGTTACTTGAAGTTTCTCTACAGGCATCAGGACTTTGTGGGCTGCATACGCAACGCTTGCAATATGACCGCATCCCATCCACGAGATGTCTATGGCTATGAATGGATATGCAAGACGCATTGCGAGAACCATGAGAAGGCGCACAGTGAAGCCTGGCAACGCGAACTGCGCTGCTCTATTCAACAATATGCCGAACAGCTGCTGCAGCTAAATCCCAAATCGAATTTGGCGCTGCTCGTGCAGGCCTTAGATTTGTATTCGAAGCAGCAATTTATTGCTGCACGTCAATTGGCCTTGCAAGCTCTGGAATATCAACCTGGCTATAGGGTGACCCAACAGCTGCTCGCTAGGATTCACATGAAACTGGGAGCTCATAAGTTGGCGCTGCTGCTGTGGCAGGAGCTGGGCGAGCAGCATGAGGAGTATGCTCAATGCTTGTCCTACGAAAAGGATGTCAAACTGTTGCAGGAGGCGGCTAGACTGCTAAAGGATAATGCAGCTAAAGATGAACTTAACTTAAAGGCTTTGGCACGGTTTGTGGAATCTCTATATCATATGCAGTATTTGGACTATATCTCTCCTGCTTTCTACTTTTCAGCTGCTATTACAAAATGGGTGAAGTGGAGAAGTTGAAGTCCTTGCCATTGGATGCGGTTACACGAGCTGAATTCCTATTGTAAGCCCAGTTAGTCATGTTGTACTCAAAAGATTAACCTCCATTTGCAGGTCACCAGCAGAAGCCCTTCAATCTATAGCCAGCAATGAATCATTTGAAGCGCTGCTGCTGCGTGGCAAGCTGAATATGAAGTTGCAAAATTATGCCGAGGCGCTGAATTGCATGTTGAAGGCAACACGACTCCGGCCACACATTGCTGAATGCTTCGAGCACTTAGGGCGCTTGTATCAAGTAAACAACGATATACCACGAGCGCGCAAATGCTTTGAGAAGTGCGTTAGTCTGAATGGTTTGGCCGAAGAGGCTGTGGACGCCTTAAGCTCGATCTATCAGCAGTTGGGCGAGGAGGATCTGAACGAGGCACTGTTGCTGAATACTCTACGTCATCTGAGCAGTGATGCTGCCATTCGCTTGCAGTACAAACTGGGATTGCACTTTTTCCAAGTGAAAAAACTGGATAATGTAAGCAGACGCCTCTAATTCTATCAGCCAAAGGAGTGGTTTATATTAGCTGAATATGGTTTTTTATCAGCTGAATATAATTTGATATCAGCTGAATATAATTTTATATCAGCTGAATATAATTTTATATCAGCTGAATATAATTTTATATCAGCTGAATATAGTTTTATATCAGCTGAATGTGGTTTTACATGCGCTGAATATAGTTCAATGTCCGCTGAATATATTTGCAGTGCGCTGAATAGGTATATAACGTATAATATCATCTTTTCAGGCTATTCAATGCTTTCGCCTTGCTATCAAGCACGATTTTAAGTGCATGGTATATTGGGAATCCCTGGGCGATGCATATGCAGCACGCGGCTCTTACAACTCAGCGATTCGCGTCTTTCAAAAAATACTCGAGCTATCGCCCAACAACTGTTACGCTCAGCTGCAAATAGCTCTGATTAAAACGGTAACTAAACCAACCTTAGTCTAAGTATATATAAATTGATATATCCATGTCTTACAGACCATTCGCATGTACCCAGAGGCAATTGCTGACTTTGACGAGCTGCTCAAGCAGCATCCAGATTATTTGCCTGCTCTGAGGGGCGCTGCCGAGGCGCATATGGGTCTTGCCCACAATCTAAGGACTCAAAATCTGTATGGACGTGCCAAGGATAATTTCCAGTTTGCTCTGGGCCATCTGCAGAGGTTGTACAGGTCATATATATGGGATATATATTTCAATTTAAACAGTTTCCTTTCCAAAATCAATTCAGCGCATTCTTGCAAGGCAAGGCTCAGAGCATGGTCTGGCTGTGGCGACTTACGGCAAGCGTTTTGGTGCAGACAGCTCAGCTGCCGCAATCCTTGGCCAATTTGAATGTGGCGGGCAGCTTGGCCAAGCGAGAGGAGGAAATCGTTTACCTGTCGCGCAAGGATCTGCTGCAGCTGGCGCAAAGATTTTACTTGTGCGCCTTAAAGCTGAAGCCGAGCACATTTTTGTGGTATGAGTTGGCTTTGTGCAGCTACTACAGCGCCGTCTATATGCCAGAGGATGCGAAGAGTCATCTGGAGATGGCTGCCGAGGTATGCAAAATGGCCATCAAGGAGCAAAGCAATCGCTGGCACAATTGGAATCTATTGGGCGTGATCAATATGCATGCAGCCAATGAGGATTTGCCTGTGGCGCAGCATTGCTTAATCCAAGCCCTCGTGCTGGAGCGGAAATCCTATACGGCTTGGACAAATCTGGGCGTCTTGTATATTAAGCTAGGCGACATACGATTGGCCAACGAGGCCTTCAAGCGTGCCCAGCAATCGAGTCCGATTTATCCAAATGCTTGGATCGGACAGGCTTTGGTAGCCGAAACCATTGGCGATCAGGAGGAGGCATTCGATCTGTTCCGGCATTGCCAGCAATTCGAATATCATCCAGAAGCAGCTATTGGCTATGCGCATTGGGTGTGTCGCGTCCTCTCCGAGCCGGCGCTGCGCGATAAGCCGCATAACAAGCATGCCATAGAGCATATGTATGCGGATATCTATGCCTTGGATGCCATCAATTGGTTTGCTATTTGTTGTTGTATTTATTGTATCACATTTTAGTTGACTTTTCTGTATTGCAGGTATGTGCAGAACGAGGAGTCGGAGGCCAGCATTGCGTCGCTTACATTCCAAGGCTTTCTATACGCACGCCAGAAGCTCTACAAGCAGGCCATAAACTCATTTACACGCGCCTGTGAGCAGTCGGAGCCTGGCAAAGATCGAGATAATCTTTATACGAATCTGGGGTATCTTTACCTAAAGCTCGGCCAGCCGGAGCAGGCTGTGATCGCCTTTGACAATGTCGCCCATGCCAGCTTTAAGCCCATCACTGGCCTGGCTCTGGCCTATCATCGGTGTGGACAGTCGCAGGAATCGTATGCAACATATTCCAATCTGTTGGCCAGCGGCGTGGCACAGGATGATGAAAAGGCCTCCACGATATTGGTAGCCATGGCTTCTATGGTGTATGCCGCACAAGGCGAAACAGACACCAAAACGTTGTTATACCAATGGTATGCTAGAAATGGCTCTTAAATCTGTGTTCCAGTCACAGCTAATCTATTTCTATTTGATTAGCATACTCCTCAAAGATGCGCCTATTCAAGCCCTTTTCTCGGGCTTTGCATTGGGCGTGCTGCATCGGGATAGCGATCTAATCAAGATCATTATGCCAGAGCTACAGAGTCACAATTACAATGAGAAGTTTGCACCTGACGTGTCCTACCTAATAGCTCATTATTGTTTAATTAATGTAAGCATTTCATTTATCAATATATCCATGTATATCATATATATCTCTCTTTTCCAGGAGGGTCCTCGTCAGGCTCTTAACTATCTTCAGCAACGTGTGCGCATGTTTCCGCAAAATGCGGGGCTGCGCAAAATCTTTGTCAAATTTCTGCTAGACTATTTCCCCAACGATCCGACCTATGAGAGAGCCTTGGCTAATATGGCCTTAATTGCGCTCAAATTGAGGCCCAGCTACTTGGATTGGTAAGCGTAAAACTAATTTTTTTTATATATATTTGTTTGTATATTTAACATTGTTTTTTATATATGTACATTAGCAACAAGGCCAGTGAGCAATCAGAGACAAGCCTCTATGCCAGTCGAGCTCTGGAACCTGTGGATAGGGCTCATTCCCTAAAGCTTATTCAGAGCGCCATACGCCTGAATCCAACCAATCAGCAAGCCAGGCAGCTGCTAAGCAGTATAATTGCCTGCTAGCCTCTAAATAATTAAAAGATATTTATACTTATTTTAAGTTTAAGACAAATCAAATAAAAAGAAAAAGTAAATCCTTCGAGCCGGAGTCGAACCAGCGACCTGTGGATGTCTACAATAATCTTTTACTACAGTCCATCGCTCTACCAACTGAGCTATCGAAGGTGCGATTGGGCGCGCGCTCCAATTACATGTCATAAAGGCCAGTTAAAGCGGAGTATTTTTCAAATAAACAGTGCTGCAAAATGCTAAAATAGTGCAGCGTGTGTATGGGTGCATAGTTTTCGTATTTTCATATGGTGTGGTCACACTGGCTGCCATTCTTGCTGGTCGGGGTTGAATGCAAAGCCTTAGTGAAATAAAAAGCAGTGAAAATGTGTGTTAAATAGTGAAAAATATCAATGAAAGCAATATGCAAACGTTCAAAAGTGTTCATGTGCTGCTTTGTTAGCTAGAAAACTGAATGCAAAGCTATGTGGAAGAGTGGAAACGGCGTCGACTCCACCCAGCGCACCGCTTGCAACAAATACCTATGAATGTGTTGCACACACACACACGCATACAAAGAAAAACACATACATGTATATGCATATGGGAAAAACCTGCTGTAATTACAGTTAGACAGTAAAATAGCCAGCGCGGTCAGTTAATTAGGCTACAAAGCGAGTTTTAGGTGTTGACGCCCACGCACGGACGCCAACAATTGCAATTTGTGTTGTTTGTTTGCAATGGAAAACGAATCCGTCAAATCGGAACACAGTGGACGCTCGCGACGCTCTCGCAATCACAACAACAATAGTGGGGGAGGGGGAGGAGGAGGAGGTGGTGGCGCAGGCGGAGGTGGTAGTGGTGGTGGTGGAGGCGCCGTTAACAACGGTTATCATCGAGATCGTTCAAGGCACTCGCATCGAAGCACCCATTCATCGAAGTCGGGCAAAGGACGCAACGATATGGCGCCCTATCAGACAAGTGTTAATATGACAGGTGAGTATGTAAGCAATTTATATAAAGTAAAGGCTAACGCTTATGCTGCTTTGACAGGTGACGATTCACGCGACGGCCAGGAGGTGATCGAGGTGCAAATATTGCCGCAGGATGAGAATTGGGGTGAGAATACAACGGCTGTCACGGGCAACACGTCGGAGCAAAGCATTTCCATGGAGGACATCAACAATATGTGGCATAGAGAGAATGACAAAGGATTCGGCTTCGCTTGCCGTCGCTATGTGGAATCAACATTCTACTTTCTGCTTGGCTGTGGCGCATTCTTCTCACCTGTCGCCATGGTCGTCATGCCATACATTGGCTTCTTTCCATCGGCCTTCGATCATCCGGAATTGACGCAAACTGTGCGCACACAGCTGCTTGCCTGCAGTGAGCAATGCAAGGGCCAGCTCGTCTCGCTGGCAGCTCGTTTGCTGCTGCTGGCAATCGGATTGTGGGCGCTGTTCATGCGACGCACAACGGCCAGCATGCCACGAATCTTTCTGTATCGTGCAATTGTGCTGCTCCTGGTCACCATTTGCACCTTCGCCTATTGGCTCTTCTACATTGTGCAGGTCACAAATGGCGCAAAGATTGTGGTGGAAACTGGCGGCGATGCTGTCGACTACAAATCGCTAGTTGGCTATGCGACCAACTTTGTGGACACGCTGCTCTTCATACACTATGTGGCTGTGGTTCTACTGGAGCTGCGTCATCAGCAGCCTTGCTATTATGTCAAGATCATACGTTCTCCGGATGGTGTCTCTCGCTCCTATATGCTTGGTCAGCTGAGCATTCAGCGTGCTGCCGTTTGGGTGCTGCAGCATTACTATGTGGACTTTCCCATCTTTAATCCGTATCTGGAGCGCATACCCATATCAATATCAAAGTCTCAACGCAACAAAATCTCGAATAGCTTCAAATATTACGAAGTCGACGGCGTTAGCAACTCGCAGCAGCAGAGCCAAAGTCGAGCTGTGCTGGCGGCCAATGCAAGGCGTCGCGATTCTTCGCACAATGAACGCTTCTACGAGGAGCACGAGTACGAGCGCAGGGTTAAGAAGCGGCGTGCACGACTCATCACAGCCGCCGAGGAGGCCTTCACGCACATCAAACGCATACACAACGAACCAGCTCCCGCCTTGCCACTCGATCCCCAGGAGGCAGCACAGGCGGTGTTCCCCTCAATGGCGCGCGCCTTGCAGAAATATTTGCGTGTCACGCGCCAGCAGCCCAGGCATACCTTTGAGAGCATACTCAAGCACCTGGCGCACTGCTTGAAGCATGACTTATCGCCACGCGCCTTTTTGGAGCCCTATCTAACCGAATCGCCAGTGATGCAGAGCGAGAAGGAGCGTCGCTGGGTGCAATCGTGGTCTTTGATTTGCGATGACATCGTCTCACGGCCCATCAGCAACGAGTGCACATTCCAGCTGATACAGAACGATGTCTCCCTGATGGTCACCGTGCACAAGTTGCCACACTTCAATTTGGCTGAGGAAGTAGTCGATCCCAAGAGCAATAAGTTTGTTTTGAAACTCAATTCAGAGACATCTGTATGACACCAGCAGCATCAGCATCAACACCATCATCATCATCATCAACAACAGCAGCAGCAAAGGACACCTCCTTTGATAACGCCCACGCACAGCAATCAAACGCAATCATCGTATTTGCATGTGTTTGTCTGATACTCTATATCTATTTACAGATATTTAATAATACTTGATTAAGATTTGATGTAATTTTAGCTGCCGCTAAAATTTATAGTTTCTAAATGAGAACAAGGAAGATTTTAGCAAGTTATAAGAATTAATATTTAGTTTAATACTCTAAACTTTCCTACATGTAAAAGCTGCTCAAATAATGTTCAATTTAAGTTTCTTTTTTATATTGATATAATATTTAAGCAGCTTTTTCTCTCATTTGTAAAATTTTAGTTTTAACAATTCTTTCATTACTCTGTTCTATGCTGCCCATGGCTAATTGCATTTAAGACTTGAATTTGATCAATTTGATCGCCTGCCATTTTAATCTAACTAAATTTGAGAACTGTCCAAAAAAAGACGCCGCATTTGCTGCCTTCTCACTAGGCGCTTCTTCAGACTGCCCATTTCAAGTCGTTCTTTCTCTTATCATAACGTACCCTGTCCAAAGCAGCTATGTAGCCCTATTGCTTGCACTTGAGCAACAGCTTCCAGATGGACCCCATCTATTAGCTCCTCAGTGTTCCTTGTACATCTAGCTGCTAGTTCTTCCGCCGCAATACCTTTTCGGCATACTTTCAGAATCTATTCCAAGCATCATTATCTTTGCACTTTTGCTTCAATATAGTCAGCACTTTCACTTCACTAGTAGTTGCTGCCAGCTCTGTGCTTTCTTCTAGCAGAAAGTGTGCGCTTTGCCGTAAATGCAGCTACTTTCGAAAGTAACCAAGCTGTATTTGCTTCAAATAAAAAGCCATTTCTATTATGGTGGATTTTGAATAAAATTCTAAAAACTTATAAATATAGCTAAGCGACGTCTTTATAATTTTTTTGTTATATTTTTTGCGTGGTCAATTTAACTTTCTTTTTATAATTCAACTCTATTTACAATTGAATTAATTTTTGAATATTTTCTATTCTATTTCTATTTAATAATTTATATAATTCAATTCTATTTACGATTGAATTAATTTTTTAATTTTGTTTATGTTTATTTTAATGAAACTACAATTAGATCCGAAACTTTTGATAGCCCAGTGAAAATATCCTAAGCTCAACGCACACATATCGAACGTCCCATTGAAATGACTTCAACAAGTTCCCAAAGTATTAAACATAAGTATTCCAAATATGAGAAAAACAATCTAACAATGCAGCTACAAGATTTTTAAATAACTTTTATAATTTTTAGAAAATATATATAAACCTTATATATATATATATATATATATATATATATATATATATATATATATATATATATATATATATATATATATATATATATATATATATATATATATATATATATATATATATACTTATATATAAGTAAAACATAGTCCCTAAAAAAAGCTATACCTATACCTATATATTGGTTGTGGGTCTAAAAATTATATAGGACTTGCGCCTAGAGTGTGTCTAAAAATAATAATACTGTAGGCGTGATTCAGCTAAGACATAAGATATATATATAGTATGAAGAATCAACTACAACTCGAACATATCTATGGAGGATATATAGTATGCATTTATAGCTGCACTACAACTCGAATGTAACTCGTGACAAATACATAAACTTAAGCAAGAGACTGCTAACAAGCATTTTATATACCGATATCGCCAATACATATATATATATATATATATATATATATATAGCTATCTCTGTTCTTCACTTAAGCTGTGCATAGCAACCTACTAAAAGCACAATCTATAAATGTAAGAGCAAATAATGAAAACTGATAACACTTTATATATATGTATATATACATGCATGTATATATATAGTATATATATTACTATATATAGAATGATAAGTTTTACCAACCCATATATATATTACATACATTTTTATAAGCTAGCATACTTTGCTTTGTTTTTGCCTCAACTTTTCATTTGATTTTCTAGCTAAATGCTTTTTAACTCGATTTTTAAACAGAATATACATATATATATATATATATGTGTAAATGAATATATATATATATATATAAATATTTATAGATCTTTTATAAACAATCAAATGCTGTATAAATAAATTGCGAGAAATTACTTTCGAATGAGTTCGCTTTGTTTGTCTCCTCATCAACAACAATCAACAAGCTGATTATACCTATCAACATAATATATTTATACATAATGTTTACAGTTATATTATATATATACTTTTATGTTTATGAGAACTTGATTTTGAAGCAGAGCAACTCAAGTTTTTAATGATTTCCACTTGACTTTCACGAGCTTTAGTGATAAGCTTTAAAAAAGAAAACGAGAATAAAAGGCGAAATCTCTAGCACTACGAAGTCGAAATAGCCTTTTCTGAAGATGTCATGAAAAAAATCCGTTTCTAATTTGAAATTTTCAATAATCTCCATTCAAGTTTCACAAGCGAAACAAGCAACGATTGGAAATGGCCAAGGAACGATGGTAATGGAACAATGGTGAAGGTCGTGCTAATGGGCAAGGAAATCTAGTTCTATTGCAAACAGGACGGAACCAGATGGAACGATGGTAATGGAACAATGGCAAACAGCTCATCTGACTAAGGGAATGTAGGAACAATGACAATGTAACACTGAAAATGAAACGATGGCAATGGAACAATGATATGACATAGGAGCTACAATCGACTGCTAATACAACGATGGCAATGGAATAAAGACAATCTAGCGATGAATATGCAACAATGAAACAGCTTTAGGATATCTCATTGCATCAATAAACATTTCTGGCTAAACAATAGACCCCATCCATGTCTGGCATATTTGCTGACAAACTCAGGTTACTCGTGGGCAGAGAGAACCCTGATTTGATTTAGCTCAAATATCAATAGTTGGAATTGGAATTGGAATTGGAATTGTTTATTTATGTATCAAATCAGTTAAGTGTATAAATATGATGCCGCTAAATACATTTTTTCTACTATATGCTTAAGTGCAAACACAGATATATATATGTATATATAGTTAGTATAAATATCAGCTAAAGACTAAATATATAACATAGCTAATGGTGCGTATTTGGTTAATGCCAAGTACAACTGGGCAGATTATAGTATATATCGTATATAGTATATAATAATGAATGATTGTGCGCTTTAAATTCTTTATATTCTATATGTATATATATATACTTATTCAGTCAGCTGACTTGCGCTGCAGTTGATGCTTCTCTGGTTCATAGAACTCAGTGACAATTGCCTCGACCATGCGCTTCAGTGTCGTGGAGAGCTGGTCCCAGTTCTTATCTTCTGGTTTGCCGCACATCTCGGCATAGTATTTCATCTTGGGCTCTGTGCCGCTGGTGCGTAGGGTGACGACAAGCCCATTCTTGAACGTAAAGGTTATCATCTGGGAGCTGGCGCTGACTGGCAAAGTGGCCTTCAGGTCAGCTGCGCTGCTGTCATAGCCCGTGGTCAGGTCCCTCACATGCTCGATCTCAAACTCGCCATTGAGAATGCTCTTTGGATAGGTGTTCACCTGGCCATTGTCGAAGGTGCGCAAGCGATTGAAGATCTGCTTGATGAGCTCCTGATTGGCACAGATGACATAGGAGCAGATGCTGTTATGATAGCCATAGGTATCATAGATTTCCTTCAGTTTCTGCTGCAGCGTTAGGCTCTTCTCGAAGCGCAGATACCGTGCCATGGTGGCCACATGGGCGGCGGCACTGACACCATCCTTGTCCGGCACCACAGTGGAGATCATAAATCCAATGGCCTCTTCGAAGGCAAACAGAACTTCTTTGCCAGCCACTTCCTCGTCGATGGCTTTGTTGGCCATCCACTTGAAGCCCGTCAACGTCTCAAGGAATGTAAAGCCTTCAATGGCCGCCATCGACTTCAAGATCTTCGAGCTCACGGTGCTGGCAATCATCACGCAGTTGCCAATGTCTACTTCTTCATCACGCAGCCTAAGGATGAACAGCACCCACCAGCCCAGCAGGGCGCCCATCTCATTGCCACTGAAGAGCTTGTACTTCCCGTTCTCAGCAATTTCAGCAACAGCCAGACGATCTGCATCCGGATCATTGGCCAAAATGATGTCGCAGTTGTTGTCTCTTGCTGTGGTAATAGCCAGATCCAGAGACTCTTTGCCCTCCTCTGGATTGGGCATGGGCGTTGTTGGAAACTCTGGATCTGGCTCGACTTGCTCGACCACAGGTGTGAAAGGCTTCATATTCACCTGTTTGATGGCCTCCTGAATATACGGATAGCCAACTCCATGCATGGCTGTGTAAGCAAAATTCAAAGCACATTCATTATTGGCTTTAATGAGTGATTCGGGTATTTGGTTTCTCAACGCCTCAAAGTAGGCGGGCACAACTTGATCGTAGGGATCGTGCAGCTGTGGCTTGGACCACAAAGTCTCTTCATCGATTGACCAATAGTTTCTCTGCGGCTTCAAGTTCTCTTCGATGGCTTTCTGTATGCACGAATCATGTGGCGGAATTATTTGAGCTCCATTTGACCAATAGACCTGCAAGAATATAGATAATATATAAGATCAAATATTCATATATATATGTACATATATATATATATATAGGATAAAAGTACATGTAGTTGTGGGTAGTCAGAAAAATAGTAGTGCGGCTGAAATGTGAGACACAGAAATTTTAATAATTGGAAAACATTGCGCAATTCGTTTTTAATTGTTTTAAAAATATTGTGTTTATCAAAAAGTTTGTCTGTTCAACATTTCAGTCGCACTACTATTTTTCTGAACACAGTTCTATGTGTGTGTGTGTGAGAGAGAGTTGAAGTCGACCTTGATGCCGGACAAAATTGAGCGAGCCTTTAATGAGCTTGCTATGCTGCTCTCACTAGGCAGAGACTCGATTGTTGCTTTTATATATCAATTTCAGAGAGAGAGAGTGATGAGCAGAGATAGTGCATGTTGTGGGAGCTGCTGTCTCTTTCGATCACACAACAGCTTGCGGCCCTCAAAGAGAGAGATAGAGAGGGACTCGTAGCACTCTGCAGTTGGGGGTGTTTGATAAAGTTTTGTTCTAGATGATTCATGGCATATGCATGGATGGTTCTGGTCTGCTCGTAGTAGATTTCACTGTACTGTATGCATTATTTACCTTGTAGCCATTATCTTCCTTGCGATTGTGAGAGGCTGTCACCTGAACGCCCGCCAAGCATTTCAGATGCTTAATACTAAATGGAATAATGGGCGTGGCCACAAAACGTTTGTAGAGATAAACACGAAAGCCGTTTGCAATAAAAACCAACGCTGAGAGCTCGGCAAAACGCTTGCTACTGGCATTTAGCGTAGCATTTTCCCGAGCATCGTAGCCAAAAACAATGCCACGTTCGGTCCAGGCTTCCTCATTAGGATACTGATCCTTCAAATATTGGCACAGGCCCTGGGCAGTTCTGCAAAGAGAAGAAATTGAATATCGAATGCCAATACGAATTCGAGTTCGAATTTCGATCCGGCCAGTGGAAACTTACTGAATGACAACCAAATCGTTCATCGAATCGAAGCCCGCTCGCATCTCAGCCCGCAGTCCGGCAGTGCCAAATGTAATACGTTTACGCAGCCGCACATTAAGACTGTTTAGTGAAGGAAATGAATCGATTATTAATTATTTATGTCCAGTTTATATTTTACATACGTTTCCCAATCTTCGCTTTTCACAAAATTTTGGATTTCCTCTCTTGTCTTTGGATTGCGATCCCATGCCAGCCAATCGGCTATACATTTATTCAACTTCTCATCGCCGGAGCGGATTTGGTTTTCAGATTCATTTAATTCCGGATTCATGGTTTCAGTTGGCAGCAAATGTCGTAAGATCTAGAATTCGTACAATTATTTGATTATGTTAACACACACGCACAAAACATTTACAGCTCTAATTGCCAGCGATTGCAGCTGTTCATGTCACACACCCTTCATGGCCTATATATAATATATGCTTATAAATTAATTGCCGCTTATCTCTTCACTCACCCGGTAGTTGATTTTAACTGAAGACCCCCTGTGCGTTCGCCTTCAACTTGATAAAGACGAAAACATAATTCGCACTAATGCACTGAACAGTACCAAGTGACCAGTGCAAATTAACCAAAAATATCCCAAAATTGTAGCAAAACATTTCAAATTAATACTGACACTTATTTTTTTATTTCTGAAAATACGAATAAATATATTGGCATTTAGACTAAAAATAAATAAGTTATTATTCATTAAAATAGAAGCGTAATATAAACATATTTTGAAAACGACTTAAATTTAAAAATACCAACCCTAATTAATCATATGAGCATTTATATTGCTTAAATACCAGTTCAAAGCCTAGTAACTAGTTCAGTTCATTTCATGGTATTTTTTAGTTTATTAAAGTTTTGCTTATAGAACGCTGAAAAAACACAACTACAACACGCGGAGAAAACTGCTTAGAAAAATTGAATTAAATATATTTAAATAAGTTATACATTAAATAAAAGTAAAATGGCTGATGTGCTGGATATTGACAATGCCGAAGAGTTTGAAGTGGACGAGGATGGTGACCGTAAGTAACGACTGTGAATACCCCGCTTTTTTTCTCATCATTTTGCCAAGCCGGCTGCTAATCATGTTTCACTAATATACCCCACGCCCACACACAAACAGAGGGCATTGTACGCTTGAAGGAGAAAGCAAAACATCGCAAGGGACGCGGTTTTGGCAGCGACAGCAACACACGCGAAGCCATTCACAGCTACGAAAGGGTGCGCAACGAGGATGACGATGAACTGGAGCCAGGGCCGCAACGCTCCGTCGAGGGCTGGATTCTGTTTGTGACCTCCATACACGAGGAGGCGCAGGAGGACGAAATCCAGGAGAAATTCTGCGATTATGGCGAGATCAAAAACATACACTTAAATCTGGATCGACGCACTGGCTTCTCAAAAGGCTATGCCTTGGTCGAGTATGAGACGCACAAGCAAGCGCTGGCTGCCAAGGAGGCGCTCCATGGCGCTGATATAATGGGACAAACGATTCAAGTGGATTGGTGCTTCGTCAAGGGACCCAAGCGTGTCAAGAAATCGGAAAAGCGACGCAGATAGAGACTATGTGAAACCCCTAAGAAATAACTTACGTAAATTAAAATACAAATTGAAATAAATTTTATTGCAGCGTCAATACAAAAGGAGCTCCCGAAATTTTAACTGATTTGCAACTCCAGCTCCACTTCAGCTTCCATCTTCCCTTCATCATCAGCTGATTACCATCTGTGCATCTCCAGCTTCACTCCATCTGCCTCTCTTCCATCTATTCCAACTGACTTCCACTACTTCATCTCCATCTTCTAACATCTTTCTACCATCATCTTCGCTGCTCGTCCTGGAAGCTGTTCTTGACATTCATTCTTATCCACTTGCAGTTCAACTTGCCTTCATCTTCATCAGCTGCTGTGCCATCATCTACTTCATCTTTTTTTGGTGCAGCAGATGCTTTCGCATGGCCAGCTGCTTATCCCTGAAGCTCTTCTTCACCTTGGAGCGCGCCTTGTGCCGCAACATGCCAAAGTTTTTGGTTTTGCGTTTCTCTCGATTTGTCTTCGAACAATTCTCATTGACGCGCCCATCCTTCCAGCCGAAACGTTCGCGATCCTGTCGTCCAGCCTGCACCGTCTCCAAACGTGATTCCTTGTCGTGTTTACGTTTCTTGTAGATCATCTCAATGCTGTTCAGCTTCACGAACTCGGCTCGATCCTGCTCCAGTGGACGTTTGCGTGCGCTTGTCACTGTTTTCTTCAGGTTGGCTGCATTGATGCGCTTGAAGTCCTCATCTGTGAAGATGCGCGTCAAAGCCAACTCCTGCGCAGCTTCCTTTTGATCGAGCATTTTGATGTCTGCCTTTGACTTCTTAGCTTTTTCCTTTTTCGCCTTGGGCGTTGACTCCTCGCAATCACTAGCAACGCCTTCATCGGACTCGTCTGCCTCTGCCTCTTCATCTTCATCTTCATCTTCGTCATCGTCATCGTCCTCTTCTTCATCTTCATCTTCATCGTCCTCTTCCTCCTCCTCGCTGTCGCTTGCCTGCTCATCATATCGATCCTCGTTATCGCTGTGCGTCACAGTCACCCACTCGCCATCATTGGAATCATTGTCATCATCATCACTGTCGATGTCAATTGTCTTGGAGTCCTTGAGCAAGGCCTCGGCACCCACCACAGTGTCCTTGACATCCTTTTCACCATAAGCCCTCACCTTACGCTCCGCCTGCGCCTCCGTCTGTCTGCCTCGATCCTTCTTGTGCAACATAGCGGGCAGCTGCTCGCGATAGAGCGTGATCAGGGAGCGCGCGGCCATCATCACCGACTTCTCCTTGTATGTCTTGTACATGGCCAGATCTTGCAGCAAGTCCTCGCCCATGGCCAAAGGACAACGCATGCAAATCTCTCGCGTGGCATTCAGGCCAATTGCCATGACATCGCTGGAATTGCGCTCGGTGATGAAATTATTTGCAATTGTCTTCAAGATGGGCTCAATTATGTCACCCGGAATCAATTCGTGGGAGGCCTGGGCTGCGAACTGAAGGACGCGCGTTACCTGCCGCTGATGCGGCTGCAAGAACCGTGTGATATACGGATAGAAGCCAAAGAGGAACAGATCATGAATGCCTATTAATCTAGAGATAACATCCAGATGCATTAGCTTGACCTCAAAGCGTTCGTTGCTCGACTGCAGCTGCTTGAACAGACCCTCGGCCATGCCCTGGGGATTGTGTATCAGATGAATGCCAGAGAAGTTAAAGGCGGGCGCATTTTTCTTTTTCTTTTGCGCTTTGACCGCTTGCTTCTTGATCTGTTGCAGTTGCTTCTGACGCTTCTTCGTCTTCTTATTCACACGATTTGCCATTAGCGCACCTTTAAGATCCACCTCCTGCTCACTATCCGAATCGCTGCCAGCTTCATCCTCATCATCGTGACCAAGGAAGAACTTTAGAGATGTGACAAGCACCTGCAAGGGAAAGAGTTCAGCTTATTATAAAGTCACATCTCTAATACGAGACGCACAAGAAAACAAAAGCAAACAAATTTCAACAGGCGAGCGAGAGCGAGAACAAGCTTGCGCACACATACAACTGTGAAAGAGAGCAGTGAGTGTAACCCAACAGGACTCTCGCTCGATCTCACTAGATATGCCAAGCTTAAAAAGTCGCATCTCTAATGCAAGGCGTGAAGAAAACAAAAACAAATTTACAATTTTAACAGGCGAGAGAGAGAGAAGCAAGTTCAGCTTGTGCATAGTGAGAGAGCAGTGAGTGTAAAAATAGATATCGTGAGAGCAGTTAAGCCACAGAGCGCTCTCTCGAGCGCACTTGGCGTTATGGCTGTTAGGTACCGTTGTGAAAATGGGGGGTGGTTTGTATTGTTTTGCTTTGTTCTCTGTGTCTATTCGAATGCATTGCAAACCTTTGTGATATTTGAAAAGCAGCCCACGCTGGCAATCACATTCACTGTCTTGGCATCATTCCATATGTTCTTCTTGTACAGCTCAATCATAATGTCTGCGGACATTTTGGCAGCCTTTGGATTGGCGTCCTTCAACATGCCATACATAAAGTTTTGCAAACTCTGAAATACGAAAATTATGAATAATTATTCAAGATCAGTCGTAGGTGCAACATTTTACCGAATTCAGTTTCATATCCTTATGCTTCGCATTCATGTTCTTAATATCCGTTACAATGTGCGTCTGCAAGAAGGTGCGCAAATTTTTATCCTGGCAGCGCAACAGTTGGAAAAATAATTCCAATATATCCAAAGCTGGAACCAGATTCTTATTGCGCAGCAGAATCAGCGCTTTGACAAAGGAGTTTCGCATCGCCGGATCCAGGACGGTGGCGCTGCTCCTTAGCAGATCCGTGAGGTGTTTTGGGAACTGCTGGCACACCTGTGGATAGCATTGTGCCACCTGTGCAATAAACATCACAATTTCATCCAGCGATTTGTTTTCCTCGCCCGGATTCAGAGCGAAGATTTCGAGTAAACTCAAAAAATGTTCATATTGCGTGTGGAATTCATCGCTGTAGGATTCCGGATCACGTTTGATCAGGTTCTGCAACTGCGGAAGATTATCCGGCAGTTGATTGTTTGGACGCACCATAATAAGACGTAAATTTTTACTTTTACGTCTGAGCAGCACGTTCAAAATTTTATAAAAGAATGCACGTGTCTTCATCTTCTTGCTGCATGTCACACACAGAGTTGCCACACTTTAAAATGATCACTTTTTTGCGTCGTTTTCACTTGGGAAATCAGCTGTTTGAATGTTTTGCTAATAATATTTAATATTGCAATATATATCAGTATTGTCTGTTTGCTGAATTTAGATAGGCAAATGCGTAACAAATTAATAATAAAACAAACATTAAAATTGAATTAAAACATTTTAATATCAATTTAAATTTGTGTTCTTCTTGCATATCGAATAGTGTTGCCACACTTTAAATTTTATATTGAAGCATTCTCACTTTAAAAATAACTGCTAGCTGCAGTTCTATAGTTGATGAAATATTTGAACATGCGTTATTTTAGGCAGCATATAACAGTTAGTTAGTATAGATATATTTATGTTTTAAATTTTGGTAGATTGCATTTGAAAAGCCAATAACGCACTCTGCAATCAGTGGAAACATCTCTTTGTTTGTGCAACCGTTTATCAACACTACCGCCATGGGAGAATTAATTTTTTCCTGCAAGATGATGGAGCTGCAGTCAAATGAAGACATCGATTTAGAGGATGGCGAGGTAAGCAAGTACATAAAATATATGAAAAATAGCTAGTTAATATGTGTGTGATGCCATGTCAGTTGTCAGCAAGCGGCGAGGAGGAGATCTATACGCCGTTGCAGCGACCGGCGCCGGCTTCAAACGTTGCAACAGCTGCAAAGGGAGTTGCCGAAGGCAATGCAACAAATCCGCTTGCCATCAACTGTCATCAGCTGCAGGGCGCCTTGGACGATGAGTCCCAAACGAATAGCGAACAAAGCACAAGCGGCGAGTCCTCCGAAGAGGGTTGCATCAAGAAGTTGCGCACCGAAAATCTCGCATCGAGCAAAAAGCGCAAGAAGCGCATCAAAAGAACCGTTATGATACGTGTGCCTGCTGCTCCAGCTCAAGCCTCTTCGACTGGGGAACCAAATCGCGCGCGCTTCAAGAAATACAACATTTGGACAGCGGCGCTGCAGGAGGAGGCACTAAGCGAGAATATGCGCGGCTGCGATGTGAACCATAAGAGCAGCAGCGATCGCAATGTGGAAAACTACGATTTCTCAATGAGATATCGTCTGAACGGAGAGCATGCGTTAAAGCGCCGCCTGTCCAACTCCTCGGATGAGGGCAGCAGCTCACAGCCAGCGTTTAAGCGCGGACGCGCTGCCTGCTCGGATAGCCAGCAAAGGGATCAGCGACATCCGATCAAGAATCGGCTTGGATCCAGATCGAGAGCACGTCGTGGCAATTCCTCAACGAGCGGCTCTTCGGATAACTCCACTGAGCCGCGACACATACTCGACCTGCAGGATGTGACGGGCCGTGAACCCAAGGATGTGGCCAACGAAATGGCCAGCAAACTGTACGAGGAGAAGGATGAACTTTTGGGTGAGTTATGAAACGTTTTGAATTGATTATTTCTGATTTCCAAATATCCAATTTTCCGTTGCAGTTCGTGTCGTTCAAATACTCGGCTTAGACCTGCCCCTGGAGCTGTACAAAGAGACGCAACGCATCGAAGCAGATGGCGGCATGATGATCAATGTCTGTGGCAACTAAGATTGCAATTTCTGAAACTCTGAACTGAATCGAAGTCCACTTTATCTTTGCAGAATGGCCGACGTCGTCGTACACCTGGCGGCGTGTTTCTATTTCTGCTCAAGCATCATAATCTCATAACGCCAGCGCAACAGAAATCCATTTTCAATGAGGACCGCCAGAACGAGAGCAAGTCGCGCAAGCAGCTGGCCTCATTGCTGCGCGATCGTAAAGTGGAGGAGCTAAAGAAATGTTTGAGCGAAAAGAGCACCGAAATGCCTTCATTGAATAGCCGCAAGGAATTGGCACAAATACAGCCAGGCAATTGTAAAAACTATATAATTATCTATATAATATATAAACAATATAAAAACTCTGCTCTCTCTCTCTCTCTGCAGTATCGAATCCGCCGCCCTCGCCTGTGGGCCAGGAGCAGAGCAGTCCGGAATATAAAACTCATGAAATCAATATAAATGTGGTGGATAATGCTGATCTGCCGTCGACTTCAAAAGCTGCCACCGCAGCAGCCAGCCTTAAGCAATTGATCAGCTATGACGATGATATTCTCGATGTGAATTGTAGCGAAATGGATTTATTTTAAGTGCAAACAGACGCAAAGCGTTGACACAACGAGGCCATTCGTTTTATATTATTTTATATGTGGAATGGCGCATAATTTTTGACATCTATATAGCTAGAAATATATTTGTAAATCTAAATAAATGATTAAGATTAAGATTTTTGAAGATATGTATAAAATTATGTTTCTATTCATGCAATTTGAAATTAGCGCCAGTAATTTATCGATTAGTGCTGACAAACTGTTATCGATGTACTTTAAAACTAGCGCCAAAATTGATATACCAATGAAAATAGATTAGCGCTTATCGATAGTTTGATAAATGAATTGCATTTTGCAGCTATTGCAACATAGTGTGTATCGTTATCGAGGCAGTAAACATATGATTTCTAAATTTCTAAAATTAATTGTTGCAACGTAGCAAAAGGTAAATATCGCAACTATAAATAAATATAGTTATATATAGGGCGTACTCTATCGAGCGTGTAAACAACCATGACAACAACAACAGCAACCTGTGAATCAGACTCGACAGTTGAAATTGTGAAGAAAACATATAAATATGAATTATTGGAAGATGTGCACCTGGCGCTGCTACCACCAGCGGGTAGTACAGGTGAGAGCTTATATACGCGTGGAAGCTTCAAGTACTTTCATTACGGCTGCGATGGCCACTCGGACGCGGGCTGGGGCTGCGGCTATCGAACGCTCCAAACGGCCATCTCTTGGCTACTAAACAGGCGCCATGGAAGGTCAGCCATATTGAATGTGCCTTCCATTGAGGAGATTCAGCGCTTGCTGGTGAGGATTGGCGATAAGCCTGCACGATTTGTTGGCTCACGCGACTGGATTGGCACCATGGAGGAGTTCTTTGTGATAGATGCCCTATTTGACATACCCTGCAAATTTGCACACGTGCAGCAATTAAACAGCGAGCAGGTGCTCAAAGAAATACGTGAATATTTCGTGGATTACTGCGGCTTAGTTGTGATGGGCGGGTTAACGGACACCGCGTCAAAGGCCATTGCGGGCATTCACCTGAGCCCAACGGCGGGCTGCTCGCTGCTCATTGTGGTAAGTGACCCCAAACTTGAACTTAATTAAAGTTAATTTTGATTTATTTGCTTAGGATCCACACTTTACGGGTGTGCCTAGCGCCAAGCAGCAGCTGATTGAACGCGGCTATGTGCGCTGGATGCACAGCAGCGAGCTGGAAGGCAGCGCCTACAACCTGTGCTTCATACTGGAAAAGTAACAAGTGGCAATGGCGACGGTGTTGCCAAACTAAACGAAAGTTAATCCAAAACAATTTTACAACACTGCTGAAACGATGGGCGAGGATCGGGCCTACTTAATGAAAGTTGATCAAAATATAAACAATGAAACTGAACGAAAAAAGTGCGCCAACAATTTGCCAAGGAATAAATATTCAAAAAAAAAAACAAATATGACAACACTGCAAATAGCTAGAGAGGAGTCGCTGCCATCTTTGCCGAATGCTGGAACAGCAAAGTAAAGTAAATGGGACTGGAAACAGTGCTGCCTACTTTACGACATGGAACAAAAATATATATTACGACAATATGCAACACTGTTTAAGCTTAAACTTTAACTGGCTGTAATAAGGTCTGCAGCATATATGTAAATACTCTATTAGAGGGTATATAAGCTTGTTACGTAATATGTCATATGAAATACCTTAAATTAGAGAAGTTTGTATGAAAGAATACTTATTTCATTTGCCTACTGTTGAGTAGGTATACCTCTTGTCTACAAAATTACAGGGTATTACAAATTTGGCATTGCATTAATCTAATACTCAAATTCATTTGTTATTGAGTGTATAGTTAATTTAAGCCCTCTCACCCTCTCTCTCTCTCTCTCTCTATCTCTTTTAGCGCTCGTTATGGCCAGAAATCGAGTCATTTGATAAGGAAATATAAATATTTTGTATAGTAGTTCCATGACGATGGCGCTGATAAGCCAGCTATTCTGAAACGAAAAAAGCGAACGAAGCGAGCGAAGCAATCAATACATAGGAAGTGCTTGCAACTGGCAGCAGGCAGCTGCTTAGCACCGATCCAACTGGAGGGGAGTCTATGCCCCTAGGAACGGCTCAGCTCTGAGCTACCAGGAAGCCAGCAGCTTAGCCTCGATCCGACTGGAGGAGAGTCTCTATCACTAGAAACGGCTGTCGCTCCGATCTAACCGAAAGCCAACAGCTTCGCCCCGATCCCACTCAAGGAGCAGCTGACTCCTCATCCACTTGGAAGAAAGATCCATCCAAAAGCGTATCTCAATCCATACCAAATTTGTAGCACAAGACATTTACATGGAACTGTTGCAGCAGACGCTGTGGAGCGCTCTAGGAGCTCTGGCCCTCGTCTATGCCCTGGTGAAATTCAGCTTGGGCTATTGGAAGCGACGTGGCATACTCCATGTCAAGCCCAAGTTCCTGTGGGGCAACATTGCGGAGCTGGTGCGTGGCAAGAAGCATGTGCAGCAGCTGCTGCTCTGCCTCTACGCGAGCTACAAGGGACGCGCACCCTTCATCGGTTGCTATGCGCTGTTGAAGCCTTTCGTGTTGATCCTGGACTTGGAGCTGGTGAGGAATATTTTGGATAGCGACGCGGGCTACTTCACCAGTCGTGGACTCTACAGCAATGTGCAGGGGGAGCCGCTGTCCGGCAATCTGTTCCAATTGGATGGGCACCGCTGGAGGCAGCTGCATGCCCAATCCGCGCCAGCTTTTGCGGCCAGCAATCTGCACAAGCTGCTGCCACAATTGTGGCAAACCTCGAGGAAGTTGCAGCTGGGCCTAGGAGTGGCCAAGCAGCAGCAGGATGTGAATGTCAGCCAACTGTTGGACGGCTACAACGTGGAGTCCATAGCGAAGCTGGCCTATGGCCTGTCCTCCGAGCATCTCTCCGAGTTTTCACTTATGACGCGCAGCTATTGGAGCAACTGGAGCTTGTGGCGCGCCTATTTAGCCTTGGAGCTGCCGCTGCTCGCACGCCTCGTGCAGCACAAGAGCTACGCACAGCTGGCCACGGACTACTTCTATCAGCTAGTCGAGGCGCAACTGCAGCAACAGCGCCAAAGGGATCGACAGCCTTTGGAAAGCTTTCTGCAGCTCTTCGCCGGTACAGAGGCCGCCTTGACGGATGCTCAGATTGCGGCTCAGGCCTTTGGCTTCATCTTAGCTGGGCTGCAGCCACTGAATGCGAGCCTGGCCTTCTGCCTCTATGAGCTCGCGCTGCAGCCGGAGCTCCAGCAGCGCGTGCGAGCGGAGATCCAAAAAGTGCTGAAGGCAAACGCTGGACAGCTGACGGCAGAGGGATTAAAGCAACTGACCTATGCGAAGCAGGTGTTAAATGGTTAGTAAATATACCTATATATATCACTCTCTCTCTCATCTCTCATCTGTCATCCCTACAGAGACGCTTCGTTTGCATACGCCTTATCCTTTCCTGCTGCGCCGCGCCACGCGTGAATTCGAGTTGCCCAAGTCGATTTTTGTCATCGCACGCGGCAACAATGTGGTCATACCTGTTGCAGCTATACATCGTGATCCGTCGATTTATGCAGAGCCCGAGCGCTTCAATCCGGCACGCTTTAGTCCTGAGGCAGTGCTTGAGCGGCCTGCGATGTCCTTTTTGCCCTTCGGCGAGGGTCTGCGTGGCTGCATCGCCAAGCAGCTGGCTGAGCAGCAGCTGTTGATTGGTTTAGTGGCTCTGCTGGAGCATCACAGATATGAGCCCAGCACAGAGACCGAAATACCCCTGCTCTATGATCCTGGCAAGCTCGTGCTAATGCCGCGCAAGGATATCAAGTTGAGTGTGCAGCGGCTGGAGTAGGACTAAACGGAAAAAGTCCGTAAATTCATAATTTCTTTCCTATTATTTAGTAGTTAAATTGTTGCTTTTGGTATTGTTTTTGATATGTTTTATGTATTTTGTATATTGCTATTATTTCATCTATTTTTATTATTATAAGCTACGCTTGTGTGATAATGCTGACGTATTACCTTGAAAACTTAGATTTTAAACTGACAAATGAAACAAATGAAGAACAAATAAATACCCTAAATGTTGTTAAATATTAAGTATAATCATTTATTTATTATAAATATAGTTCTATTATAAATTTCATTTCAAATTGCATAATTGCACAATTTAATTCAAATTTCCGTTAGAGCATTAGACATGAAGTTGGTTGCGCGCACTCACAAGGCAGCAGCGCATATATGAGCAGCTGCCAATCGATCTATCGCATACAAATTCATCGCTTTCACGCACTCTTCAACACTGCTATTACTATCGAGCAGACAGAAGCAAAAACAACGCCGAGCGAGTCAGACGTGCGGCAGACGGTGCGCGCGATTTAAAGTGTTAAATTTGTTAAATAATTAAATGCTATTTGATAACATAATAATGCACAAAATTCAGCGCGCGCGTAAATAAAACAGCCGTGTAACAGTGTGCGTGCACATAAAACGTATTGGTATTGGTAGTAGTTTTGAAATAAATTTCCTACAATTCGGTGGTTGTGTTTTTTTTGTATTATGTCTTGAATTAAATAACGAAAATGCAAATCATAATTGACAGGAGCAGCTTTGAAATCGAGACGGCGGCAGCAGGCGAAAAAAAAATTAACTGTTAAACGACAACAACGACGGCTGCGGCGGCAACGGCACTTTACTGTTGCTTGCTTTGAAAACAGTGCGAAAATAGAAATAGAAAAAAAATACAACAAAAAAAAATTTGCGCCGAAAAGTGTGTACATATTTAAATTTAAAAAAAGTGAATAATTTGATATGCGTGTGTGTGAGTGCGTGTCTGTGATTGTGATTGTGCTTGTGTGCGTGTGTGTACAACAAGAATTATAACAGCAACAACAACATCAACTGTGCAAGGATCGCCGTCAGGGTAGTTTGTTTGAACAAAGCCCGAAGACGGGTGGAGAGAGCGAGACGCGTGCTCTCCTCTCATCTATACTCTTTTGTGCGCTTTTGCCGCCTGGAATGCGCTGCAGCCCAACCAAACAAAAACAACTGCAGCAACAACAACAATAACTAACACACACACATACACATATACACACACTCTAAAACCGGGTGCCGGCTGAAAGGGGAGGAAACGCTGTTTAATTGTTTGCAGGATTCTTTTGAAGCGCCGCTGCGTTGCAACTGCAGCTGGAAGCTGACTGCGAATAAATTCAAGAACCGTGAGTATCCTTGAAATGTGCTGCTTCTTACACTTGCCTTTGTTGTTGTGCTATTTTCTCCCTCTCTACCTTCCACTCAAGTGTGCTAATTACTCAAAAGCTGACAGACAGACAAATACAGCTTCCAGCTACACACACACACACACACAGAGTCACACGCACTTCATTTTCCAAGGCCTTCCAGTGCCAATTCCAGTCCAAGCGTAAGCCATGAAAACTCCTTTCATTGCCAGCCAGCCAGCCAGCCAGCAGCAACAACAAAAACAACAGGAACCAGCGCTACATTAACAGTAACAACAACAAGAACAACAGCAATTTTGTGCTCCCTTTTTGAAGTTTGTCGCGCTATTTGCGCAAGTGCAGGCACTCGCCATTAGATGTGCGCACGTGCCGTGACACGAATTAATCGTGCATGCAAGCAAAATGCATATGCAAATAGTACAATATATAATGCGAAATGAAGTGCATTTCACAATATCTTAAAAATAACCTAATTAAATTTGCCAGCAATTTGCTAAGGCGTTTTCGACATTTCTTTCTTAGCACAATTGTTGCACGTTTGTTGTTTTTGCCATTTGCAATTAGCACCCTTGCTCATCTCTAATATTGCCCTATCTCTCTGTTACTCTTTCACCTCTAGCCGTTTTACTGTTGTTGTGTATGTGTGTGTTTGTGTGTGCTTTGCTGTGCACATTTTTAGCACAAACATTTTGCATTATGCGTGGGCTACTTATTAACTGTTCTTGTTGTTGTTTTTGTCTTTTTTGCTTTTTGTTTTTATTGTTGGGGGCATAATGATAAAGCGTTGGCGTATTTCAACAGCATCCGGCGGCGGCGGCTGGTGGGGTTCATTGACTTTGTTTAGGCTATTAAATTCGTATTAGAATTAGAACTTTTTTGTTTTTTTTTTTTTTTTACCTTTTTTGGGGGTTAACATATCCCATAAGGGATATAACATATATGAAATGGGGTTGGTTTGCTGCTCGTTGTTCTGCCTCTTCTAGTTCTTTATGCTTTAACTGTGTCTCCATTTCGTAATCAGAGCAGCAAACGCTGCTGTGCGTTGTAACTGTCTAACTGTAAATGTTTAATTAGAATTTCTGTTTGTTGTTGTTGTCTTATCTCAAATTTGTTTGAAATGTGTCTGTCTGTTCGCATGTGCATTTGCCTTTGCCTTTGCATACCTTTCAAATGACTTTGATACGGGGCTGCAGCTGATAAGAGAACTCGCATATACAGTGAACACTCCCATTTGATGAACGTTAATTTTGGGCAATTAGGCGTAATGCTGCAGTAGCTTTAGCTTAAATAATTTTTAAAATTTGTTTAAATGTTTTTTTTTTCTTTCTGCTCTTTTGTTTTATTGCGCGCGCCCACTGTAGCTATACAGATTTCTCTAAATATATATATATTTATATATAAATATGTTTTCCTATTTACGCTTATGATTTGCATTTTGTTTAAACAAATGTTCTAGCCAAAAATGATAAAGCAAATAGCCTTGTTTATTGTTTATTCTGAGAAATTCTAGATTATAAACCTAGGCTCCGATCCAATCCATAGTTTTCCCAGAGCGTCAAGCGGCAAGTTTCAAGTTCCGTTAGATATAACTATATATAACTATACATACGTATATATCATCTGATATGTTTGGAATTTTTTAAAAGATATTTTTTGCCTAGGCTATTAGCTTACATATACAAACACACACATGTGTGTCTGTGTGTGTGTTTGTATCTGCACTTGGCACATTTTGCTTTGTGCGCTTATCTGATGCCTCTGCGTTGCAACTAGCAAACGTGCAACCCAATCCCAAAAAACCATTCAACTGCTGCTGCACCTGTGCAACTGCTTCAGAGCGAGAGATAGAGAAAGAGAGAGAGACGGAGAAAGAGAGAGAGAGGGCGGGCAATTGAAATGCCAACAGCTGTCGGCAACGAATTAACTTGGTTTCGGTTCCTTTTGGCTAAGTTTTTGTCCGTTTATGCGCCTTGATCAAGTGCAAAGTGAGTATATTGGTTCTGGCTGTAATGGAAATTGTGCTAATTTTAGCTTAATTTAGAGTGGACTTTAAGCTGACTATTTGGCTAGATTTACAGCTTGCTCTTTGGCTATCTTTTGCCTGTTTCTTTAGCTTGCTGTAAGCTATATATTTAGCTTTCTTTTTGGCTACCTTTTAGCTGTCTGTTATGCTTACTTTTTGGCTAGCTTTTGGCTGTTTATTTAGCTTGCTGTTAGCTATCTATTTAGCTTTGTTTTTGGCTAGCTTTCGGCTGTTTCTTTAGCTTCCTGTTAGCTATCAATTAAGCTATCTTTTTGGCTAGCTTTTAGCAGTCTGTTAGGCTTGATCGTTGGCTAGCTTTTTTACTAGTTTGTAGCCGCTGTAAAGTTGGCTATTTGGCTAGCTTTTCAGCTGGCTTTTTGGCTATCTTTGAACTGTTTTTTTCTATTTTTGCTGTCTTTTCACATTTGTTTATGGCCTGCGCCTGCGGCTGAATCAACAAGCAAATTTTCGGTCTGCATAAATAAATAAAGAAATATATTGTTTATATATACAAATTTAAATATATACATATATGTATATATCTTTTATGTATATATTGTATATACTAAAATGTATATATTTATATATGAAGAAAAAAGTGTAATTTCTTTTCACTCTTTCGCTCTGTGTCTTGAGCAATTGAAACTTGCGTTCTGCTTATGACCAGCCTAAACAATTGCAACAGCAGCAGCAGCAACAACAACGACAACGACGACTTTTTGTTGTTGTTTACTCAGTTAAGTTTGCCTTGAGCGATGTAAGTTTTATTTTTAATTATGCTTTTGGGCAAATGGAAGACAGCGTTGTCTACCTAACTGCCCACCTACCTAGCTTTAAATTTTGTGAGCTTGCACGAAGTCCAAATACCCTAGCAAATATTTTGCAGTTCTGTTTAAGGATGTTTACGAATTGAAACTTAAGCTTTTTAATGAATTTTTCCTACTATGAACTAGACTTCTGTAGATATGTACAATAAATGCATCTATATCTTATATATAAATATAAAATGTATAAATATGTATATGTGTATATTTATAATGCATCTACATATGTAAATTGTAAACTAGTTTTCATGGAGACAGAGACGTGTAGGTGCATTCTCTCAATTATGAATGCTGATCAGTTATATATAATATATAGTTTATAGTCTATTCGTTGAAAGATGAAGGGAGAGGCGTAGCTCTTAAGGTATATAATATATATATAGTTTATATATCTATTTAAGTTTTCATAAACAACGTTCTCTATTGCCTTGATTTGAAATGCTCATCAGGTATTTGTGTCTATATACAGTCGAGTCCCGATAATTCGAACTGGCAAGGGGATCAGTTTTTTTCGATTTACACAGAAATTCAAATTATCGAGATTTCTATCATATAGATATCTCCATCAAGGGGATAGAATTTTTTTCGATTTATCGCGATTTTCGATTTAGCGGGGTACAAATTATCGAGACTCGACTGTAGTACATATTTTATAGTATTTTTCAAACATTCCCTTAACACGTTGCGTAACCAAATGCCCTTTGTAAAGGGTATAACATTATATAGTTTACTGATATAATTTAGGAATATCTGATAATTCTTCTTCTTCCACATGTGTTACATATTGTTTCACCAAAATGGAAATGCCCCACATGTGCAGGGTATAGAAAAAATCGGCATATGAGTTTTAATAGTCGATAGGCTGGTAGTCAGTCGAGCCTGTTTGCTCGCTTTGGTGTTTGCATACGCCAACGCATCTTTGTTGTTGTTGTTGTTGTTTCGTGTTGTTGTTGTTGGCAAACAGCTGTGACGCAGCTGGGAACTCTTGAAAGTTATAAACGCAACGCTTTGAGCCGAAAAAAAGAGAAGTAAATGCATGAATGAATGCATTTGTTTTGCATCTGGTTGTTGCTGTTGTTGTTGCTGTTGTTGTTGTGGTTGTTGCGGTTGTTGCAGTTGTTGTTGTTGCTTGTCTGACACCCACTCGACAAAACATTTTCGATTTCGATTTCATTTTGGGCTGCCACGAATATATGAATGAAAATATATATATGTATGTATATATAGAAATATACAAATTAAAGGAGAGGCGTTAACTTTTGGAGCATATGTCATATATCAAAATATATACCTATATACATACATACATTAATGTAAGACTATGTATATATTGAGTGCCTTTGCCTGCCCACGCCTTGTCTCCAGTCCGCTTTGTTAGCTTTGCTAATCGTCTGTTTCACGTTCTTGGAAGCTAATCAGCAGCTCGCAAAGCACATTAAAAAAAAGTTTCCATTTTGTTGCACGGTGAAATGTCAAAAGTTGAACGCGACTCTAATCGATTTACAGCGAGTTCTTAGACATTGCAAAGAAATTGAGAGAGGGATAGAGAGAGAGGGAGGGAGCGATAGAAATTGAGGTAGTGAGAGATGCAGAGAGAGAGATATATATATATACAGTCGAGTCTCGATAATTCGAAATGGCAAGGGGATCAGGTTTTTTACGAATTAGACGGAAATTCAAATTATCGAGACTCGACTGTACCGAATTTTTTTCAAGGGGATAGATTTTGTTTCGATTTATCGCGATTATCGATTTAGCGGGGTACAAATTATCGAGACTCGACTGTATTTATATAGAGATAGAGATGGAGAGAGAGAAAGAGAGAGAGGGATAGAGAGAGAGAGAGAGAGGGATAGAGAGAGGGAGAGAGAGGGAGAGAGAGGGAGAGAGAGAGGGATAGAGGGAGAGAGAGAGAAAGTGGGATAGAGAGAGAGAGAGAGAGAGAGAGAGAGAGAGAGAGAGAGAGAGAGAGAGAGAGAGAGAGAGAGAGAGAGAGAGAGAGGGATATAGAGTGAGGCAGCGAGAGAAGGAGAGCCAGAGAGAGAGAGAGAGCCATAGAGCGAGAGAGAGCGAGAGAGAGAGAGCGAGAGAGAGAGAGAGAGAGCGAGAGAGAGAGAGCGAGAGAGAGAGAGCGAGAGAGAGAGAGCGAGAGAGAGAGAGAAAGAGAGAGAAAGACAGAGAGAAGGGGGAGACTGAGAGAGCGACAGAAAACGACAAAGGTTGAGAAACAGACGGGTAGAAAGAGGCAATGAGACAGAGCGAGAAATACTGAGAGAAACAGAGAAACACTCAAAAATAAACTGATCTAAAACTAAAAAAAATTAAAAGTTTTTAGTTTTATATAATTTAAAGTAATGTAGATTTTTACATAAGTGTATCTAATTGTTAATTAATAATAGAAATTAAAAAAGGGAAAATTGTTAAAGTCAAAGACTAGAATCGAGCTTGGAACAAGGTGTTTATTCCCGCACACGCCTTGCCGCTGCGCTACTCAAGCTCGAAGCCAAACAAAAGATTTTAAAATTATAAAAATTCAATTTTTTGTATAAGAGATATATGAATTGTAATCTAAACTTCATTATTATTAAAAAAAAAAAAAAATTATCTACATTATATTGATGAACTCTAAAAAGTAATTAGCGCAAGAAAACAAAAATGTTCTGCTGTATCAAGAAAATGTTTCATATGTCGGCAAATTAGTTAAACTCTGCCTCTTTGCCTCCTTTTTCAACAGAGATTTTTCAGCTAACGAGCGTAGACAAAAGGCAAACAGAACAGTGAAAATTGACAAGTGTTGACTGCAGAGTATATTTATATACAAACAGACATACATACATAGATGCATACATACATACATAGATGCATACATACATACATAGATGCAGACATGTTTGTATTTTGTATATAAAGAAAAGAAATCTTTGTGGCTTAGAAAAGCGCCAGAGCGAACCGGCAAACAAACTTGAATCAAAAAAGCCAAAACGAAATATACATATACATATGTATGTGTGTAAAGAAAAAAATACGAAATAAACAACATGTGCGCGCTTGGCTAACGGTACTTTTGTTTATCATTAACGAGTGTTGACTGTGAGCCGCAGACTTTGCTTGTGTGATAAAGGGCCATGCAAAAAACAGAAACCGAAACAGAAACAAGACTTGAACCAAAGTTGACCAAAAAAACAGAAAGAACCAGCATGCAGTTCTTGACTGTTTTCAATTAGCGTTTGCTTAAAACATGCCAACAGTCGGGTCCGGATATTCTAATGAATGTTATTCAGCTTTAACGCTAATGTTCCTTCATTTTTTCTGGTTGCTTAACATATTTATCGAAGTGCCAAAGCAGTTGGGGGGCAGCCACAGAGCGAGAGTACACGCTGCCTATAATGAATACTGACCCACATAAGACAACTGGCTAAAAGTGAGCTAAATGTATATAGAATATTTAGAATGTTTATATTCCCAATGGTATTTTAAGTACAAATTTGTGTTAGAAATAAGCAATTTGGCAAATATAATTTATATATTTGTATAGACTGTAAATATAGAGAATGGAGAAAACATTTGCAGATGATTATTATCTGAGATGACGTTAAATATAAGCAGTAAGAGTGTTCTAGTGGGAAGTGCCCGACTAGTAGATACCCGGAAGCCGGCGCAGAGCTGCTATTTCAAGCACTCTGAGCTTCTACTATACATACAGCTGTGTTCATAAAAATAGTAGTGCGACTGAAATGTATGAATAAACATATTATTTTGAAAACGATGTGAATATTTAATATTCATTTTATTTAATACTCATTTCAAATTATGTTTGTCACAAAATGTTGCTGTGCAACTTTTTAGTTGCACTACTATTTTCATGACCACAGCTGTACATGACATGCAGAGAAGCTAATCAGCATTAATCAAGAGTAGTATATATACATAATCTAGCATTAATCTGCCACGCCTACTTCTTACTGTTTCATGCATTCTCACATTACCATTGCAGACATCTCAGAGCTGATCAGAGAACAGCAACAATTTGACATTCTAATCTATACCAAAGCCCATTTAGGCTGGAATATCTAAGAATCTATATATGTATATGCTCTAAGAAATATTCTGATGTGTGCTTAAGGCACAGCATTAAAAACTCTCCCAGTTGCTGAGGCATTCGCTTAAACAAACATGTTTACAGCCCATTGCGACATTACGACTCAGCGCTGATTTATGTTTGGAAGGCAACGAGCTGCATTGGCGTTTATATAGATGTGGATGTGGATGTGGATATAGAAGTGGATGTGGATGTGGATATGGATATAGATATATAGTTATTAAGCCACAAGGTAAACGATATATGTGCGGCAAATTGAACAGCTCGCATCATGACTTTACACTTTCACCATAAACAACATTTGTGGTCAACAATAAGACAGTTCACTGTATCCCCACCTCGCGTAGGTTGTCAACATTTGTTGTTGTTGTGGAAAGCTGACAACGAGTATGTGTGTGTGTGCGTGAGTGTGTGTCTGTTTGTGTGTGTTTTTATTATTTTAGAAAATGCATTTGAAAAGCGAAAAGAACTCATCATTGATGATGCTGTTGTTGTTGTTGTTGTTGTTGTTGATGATAATCTAAAGACTTTTTTATATGAAATCAAGCGCTCACTCTCACTCTCTCTCTCTCCCTCTCTCTTTGTCTATCACTCTCTCTCTCTCGCTCTCTTTCTATGTATCTATGCATCTATGCGCTGCATTTGAGTGTGTTTCGGCATCTGTGTTTGCCTTCGACGTCATTAACCCAAATTTCTATAAATAACATTTAGCAATTGGATAAAACGAAATGGCACACACACACTTACACACACACACACACACTTACACACACACACACACACTTATGTATATATACATATAAAGTATTGTTCGTGTTTGTTTTATGTGAGGAAATTTCAAATTTTTCGCAGCTCATTAAAAAAGTAAAGCAAAGCAAAGCAAAGCAAAGGAAAGCAAAAAAAAACTATTTAACGCTAATTAAAAAGCAAACAAAAAAATATTTTTTTTTTATTCTATGTTTCATATGTTTGATAAGATTGGCATGAAACTATTTTATTATCTAATCGGAAGTCGAATGTCAACACGCAAATCGATTATCGATCAGGCAAAAAGAGAGAGCAAAACGAGGAACAGAAATACAAAAGTAGAGCACAAAACATACACAAGATTTTGCAATAGCTATGTAAACAACATGTATGTGTGTGTGTGTGTGTGTGTGGTTGTGTTTACATGTGCCTCTTCCTCTTGGCCTGTCTCGCTGGAAATAAACTTTCGGCACATTAGCGTTCAACTGTTTAATCGGGCATAAAATTATATGATTACACATTGAAAACATGGCCAAAAAAAAAAAAAACACATGAGTGGGAAAATCTCTACATAGTGTAGAGATACAACTTATTTATAGACTTCGATGGGGAAAACTTTTGGAACTTGGGAACTACAAAATGTTGCCCAAGTACTAAAAGAAATTCTTGCTCGAAAGCTAATAAAAGGCATACGAAATTAACATAATTGTTTAATTCATGAAAGTTTTGAGTTGTAGAAAATGTTCAAAGAATACATAAAGAAGCAAATGAACTTTAAATGCAATGCATTAACTTAAGTTATCGATAAGTTATCGTTGAACAAAGTTAATTAGCAGACAGAGGCAAAGAGAGTGATAAAGAAACAGTTGGCAAATGGAAAAAGACTAACAAGATGTGAACCTTCTATATAAATACTATTCTATTCATTGGAGCAATTGATAAGTTATCGATAAACATAGTTCACTAACAGACAGAGGGAAAGAGAGAGAGAGAGAGATAAAGAGAGAGAGACAGTTAAAGAAACAGTTGGCAAATGGAATGAGCTTTATAACAAGTAAACTTTTTGTATTTTATGTTTCATTCATTGGAGCTATCGATGAGTTATCAATAAGCAAAGTCTCGTAGTAGACAGAGATAAAGATTGGCATTTAGAGAAACAGTTGGCTTATATTCACAGCTAAACAAGTAAAGCTTATATATTTGAAATATATCTCATTCTTGCTAATTTATCGATAAACAAAGTCAGATCAGATAATTGAGTTAAAGAATGAGAATACATAGGCAACTGAGGGATGCTAATATATTTGCTATTGCATTCATTTGAAGTATCGATAATTTATCGACAAACAAAGTCAACTACTAAATATTAGATAATTGAGCTAAAGCATAGGAATAAACAGGGAACAGAGGGATTCTAATATATTCTAATATTCATTTTAATAATCGATAAATTATCGATAGCTGCAAACAATTAGTAATTGATAGACCTGCTGTTTATCTAGAGTCAATTCGAAGCATAAATACTTGGACTTAGCCTTAACTTTAACTTTAATTTTTGCTTGACTCACACTCAACTCTCTCGCGCCCCCCCACATCGCATAGAACCATTAGTCCTCCCTCTGCCTCTCTCGAGCTAAGTCTATGCAAGTGTTGTTCTGGCACGATGTCGATAACATTTCAACTTGCTTCGCATTCACGCATAATTACAAACACACACACACACACTCTCTGTGCAGCTAAGCTGTGCGTGTGCGCACATCTTTGGGGTCGCAATTAGAAGTACTCTCTGCTCTCGCCCCCCCTATCTCTCTTGCTCTCCCTTTGATAGAAGGAATATCTGTGCAGACGAACTCTGTCAAGTCACTTCCTGTAATAGAAACCAAAACTGAAACGAACGTGCGGCATGCAACTGAAAACGTGTACACAAATCCATTTAACGTATCAGCCCTTGGACCACAACAGCAACAGCAACAGCAACAGCTACAACAATAACAACAACAATAAAAGAAACAACATCAGCAACAGCTTCCGCTTTAACAGATGCAAATCTCAAGGCGCCAATGAAAACCGCATTGGGACGTCGACTTCAGCCGTAGCAGAGGCAAACATGCAGCAACAGCCGCAGATCAAAACGTAAATAGGGCGGAAAATGATGCGTAGCTAAGTTGAATTTGAAATCTAAACGACTCATAGATATCCTGTAAAATTTGCGAAGAGCTGAAAAAAGTTATTATAGGGAAGTGATAGGAGGAATACTTGATGGGAATACTACAAAAAGAAAATGAAATGCTATGCTTATACCCTGTAAAATGTATAATATTGGTTTAACCTGGCTCGAAAATACCCCTTAAAAATTAAATTCTAATTGATTCATAACTGTTACTACTACACAGCATATGCCAACTATCAAAGGACTTCCGATTTGCCCTACTTTTCATATTTGATATGCTACATGCTTTAGCTTGAATGTCATCATACCCTTTCCTTTGGGGCGTCTCCATAACAAACAATCAATTTGACATCTGTTGCGGGCTTCTTTTCTTGTGTGTTCCCTTTTTCCCAGTTTAACTTGCTCTTCTTTACTTTTGCTACTCCCGCTTTGCTTGCCACTACTTCCTTGAACCCTTTTTCCTTGCTTTTGTCGGCTTTTGGCTTTTGGCTTAAACGTTTTTCCTCATTTTGCTAAAATTGTTGTTTTCCTGTTTTTGGAGTTTCATGCACGATTTGTTAATTTGCCTGGCTACTGCTGGCCAAGAATCTGGGCTTCAGTAGAGTAGAGTAGATCACATCACGTTTCTCAGACTACCTTTCCTCTCTCTCTCACGATCTCTCTCTCTCAGCCTCTCTATCTGCCTTCGCCTGCTGCGCATCTTTGTTTACCTTTTGCTTTTTGCTCTTTGGCAGCTTTGGCCTTTAAACTTAAGCAACTTGCAAAGCATTGCTCAACTTGAGCTTATGGTTTTTAAATATATATATATATATATATCTGATATATATATACATATCTCGTCTGGAAAGTGGTTTCCGTTAAAAGTTCAGCAACAAAAATGTGGAGCACAAATTGCATGTTTGCATAGAGGAAATGGTTGCCACAAGAAGTCTAGTACAATTATCTGCCAATAATTGTTGTGCTTATAAAACATATATATAAGTTATATCTAGCATATATATATGTATATATAATATATATAGAAGCTACGATTCAAATCGAATAAGTGAAGGCCAACTCGGGTTTTCTATTCAATGGCCACTCTTGAGGGCTTGAGACTTGGTTCAAGTGTCGCTGGCTGATTATGACACTGACAGCAACTGTCAGCGCGGCAATTACAAACAAGATACAAAGATACACAGATACAAAGATACATAGATACATAGTGACATATAGCAGCACAGATACAGCCACAGATACGCACTTACAAAAGCTATACAAGGGCCACAATGCACCAAGCACGAATGATAAATGCAAACAAACAAAAGCGCGACAAAAAAGAGAAGAAGAAGAAGCAGGAAAAAGCATGTAAAAGTGTTCTAGCAGAGACTGATCAACTAGCAGTTACCCTGTAAGTGAAGCTGAGAGAAGTTGTCAGACTTATCTAAGAAGTAAAGCGATTTTTGCAAGATTTTCTTTATGGCTTATCCTCTATACTGATTCAAATTAGTGGGAGAGGTAGCTAATACAGCTTTTTATTTTATACAATTTAAGTTGATAATTTTAAAGAAACAAAACTTGTTCTAGGAGAAAAACTTTCGTCTCAAATTTCAAGTTTCTAGATTTCGGACGGACGGACAGACAGGCATACAAGCGCATAGACTGCGCTCAATCTGCAACTCTGATCAATATTGTATACTATATAAGCTCAGCCACGCCTACTTCTGCCTCTAACATAAATTTGAGCACAAACATCATATCCGCCTAGACATTTTCAATGGGTATCAAAAGAAAAGTATAAGAGTGCGAACAACAAAAGCTGATTGCCTAAAGAACTTGAGTGTTTGCATGTGTGTGTGTGAGTGTGTGTATGTGTGTATGTGCATGTGTGTATGTTTGTGTATGTGTGTGTGTGCGTGCATTTGGAAAAGCGCAGTGAAAAGCATCGAGAGAACAAGTTGAAGCAAACTACGCGCAGCCAGCAAAGTCGCTGCTGCTGGGCAGTGTAAATGACCTCTCAAGATAAAGTTGCTGTTGCTGTTGCTGTTCGAGTTGTTGTTGTTCCAGTTGTTGGTGCTGCACGTCGAATTGCAATTTCCGCAAGTGCGGAAATAAGTTTCTGTTGTAGCTGCTGTTTTGCATAAATATTGAATCATTAGCCAAAAGGTAGATTAGATATGAATGCAATAAACTAGAACAATTGATAAGCCGCGCAGTGTAAGAGTGTTGCAGTCGGGCGTGCTCGACTGGCACAATACTTGTTTACGGCTCCAAAACACAAAACAGTTAAATGTGTGCTAAAAACAATATATTGACATGCCTCAAGAGGTGGGCCATATCATTTATGGGCAACGGGCATTGTTTTCAAAATTTAGGTTAATCACAAAATTTTGCTGTGCAACATATGAGTTGCACTACTATTTTTCTGAACACAGCTGCATATGCTCTTCAGTTTGTAAAGCAATATAAAAACTGCAGATAGTATTAGGTAAAGAGAGTGACTAGGTGCATGATTCACATTTATGAATTATTAGCTAATATATAATTGATTCATTAGTTAAATAACATAAGAGAAATACAGATTCTTATCTAAAGAATAAACTTTATATATGTATGTGTAAAAAGCGCTAAAACTGAGAGTTATTTGCTGCTTTAATATAATATGATATGAGATGATTTAAATGTGATAAGCAGCTAATGAGGAAGCTTATTTATTACCCTTTTATTAGTCACATATAAGACTTATAGATACCCTAGATATTGCCAATTGCTGCTAGCTTCTTTGCTAACTTCATAGACAAGCCATAAGAGTTGCAGTTGAAATGCTCAAAGCTTGGCTTTGGGGTTACTTGGCTAACCACATAAATTTGAGTAGACAGAGGTAAAGAGAATGGACAAGAAAGAAGGAAAGAGAGAGAGGGAGCGAGAGAGTGAGAACTGTGCAAGCACGTAAAGCTCGTATGAAAAATGGGGAAAATTGAAGAAACATTTAAATGGGTCACAGCTCGTGTTGCACTAAGCAACGAGTTGCTAATGGCTTTATTTATATGCTCGTGCCTCGCAGCTCGCAGCTCGCAGCTCGCAGCTCGCAGCTCGTAACTTCCCAACTCGTAACTCATAAACTGCAAAAGCAAGACAATCGCTTCCTGTCCACTGACTTTGGCATTGCCACACACACACACACACACACACACACACACACACACACACACACACACACAGAGACATAGGTAGTTGGCCCACTCATTGACATATCAATTAACAATTAGGCATTGCATTAGCGCAATTAGCCTGCAAATTGATTAAAGCTTTTCGTAGCACTTGTCGTGCACGCACATAACATATAAATCAAATTGCTCTCCGATATCAGTTTTTCATTTTTGGGTCACATTGTTCATGGCTTTCATTTTCCGATTGCCCCTTTTCTCCTACACATGCGTCGATTCCAAAATAAATGCCAGATTTTGTATACACTGAAACAAATTGTTTAAGAGGGTATATTGGTTTTGTTAGGTAAAAAGTGTGAAGAACTTGTGAATGTAAGGAGACGTAGGATATTGTTGATATTAACAGAGAGAGACACTGTCTCTGTCTTTGTATTAGCCTCTCTCTATATCTGTATTTACTTCTGTCGTTGTTTCAGTCTTCAGTCTCTGCCTCTGCTTCTGCTTCTGTCCCTATCGCTGGGTCAGTCTCAGTCTCAGTCTCAGTATCAGTCTCAGTCTCAGTCTCAGTCTCAGTCTCAGTCTCAGTCTCAGTCTCAGTCTCAGTCTCAGTCTCAGTCTCAGTCTCAGTCTCAGTCTCAGTCTCAGTCTCAGTCTCAGTCTCAGTCTCAGTCTCAGTCTCAGTCTCAGTCTCAGTCTCAGTCTCAGTCTCAGTCTCAGTCTCAGTCTCAGTCTCAGTCTCAGTCTCAGTCTCAGTCTCAGTCTCAGTCTCAGTCTCAGTCTCAGTCTCAGTCTCAGTCTCAGTCTCAGTCTCAATCTGAGTCTCTCTCTCTCTGACTCTCTTTATTCCCATCTCTATTTTGATTTCTATCTCCCTTTCTATTCCTATCTCTGCTAGGCACATCCAGGTCATCTCTCAGTCAGGCACACCCGCCTAGAGCAGTTTTACTTGTTTTATGTTGCGCCTACACAATATCTCACTCTCCTCTTGCACACACTCTCCGTCTCTCTTCCGCTCTGCCTCTCTCTAAAAGGCGCAAGCAAAAGCTTATTAATAAGCATAATTAAACATGATAATCATAATAATAAT
The DNA here is from genome assembly GCA_035045365.1 of Drosophila leonis. Lineage (NCBI taxonomy): Eukaryota > Metazoa > Arthropoda > Insecta > Diptera > Drosophilidae > Drosophila > Drosophila leonis. The sequence goes on from JAWNPC010000485.1 coordinate 990,407, forward strand.
AATAATTTCGTTTTGAAATATGCGCTAGTTTTCATTACATGTTATTTACGAGCGCATTATTACAACGCTTCAAGACAAATTTCGTAAATTTATGTTATCGTTGGGCGTCTGGAGCAGGCTGAGGGGAAGTTGTTGCATGTGCCACATGCGTTTATGCCACATATGGCAACACATATGCCACATCTATAGTCTATATATATATTTCGGAAGTGTGGAGTGTTGACTCTCAATGTAAATGATTCATTCACGCGCTGCTGATAACAAGGAGGCTGGGATTTTGGGTTGTGTTTTTGGAAATATGAATATAAGAGAAACATGTTTTATGTGCCTAAACGAATCAAGTTTTATCTACACAAATTATGGATTATGAGTGAGCTTTCTAAGTCAAAAATGTGTCAAAAATGTATAAAAATAGTTGAAAAAGTTTTAAGGGGGGCTTGGACTTGATAGAAATTATAACATACAAAAGTCTAGAACTCGAGGCAAAAGAATTTGTAATATAATTACACTTTAGTGTATATCTAGTGTTGGTGAACAGGTTATTATTATTATTTATTATTTATATATATATTTATTATTTATTTATATATTTAAAATTTATTGCAGCTTATTGTTATTAGCTCTATAGCATATTTGAAATATATTTGAAGTGTTGTAAAGAATTTCTAGTGTTACTAAACAATGCCAATAATTTGCTTACTAATTCGTTTCTCAACACTATTTTGCAGGTGCTGCCAAAACTCTGGCTGAAACTCAACCGAATAAAATGTCGATAAAACGTAAAAATCTGAAGTTAATTTTCTTTGAACAGTGACGAAGCAAAGCAAATTGGGAAAAACCAAACGAAAACAAAGTGAAAAGTCAAGCCGAAGCTAACGAAAACGAATATACGATCGATTTGCATTCGCATATACATATATATATATATTTATAGATATATATATTTAGTTAGAAGAAGAGAAACCCGAAACAAAAATGGATCTTAGTCTCGAACGCGATAGCTCGGCGCTGGGCAGCTTGTTTCAGCAGATTATCAACGACATGAAGGTAAGTGATCGATATATTTATCGATAATTGCATTGCTAAAAAGTAAGCAGAAAGCATACATACCTCTTGCGGAAGTCTGTAAGTTAGCAGGAAATCTGTGTTATACAAGTTGGAGGAAACATTAGTTGTGTTTCCTCACGAATCGCTTGCCTTTCCAGCGAGAATGCCAGTTCCAGTTTCCAGTTTCTAGTTCCAGTGAAATGAAACGTTTGCAAATGGAACTAGAGACGTGTCAAGCCAATTGTTGACAGTTGTTGCTTTTCGCTTGAGACTTATTGAATAACAAAGCATAAAAACTATAAATAAATCAGAAACTCGAAAGGTCAGGTGTGTGTGTCAAGAACATTTTTCCAGGGTATACAGAAAAAAAAAGTTATTTATGTATATGAAAGTTAACCAAAGCCCAGCAGAAATAATTAAAGCCAAGGTCAGAGCAATGTGAACTGTGTGCGAAACAAACAAAAGTTTCAGATAAACAATTCCGTTGCGATAAACGAGACACAAGCCTGTATGCTTGCCAATTCTCAAGGCTTCACTGTACATAAATATGTCGGAGAATACAAAAAATACAAAAAACACAAAGAAAAATCGTCTAATTGATTTTTTCTTCTCTCTCTCTGTCGATTGGCTGAAATGCCAAAAATAAGTGATTCAATTAATCTACGCGAATTCAATAAAAAATATATAGATACGTTTGCTTCCATTATTAATTAGTGTTTGATACCCTGTAAAACACATTTGAAATGAGTATATTGGAAATGTAAGTGTAAATGAATGAGTAAAGGAATTTGACTTGATTTATGGCTAGAAAGAATTATGCTATATTTTTGTATACTCCCTATAAATTTGTATGCTCAAGAATATCCTGTAATTTAACCACTGCAGCCTTGAAAAACTAAAACTTGAAAGCTTTCTATCAAAAGGCATAACTCTTAAATAATCTTTATTTTTGGGTATATTTCTAATGCTTATAAGATGATATACTTATTACAGGCTATGCCTGACTGATACTTTTTAATTGCTTAGGCTGTTGCTGCTGCAATTAAAAGAGAAGAATACCTATTACAGGGTATATCTGGAATATACATTTCAATTGCCTCTATGATTACAATAGAAGAATAGTAATTACAGGGTATTCATCGAATAAAATTGAACTACTTAAACTTAAGCCGAAAGAGTACTGCTTGCTTGATTATTTTAAAGATACTCTGGAATTTCTTATAATATTGCTATAGTTGAGATGAAAAACATTTATTACAGGGTATTTACCAAAGATTCACTTCATTGAGTAAACGAGTGCCTGTTACAGGGTATTTTTGCAATTACTTACACTACCTCTTAGAAATGTGCTCATTACAGGGTATTTGTGAGCCGCCTGTCTGCCTATTGTTGCGTTGCGTTAAGCTATTGCCACACAAAACACATTATATTTATCTATTTAATTGCAGTGTATCAATAATTTATAGCAATCATGACGCCATTCGCTCTATACATAAATGTTTTTTATATTAACTGAATCTAATGGCTACTTCAATTAACAATGGAGCATATACATATGTATAGGGTATATACCCTATATTATATATAGACTTTTGGGCTAAGCTCCGTTGACAGTCAGATCAACGCGACAATCTCTAGATTATGCAACATAGTTGATTACTTCCAGGGTATTTATAGTTGTATATATTTAGCTCAACTGCAAAGCTATGAAAGTTTCGGCTTCTTTTCCAGAAATGTCTTGAGAGCATTTCCGACTGGGCTGTCGACAGGTGTTGTGCACTGCGACGCCTTCGCTGGTTGCTGCCGCAAGATAAAAGTGTGCCGCGCCAGCTTTTAGCTATTTTTACAGGTAAAGATACAGATACAAATACAGATGGAGAGATACAGAGATACAAACGGCGATGCAGACAGCTGTCAGGAATTGTGGATGCGGGCGACTGCATTTTGTATTTATGAAATTTATTTAGTTTTTCTTTCGTATGTTTTTGGTGGCCACGCAATTGTGCAGCAGTTCGTTGTACTCCATAGCTGTTAGCTATTTTCCAGCTATATCTGTTGGCTGTTAGCTTGTTTTCCAGCTGTAGCCGTTGTTGTTGCTTGGCCTGAGTGCGAATTAGAGCAGAAACATGCCTTGAGGCATGTGCAGCAGCAGCATCATCATTTAGTTGCGGCCGCAGCTGCGGCGCTTGGCTAAAGCGTCTGGCTGGCAGTATACCCTGTACTAATTAGCAGTCATGGGGTATATTGGCTAGGTAGATGTAGTTGTTTCTTATGAGTAAAGAAAGATATTGCCGTTTCTCTGACTAGAAAGGGCATATTAAGCTTGCCATATACCCTGTACTAATGTGTAAAAGTGTGTATATATTGGTGACTTGGCTAAGCAAATGACTAGCAACATTGTACCTTAACTATTGAGTAGAACGGGCATATTAAGTTACTAATATACCCTGTAGTCGTGTGTATAAAGTGCTATAGAAAGGGTATAATGATTAGAAATTGTATATTAAACTAGCACATACCCTGTACTAATATGTGTTTCAGTCTGAGCTACTGCTCTTGGCTTACTTAAGAGTTGACTAGAAATATACCCTGTATTTTGTATATTGACGCTGTGCTTATGTATATGTGTTAGCAGATAGATGAAAATAAATGTAGGGTATAATAGAGATAGGTTCATCTATTTAGCTACTATTCTTATGACAATTCCAGACTTTTGACGTTTTTCATATCAAATAATCTGAAAATGTTATTTATATACCATAATTTCCATAGTGTTTGGTTAGTCGCGCAACTTATGCTCTTGGCCTTTACTCTTTGTTGTTGGCTAGTCTGTCGACCTGGCCAAAATGCAAATGTCAGCTGGTGTTTTTGGTGTTTAAGCAAACTTAGCTTCAATTCCAATTTCCGTGCAACTAAAATTAGTTTGTTTTTTTGGTGTGTGTTTTAATTGCTTGGCTGCGTTCGGTATAGTTAAGTCTCGTTCTGTCCCTCTCTCTGTCTTTCTCTTTCTGTCTCTCGCTCTCCCTCTCTCCAGATATATATATGTTTGCGTATATTTAGCTTAGATCTTAAATGCCAGCAGACCGAAACAAATTTTATGCCCCTGCACCCAAGATGCGGGCCAAGGTGGATGGAAATGCGAATACTAAATAAATGCGAATAGGAATATATATATATATATACTTATATATATATATATATATATATTTATACTTTATATATATATACTTTTAAAAGCTCTGCTAACGGCACTCGCAACTAGTTGCAATTAAATGCGGGTAATTTCATTTAGACTGCAGTCCAAAGTTTTCTGAGCTTCTGCTACATTGTAATTGTTGCTTAATCTGTTTTTTTTTATTATTATTTTTTTCTGATTTTTTAAGCAATTGGCGCTTTTTTTTTTAAAGGTTGTTCAACTTTCTCACTCGTCTCGCACGACTGACTGCCAAGCGACTTGTGTGCTAAGTGCAAATTCGTGCGTCTGTCATTCCGTCAGTCCATCATTCAGTCATTCAAGCTAACTCTCAGCTAGTCAGTTTGTCAAATTGTCGCATTTGAAATGTGTAACAGCAAAGACGCGCTAAATGTGCATTGTCAGACACATGGCGGCTATAATAATTATACCCTGTAGTCAAACAAGGGGCAAATAGAGAGTATGATGAGTTGTGTAGATGTTAGAGAAATCTGGCAGCTTGGAACAGGAGAGCGAAACATGATAATGATAATGATAATAATAAATAAAAATCCCATTATTATATGCACCTTCAGTCAGGTCGAAACTCTGACCGATCTATCGGACTGCATTTGCTGCTAACTAAAAAAAACATCCTCTCTCTTAGGCTGTCTTCCACTCCTCCGCCGAATGTTAACCCCCATTAACCTTCCAAATTATAGCCCTTCTATTCCCTCTAACTGAGCATGCATTAATACCTGTTCAGATATATTCTTTGCCAAGCATCTTTATGCCTTATCCATAACTCCATTACCGTCTCTACTTTGACTTCACTGATAACTTCCTTTTAAACTTTTAATGCGCATTTGCTAGTCCATCATTTGGTTATTTCTTTTGTCATTGCCACAAAAGTGAAATTCGCTTTATGTGCCCCGTTGGCACTTTTCTGACTTCCCTTGCTTGCTGCCCCACTCAGGCCTTTTGGGTAAAGCAATTGCTGTCGAGTGCGTCTAAAGGTATTTTATTGTCTCTTAACTCACATATGCGCATTAAGTCTGTTAATGCGTGCGCAGTAAACGGGAAAACGAGAAAATTGTGCTTTTACTTTAATACAGAAAAATTGTGCAAAAACAACGAATTTTGTAGCTTGAAGTCTAGGCAACTTTGATGGAGGGATTCTGATCCCGCTTGAGTTTTGGACGATATTTGCATTTGACAACCAGATAATACATGAGCAAATAGGTCAAGCTATAGATGGTCATGAAGCTGGCACCTAGAAAGAGGCCGATGGCACCTCCAATCGACATGAGCAGCTGATCCATGCTGAAGACAACGCGACGCTTGATGCCCATCTTGGGTAGCTCTTGGTTTAAGATAAACTTGCGATCAAAGGTCTGTGAATTAACTGCACCACCGCCATTCTATGAATAGATTGCATCAAAATGAGGAAATCATATATAAGCCGTATGGGTGGAAACTCACGGAATCAACTTTCTCGGTGACAGTAAAGGTGATCTCTTTGCAGAGGGGCATGCAGTCACAGGACTCCTCGAGCCACTTCTTGCGCGCCAGGCACACCATTTGGCTTACACTGCAAATGCGATCCTTGGGTCCTGCCACATAGAAAAAGGGTTTGCATTTGCAGAGAGCCAGGGCACGATTGATGCGGCATTCCATGCGGCATAGGCTGGGTCGATAGAGCTGCAAATTGTAATGGGAAATTGGCTATAGAGGAGAAACATATATACCTATGTCACCTACTTCATAGTACTCGAGATTGTTCTCATCGATATATCGACACTTGCGATAGGCGATGGGCACATTGCGCACATCGGTCTCTGCCGAAAAGGAGTTGAGCATGAACTGTATGTGGAAGGTGCTCTTATTACCCATGTCGAGGGATACAGTGCGACGATCGTGTGGCATCAAAAACTCATGCACATCGTGAATAAACTAAGTGGATATAAAAATATATAAATACGAAATATGATGTATACGAATAGTGGAAACTACTTACCAGAGTTACCAGAGTGCCAGGCATAGGTGCCTCAATATGGGCGCGACAATTGTCAAAGTAGGTGCACATGCGAATGGGCACTGTGAGATTTTGCCTAATCAATGTTAATAAAATGAAATGAAGAGAGAATGAATCTACTATTCATCATACTTACTCGATATGCTTGTGAAGGGTATAGCCGAACCTCGCCAGCTGACTGGTTGTCAGACAGAGACCCATTTCGGTTAGGCTGGACACAAATTCGGGAACCTCCTGCTGCTTGGGTAAAGTGTTGGTCAACAATTTTCTCAAAAGCCGATCATAAGGCAAATTCTGCAGAGTCGTATCGTTCTCATAGGGCATCAACGTCTCCAGGTTGTTATATTGCAATTGATTCAGGACATGCAAAAACTTGATGTAATAGTTCATCTTCTCGGCGTTAATAGTAACTTCAGTGAGCTCATCATAGTCGTTCTCCCAGATGCTGTCAATTATGATATTAGTTCATAAATTTTTGCTGCTCTCAGCTCATACTCACTCCTTAACAAGTTTGTCCGTTATCTGGCTAGGCAGTTGGGTATATTGCGTGCAGAGTGTGATGCCTAGGAAAGGAAAGGTGCGAAGCGCAAACAGATATTCGTATTCGTAGATAGTAGGATTATTCTGATAGCGATTCCATTGGGAGAGGCAGCTGTTGATCGCATAGTAGGCTGAAGCTATGATAATGGCCAGCCAGAAGATGCGCTCCAGAAAGTGTAGATCCTTGCGTGCCAGATACGGCATTCCATGTATGGCCGATTCCTTGCACACCTCCATCCACCAATCGATTGCCTCAGCTTGCTCCTTCTTCTGCTGATCCTGATCCTCGATCTGGTTCTGCACCGGATCCTCTTTCTGCTCTAAGTTCTGCTCCCTGGAGGTCTGACTTGCCATGATGCACTGAATATCCTTGCATGTGGCACACTTGATTTTAACTAGTTTTGCCGTCGAGTCCCAGACAAATGATGCGCTCTACTAACAAGCGACCACGCCCACTGCAAGCGGCTAGTCCTTAATGGTATTCTGTTGTAGCTCTAATGCGTTTGCGGCATGCATATTCAATTAAGTTGTTATAGAAATGTGAGGCATATTTAAATTATATATATTGAACTTAATTTAGTTGCATATTCAAATATTGATTTAGTTTTTTATCCAAAGAAAATTGTGAACATCTTTTTGAGTTTCAAATTAACACTTGATTTTACATCTGAACATCTTTTGCATACAAATGGTTGTAATTAATTAAATAATTTTGTATGCAAATATTCAAATTTCACACTTAATTCATTTGGTTATTAATTAACCAATGCATATGCAAAAACAGGTTTTCTTTTCTTTTTTTTTTTAAATGAATCAAAAACCCTAAGCCCTTACCACCTAAACCCTTGCCTTGAGACGCTGTGGAGTTCTAATTGAATCACTTGAAAGATTTCCAGAAGGAATTTTTCCTTTAATTTATTCGGTCTATTAGTTCAATAACTTGCTAAACTAAGCTGAGTATTTTAATCTTTAATCATAATCTATAATATATATTTCGAATCATAGCTGATAGATTTTCTAGCAAATCAAAGCTCAACAATGTCTAGGCAACTTTGATAGAGGGATTCTGATCCCGCTTGAGTTTTGGTCGATATTTGCATTTGACAACCAGATAATACATGATCAAATAGGTCAAACCATAGATGGTCATGAAGCTGGCACCTAGAAAGAGGCCGATGGCACCTCCAATCGACATGAGAAGCTGATCCATGCTGAAGACAACGCGACGCTTGATGCCCATCTTAGGAAGTTGTTGAGTGATAACAATGGTGCCCTCAAAGCCATTAACGCCAGTCTTTGGAAAGAGCATAAGAATATGAAGAAACTTCAATGGAAGATGTAAACTTACGATTTCCTTTTTCTCGGTGACAGTAAAGCTGATCTCCTTGCAGAGGGGCATGCACTCACAGGACTTCTCGAGCCAGTTCTTACGCGCCAGGCAAATCATTTGGTCTACAGTGCAAATGCGATCCTTGGGTCCTGCCACATAGAAAAAGGGTTTACAATTGCAGAGAGCCAGGGCACGATTGATGCGGCATTCCATGCGACACAAGCTGGGATGATAGGGCTGTAAATTGTATTAGGAAATTGGCTATGCAGGAGAAAGCTGTATATGCCACCTACTTCATAGTAGTTGAGATTGTTCTCATCGATATATCGACACTTGCGATAGGCGATGGGCACATTGCGCACATCGGTCTCTGCTGAAAATGAGTTGAGAATCAGCGTAATTTCGTACGAGTTTATGGTGTCCATATCGATGCTCACTGTGCGACGATCAAGTGGCATTAAAAACTCATTCACATCGTGAATAAACTAAGTACACATAAAAATACAATACGTATGAGAAATGTCATGTGTACGAGCATAGGAAGCTACTTGCCAGAGTTACCAGAGTCCCTGATACAGCTGGCTTGATTTGCGTGCGACAATTGTCAAAGTAGGTGCACATGCTAATGGGCACTGTGAGATTTTGCCTAATCAATGTTAATGAAAGGTAGATGAGAATTCTCTCAGTATTCATTCTACTTACTCGACATGCTTCTGAAGGGTATAGCCGAACCTCGCCAGCTGGCTCGTGGTCAGACACAGACCCATCTCGGTTAGGCTGGGCACAAATTCGGGAACCTGCTGCTGCTTGGGTAAAGTGTTCTTCAACAATTTTCTTAACAGTCGATCATAAGGCAAATTCTGCAGAGTCGTATCATTCTCATAGGGTATCAACGTCTCCAGGTTGTTGTATTGCAAACGATGCATCACATGTAGAAATTTGACATAATATTGTATCCTCTCGGCGTCAATCGTAACTTCCGTGATCTCAGAGGAGTCGCTCTCCCAAGTACTGTCAATTGTGCTATTAGTTCTCGCAGTTTCTCTTCAGTCTCAATACTCACTCGTTGACCATTTTATGGGTTATATGTGAGGGTAGCTGCATATAGTGCGTGCAGATTGTGGTGCCAGCGTATGGAAACGAGCGCAAGGCAAACATATATTCGTATTCGTAGATAATGGGATTATCCTTGTATCGTTGCCATTGGGAGATGCAGCTGTTGATTGCATAGTAGGTCGATGCTATGATCATGGCCAGCCAGAAGATGCGCTCGAGAAAGTGTAGATCCTTGCGTGCCAGATACGGCATTCCATGTACGGCCGACTCCTTGCACACCTCCATCCACCAATCGATTGCCTCAGCCTGCTGCTGTTTCTGCTCTTGATCTTCTTTCTGCTGCAAGTCCGGCCGTTGCTTCTTGTCCTCGCTGTGATTTGCCATGTTGCACTGCTGTTTCAGCATGTGGCACATTGGCTTTTAAATAGCTTTGCCGTCGCCTCATGTTGTAATGATGATGTAATGATGCGCTCGACCCATTAAGGACCCCTACCACTGAAAGGAGCTAGTCTCTAAAAGTTTTCGCTTGTAGCTTGAATTGCTTTCATGCATGCATATTCAATTAAAATGTAAAAACATGTGGAAATAGTTTATAATATATATTTGACATTACAGAGTTATATTAAAACATAGATTTGATTTTAAGCTGGAAGGTTAGGCTTAGCTAAGGTAGCTCATATTAACACTTGTATTTACATATGAACAACTTTTGCATAGAAATTGATATAATTTTTATGCAAATGCCGAAAATTGGTTTCACGCTCAATTCATTTGTTTACTAATCAAACTAATTTGGAAAACATTCCGCATTTGTTAGCTGCATTCATGGCTGAGGCTTTGTATAAATAATCAAGTTATGCATTTTTCAGCTCAGTTGGTAGGCCTACAGAGTGTTGATCTCAGGGTCGTGGGTGCGAGTCACATGTTGGATGGAGGATTTTGAATATAGAGATGAGATATATATAGATATATGTTGAATACATATGTATAAATGATAAGTCATCCATATCAAAATGTATTTAACAATTACTAACATTTTTCATAATCATAATAATATGAAGCTTCAAACTTTTCAGTCAGCCCTCTTGAACTTTGGGTTTTCTACACTGCTATAAATGCGATTTCAGTGCTAAAATTATATTGTATAAATGAAAATATAAATAATATTAATTTTTATAAATTAATCTTCAACTCAAACTTATTGAGTGACCCTCGTTATTGTTTGTTTCATATACTAGTCTAAATATGTAATATATATAAATATTATATTCATTTTGTTATAAACTTTTTTCTTCTGCTGTTAGCTGCATGTGTAGTTCGACAACTTCCTGAACTAACCTCGCAAATTTGTTGAATTATTTTCATTTTTACATTCCTTTTGCGCTCTGCCTATTAGCACTTTGACACGTTGTGTTACCATGGCCCGGCTAGCTCAGTCGGTAGAGCATGAGACTCTTAATCTCAGGGTCGTGGGTTCGAGCCCCACGTTGGGCGAAATTAAATTTTTTATTATTATTGGTTTTTTTTTTAATTTAATATTTTTTGTTGTAAATTCTATTTATTCAAATCGAACATTTTGCTGTTTGGCCTGTGCGGGAGTTGTCTAGAAATAGACGCACATTTAAATTGGACTATGGCTAATAAGCTGTTATTTATAGCGCTCAACCTGAACAGTGGCAGCAGCAGCAACAACAACAATTATAATCACTGCGCTGACGCAATAGTCGATGACAACATCTCGTTTTTTTTTATTTCTTCACTCTGATGGCTTGAAAATGGCTAAAAAGCCGCATTCAAGGCCACAGCTCAACTTGTGGAAATGGCACAGTGCAATTCGCATTTGTATTGAGGTTTTTTCTCTTATTTTGTATTTTTTTTTGTATTAAATGTCGCTTGTCGCTTGGCTTTTGTTAGCCTGCACTCAAAGAGAGTGCACAGGATGTGCAGCACAGCCAAGCGAACTGAGAAACTAGGAAACTAGCACAAGGCTATGAATGCGCTGATGAATAGAGCTAGAGAAGCATTGACTAGGGTAGCGATACAATTGATGTACTGGAAGGAATACAAATTATATACTATACAATATATATATTAAATTGAGTAAAAAATTATTGTTAAAGTCTCATGTATAGAGAAAAACAGAAAGTGAACGCCTAGCGTCAGTCGCTTCAGCTCTCTTTTCGAATTTGCATACAATTCTCAAAAGGTTTTGGCTTGAAAGGCGACGTAAGGCGATGTCGAGCAACAGCATAGTCTGTTAATGACAGAATTGCAAGCGTTTTCAGTTTTCTTCTGCTTGTTTTTACATTGTTTCATTGCTGATTAGTAATAGTTAGCTCATAAAATTACTTACACCTACGTTCTATGAATCATAAATATTTTTGTTTCCTAGAAAATAGTGATGAAATAGCTTTATCATGTTGTTTAATGCTTGCTCACTCAATACAAAAGAGTTTATTCGTGTTTATATCAATTTTTGTATATATACTTGACTATAACTGTATCTGTATAGTTGTATAAACTAAGGTACAAAAAAGTTGTTGCTTTTAGCTGAAAATTAAGTTTGATAACCTTAAACAGTTTCAATTACAAATGCAATCTCTGTCTTTCGCCCAAAGTGAAAGATCTTTTGTTTCGTTTAACACTTGGTAATCAAAGCATGTGAAAACTGTGTAAAAAACTAACTCTGTCTCTTTCTCTCCTACTGTCCCTCAATCTCTCTCTTTCTCTGTCTCGGATGTGGACAATGATCCCCCGCAGATTGTAATCGGAGGCATGCGAAAAGTGTTTCCTCTTCAGCATTCAACAAAACAATGAAAATGAAGAAGACAAGTCGTTATATTAATTACTTTGCATTATTGTTTAAAGCAAACTGCGGGCAATTGTTGCTGCTGCTGCTGCTGCTGTTGCTGCTGTTGCTGCTGTTGTTGTCGTAGATGTTGCTGACGCAGATGTTGCCGTTGCTTTGATGCGACTGTCTGTCGTTTAGCTTGGCACTTTGACATGCTGTGCATATTGAAATGCTGTTGCGTGATTGAATTGCACATAACATTTACTCTAAATCTATAGATATACACATTGTACATATACCCATAGTTCCATGGACCATTAAGATTGCCAAACTTTGAGTTACTCTGTGGTTTCGGCTTTTGTTCGATTCTTCATTCAAATTTGGCGAAGAAGCTGTACAAAAGCCGAAGTATTCTCTATTTTTGTGTACCAAAAGCGAAGTTAAATATAAAATTGTTTAACTCTTCGTTTTTAGAATAAAACTTGCTTTTATATTAAACTTCTACTTACTCTTATAATTATAATTATATATAACTCTATAACTCTTATACTTATACTAAAACTCTTATGCTTATACTTGCTCTTCTAATTATAGCTAAACTTGACCTTGTAATTGTGCTTGCTCTTATACTTATACTTATACTTATACTTATACTTATACTTATACTTATACTTATACTTATACTTATACTTATACTTATACTTATACTTATACTTATACTTATACTTATACTTATACTTATACTTATACTTATACTTATACTTATACTTATACTTATACTTATACTTATACTTATACTTATACTTATACTTATACTTATACTTATACTTATACTTATACTTATACTTATACTTATACTTATACTTATACTTATACTTATACTTATACTTATACTTATACTTATACTTATACTTATACTTATACTTATACTTATACTTTTACTTATGCTTATATTCCCTCATACACAAGAAGCGATTTGTAAGGCAAAGTCGAGGTCCTTGTTCAATAATATGTACATAAATACTTTAACTACCTGAGTTAGATTTCCGGGGTATACTGATACTTATACTCACATATTCCAAAGTTGCATCAGTTGTTTAATCTATGTATGTTTCTATTGCAAAACTAATATGCCCCATTTGCACATCTACAATAAATTTACAGGGTATCGAAAACAAGCTGCAATTAATAAAACGTTATATTTTTTTTATGAAATTGCGAGAGTAACAGAAAAATGTTCTATTAGTTCCGAGATAAAGTCGAGAGACGAGACTCGTGTCAATTACGTGTGCTGTGTGTGGGTGTGGCATCAGCAACAACAAGATTGTTGCTGTTGTCAATGTTGTTGGCGTTGTCGTTGTCGTTGTCGTTGTTGTCGACACAGGCAATTATATGCATAAAATATAATATCTGTCTGCCTCTCTCCAGGGTTTGTCTGCATTTGCCAAATGTAAACAAATCAGCATTCAATGTCAGCCAAAAGTTTAAGATATATCAGGCATACATAAGCACTTATATAATGCTGACTGCGAGGGTTGATTAATAACATTTGTTTGATGTGTGAATATATTGTATATGACTCGATGAGTTCTTCAACTGTGAAAGCTGTGGTATCTTTGCATTCTAATATATATTTTTGAAGGGTTAAATTTGTACAGTTTAAGTTTCTATTAGAATCTGGTAACATTTATGCAATATATTGAACTTAATAAGGCAACCCTCGTACACTTTTGGCTCTGTTTTTAATTTGAAAAGAAAATTTGCAGCATTTCAGCTGCATCTAAGTGTAAGTTGCTTATTGTACGAAGGCTCTTTCTTGATTATAGAAAATTGTACAAATAATCTGGTCACACTTAAGAAAATATGCAAAAGCAAGCTTCGCTTAAATCTCTCATGGAATAAGAATACCAAAGCCTCTCCTTGCAGAGATTCTGGCATTCAAACAATAAGCTAAACTTTATCAGAATCTGGTCACACTTATAAACAATTTCAAAAACAATCCTCGCGAAACTATCATGGAATACCAAAGCCTTTCCTTGTAAAGATTCTTTTATTCAAAGAATATGCTAAACTCTACTGGAATCTGGTCACACTTATAAACTATTTCAAAAGCAACCCTCGCTTAACTCATTCATGGAATACAAAAGCCTTTCCTTGTAGAGATTCTTTCATTCAAAGAATGTGCTAAACTCTACTGGAATCTGGTCACACTTATAAGCAATTTCAAAAACAACCCTCGCTAAACTCTTATGGGATACCAAAGCCTTTCCTTGAAGAGATTCTTTTATTCAAAGAATATGCTAAACTCTTCTAGAATCTGGTCACATAGAGTTTAGTATTCAAAAAGTAACCCTTGGTCCTCATCTCTCCCCCCCTCTCATTTCTCTTTCAATTGCAAATAATCTCTGTAACGACGCATCTATATCAAAAGTATAACTTGTTTGTCGTGTTTTGCGACTCGTCGATCGTATCGCAAATTATGTACAATTCACAACAAGCTGTAATGTAAAATGTAAAATGTAAAAGGTAAAAAAAAAAAACAACATGATTGATTAGCCTAGCTTTACAATGTGCCATGGCTAATTAGCCAGCTATATAAATAGTTGGGAATCTGTAACAGAGCTACGAGAGTTGTCTAAAATGTTGCTGCCGCTGCTGCTGTTGTTGGGCCTTCAAATGCTCTGCCGTGTCCTGGCAGTTGATTACGAGATGATTATTGATGATCCTGATGTCTTTACCGATTGCAAGGAAAATCCACCAGGTGCGGAGGGTATTACTGGCTTATTCAATTTGGATGAATTGACATTCTCATTGGATGGCGATTCGATACATGTGGAGGGTAATGCGACAACTGTTTGGGATATACAGCCCACAGATCGCATAACGGTAAATCTCATATAAATCGAAATGGTTCAATCAATCAGTCAAACAATCAATCGATTCACTAGGCATCAGCACGTCTCATGCAACTCGATCGTGGCATTTGGCAACCAACTGTCTTTAGCATTGCCACACAGGACTTTTGCGGTATTATGTACGATAAGGATCAATATTGGTTCAAGTATTGGACCCGCAATGTGGACGACATTGATGCCAATAAAGACAAGTGCATCAATCATGTGGGCGTAAGTGGTGAAACTAATTAGCTTAGATCAATTCTTGATCCATTGCCTTCTCCCCACTGCTTGCAGACGAAACTAATTCATTCGCCTTTCAATATTAATCTGGTCTTGAGCAATGTTCGTGGCACCACTTTGCACGGCCGCTATAAGGTTGTCGTCACCATGGAGGCCTTCGACGATGAGAATAATGTTAAGCGTCCGAATAGCATTTGCCTAGAGATCGTTGGCGATTGTGAGAGGCTGTGAAAATGTTTGGCATTCTCGATCCTCGAATTATAGAAAATTTATGATTTATAATAAACGAAGAAAGTGCTGTAGTTGAAGTAGATATGCAAACCAAATGGTGTTTACTCAGATTCTCTATATATATTGTATAATGATGTATCTTTTGTTAATCAAGATAAGAAAGCTTTGATACCAGTTTCAGGAAGGGAAGCTCTGGCCTAAATCTTTGTTTTTACTATGAACTATTGGTTACTTTTATATATTTATAACTGGTTCAACTTACTTAAATTACTGCTCCGATCTGGAGCTGCGTGAACCTAGTCTTAAAACCGCGCATTTGTTCCATTGGAAATATTATTCCATTCATATATTTTCAAAAACAAAATATGCGCTAAAGATTAAGCTCTAATCAATATTTTAATAAGTTAAAATATACCTTTTGCAGGCTTGAACCAGTTTCGATTTGAACCGGTTAGTCCTGCTCTTCATTTTCAACAATTTGCAGCCATCAAAACTTTTTTGTTTCACTTCGAATTTAGTATAAATTACAATACAATAAATTTTTGCTAGTGCCCTCCTCCTCGATTCTCATGAATTCAAGTAGGGTCTGGCAGATTTGGTCGTTTGTTAATTCGGTGTAAATTTCTGTGTGCGTGTGCGTAAAAATATTTGTCTAGTGGAAAAATCTGTGAGTATATATATTTTTCTCTCTCTCTCTCTCTCTCTGTGCCTATCTCTCTCTGTGCCTCTCTCTCTCTGTACCTCTCTCTCTCTCTCTCTCTCTCACTCTATGCCTCTCTCTCTCTCTCTCACTCTATGCCTCTCTCTCTCTGCTTCTATTTCTCTCTCTCTCTCTCTCTCTCTCTCTCTCTCTCTCTCTTTGCCTCTATTTCTCTCTCTCTCTCTCTTTGCCTCTATTTCTCTCTCTCTCTCTCTTTGCCTCTATTTCTCTCTCTCTCTCTCTCTCTCTCTTTGCCTCTATTTCTCTCTCTCTCTCTCTCTTTGCCTCTATTTCTCTCTCTCTCTCTCTCTCACTCTATGCCTCTCTTTCTCTCTCTCTCTCTCTCGCTCTCTTTGTTTCTGCCGGTCTCTCTCTTGCTCTGACACTCTATCGCACTGACACTCTCGCTCTGACACTCTCTTCTCTGACACTCTCTTCTCTCACCTTTTTCTACCTTTTTCCTCTCTCTATATCCTTCTCGCTTTCTCTCAGTCTAGTTCTCATCTTGCAGTCTTTATTATGTGTAGAAGGTATTATATTATGGGGTTTTGTTTAAAGTCCCCCCATTTGATTTTGATTTTCTGTGGCTGTGGCTGCGGCACGCGCTGATGTCAACAGACATTCAACTGTCATTCGAGATTGGGCTTTGTTAGCTGTCTGTGTATGTCCATATGTGTGTGTGTGCATGTATGTATAGCTTATGTATATATGATTTAAGAGCTCTTCAAGCGTTTCGCTTATGTTGCAAGCAGCAGTTGCAGTTGCAGTTTGCAGTTTGCAGTTTGCAGTCGCCGTTGCAATTACATTTTGCAGTTTTGTATTTCAAGTCTTAGCACAGTGCCTGCTACTTGTATTCCGCCCGCATGTGGCATGTGGCATGTGGCAATGTGATCGCCTGTTTGGTTTGGTTTTGTTTTTCTCTCTGTTTCTGTAATTGAAGCGAACGCCAAATGCAAATTGCACGGCTGTCAAGTTATTAAATTACTTGATGAATGAATACACAAATCGTGGCATCTATCTATCTAGATTCTCTACCATATGCTACACGATTTTCAATTGGTTGCGCATTCAGTTTTAAGTGTCGATTCATTGCGCAGCAAAGCTTTCAACTTTGCCAAAAGTAAAAAAGTTATTATTTAGTAGCAGCATAAAGACCTTCAGCCAAGGCGTTCGTTTGCTCAATCGTTCATCCAGCCTGCAACACACTTTCATTTCAAATGCTTTGCACAATTGTTAAATGCTCGTTCGAGTAATAATAAAGTGTGTATATTGGTTTTGTGTAATGCTAGACTTGAAATTTTGGAATATACGCTTGTGTTCATAAAAATAATAGTGCGACTGAAATGTACAGCAAAATTTTTTGATAAACATAAATTGCAAATATTCTGTTAAAAATCAAATTTTTATTGCAGTTTTAGGGATCGAGCTCTAGAAATTTAGCAAATAGTTTATTTTTCACCCACTCTAAAGATGCAGCCAAAATCTTATTCGGTTTTAGAGTTAGAACCCCCAAAAGTGTTGCAGTTGATTGACATTCTTAGACCTACTTAACACATAGTTCTATACATAACATGCTCCAATCATATCTCTGGTCGCGTATTATGCAGTCGTTGCCACCTTCTTCTTACATCTCTTTATCACTCTTTTGCAACTTTCTAAATCAGAAACAAAAGCAAAAAAAAAGGTGCAAATTATTAGCGCACGACTTGACTCAATTATTTGGGCCCCCGCCGGCCTATATAGAAAATCAATTTTTTTGATAGAACTCTCCACGATGGCCTTTAGTCATAAAAAAAATGCGGCAGCTGCCTGCTGCCTGCTACTCGCTTTGCATATTGTGCCACAAAGAGAAAAAAAGTTGCTAACCCAAAAAACAATTTCGCTATGTAGGACGTGGCAGCCGAACCGAACTAAACAACTGAACCCGTTTGGCTAGCCAAACAGCTAAGCTGAGTGCGGCCTGCTGGCTGCTCTAGCTCACCTTAAGATTCACAAGCTCTCTACGGGAAGCACAAAAATTATCAAACAACAACAACAACAACAATTGCAACTGCAACTGCAACAGCAACAAATTTTTAGTTGCATGAATGGTGGCTGTGAGAAGCAGCTGAGCAACGTTTTAAACTCGTGTAGGATGTGTTTTTTTTTGCTCTTTGTAGGCTATTGGAAAGATCAAGAGTTTATACATTATATATATATATATATATATATATATAAATAGGTGTGTGTGTGTGAGAACTTTTCCAGTTTTGCCGCTGCCTTTGGCACATTCACTGGCTGTTTGTTGTTGTTGTTGTTGTTGCAACGCCTCTTTGGCTGCTGTTGTGGGCACACAGTTTGCCAGTTAAATAGATGCACTGAGATAAAAAATATATATAATATACAAAATGAATTGACAGAAATTCCTATACAATTTATTAATAATTTAGAAATTAATATAAATAGAAATTTATATAAATTGCAGTTAATTTCAAGAAACATGCACTGCAAGAAAAGATCATTACAGAACAAATATATATTTTATTTCAAAATATTTTAATAAATCTAATTTGGAAATTTTCTTTTGTTTCTTTATGTTTATATATATTTTCAATATATACACTGAAATAATTTATATATAAATATTATAATATGATTTTTAAAGCTTTCAATAAATTCTTTTTATTTGATGCATATTAAAATATATTTATTATATTCAATATTCAGTTTTGTAGCTATTAAAGCTGAGAGAATTTATCTATAAATATACTAATAATTATACTCTGTTCCCAAAGGGAACAAGTAAGAAAACTCTAGTCGGGGGTACCCGACTAGGAGATCCCCTGAACCCCGTCCGATCTGCGTTTTTAAATATATTCCGTATCTTGTATACATCACAAACTTATACAAATTTAATTAAATTGCCAATCTTGCACTTTCACAATCAAATAGCATGTTTGTCAAAAAAGTAGTTTTTGTTTTAAGAATAATATTAATAATAATTAAAAAAAAAAAAAAAATTAAGAAAATCTGACATTTCCTCACCTGGAGTCGAACCAACATCTACTGATCAAAGCGCATCACCTCTACCGCGACACCATCATTGTGTGTGTGAAAATAAAAAATAATAAAAAAGTTTTGACATCGACGAGGTTTGAACCCAGACGTGCAAGGCACAGCGTGCCCCGCTTCTATCAACACCGCCATTGCGCTGCTTAGACAAGCAGAAGCAAATTCGAAACTAAAGGCAGTTAAGAATTATAACAAAATTTAAGCAGTCAGCTGTAATTATTGTGATTCTTAGAACAGACAAGAATGCTCGCATTCGAATGTCTCAATGTATGTGTGCACATGTATAGAAAAAATGAAAACGGGGGTGGGTTTCTGGTCACATGTCGCAATTGACAAAACGTTTTGTTTAATTACTTTTGTGATACTTAATGGATTTCAATGAAATTTTCAGCATATGATCTACATATTATATTGAATATTTGTCAATTACCTAAAATCGCAAAATCATTCACGTATTGGCTACATTTGCAACTAACCTTCAATTTGAAAATTTTTGTAAAATTTTGAACCAATATCCAAAATATAACAAAAACCGAAATTGTATAAAATATAAATGAAACTAAATGCAAAATTTGGACACTCTAGCTCCAAATATGTACGAGATAGAATTAAAAAACTGTATTTCGATAAGGTTTTTAATCGATAACATTAAAACGGTATAAGTTATCGATTGTTTGAAACAAACTTGATCTGCGCCTGCTATTCAGGGACTTCCAAAAAAAAAATTCAAGTCTCTAGCTCTTATAGGTTCTGAGATCGACGCGTTCATACATACGGACAGACGGACGGACGGACGGACGGACGGACGGACAGACAGACAGACGGACAGGGCTAAATCGACTCAGTTCGTCTCCTTGATCAAGAATATATATACTTTATGGGGTCTGCCACGCCTCCTTCTGCCTGTTACATACATTTAACAAAACCATTATACCCTGATTTCCCATTTTCAATGGGTTCAGGGTATAAAAAGAGTATATTGGTTTTGTGCAATGTCCGTCTTGGAATAAAATTCCATTTCTAAAACTTGTTGATTTTCTCGCAGTGTAGCGCTCATAAGATTACACGCTGCACATTTCACAGCAGCTGCTGCTGCTGCCTACAGCTTGCAGGCAAACTGGAAAGTGTTGGCTTTTGCACTCGCACCACACACACACACACAAACACTTACTACACACACACACACACACACACACACACACAAACACTTACTACACACACACACACACACACACACACACACACACACACAAACACTTACTATACACACACACACACATGCTTAATTTCCCACCTATATTTGTGTTTTCCAAGTCTTTTAATAGCTGCTGCTGCCACGCTTTCGATTCGAAACCCTTGCCACAATTTGTTGCACACTCTCTGCTTAGTCTAAAAGATTAGGCCTCTAAGTACGCATTTGCCAGTCTGCTAATAATGGCTCATTCATGGAGTTCGAAGCGCGTAACAAATGCCTTGAGCTGCGTGTAGAGCCAAGAGTTGAAGGAGGAAGAGAGAAGAGTGGAGAGAGGAGAGGAGCAGCTCGAAATCCGAAAATTCAACGCCAACGCCGTAGCAAAACTTGGCTATAATGCTCGTAATGACAGGCTTGCGTGTGTGCTACAGACTCTTGGCCCGGTCAGCGCACACACACACCCAACACACACACACGCATAACACAAAATTTTCATTCATAAAATGCCGACAAGTCCGAGTCACGTCAACTTTAACGATACGTTGCCCACGCATTGAGCGCAAAGACTTTGGCTTATCAAGTTGTTGTCGAGTTGATTTTGAATGCTCGTTCATATGGGGTGATAAAATGTAGTATATTGGTTTTGTGAAAATGTATATAACATGCAGTGGGAGGCGTGGCAGAAACCATAAAGTGTATGTATTATTGATCAGGTTCGTCGAGCTCTGAGTCAGTCTGTGACGGTATCTGCTAGTCGGGCACTCCTAACAAAACACTCTTAATTGTTTTCAATATTTTCCTTGAACGAGTATTAGGCAGTCAGTGCTTATTGCTGTTGTTGTTGTTGTCGCCATGTCAACATTTACAACAATTTTAAAATTATTTATTTATTTAATAGATTATTTTTGATTTTGTTTTGCATCGCAAAGTATTTAATGTTATGTGGGTTGCTATTTGTGCCACGCTTTGTCAATCACACGGAAATTGTTTTGTTTTTCAGTTCTTGAACAATTTTTTGATGTAGCTAAATATGCAGTTTTTGTTTTTAAAGTTTTTTTCTTGAGATATTTAGCATTTTGCCTTGGACTTTTAAACTGTTTAAAGTAGTTTCTTTTATACAAATTTATTGTAATTTATAGTTTTGCTAAATTTGCTGGGTTTTGTGGGCGGCGGAGCTCAAGAATTTGAGAAATTTGAAGAACTTGATTTTTGGTAGCAATAATTAAGGTGTGAGAAGTATTTGGTTGAAATGGCCTAAATCTAAGTTGAATACGTGTGTGGGCGTAAGAATAGGCTAATTGGGGTATTTGGAGTGTTAGCTTTGAAGTAAACAAAGCTTGACTCTTATAACTTTCTATTTGATTGAAATTTGAGAAATTTCTGGAGACTAGAATTTGTTAAATCTAGCTCACAGGTTCATAAGGCTTAACTAATATTGTTCCTTTTAGTCACTAGTTCATATAGTTCAGCAGTTGATTTTCAGAGTTGATTTTATGCTAAGAATGAACTAGATGTTACTTCTCAACTCTTATTCAGTTTTACTTTAAGTTAATCTTTAGTTGTTTAGTAATCTCTGTAGTAGTGAAACTGTTTTCTGAACAAGTTCACGAGTTCATTTCAATGAATTCTTAGACATTTGCAATTGCTGTCAGAAAAGTAATGTAAGTTAAGGGCAATTGTTTTCAATTTACTTTTTGTATATATACCTATAAAGCTCTTTTAATTTTCAGCCATATATCATTATCTAATACCTTAGCTTTTGCAATCGGATTGTCTTCAACATGCAATCGATTGTGGTAGGTCAAGTAAATAATCGCAACGAATCACATGGCTGCCAAATAAGGCGCATCAGACAGTCTATCTTGCCTCTCTTTTACTCTCTCTCTCTTTCTCTCTCTCTGTCTGTCTGTCTGCTGGTGGGCCATTGAGTGACAAGCAGAGCTCCTTACCCAACGTCTCCAGTCAAGATCTACCGCCAACTTCTTTTGCTTCTGCTTCTTCATCGTCTTCTTCGACTCTTGTCGTTGTCGTCGTGTTATGAATTATAAAAACCTTTTGCAGTCACAAGTCTTTGACGTCTGTCTTTATTAACGTTACGTAGTAGACGCAGCGGCAAAGCCAAAAGGCACAGCAAACAATGAGCATACCCTGTAAGAGTATGCCCTGTAAGGGTATATGTGACTAAGGAAGTGTACAATTCTTAATGTTCTTTAAAACTTTAGACTCTTCGGTGTTTAAGATCAATTAGAATTCAATTTGGAAATAGCCTTAAAATGGCTATATAATTTTAGCTATAATTTTTGGTTTGATTTGAGATTTTAGCTTGATTTTTGGTTTCCTTTTTGATTCTAATGCAGCCAAAATTGATAAATTTGGAATTTAAACCTGTCTTTTCACTAGCTAAACAGCTTGAAAACTTACTCTGTTTAAGTTAAGGTATCTTGTTGTCAACATTTTTTGGATTACAGCATTTTATGCAGAATGTCAGACAGAGAGAGAGGAGAGGTGAGGAGAGGAAGATATGTAGAGTGTGCGAGTGAAATGCGCTTTGTGCAGAAATAACCGAAATCGATTTCCGTTCATTTCTGTCGTTGCACCTCTTTCATGCGGCTCAATGCACTCGGCGACTGCGTCACCTCTTTTATGCAACGTCTGCTCCACTGCCTGCCTGGCTGCCACTGGCTGGCCCCACCGTTTGCCCCACTGCCTCAGCGGCAGCTTTTTGTTTGCATTTTGGCTTCGCTGCTCTTTTTTTTATTTATTTGTATTTTATTTTTTTGTAAATGGATTTTGTCGATTGGCATTTGCGCGAACCTTTTATTGTGCTTATTTTTGGGCTTTCGACGGCAGGAAAAAGCGAAATGCGAAATGTGAAATGCGAAAGCGAATTTCCAATTGCATTTCTGCGCGAATAATACCCTGTAGTAATTATTGTTGAGGTGTATATATGACTGTATATGCAGAATATGTTTATGAGCATTTTTGAACATTTATCAATACAAGTCGATTTTGAGACTTGATTTTTTTTTCAGCAGAACTCGAGAACTATAAAAGTTATAGATGCAAAATTTTGTATGAACTTGCTTGATAAGTATAGTTATATGATATATAACAGAAAGATTATATCCTTTCTTAGATGCATGCCTTAAAGTCATTACAATTTGCAATAAAATACTATAGATTAGATATATTGAGTCTTATAATATGTAAACTTACATAGTAAGAATACCTTACCTATGTTTATTTACCGACTTACTCTTTGTAACTCGTAGACTTTAAGAGGTAGAGATATAAAATTTGCTATAAAGATTCTCCTTTGGAATATAAATTTAAAGAACATATCCTTGTTTGGGTTGCCATTTATCATACTTATAGATTAGAGTTAATATCCTTAACACTTTCACACATTTATATGCAAGGGTAGCACCAAGTCGTTTACGCCCTTTTAGCGCACTCCTAACCCTTTTTTTGTTTGGCAGCATTTGTTGAGCTGAATCCCGAACGTTTCTGGCTGCTGCAACACTTGACTGGCCATTAAATTGAGCCATTGACCAGGGATTGCTTTCATCATCAATTTCAAGCCTCGCAGCTCGAATTCAATGTCAATTTGTGCAGCTGTAATTGAAACTCGGCGCAAAAGCAACAACAGCAGCAGCAAAAAAAAAAACAAATACGAGAGCAATAAAAATGTGCGTAACGACTTTTTAAGTTGACTGTGCTTACGTCTCTCTCTCTCTCTCTGTGTGTGTGTGTGTGTTTTAGTGTTTACTGTAGTTGCGTGGCCGAAACCAGTATTCACTTTTTGTTTTTATTGGCCATTTGTTGCTTCTTTAACTTGCGTTTATTCTCAAATTATGTGTATATAAAAGAAAAATCTCTTGACTACTTTTTATGATCGTCTCTCTCTGTGTGTGTGCACAATTTGCAGACGTTTTGTCTTTTATGGCCTGACAATGAAACCACTATAAAAAGGAAGAAAAAAAATCAAGAAAAACAAGTGAGAACATTGCAGTGAGGCTTAACCAACCAACTGCATAATACTCGCTCACGCTTCAAGTAGAAAATAGTTGGAGTGGACTTTTTCATAAACCTTAAAACAACCCATACAAGATTTTTGCATACAAATCGGAAAATTGGAAAACTATTGAGAAGGAGGATTATATATATTGCTAATTTCAAATATAATATGTACATTCATCGAAGAAGACAGAGAGGGAAGACTGTCCACCACAAAACCAATATACCCACTTAGTCACTTCTTAGGCGAGCATGAAAACAAAAGCAAATAGCAGCAGCAGCAACCACAGCGAGAACTAAAACTCGTGTGGCTTTTGACCATATTTCGCATAGACAACATTTTGCTTAGCCATATTGTGAATCGAAGTTTGCTTAGCTTTGCAATTTGCTGGTCGTTGGCTTCGGCTTGAAAACACTTTCGTTCTGCTTACCTGTTGATTGCAATTGGCCATAAAAAAAGGTGGAAACAGGTAAACTTTATTAAGCCCGCCACACCACAGGCAGCCACAGCAGCCCTTCGATTAATGCACATCAATTAAGTTCACAGTCAAGGTTGGAACTGGTGGACAATGGTTAGGAGTGAGGCAAAACAGGTGCTAATTGCTGTCAGCGATGTCGTCACCTTTGTCCATATAGTTAACAACAGAATTGATGGAAAAGCCTTGACTAAATGGTTACACTATAAAAATATAGATATTATAGAAGAGATAAGAGATATTACAATAACTCTACATTCGTAGACTTTAAGCATAAGTAAAGCAGAACCTTGATAAAATGCTTAAACTACATATAAAAAATATGTTATTACTCTCAGAATTGTCATGAATGTTCAAGAAACTTGGTTCATTTAACTCTTGGCCTAGCATTAGCCCTAAGAAATTTGATTCTTTTAACTCTTGGCCTAGCATTACCCCTAACTCATTTCATAGCTTTTTTTTAAGGACTAGAAACATTAATTTTTACAATAACTTGTCTCAAGTATAGCATCAAAATGAATATTTTCCTATTTAGATACATTTCTAGATATATTAATGATGTTCCCTATAGAAATTTTAATATTTAGGTAAATTTAAAGTTATTATTGATGGCATTCCCTATACATATTTGATGTCTTTTTGAACAATTGGTTTGCTATGTTTCAAAATTTTAATCAACAATGGAATATTCAATTTTAGATAGACTATCTAAGTATTTTTTAAAATATATTAGCGATATTCCCTAAACAAATTTTTAATATTTCTGTAAAATTTGTTTGCCATATTGCAAAAATTAATTCTGTTGCGGAATATATTCTATTTATTTAATACATTTATGCATATATTAATGATATTCCCTCTACAATGTTGTATAAATTGCTGAACAATTTGTTTTTGTTGCAAAATTTTATTCAATTAAATTTGAAATATGAATTTTACGCTGATTGATAAAAACGCAAACTGCATTCAATTGAGTTGATTTCTGTCTTTTTCATTGAGTTAAATTGCTGTTAAATTTATATACATATATATTTATTTATATGTATTAGTCAAACTTTTCATTAGTTTTAATGAAATGTACAGACAACAAAACTCGCGTCCTTAATGAGCTTTGAACACAAAAACAAAAAACATGAACTTCAGTCGCTGCCTCATAAAAGCATCGAACAAAAAACTTTGCAAAACATTTTTCTCCAAGCACACAAATTTTTGCTTGCTAAAAACTTTTGACATGCCCAAAATTCGTGTTAGGCTAATTGGCAGGAGCGGCAGGATATACTATAAAGGATATGCAAAGTCTTGTTATAGCCAAAGAATATTTGTTGACTTGTTTTAATTTATCTAAGTAAACAAATGATGATGAATAAATGGAATTTATCTAAGTAAATAAATAGGAATGATATAAATTTAAGTCGTTGACATATTACACTGTGCAGCAAATTTATGGGTCTTAAAAGCTATTGAGTTATTGTCAATCGAAGCAGCTTTATAACCTAAAGGCATTCAAAAAGCGTTTAAAAAGGGGTATATTGACTTGGGGGGAAAATGTGTATTGAGTTAAATAGAAAACAATTTCTAAGTGATAACTATGAACGTTTAAATACCCTGTAACTATTGGACTGTTGATTAAGTAGTAAGAATATACAAAAATAATATAAATAAATTTAAATAAATATATATTTAATATATGAATTATTCATTTCAATGAATTTGAAAAATGAAAATATGAAGCTCTAAAATATTTAAAAAAAATATATATGGAATAAAATTAAATTAATTAAAAAATAAATATAAAATAAAAAACAAAACAAAAAAAAATTTTAAAATATGAATATATGTAAATATATAAAAAACATATTTATAAAGTTTTTAAATACAAATTAATTTCAAAATATAAGCAATTAATAAATTTGTTAAATAAAAATAAATATTTGAATATATTTATATTATAATTATATATATAAATAAAACATATATTTAAACTTTAAATACTTAAATAAATATATGCCACATTTATTATATGTTTGTTTCCTAGGGTATTGACTCTGCTTGAACCATTTTACATACGCTTTTGATAACATTTTCTATTGACGATTGAGCCACACGTACGCACAATATGTCAGGATTTGGGCGTTTATCCTAACTATCTATAAAAAGGATGAGTCAATAAAAGAATCAATAGAGGAAACCTTTAGACAAACTCTTTATATATAGAGAGAGCGAGAGGGTAAAAAAAGGGTTAAACTTTTGCCTTTGATGTGCTTTTCTATTAAATTTGATAGCCTTTTCGACTTTAACTTTTAAACAATTTTCATTAAATATTTTTCTAATCCATTTCTTGCCTTTTCTTTTCCTCTTGCAGAACACATCTCCACTGTGGGAGGACTTTGTGGCCAAGGCTAGCAAGCTGCATACATGTCTGCGGTAAGTCGATAAATCGAAGTATAATTCGAATAATTAAAATAAAAACAAATGCAAATTGCAACTCAAATTTGATCAACTTAAAGATATTTCCTTATTTGAAGCAATTGTAAAATTAGAATTTAAATCAACAAATAAATATTGAAACTATGGCAACCAAATTGTGGTATTACAGTGGGAGTACTGTATAGACTCACTGTGGCATTACAGTATAGCTTGCTTAGTATACCACTAAAAACTTCTTAATGTGTGCCCCTACAGTAGCATTACAGTATAACCTCCCGCATGTGGGTTTAATGTAGTTTCCGACAGCTCAAACTCTATTGCAGTAAAGCCTATCTAAAGCAAACACTTGCTAAGGCTAAGTTAAAATGCTCAAATAACTTACAAATTTGATGTCTTCTTTGTCTTCCATTGTACAGACTTTACTGTACTTAAAAGTACACTGAACTGTTTTTCATTCACATTTCATGTTTGTTTTTTTCTCTCTTTCTTTTCTTTTTTTTTTTTTTTGGCCATTTGCCTGGGTTTCGCGTGTTGTTTATAGTTGATTCTGTTTTGTTTTTAACGCGCAGACTTGGCCCCGATTTGTGACGCCAGCGGCGCTGTCTAAGCATATGCAATAAATGTATATATATATAAAATTATATACTCTTATACAGCTGTTGATTATGTATATAGCATACGCCTTGCATTAATCATGAAATCATGCTAAAAAGTCTCTGCTGTCTGTTGTCTGTAAAAGAAATTCTGCGCCAAGTGTTTGCTCAATGCGCTTGACACACATACGCACCGTTGCCCGTTGTCACTTGAGCTAGAAGAGCGAGAGGTAGTGAGAGAGAGAGAGGGGAAGAAAGAGACAGACCTAACCAGACCAACCAGATCAGATCACAGCAGCAGCAGCGGCAGCAGCAGCCCAGCATCTTCATCTTCATCAGCTGCTTTGGGTGCAGTCGCTCTTTGGACTGTCTGTCTGTCTGTCTGCCAGTCTGACTGTCTCTCTCTTTGTCTGTCCGTCTGTCCGTCTGTCCGTCTGTCTGCCTCTGCCATTTTCAATTGAAATGTCGCCCACGGCCAATAAAGTTTGTTGCAAAGTTTATTAGATTTGCAGCCGTCGCACTATAATCAATGGCATCTTTACTTTGCTGCTTTTTCTCTTTGTATACCCTGTAAATAGCGTTACTGTGCTAGTGGGCTATATTGCGGATAGGCATAAGGAATGAACAGGCATTAACTTTATGAATTTCAGCTTTATTACAAGCAATAATATATTTACCTGGTCTTTACTTGGACTCTTTGTATACCCTATAAATATTGAAAATGTTAGAGTTTACTTCAAATGCAATAAAATTTGCTCAAATTTCATTATAAATAGCCAATAAACACAAAAGTTATTTAAGCATGACAAATTTCCTATTTACAGGGTATCTACTATCAGCTATCTTAATCACTCTATCTCTCTCCCTGTTGTTCCATCTATATAATCTTTGTTTGTTTTGTCTGCTTTTAGCGCTGCTATTCAGGCAATTGCCGCCTATTTGGATGCCTTCCAAAAGATCGCCGATGCTGCAACCAATTCCAGAGGTAAGTTCAAAAGTCGTAAACATCATAAAGCAAAGCAAATTTCTGTTTGCCAATTATCCGTGTTAGCCTGTGGGCTATGTGCCATGTATAGCATAGCTAAGGTACTTAGATATGTATTTGGTATTTATGGTACAATTGCAAAGCTCATCAAAGACAGCCCATCCTTTGGGCTGTGTATCCTGTAAAGTAGGTACAATTGGAGAGCTAGGTTCAAAAGTCGCATTCATAAAAATCTGAGCGTAAACATATAAAGGGATGGATAGATTCCCTTTGATATATTTCTGGAATATATATTAGTAAATATATTATAGTAAATGTAGTCTATATATAACTCATAACATTTAATAAATATTTTGTCTGCCTGAGCTTTCTGATATGTAGTTGAAAGAAGAGAAGAGAATTGCTATAGATTATTAAGTACATCGAATGAATGACACTTTGAAACTTGTTTGAAAGATATAATAGATATAACCATAATACAGTTTCCATGATACAGTTTCACCATCGTTTGTCTGCCTGCCTTTGAACCCTCTGTATCTCTGAGCTACATTGCGTAGCATTAGGTAAAGAAGTTACACTACCAAGTTAAAGTTCATGCCTTTGGGCTAACTGACAAGGTACATTGGTTACATTGGGGTACATTCACCCATTATTAATGCGTATTTGCTGCTGAGAGTCGAAGACGACGACGTCAACGTCGGTCATCGATCTGAATTAACGCCTGCTCAGAGTTCTCTGCTCGGGTTCCGATTTTGTTGCTCACGCATTTTCTATTTTAGCTATTTATATTTATTTATTTGCGCCTGCCTCTTCACGCTCGCAGCTCTGATTATGCAATTGCTGCTCACCTGGGCGGCCACAACAGCAACAGCAACAGCAACAACCACAGCAATTGAAAACGGGAAGCGACAGGCAGCTCCATTGAATTTGCTTTTATTTCAACTGCTTTTACGCTCTGTCTCTATGGTGGGCAGTAATAGAGTAGATTGGAGAGAGACACAGATTTCCAGCTGAGATCAAAGACCACAGAGAACATAGAACGACTGGAGCAGCTGCTGCTGAAGAAGACAACATGTATTTATATGTCTATGGCATTTCGAGTTGTTCAAGTTGACATTTTGCTAGTTACAGTTAAGTTAAGTTAAGTTAAGTTGGCTAATTGCAAGTTTTGGCAGAGGTTTTAGAATGCGATGCAGTTAGCAGAGGCTTGAGATAGCTGTTAAATAAAATGATATAGTTAGTAGAAGTGTCAAGAGTGGATCCCTGTGTGGAATGATAGATTAATGTATAGAATTATAAATTGAGATTCAATGTAGAAATGACAAGATATTATATAGACTCATAGAAGAGCTAAGTTCCTATTGAGCTCTAAACTAGTATTTCTTTGCCCTACAGACACGACAGACAGATAGGGTTGCTTAGTCTTCTCTCAGTGCTATCCATAGATAATAAGATATTGTATAGACTCATAAAAGAGTTAAGTTGATGGAGGTAAACCTTTATTGCGCTCTAAACTCTAAAGAAGTTATTTGTCCTACAGACAAGGCAGTCATATAAGGTCGCTTAGTCTGCTCTCAGTGCTATCCATAGATAATTCTTATAATTTATAAATGAAAAGATATTTTATAGACTTATAGATGATTCTAAACAAGAGTTAAGTAGATTGAGCAAAACTTTTGAGTGTTAAACTCTTCGAAGAAGTTCTTTGCCCTACAGATAAAGTCGCTTAGCCTTCTCTCAGTTCTATAGATCCATATTCGCATGTGCGACATTTCTCTGATTCAAATCTTTACTGTACGTATCAACTTTATTGTGAATTTACTCTATGTCTCCTTTACTTAAAGTACAGTAAATCTTTGCTATAGAAAACTTAGGTTTCTGATTTATATAAACTATTCTATTTAATCTAAGTAGAAGCATAGACAAATGGGAGTTACTCTTCTGATTTCTATATCAGAAGAGTGACTCCCATTTCTCTATGCTTCAACTTAAAATTTAATGATGCCAAACTCGAATTGAAATATTTTACTGAGCCTCCACTGTTCAAACATCACACATCAATCAGAATTATTTCCCTTTGGGGCAAAGAGCTTCGCATTTATTGAATTCTTTTTTGTTCAACATTGACATAGGCTTCCCTTTTGCATATCATATAAATATTTGTTCATATTTTAATAAATATTTCATAAATTGATTTAAGCTCTTGATTGAATTGTGTTTGTTGTTGTATCGCAATTAATGTCATATACAAAATATGCATTTGCATCCGTTCGCAATTCCCAATGCGATTCATTATTTATCTTTTATGTTTGTCTGCCTCTCTCTCTCTCTCTCTCACTCTCTCTCTTTCACACTCTGCCTCATTTGCATATATTGATTTCATGTCACGTCTGTGCTTGCATTTCGCTTGCACGATAATGCTCATACGCCCCGTTTACCACCAGCCACTCACACAGTCAGCCATAAAAAAGACGGCAAAGGACTACGTTTTGGGGCCACCCTAATGCTGTTGTCTGTCTGGCACGTCAAACACTCACTATACTTTGCACTTACTAAATGGTTTCATTAGTTTTAGTGGTTAGTTGGCCAAAGTGGAGACTAGCAATGCGGTTCGCTCTGTGCTCGGTCAAGCCTGCTGCACAGGACAAGTGTCAATTGTCTTTTGCGATTGTCCTGCACGAGGGTGAAACTCAATAATTTGCACATGGTTTTTGCTTGCAGCGAGGGTGGTTGTAGGCATTGCCTAACGGCTGGGTTGTCTTCCATATACCCTGTTGACGAGCCTAATGGCGTATATGCGAGGTAGAATTAGAAATTCTAGTTTAATTTGTTGTGAAAGTTCACTTAATGTTTATTTTTTATTTCATTTATTCCCTTAGTTCATACTAGTTCAGTTGAACCATACATAGTTCACATTCGTGAACCATATTTAGTTCTTCATGAATGATTAATCGTTCATAGCTCCGATTTGACTTAACTTGTATAAGGAGATGCATAGACCTTTCATTTAAAGCAAGTATATAAAGAGACAGAGTATTTACTAGTCGAACACTCTCCACACTCCACACTGAATTCAATTAACTGGTATTTGTTGACGTCCATTAAAAACTTTATGCGAGCTTAGCGTTTAGCTGTTCTCGCTCTCTCTCTCTCTCTCTCCCTCTCTGTCTCTCTCTCTGCTTTAGTTCGCAGGGTATCAATTAGTCTGTTATGCTCTATGATAAAACACAATTCAATTAATTTGGATTTGAAGGCGTTCATAAAGTGCTTTATGTGGGATTTGCCTTAAGCATCATATCTAATGAAAGCACTTGCTTGGTCTCTCCTTCGTCTAATGGAGAGGCGAGCACAAATCAATAGGATAATAGCAGCAAAGGCAACTTTTGCCAACGATAATTAGATTTGGAATAGAGAGAGAGAAGATGGAGGTGGAGGGAGAAGCGTGTCATTTGTTTAGATAGGCAGCTGCCTGGCAGAATAGGCACACACACGAGAGAGAGACGAGACGAGGCTAGGCGAGAGACCGGTTGTTGACCGACTTCTCAGTTTATCCAAATGCCGTGCGGCATGCGATGTCAGTGATGGGGCTATGCAGTGCCTGGCCATGCATATGCGACAGCTTAAAATTTCACATAGAATTTAATCTCTAATTTGCTCTTCTACTTCTCTTTCTTCCAGGTGCATCCAAGGAGATTGGCACCGCCTTGACGCGCGTTTGCCTGCGCCACAAGGCAGTCGAGACGCGCTTGAAGACCTTCACGAGCGCCATTATGGACTGCCTTGTGCAGCCGCTGCAGGATAAGATCGAGGACTGGAAACGCACCGTGGCCACCATCGACAAGGATCATGCCAAAGAGTATAAGCGCTGTCGCAGCGAGCTGAAGAAGCGTTCCAGCGACACGCTGCGCTTGCAGAAGAAAGCGCGCAAGGGACAGACTGATAATAGTTTGCAATCCTTGATGGATTCCCATATGCAGGATGTGACACTGCGTCGCGCCGAGCTGGAGGAGGTGGAGAAGAAGTCATTGCGTGCGGCCATGGTTGAGGAGCGTTTGCGTTTCTGCAGCTTTGTGCACATGCTGCAGCCCGTGGTGCATGAGGAATGCGAAGTGATGTCCGAGCTAGGACATCTGCAGGTAAGTAACAATTAAATTCCGAATTTACTTCAGCTATTAATTTCCAAATTCTTTGCTTTGCAGGAGGCCATGGAGTCCATCGCTTTGGTCACCAAGGAGCCGAGCGTGTTGCCCCAAGCATCGGAGGAGCTTATACATGATGCCAAGGCGAGCATTAATTTATATCCCGAATCGCCAGGCGGCGGCTCTGGCTCTCAGGGCGGTGGCTGCTCCAATTCGTTGGGCTCACGCAAGAGCTCCGTCTGCTCCATTAGCAGCATGAACAGCAGCGGCTCCAGCAACTCGCCGGGCCATCATCACTATCAGCGCTCGCTGTCGCAGGTGCGATGCTGCTTTATATATTGTGCTGCAAAATTGTAGACTTAAGCAATTGGTCATAGATGTTAAATATTGATCTTGTGTAATGAATTATTACTGTATATAGGGTATATATTTAGATATGTTCATCTATATGGTGTTTCATATAGAAATTCTGTTTGTGTTGCCAGTTAAATTTAACATTTTTCTATATGTTTATTTTGTGCATTTAATATTGTATAGAAACTTGCCTTTTTTAAGTTTATAATTCAGAAAAGTTTACTTTATATATGTGTATATAATTTTTCACATTGGCAAGCATGTTTTTTCTGATATATCATATTTTTTTTCTAGAATTCATTCTATTCTTATCAATATTATAATGCCAAATAGTATATTCATTAATATTTATATTTATGGCAAGAGTTGAATTATATTGTAGTATTCTAAGTAGAAGCTTAATATTTGAACTCTGCATAGAAAGAATTTTTATATAAATACTGTGCTCTTTTTTGTGCAGTGTATTTAATTGTAATTTCTTGAGCTACATTTCATAACTCAAAACATTTTCCTGTGTCGCTGTTCCAACTTTGTATTAGCAAAACATGCTTTAGGGATATTTCATAGTGCTCATTAGAGCTCATACTATTTATTATATACCAGTCTGAGATTGCGTATAGCTTAAATATTTATATGAATTATATTCTTATACTTTGAGTAGTCAAAATATTATTATATATATTATTCGCTTAGTCAAACTCTGACTACTACACAAAACGAAAAGGCAGTACGCTCGCGGTATCTTCTAGTCGGCTTACTATTGTTCATACTTACTATTGTTAAAAAGGCGGTACACTCGCGGTATCTTCTAGTCGTATACCCTCGACTTGCTATTATTCAAACTTACTATTGTTAAAATTGCATAATTCAAAACAGATTTGTTTGTCAGATATTTAGTTATTTGTTTAGGCTATCAAAGCTTGTTGCTAATTTAATTGTGATTAATTTATAATTAAAAAGGCTTGAACTGTTAACAGCTGATAGAAATCTAAAATGTAGTAGAGTTGAAAAACGAAAGTAGAGTGTGTTAACTTTTGTCATTATATATGCGAGGGTAGTCTGGCAAATTATTAATTGTGCTACTTTTCTATTTACCTTCAACTCAGTGCTAAGTTCAATTAATTTTTGTTTACAAATTGTTGTATTGAATATATACTTAATATATATGTTTAAATGTATCTACTATATATATATACTTTTAGACTCTTCTTGCATAGACTATATATACAGTTAAACATATTGTATGACCAATTGCTTAAATCTTAGGTTAATTTGATATATTTGAATGTAATTTCTGTGTGCATTGCCTTGCTGACATTGTTGTCATTGTTGATGTTTCTTTGATTTTAGGTTTTCCATTCATAATATTAATTGTGCTGTGTGTCTTTTGTGTTTTTATGTTTTTATGTTTGTTTATTTGTATGTTTATTTATTTGTACTTTTTTTTTTTAGTTTGTAACGCCCGCAATTCGCTTGAAACCTGGTGAATCCAGTGATAGTGGCTTTTGCTCATCGCCCGCGCTAACAACACAGGTTCTCATTTTGATTTATTGATTTGTGTTTGCTATTTCACTAGTTGTGTGTGGTTAGCTCTTTGCTAATATTAATAATGTCTCTTTCTATATAGGCTTCCACTGCAACTAATCAGACGCATGCTGTTTCCACTTGGCCGCCACATTCCCAGGATGTTGTTGACACTCTGCCACCGACTGCCGATCGTCCGCATACGATTTCCACCACTTACGAGAAGGGACATCAGCGTCCGCCCTTAACTGTTTACACGTTCCAAAATCCAGAGACCATACACGAGTCCAGCAGCAGTGGCAGTCTGATCACGGCAGCTGCTCCAGCTACTGGAGCTGGAGCTGGAGCAGTTCCTGCTGGTGGAGGGCAAACGACGCCCGCTCCACAGAAGTCGCCAGCTGCTTCGCTGAGTCGTCCGCCGTTGCCAGTTGTAAGTTAAGACTGTATATATATACATATATATGTATGCGAGGTGTGTTCTAAAAGTAAGCTGACTATAAGTCTATTAAGGTAGTCCTAAACCTTAGCCTTACTTTTCGTGCACATCTCGCAAATACTTGTGTCTATCTATCTATATGCATCTAGCGCTTAAGTTATTTCTTATTATCTGTTTGCTGATCCGTTTCGATACGTTCTATATCTGTATAGAAGCCGGCACATGTGGTAAGTGGCAGAGAGAGAGAGAGAGAGATAAAGAGAAAGAGAAAGTAGTAGTTACCTACAGCGCGCTCTCATTTGCATGCGCTAAACCCTGCCCAGCTCACCAGAAACAGTTGCCTTCGCCTCATTTCCGCATCAACTTTGCTATATATTTATATATATGTACATTATATCTGATATTTTACTAATCGCTGCTTTCATCATTTACAGCGTTGCTCCTCGCTGGAACGTCCGCTGTCTGCGCAAAGCAATCATCGACAGAACAGTGGACAGAATTTGCTGCAGCGCCAGTGCCCCTCACCGATACCGGCTCATATCACGAAAGGTAAGCTAGGTGAATTAGATTTATACCTTAAGCAGATGTCTATATAATATATGTACTAGGATTAGCCTTTGCCAGATAGAAAATATGGCAGGTTTGTCTGTTTATAAATCTATCTATATGTTAATCTGTTAATTACCTAGAAAAATGTCATATATAAAGATAAATCAGATGAGATTACTATATCACATAGTAAAAATCAGAAAACAAAATTTAAATTGGCATTAAAAATTCTTGTTCTTTTAGTTTTTATATGAAAAAATAGTTTTTTATTAATATTTAATTTTATATAAATAATTTTGTAATTATCTGAAACAAACTTATCAAATAAATAGCATACTAAGCTTATAATATTTACAAACTTTTCAATCCAGATTGGATTACAATATCATATAGCTGTCATAGAAACTATCTGTTGAAAAACTTAGTATTATATAGAAAAGTCTTTTGTTTTTAAAAGTCACTTAAGATTTCATCAAGATCTTCTCTATATAATCTATGCAAATATATATATTATAGATCTTAAGTCATCTCTGTCTGCTAGGGTATTTCATCTTCGGCTTATGTCGATGCGAAACTTTGTTTCTGTTTATTGTCTCTACTATGTTGTGTCCTAGTATGCACGCCTTTTAATGCCTAATCCATTGAGTCTTTACTAATCAAATCCTTGTGCTTGTCGCCATGCTGCGCGCTCTCTCTCTCTCTCTCCCGAACACCATTCGCATGCTTTTAAATGTCAAACACACACTCACGCACACGCAGAGCTGTCCGCCGCACATCATGCACAGCAGCAACAAAACCAGCAACAGCAACAGCAAACACAGCAGCAGCAGCAACAGCAACAGCAGACCGCGCCCACCTATGTTAACATGTCTGAGCTGGCAGCTATGAAACTAACCAATCAGCAACAGCAGCAATCACAGCAGCAATCACAGCAGCAATCACAACAGCAATCACAGCAGCAACAGCAATCAGCAACACCTTTGCTGCAGCAACAGAGCAGCATCGATTCAATAAGTTCACAGCACTCGAATGACTCGTCGACCAGCTCACTGCAACAGCAACTGTTGCAGCATCAACAGCAACAACAGCAGCAGCTAGCACACATGAATCATCATCAGCAACGCGGCACACGCTCCCATTCCATATCGTCGTCGGTGTCCTCGAATACGGCATCATCGCTGCACTCGCATCCATCCATCGATTCGGCTGTTGTTGGTGCTGCTGCTGGTGCCGCTGCCAGCAACACAACGCCATCGAGCGGCTGTTCGACGCCACAGAATCACTATTCACCATTGTTAACCAACTCACCTACGTCCACTGCTGCAGGTACTCCCAGCAATGGCAGCATTGCCAGCGGCCTGGGCTTCGTCTATCAGATCAGCTCGCCAACGCCGCCCGCCAGCGCCGCCGCCACCGAAGTGCTGAAGATAACGGAGGCGTCGTCGTCAACAACGCCCGACACGGATGAACGTTCGCGTGCCTCGGTGCTGCAGAAGGCATCGATGTTTGAGAAGCAAGCAGCAGCAGCTGCTGCGCCAACAACAGCAACAGTAGCAGCAGCAGTTGTTATGCCAGCGCCAACAACTGGACGACGTGCCGAGGAGCTGCGCGCCGTGGAGCAACAGGAAATGGGTAAGTCTTGAAGTCTTGAGACACAGTCTGCTGCACAGTCTGCATCCCAATTGTTTGCAATCTACCCCTGCCCAGCCCTCCATCCACTTTTTGAGCTCCCACCCAGCCCTCTTGATTTTAAGCATTTCGTGATTTATCATAATAAAAAAAAACTTTTACTTTCTTCCGTTTTCTTTTGGATTTTTTTTTCGATTCCTCCCTCTGCTCGTTTGATTTTGTCTCCCACCACGCACCATCTCGTTTCGTATATTATAAAAAAAAAACTATTGCACCACACAACAACAACAACAACAAATCCACCAACCAACCAACAACATCAACAAATAATTAGACAAATCTTTCGAAGATTCAATACAAGCATTAAATAATTTAATTGGCGAATTAGACTCCTTTCAACGTGAGATCGATGAGGGCAAGGGCAAGCAGCACAGCAGCAACAGCAACAGCAACAGCAATAGCAACATCAACAACAACAACAGCGGCGCCTCCAGCAGCAGCAGCAGTAATGAGAACAACAACACCAATGAGTTGTTGCTGCTGCCCGGCAACAACATCGACTGCTGTGCCATCAGCAATCAAACGAATTCAAGCGGCTGCGGCACCGATATCTCCGACACCACCTCGGAGGAGCTAGGTGCTGGCGACGGCGATGCTCAGCGACAGCGACAGTTGGGCGCCAGCGATTCGGAGCTGAGTCGCTGCTATGTAAGCGAGACGAGTTCGTTGACGGGCGGCCTCTTAGCCGGCGGCTATGAGAATCCCACATTTGCGCACTTTGCCAATCGAGAGGATCGCGATTCGGACATTGTGCCCAGGCATGCGTATGTGGACTCTTGCAGCGATGCCGGCAGTGCTGTCGTTGTCATCTACGACCATCAGATACCCAATACGCCGGACATTGAGTTTGTCAAGCAGAATTCGGAAATTGTGCTGTTGCGCACCAAAGATCCGCAGCAATTGCAGCTGCACGAGATGCGTGAACTGCAGCAGCTGCCCGACAATCTGGCCGGGTCACCTGAATCGCCGGATGGCATTGGTAGCGTCAACGTCTCGACAGCAACTGTTGCGCCTGCCAAGCAGCGACTCTCATCGTTTCGTGCTACCAGCGAGCAGCAGCTGCAGCTGCTCGGACGCGCCAGTCCGCACAGAGGTACGGAAAAGTTTAGCCTTAGTCTAGAGCAGCAGCAACAACCACAACTGCAGCAGCAGCAGCAGCAGCCGCAACAGCAGTTAGCGAGTGATAGCAGCAACATTGCAGTTCGGCGTCCTTTGCCGCCCAAGCCAATTAGCCTGAGCATATTCAATGAAACGGGCAACAGCAACAGCAGCAGCAGCAGCAGCAACCACAGCAGCAACAAGCCAGTGATACCTAGGAAATTTGATTTTAAGGCTGATTTAGATGCCAAAATACGCAAGCAGAAGCTAAAAGTGCAGCAGCAATTGCAGCAGCAGCAGCAACAGCAACAACAAGAACAACAACAACACTCACCAACAACATCAGCAACAACCAACAGCACAACAACAACAGCAAACTGTAATATCACTAAACCGCCTGCCCTTATTGCATCCGCATCCGCCAACAACAACAACAACATTAATCATAGCAGAACAGCAACATCTAATCATAATCAATCATACACCGCAGCAACATCCACAATATCAAACACAACAGCAACAGCTGCAACTAAGCTGTCATTGCCGACATCAAATACATCAACAACTTCATCATCATCTTCATCTACATCAACATCAACATCAACATCAACATCATTAGCTGCATCAGCTGCGCCCGCCTTGTTGCCCACTGTGCCTGCCAAACCAAACGCCAACTCATTTGTGTGCCCCACTGTCAATGCCCATGCCACAATCCCAGCTACAGTAAAGCCCTGCATAACGCCCAGGCCGGCTTCGTTGTCGGGTTCGTTTCGTTTCTTTTATCTTTTTGTTTTTGTTCCTCTCTCTCTCTCGCTTTTCTTCAGTTTTTGTTACGTTTGACGCTTAACCTTGGAAATTTTTGGTTTTTCTCATTTGGTTTTTTACGGCTTTGGTTTTCTGCAAAAAACAAAAATTGTTTCTGTTTTGTTCCACTCTAATTTGTGTTCTTGTTTTTTTGTCTTAACCTGGCTTTGGAGGAAGTTCTTAACCAAGTTCACTCATCAACTCACACAGCACCATTTACATAAATACAACTACTATTACTGTATATATATCAAGGCTAAGAAAAGAAGGTTCAAATCAGGCAATAGAAGTGGAAGTGTTTTATGTGAGATGTATGAAAATGAAGCTAAAGATGAGTAGCATTTTAAGAGTGTTTTTTTTTAGTTTGAACTCTGTACTTAGTTTATCAAATTTAAATCAACTAAATTCACTTTGAAATCCTTCTCTACAAATATAAAAATTTAATTTATATATTTTGCATATGGAAAATATGTAGAAAACATGGAAAAGGGAATTTATAGTTTGAATTTTGAACTATTTTTATAATATAAAAAAAAAATTAACTGAAATTTGCATTATAACTTAAAAAGAAACTTAGATATTTACTATTTAATGAGCTATGATCTATTTGTATCAACTGGATTTTTAAGGGTTTCGAACCCTGGACTTTATTTCTCAGAAATTGCAAATGTGATAACTGTTCATCCTCAAAGTATGCCTGTAATCTATGTATGTAAAAGTGTTTAAAGTTCGTTTTTAGAATCAACAAAAAAAAAAAAATAATAACTGAATTAACTATCCAAAGAAAACAAAAAAAGAATAAAAATGTAATCAAAGTCAGGACTCAGATATATAGCAAACATTCACAAATTGATTTTTAAAAGGATTTCTGAGAATTTTCCATCCACAGTTCAATTCAAATCTTGATTTAGACACTGAAAAACAATTTATAAAAAAAAATAGGATTCGAACACTGATTTCAAAGCCCTGATATATATATATGTATATAAAATTCATCTACACAAAGAAAAAACTGCACGTTAACTGCAACTAACTGCAACACAGCTTAATACTAAACTATAACTAAGTATATATACAGATATATATCGTAACTATCGCAACAAATATCGTAATAATCGCCAGAGTCTTGTGCATAATAATTGTATTCGTCTGTTCTTTAGGCTTCACATAAATTGTTGGGAACATTGTCTAGAAATTTGTAAATTTGCCATTATTTTTGGGTGTCGGAAAGTGTATCTAATATGCGACTTAATGTTGTGACTAGAACTGATATGCAGCATAAGCGTTATGCTCTATATATACTGTATATTATATGTGGTGTGTTCTACTGTGTATATAACTATAATGAACTAAGCTTGAAAAACTTTTTGATGAAATTCTTGCTAATATGCCAAAAATTCACAGGAGGAGGAGGAGCAGCGGGAGGAGGATTAGGAGTGGCAGGAGTTGGCTCTACACGCATTGCACGTCGTTCTTCCATTAATCAGGCGAAGCCACCGCCGCCAGTGCGTCGTAGCTCCTCAGTGACGCCCAGCGCCAATAATGGGGTAAGCTCTTAATAAACAAGCAATTGAAAATTAATTATAATTAGCTAATAGTTAATTAAACTAAGTTTTAAGCTTAAGCTAAGTTGAGCAAGAAAACATTGTGAAACTATTTTGGTTAGATTACAAATTCATTTAGGTTGCAATTGCAGCTGCAACAACAGCAACATTAACTCAATTTGTTATGAACAATTTAAATAATTATAAATTAAGTGCTTTCTTCAATCTACACTAACTTTGCCTTAAGTAAATTTTTATTTATTGCTTATGAATTTAGCTGCAACAGCAGCAATTGCAGCTGCAGCAGCACAGCTAACAGCAGCAACATAAATAATAAAATATTAATTTTAAGTTGAGAGTCGTCTACAATCAGCACACTATTTTCTATTATTCCTAAGTTAATTTTCATTTATTGCTTATGATTTAAGTTGCAACAGCAACAGCCGCAACAGCAGCAGCAGCAGCAATTGCCGCTGCAGCACAGCAACAGCAACATCAGCTGCTCCAGCGAGCATTTGCCACCGCCGCCTGCGTTTCTGCTAGAGGCTGTAACGGCGATGCCCAGCTCGGCGCTCAAAGTGTCGGAGACGGTGCGTGCTTTGGCTGCTATGCGGCATCAGCCTGCCTCGCCCGTTGCGCTGCGGCGCATGCAACAGCAACAGCTGCAGCAACAGCAGCAGCAGCAGCAACAGCAACAACATTCTCTACAGCAGGTGTGTGCTTCTATTCTACGGCTTGAACTTTCTGCTTTCTGCACTTTATTTATTTGTACTTTGATTTCATTTTCATTTTCAATACACACACCACCAACACCAACACCACAACAACAACATCAACAATATATTGCTTGTTTATACACCTAAGCCCATGCACAAGCCCTTGCCTAGCTTAGAAGCCGACTATGAGGCTTATTATAATAGCTATATGGAATTGCATGCTTATGCTCAAGCCACAACAACAAATTACACACAGCAACAGCAGCAGCAGCAGCAACATCAACAGCAGCAACAACATCGCTTTATTCAGCAGCAGCAACAGCAACATTTTCAGCCACATCAATATCATCAACAACAACAATTGCCACCTACGCCGCCTCCTTATCAGGCACCACCTCAGCTAGATGCCGTAAGTGCTAAATACATTGTTGGCCACGCCCACTAAACAACTAAAAACAAGAGGAGGCAACGCTGCTCAACGTCTACTAAAAAAGTTTTAATTTAGTTCATAAGCATAACTAAAAACTTAGCTTAGTTTAACATGCATAACTAGACATATAACATAGCTATAGCTAAATATAATATGTACAGTATATACATACAGTAAAAGCTCTTTAGAGTGAACCAACTAGTTCAACTTATGTCTTAACCCTCTTAAAAATGCTTGAAACTCATAACACATTTACCTTTAAGCTCACATGTACAGTGAAAGCTCGCTATAGTTAGTCAACTTTAGCCCTTTTCATGTACAGTGAAATCATCTAGACATGCTTCCTTTGCAAATGCATTTCCCTAAGAGTTTTTCCCTCTGCCTTCTGCTTCCCACTCTAGAGCTTTTGCTGTTTATCATCTTGGCTTAATTATTAATTTATTGTTTACTTTGTTTTCATTTCTTCTTCTTCACGCACACACACAGTCATATCGCACCACATCGCCCTGTGCTGCTGGC
Organism: Drosophila leonis; assembly: GCA_035045365.1. Lineage (NCBI taxonomy): Eukaryota > Metazoa > Arthropoda > Insecta > Diptera > Drosophilidae > Drosophila > Drosophila leonis. Next base: position 1,032,989 of record JAWNPC010000485.1, read on the forward strand.
GCTGGCAGCAGCATCTATGCACAGCCAAAAATTGTGAGCAACATGTCCAGCTTTCGCAGCAGCAGCCCCAGTCCCAATGGCCACGCCCATCCGCTGCCACCGACACAGCCGAAGGCCAATCCGAATCTAATTGCACAGCTAAATGCACGACTCAACAGCAAGCAGCAGCAACACCAACAGCAACAGCAGCAACATGTTGCTGAGGGCATCTATGGCAATGCAATTGGCAGCGAATCCATTTACATGCGCAGCGGTTTGTCCATGCAACAGCAACAGCAACAGCAGCAACAATATGACGGTAAATTTGAACATAAGCTAACACAGCAGCAACATAGAATTTATGCAGCATCATCATCATCATCATCGTCGACAGTAGTAGCAGCAGCAGCAGCAGCTGGTGTTGCTGTCAGCAACAATGCAGCTGTTGCAGCAACTGTTTTAACAGCATCCACATCTAGCAACTCTTTCAATGCTTTGCCACACTTTCCGCTCTCATCATCCACCTCATCGTTGCTCTCTAAAGTCAGTTCATTTTCAAATTCATCAACAACATCAACGCCAACAACAGTAGCAGCAGCCGCAGCAGCAGCAATGACTGCTGGCAACAACATGTCTCACTATCAGCCGCCGCAAGCGCCTGCAGCAAGCAACAATTATACAAATTCGTTTATCAAAAATACAGCAGCTGCGCAAACAGCAAACATGCGACAACAGCAACAACTGCAGCAGCAGCAACAACTGCAACTGCAACAGCAGCAGCAACAACATCTGCAGCAACAGCAGCAACATTATACGTGTCCGCCACCGCTTGAGGATCCGCCACCGCCGCCCATTTACTCAGCAACCATGCCCAAGAAAATGGCACGCGCCAATGTTGCACACAGCAACAGCAGCAACACTAACAGTGGCAGCAACATGTCCAATCACATGATGACCGCGACGCTGCCCAAAAACATGTTGCAGCAGCAACGCTTACAGCAGCAACAGCAACGTTTGCAACAGCAACAGCAACAGCAGCAACATCAACAATATCAAATGCCTTCAGGCCTTGGCCTGGGCAATGGCCATGCAAATCAACGTGCAGCCATGCCGTTGCCACAGCAACATCAGCAAATGCAGCAACAACAACAGCAGCAGCAGCAGCAGCAGCAGCAACAACAACGACAGCCACCTTTGCCATCGCGTCATTCCAGCGTGCAGCAAAAGATATTTGTATCAACCAATCCATTTATACAGACCACAGCTGTCAAGCTGCACTCGACGCCGCCCGCTGCCTCGCCCACCTGTGGCTCACCTGTAGCACTCGCCAGCATTTATGGCACCACAGCGCGTGGCGGCAGCAGCAGCGCGCAGCAGCAACTGCAACAGCAGCAATATTATCGCGAAGTTGCAGGCGGCAATAGCAATGGAGGCGCTGTTTACTATGCGGCTCACAACAATAGCCACGCCCATACGCACGCCCATGTGCCACATCATTCAAGTGAGCTGCGCGTTTGATTTTTGACTTTGATTTCGTTTTGATTGCAGCGCTGTTCATTTTTTGTTCCTTTTCTTTAATTTTATTTTGTCGTTAATTTCTTTTGCTAATTTGAATTGAATTGAATTGAATTTCTAATGCGTCGCCAAATTGCATGTTGCTTTTGTTGTGTTTCTGTTAAGTTTGAGTTGTGATTTATATGAAATATTCCATAAATGATATCAAGAGAAGGAGCTCAAGGAGTTGAGCCTGGAAGAGCACAAGGACAACAATGAATATATGCATATTTACGAAATATCACAATTATATCATCTCATTGCCTTCAAATCTGATCTGAATTTCATATCAACTCACTGCAAACTGATTTTGATTAAGAGATATGTAAATATAGATATTAATCTGTATAAGAGGTCTGTTCAATAAGTTTCATGAATGGTGAATTACCATGGGTTAGTCGAATTTCGATTTAATTTTACATATATAAAAAAAAAAATTATAATAATAATTGAATATAATAAAAATAAAAATATATAAAATACAAAATAAAATAAAATATATATAAAAAAATAAAATTATAATTTAGTTAAATATATATAAAAATAAATAAAATTAAAATACAATAAAATAAATATAATAAAATATATACTTATAATAAAAAATAAAAATAAAATATATATAGTAATAAAATAAATATAATAAAATATATGTATATAATAAAACATAAAAATTATAATTGAAATATCGCAAAATTCACAATACTTTTTGAACAGACCTCGCACAACTAAGTAAACTGGCAGTGTTAATTTCGAATACCTTTCTACACCGCACTGTGTCTGTCTTATATTTCAACTCTCACTCTAACTGCAAGTTTACTACAAACTTCGGCTTGTCGAAGTTGATTTTCTTTCATTTCAATCTTATCTATATATATATATATATATTTTGTTTATCTGCATTATCTGCATTGTTCCTAATTTTATGTTCAACATTTGCTTAAGCTCTCTCATTCGATTCATAAACTTTGTGACATTTCTGAAACGTTTCTCAACTCATTCGGTTTTTGCTTCTCTCCTCTTTTTTTTATGTGCGCACCTTTTTGTGCACCCCACATTCATCCATCAATCAATCAATCAAACGAACGATCGAACACCATTTGCTGCTTAGACTATGCCACAAGCACCAATATCGAAAAGACTGGCAGCATTCGTGCCAAGACCAAGGCTGAATTTCTTGAGAATCTCAATGCCAAGCTGGCCAAACAGGGCATGTCTGGACGTGCATTTGCAGTGCGAAATCTAATCAATAGCAAGGCCCTGGTAAGTACACCATCAATCATCATTTGCTACACAATGTCACACATATACTTATTCCTTACTATATACTATTACACTATATAGTATACTATGACTTTACTATACTAAACTAAACTATACTTTTCTATGCCATGCACTATGGTAATCCATCTTTCATATACCATACTATGGTATACTCTACCATATTGAAGTGACCTCTTGAGACTGAAATATAAATTGCATATTTACTATACTAAATAGTATAATTTCTCTGCTATACTCTTCAATACTTTATAGTATACCATATTCAAGATTTTCTATACCATATTCCATGGTATTTTATGCTAGACTAAAGAAAACTATATAATACTCAACTGTCTTATGTATTATATACTAATTTATGCTATATACTATACCAATTTGATGTATACTATGATGTACTAAATTGATCTTTAGTAATCTATACTATATATTAGATATCATATAACTTACTACCTTTCTATTGTCATAAACGAGGGTAGTCGGTAGGTAATAGTCAAAACATTGCAGTCGGATCCAATTGCTTAATATTCACGTTGATGTTTCAACAACAAATAAATTTATTGGAAAATCAATCTAATCCGATGTTTCAACTTTAGTTGATGGGCCTTATAATGTATGCAAGTCTCTAGAAGAGGTCAACAATCATGACACATCAAATCTTAGTGAACACTGATCAGACTACCATCGGTGTGTGCTCAGTTCTCTTGTCATTTACTATGGTATACTTAACTATACTATATACTATCTTTAGACCAGATTGTACTATCCTATTCTATACTCTACTATATACTATCCTATAACCTACTATATCAGCTACTCTATTCTTAAACTATACTACACTATATCTACACTATATATACTATATACACTATCGTTTACTATACTATATATAAGCTCATACTATACTATTCTATAATATCTCATATACTATTCTATAATATATACTATCTCATACTATCCTATACTCTACTATATCATATACTATATACTATATACTATCCTATACTCTACTATATCATATACTATATACTATATGCTGTGATTGTGTTGTGCGCCATATTTAGATGTATCAGAATCCGCAAAGTTTGGCGCGCCCCAGTGTCCAATATCGTAGACCACCCACCTATCCCAACACCAACACCAACACCAACACCTTTATCAACAACACCAACACCAACACCAATACCAACTCCAATTTCAACAACGATATCAAGAGCACTTGTGATGAACAGTGTTAAGGTATTCATTTTGTTTTCGTTTCTGTTGCGTTTTGTGTGCCTAACTAAAAGCCCGAGTTGAAATGCGCATTAACTGCATATAGTGTACTATATGTGTATATAAATCTGCTTTGATTAATTGATATATATAATCGATATATATATATAAAGCTAATTACTATTAATTTTATTGCAAATTGCAGCCGGATCCGCGCATTTGTCATGAGTCGCTGATGGATCAAATCAAACGTGGAGCGACCCTGAAACGCAATCAAAAGATCAACGATCGAAGTGCGCCCAAAATACATTAATTTAATTCAAATATAATACATATATCTATATCTATATAAATATACATATAGAATGCAAAAATAACTATTGAGGCCTGCTCGACTGCAGAGTTTTATGGCGAGTTTAGTTTGAAACTAAGGAAAGCTCACATTAAATATAAAATATATAACTAAACACACACACGCATACACACATACGTATATGAATATATAACTGATAACTGATAAATATGCGTATATAATATATATATATATAAATGAAAGATATATCAAAATTGAAACACTTTAAAAAAATCTAGTGTTTTTTTTCGTCTCTAAAAAATTGATTTTAATTGGAAATTTTCTTACTTTTCTAAATCTATTCATATATAGATATATATATTTACCTTATATATATATATATTATATTCACATCTAAAAAAATAATTTATATTTTTGTTAAGTAAAAACAGCAACAAAATTAATTGAAGTGTAAAATGAAAAACTTTCATGGATTATTTCTTTAATTTAAACTCGAATTTATTGTTAGTTGAATTAATATTATTATTATTTATATATTATAATTATTTAATTCCTTGTTTTGTGTACATATTCTGTATAATTTAACAATATTTAAATATGACGCCCAATAAATGAAATTGTCGTATCATTATATATATATATACTACAATATATATATATATATTTTAAAAAATATATACAAATTTGTCTGCATTTGTTTTCTTTTTAAGTTTTGTTTTTCTTTTAACTCAAGTCAATTTTAAGATTCTAAACATTTTTAACATATATAAAACATATAGCTAAAGAAGCTATATAACTATAACTAAGCTTAAGTAAGCGCATATATAGATCATATATATATATATATAGAGTTTTTAGAGTCCCAACTGAACTAACATTAACTTGGAATCGTATATGCTAGATATATACATATATGGATTCATATCAATTGAGCATTAAGCTATATGTATTTCTATTGGACTGAATCTTGAATTGTCATTTAAAATGCAACTGAGTAAACTACATACAAATCTATCATATACATCTATCTATAAATGCTATATATCATTTGACTTCATATCAGTTACAAGAAATAGATCTGTAAACAACTTTTTAAAGCACATTTTACAAAGAGAAAATACTTTGGGTTTTTAAATGCTTATATAGTGAAGCAAGTTGTTGGATAGCATTTACTATATACAATTTGGGAAGGCTCTAATCTATATTATCTGATACTCGAAAATGTTCTATGGCTAGTTAACAGACTTTTTTAAAATATTTACAAAATATTTTGTATATACGCTTTTTAAGGCTTCTAAATAATGTAATCGACAACTATATCTATATATCTATATATATAAAAATGATAATGATCTATCTTAACCAAAAGAGAGGGCAATAACTAAGCTACAAAAAACTTCACTAGTCTTTAAAATTGGGGCAACATACATATATATATATATATATATACTATATATATTTTTTGGCAAAACATCTCTACTCAATGGAAAAATATAAAAGAAGTTAATTAAATAACAATTATTTACAAAAGAAGCAAAGAATCTAAATGTTAATCTAAATGTGTTTCTGTGTCAGCTAAAAAGAACAGATAATTACACAAAGTTCATATATATATATATACACAATTTGAATTGGATCGAGTTGTAATGCGTATTTTTGAATTCATTTGCATTTAGGACATGAGCAACAATAATATAATACAATAAATGTAAAAGCATTAAATGTAAACAATTTGAAAATGGATTTATTATGGAATTTAATGGAAATATATAGAAAATGAGTGGGTAGCAATCGGGAGTAACCGACTAGGAAACACCCAGCGTAGAGCAGTTGTCTAGGCTAAGCTAGGCTTATATATATAGGTGAAAAGTGGATATTTATCCATTATAGATTGTGAGTGATATATTAGCATATATATAGAAAATTTTAAGAGCAGGAAGGACATGGACAAGCCAAGCCTTATTTTGCCTATTACATATATCTGAACATAAACATTACAGCCCGATTACCCCTTATGGGTATAGGTAGCAAATGTTGGCTTTCATAGCTCAATTTCTTATATATATAAATGCTGAATCCATCTGACATGACTTGTAGTTTAGTATTTACTAAAGTTTTTATTTGGAGTTTTTGAAAAACAAATCCAATGTATTTTGATAGTAGATCTCCGCGAGCTGCTCCTTGGACTGCTGTTTGATGCTCGCTATAACCTCCAGAACTTGACTGAAACATAAACAAATAGTTAAGCTGCACATAGCTTTAGCTCTACAAGGTATAACACTCACCTAATCTGACACGGTTCGCTGCGTCCATCAATTAGAGTATCTTTAGTCCATTTCTCCTTCTTCTTGACTGTGGGAAATTTGGTGGTCACATGCTGGTGGCCCGCATGGGTGGGTCGTATGCCACACCAGGGGCAATCTGTTTCCAACATAATCCGCTCATTGGGCAGCTGCTGCACTACCTCCAGGTTCTCCTTGCTCTTCAGCGAGCAGCCATTCAGTCCGATGTACAGGCCACCAAAGTCTAATAGGCTCTTCGCCTCCTCCAATGTGCCCGTGAAACTGTGCACTACTCCGCCGCCACAGGCTTCGAGCTTATCTCGATTACGCTCGAGAATCTTCATGAAATCCTCGTGAGCATTTCTCATATGCAGAAAAAGTGGCAATTGAAACTCCTCCGCCAAGCTGAGCTGCTTCTCAAAGTACTCCAACTGTGTTTCCTTTGCACAGAAATGCAGTCGATCATAGTCCAAGCCGCATTCGCCCACAGCAATCACCTTCTCCGAATTCGCCTTGATTCTCGAACGTAAATCGTTGTAGTATTTCGCCGGATCGGCTAGGAATTCGCCGCAGCGCGTGGGATGGGCGCCCACTGTTGTGTAGAGCCGATCTGCAGGTTAAACAGGGTTAATATATGATTTAATCAACTCTCTCTGTTAGTCAACTAGCCATCCTTTGCAGCTAGCTCCAGTGATTCATCCACATCTTTAATACAGCCAGACGTTATAATTATCTTTTGTAGTCCATTTTGCCACGCGCGCTCCAATACAATGTCCAAGTCCGCTGGGTGTTTCGTAGAGCCGCCATAGCAGCCACGATACATGGAATCCGTTAGATTAGCACCAATGTCTACAAACAACTCATTAGCTAGTTAAATGAATTAATATTTGCTTTTATTTACCAATATATTTTAAGGCCATTCTCAAATATGTTTTTGCACGCATTAAAATGTGCTAAAAAATGCCATATGCCGGCACAGTCAGCTGGTTGCGTTTATGTAGTTCCAAAAATTGGCAACAGCAGGCGCACGTACTAATAGCGGCGTTTAATTGAAACTTATTTGAAAGTTATGCTGTGCACTTTGCAGCGTAATACAGTCAAAGACCGCTAGATGACGCACATATTAACTATGGCGGTTATATAGCAGTCAGCTTGTTGTTCGAAGCATTTGATATATATATAGCAATGTAGTACAGCAAACTGGCGCTAATATTGGCGGGTTTTATGCGAAGCACTTGGCAGTACCAGCTGACTAGTGCACTAAAATATGGATAGGTGGCGCTAGGGTACTCATTGGCGGTTACTATTTAAAATTTAGTTCTTATTTATGCCGCTCTAATATTTTTAAATAATTTTTAAAAAAAGGGTTTTATTTTAAAGAGTTGACTATTATTATAAGTTGTTATAAAATGAGGGCACGCTACCCACATTCTGCCTGTTTCAACCAATTTTGCCATTAAATCCGCTAAACTGCAAAATCAATGCCAGAGAAAATTGCATTTGAAATTGTGCATAATTTCGACTAATTGGGTCGCAGGCAAAGCTGTTTATTGTATGGCAGCACAGCACACACAAACAAATCAGGTCTATATTATGTGTGTATATGCATATATGGAGAGATATGGGACGTGCGTGCATGGCATCACATCTGCCCATTTCGCATGGCATTGCTCCAGACTCGTCGTATATGGTAAATAAATCACAGCTTTTGGCACTCGCGCTTAGCTACCCATTTTGGGTATTGAAAGTTCAATTGATTTAAATTCAGTGGCATTTACAATTTACAATTTACCATTTACAATTTACATTTGCAGTGCGCTCCTCAGTTGAACTGTAAATGCAATTTATAATTTGAATAAAATTCCATTAGTTACTTTTAATGGATATTGCGGTCGGCAATAGAGCGCAGCGTGGAGACTAATTTAATTGATTTAGAGTCGGCAATTGATGCGACAGCAATTTCCAACTAAACATAACATAAAGGTAATTTATAATGTGATGCAACCAGACGTTATTAATATATATGTGGGTCGAATCCTAACATGCGAGCGAGCATAATGCCAGCCTCTGTCCTGCCTGTGGGCGTTTGCTTTTAATGACAGCTAATGCACATCAGTAAATTTAATTGGAGTTCAAACACAATTAGTCGGCTTTACAGTGCGTAAATGATAATTGGCCATAACTGCAGTTGATATGTAGGCTTTAACTGAACTAAAATGCCTCGAAGAGCGAAAGACTGGGCTAAGTTTTCAATTTTCGAACTATATTTTTTAGTATTTATATTTGAATTTTAACTGACAGCAATTGGAGAAATTCTTATAAAAACTGGAGCAGCTTTGAATGCCTTTTGCGTGCTATAAAACTTGTTGCCTTGCTGGAATTAGTTGCCATAAAATATTTATAGCTTTTCGGCTTGCGGGCAGCGTAAAGTCAGTTAACGTAAGACAAGTAAAAGAGTTTTTATAAAATTATATATTAATGTATATGTCGTATCGGTATGATATTATGACTTTATGTTGTAATAGTATTGAAGAGCATCTGACTGCTTGTATTATCCAAGTGAGTCTGCATTTTAGTGACAGGATGTGTTGTCCTCGAGAGAGAGACAACTTTAGCTGTTGCTGAATGTAGTTCCGGTTGTTGCTGAGTGCGAGCGAGACGGCAACTTATGCCTTTCGCATAGGGTCTAGGGATGATAGATATTAGAAAAACATCGAGGTTGACATCGAAGTCATTATCGAAAGCCCAACATCGATGTTCGATATTTAACGAAAGCCGGACATCAATGTTTCATAACATCGATGATGATATTTGCATTAACATTGACAGATAAATAAAATACAGAAAAATCGTTTTAATTTAAATAATTTTTTTATTAAGAAAACAAATTATTACATATTATTCGTTCATATTAGAAAACCATCGGTGTTGATTTAACCGAAAGCCCAACATCGATGTTACGATATTCAGCGCAGAGCTGAATTGCTTCAACATCGATAATCATCGAACATCGATAATCATCAAGCATCCCTAATAGGGTCGCTATGATCTCAATAAACGATTGAAATGCGACTAAAAGAGGAGAGTCTCTGACAGAAGGTGTCTAAAAAAGAGACTTGGCCTATGAAGAAAGACAAAGAGCAACTTTGGAGAAATGATATTAGTAACTCAGCAATCCGGAAGTACGTTATTGGGCACAGCTACAACTATAATGGAAGGTGATCAAATAATTAACACTCCAACAAAGGTACATATGTAACTTAAGCGCAGTCTCGCTGGTATATGCCAGCGATTGGGGTGCTGAGTTATATTCAATTAATAATTTATAATAATTTAATATAATTTAGTAGAGTTAGTTGTAAAGTGTGCCTCGTCTGAATAGAAACTGCCGAGTCTGGGCTCCACTGGTTGGGTTATCCCTTGACGTCTGCCTGGAGAATCAGGCTCTACTTGGCTGGTGTTAGCTTGTTTATAAGCTACATATTCTTTATATATCAAATTTTCAAATTGAAATTCAATTTGGCTTAACAAAAAAAAAAGACTTGATTTCTGTAATTAAATGGACACATTTAGTAAGTTCTTTTATTTGGTTTCAGTTGATATTTGAAAAATTAATTACATTTCATATGTAGAGAAGATATTTATGAATAAATCGTCTTTGATTTTATAGAATTTTCTTCATCATATTTCATTTTTCTAATTTTTGATTTTGTTTTTGGTTTTGGTTTTTGTTTTTTGGTTTCATTATGAACAATTTGAATTACGTACACAAATATATGTATATTTTGAAATATTCTTGTTTTGATATCAGTTTGTTTTTGTTTCTTTTTTGCTTTAACAAAATCTATGGCTAGATTTATCAACCGACAAACAAACAATTACCAAGTAGATATACATATATATTTATATTTATATATATATTTAGATATATGTTTATAGTAGTATAACTGTCAAATGCGTCTCGCCTTTGGTTGTGTTCCCCGTTTGTGTCTGATATATAGCTTAGATTAGTTAGTTAATCGCCTCCTCCGACTTGAACTACATTTAACTACATTTAGTAACAATTGGTATAAACAATTTGCTTACAGTCTAGACATGCCTTAAACCTAAAAATACAATTTAGCTTGGACGTCAAACCAATCCATACATATATATATATATATACACACATACATACATATATATATATATATATATATATATATATATATATATATATATATATATATATATAGATTCCTATATATATATACGTAGTATTTGTATATATTTCATCACAATTCACTTTGCATCTGCCTTTTTGTTGTTTCTTTCACTTGTGCAACTTTTCAACAAAGAAAATTTAATTATTTTATATTTAATTAAAAAATAAATTATATAATTAAGTTTAATTTTGTAATTTCAAATTTGACTTAGTTAACAGCTAATGCTCTAATATTTAATGCATACAAAATGCTCTTCTCTATTTGATTTATTTCTTCTCTTTTTTTTTGGCAATTATCATGCACCCTGTATTATCCTCGAATAGATTTTTTCATTAATATTTCTTATGCTCGTTCACAGCTTGGGGGAGAGTGAGCATATTGCTGCCTCAGCTGTCTGTTGTTCCCGCTGTCTGCCTGGCAACTATAGTCTACAAATTTGTCATATGTCTATGTGCCTGGTGCCTGGTCTTATAGAGTGAGTGCTACGACTTTTGGCATAAGCCCAGCTTGACAGTTGGCGCTTATTTTTGGCATAGTAACTGAGGACAGTCCTAACAACATAACAAAGAAAGAAATGTTCAACAATATCGAGCAAAGGCTTTTTAAATGAGGATTTCCGGTCTGAAGGTATAACATTCACAGCTTCATTTGAGTTCATACCAAAATTCCAGCATTTATTGAACTGACTGTTGACTGTTACTAAAGTATTTTTCAATTCGATTTCAAATATCTTCCATTGAATACTGTGAGTTTTCAAACCCAAATTGTACTCGATTCTTAAACTTATGTTCTGTAATCCATTCTTATGTAATCCATGTAATTTGCTTTAAATTGTTTTCCAAAATCATCTCTCGCTAGAGCTTCAAAATTGTGTCTTTTGCTACGCTGCACTAGATGGCACTTAAAGTCTGTCTAATATCTGCCCTAGTTTCAATGCAGTTGAATCGCTGCTGAGCTACACTTCTGCTAGACCTCTAAATTATATGGCCATATGAAGTTGGCAAATAAAGATTTGTCCATCAAATTGAATTGTGAACGAGCATTGCGCAGTCGATTACGCCCGACTGCAATGTGCTTACTTTTTATATAATTTATTTTATTTTTATTTTTATTTTTGTTTTTGGTTTTTTTTGGTTCTTAACATAAATCTCTTGAGTTAAATCGCATTATACAGTGCGCTGCATATTTATATGTACGCCTCACACACACATTCGCACACACAAAGCTCGCAACGTTAATTAGCAGCTCGCTTTGCATAATAGAGAAGCGAAAATACTTGGGAAAATCGCGCAAACACTTTTCCTTTGCTTTGAAAAAAACAAGGTCAGATTTATGCTTTTTGAGCATTAAACAAATTCAACGAGATTTCCAATATATATATATATATATATATATATATATATATATATATATATATATATATATATATGTATTTAAACTACACCGATTCGTAGCTAAAAACAATTAGTTTAAACATTTGAATACATTGTATTTGAATTGTTGCTAAACACCTACTTAAGCTAACTTAAGACTAGAACAAATTCAAACATATATATTTTATATATGTATATATATATATATATATATATATATATATATACATATATATACTCTATATATCTCTTTTCTATATCAAAGGAACTCTATATAATTGTCGCTGAATCTGCCAAAACTAATTTCTAGCCAACTTGTTAATAAATCAGAAAAATAAGCTTTCGTTTTCTGTATACCCTTTTTCCTGTTAGCAAAATAAATTGCAATGAATTTTGTATACCCTGGGAAATTGTAGAGCAAAGGATAAATACCCTCAACATATGGCATAATTTCATGATGAATTCTGTATACTCTTCCCCAGAAGATGTTGGTCTAAGAAATTTTCTCTTCTCATGACGAACTATGTATGCTTTGCCACGGATAACGAAGTTTTGTATACCCTTTCGTATGAGTTGATGTTACTATGGACTCTGTATACCTTCTCCTATGAAATGCATGTCTGATGCACTCTGTCTACCCTCTCTTGAGATACATACCCCGCTTCTCTAGTATCAACTTATGAGTAATTCTTTATACTCTTCTCTAATTTCGGTATACCCTTTCAGTAGCCATACTTTGATGTCGAACTCGGCATAAACTTTCATAAAACACAATTTATTAAAGGAATTTCGTTTGGCATAATTTGATGCCTAGCTGTGTATACCCTTGGCTCTGCTATTTATTTTTATAGCCAACTTCTGCATACCCTATCCTGTCACATCATTTTTACTGTATGACATCATTTTAAGACTGCTCAATTTTCTATGCCCTTTCGCTCTGTGTCTAAAATTTGGGTGTAAAAAATGATTGGAAATAAAACTGGTCCCTTTAAATAATGAGCATAAATTATGGACAAGATCTGAAATGGAATTCATAAAACTTGATAGTAAACCACATAGATATCCTTACTAAGAGTTAGCCATAGACTGACTTCTACAATAGATACTCTTAGCAGCTAAAACGAAATTGCAATTGAGCAACTTTTTGGTTTTCTCTTTAAAGTACTTTCAGTTAATCAAGAACTGGATAACATACACATAGATTCATATTTAACATGTGTTATTATTATCATTATCATTATCATTATCATTATTATTATTATTAGTATTTATTTTGTATTAATTTACTGCAAATTACAGTCGTCGGATGCGTTGTTGATTTGCTGTTTGGTCTTGCGTGAAGCACGGCGTATGAGCGATCTGAGGAATATATGGAAAAGTGGTTAACAATCAGGTAAATATCTATATGCACTGAGAGAAAAGTAAGTGTTATTAAATGCTTGCATTAAATAAATCATAAATTTAGTTGTCTATATAGCTATAGACAAAGGTATCTATAGCAGAGCTGACTAAAGCTAGTTGAAGCTGTTTAAATTGTATACACTGAGAGAAAAAAGTAAAGCCAAAGCAAAAAGTTATGTATGAGCAAGATACTTATTGTATATCTGATATATCTTCTATTGTATAGGCTAGTTGAGTAGTAATTATGTACACTCAGAGAAAAAGTGTGTTACTCAATGAAGCTTTAATTGACAAACATAAGAATATAGATGAAGAAAGTTAGCAAAGTGCTCTATATATCAACTTGAACAACACTAAGTGTCTACACTCAGAGAAAAAAGTAGTGCTAAGGCAAATCTAAATGAAGAGCACAAAATATGCCAAGGATAAAGTTAAGAAAAGTTTTGCATACGCCAGTTAGCTGCAGCAGTTAGTAATTAGTTGCCCAGGTAACTGTGCAAATTGCATACACTTAGCGAAAAAAGGTGATAGTAATGCCAAAGACTAAACCTTGGGCATAGTTTTTGCTAAGAAAATGAAATTATTGCAGCTCTGCAAGTTCATGTAAATCAGATGTTTATGCAACGTTAATGGAAACTGTATACACTAAGAGAAAAATGTTGTATAAAATACTAGTCTAAGTGCGGAGCATAAAAAATGCCAAAGCTAAAGTTCATCAAAAAGGATTTCATATCAATTCTAAGTAGCTGCTTGAGCTCTTCTAACAGTTCATGGAATTGCATACACTTAGAGAAAAAGTGTGTTTCAAATGCCATAGCTTCTGTCAGTCACACTTAAAGTTAGACTTTGGCTGCAGTCACTCGACCTTTTCTGCAAGTGTTTGTACGCACCTGGAGCGTGGCTTTAGCTTAGCCTCCGCACTGGTGCTGGCCACATCCACAGCATCCACAAGGCTCGACTTCTTATCTCCGCTCACCGAGGGGCTGTTCATGCGGTTCTTGTCTGCAAGATAAACAAAGGTTTATTTATGTATATAAGTGGATATATATGGATATATATGGTTAGACTATATAGTATATCTGTGTATCAATAATAAACAAGCAACACTTTCGCATGCGTCTGTCACACGAAACGTCGTCGCACGTGCATACAAATAAATGCGAAAATCCAATTTTCAGTTGGCGTTCAACAATTTTTGCTGCCCTCTGCCAAATTGTGGCGGCTGCAGTTGCTGTGGCAATTGCCAGTTGCAACAATGCCATGCCCCTCGCATGGCCAGCTTTCGCTTTGCTTTGTGTGCCGCTCTGTGGCATCCAACATAATTAAGTTATGAGCAACGCCTGCAAAGCACCGCCCGAGCTCAAATCATTGAGGTTGATAATTGTCTGCAACTGAAGCTCGATATGTGCTCAGCCTCGACGTTGCTGGAAGCTCAAAGCAGAACTCAAATCAGCTGCAATCATGTGAAGCCAAAGCTAATAAATGTAAAAGGACCTGGATGCAAATACCCTAGCATATAGCTGGAGAGCTTAGAATTCTATTGGGCGCACTTTGTAAAGAATATAGAAGGGACTTGGCAAGGAGCTGGCAAGGACTTGAACTCCTGTTGACATAAGTCTAGCATCATAATTTGTGATTTTGTTTAAAGATATAGATATAGATAGATGGATATACATTTATATATTCAAATTTATATTGATACTACGATCTATGCTGGCTAAGCTGGTACATAGAAGTAACTGAAAGGTAGATCAAATGAAATTAGATTTGCAACTTGAGGTGGAATTGAAAAGTTTCTTTCAAATATTTTTAGCTAGATTTTCGCCAGGGCAGTTAAATGATAAAGAAGTACGATTCTAGTAACGGACTTCTACATATAAACTGCCTATAATAAACAGATTGTGCTATGAAAAGTTTCATAGAACGTCGTAGATGATACATATAGGTATATACAGCTGTGTTCATAAAAATAGTAGCACTACTGAAATACGTTGCACAACAAACTTTGGTGTTAAACATAAAGATTAAAGCAAAGTTCCCAAAAAGCACTTCCAAATTGTCTCAGTGCATCTCTTGTGTGTGTATACCCCTTATTACGGTGTGCCATTAGAGAGGAAACTTTCAGGTTTGCGGAGCACACCAAAATTCTTGGAAAAAATACAAGGACGAAATTCCTGAGAGAGCTCGCTTCAATGATTTGATTAGACCCGGCGCATATTGATTAACTGATTTTGATGGATTTAAAGCGTAGCTGAAATCTGCAGCTTAATTATGATTTATATGCTAGAAAAACTGCTGGAAAAACTGCTAGAAAAACTGCTAGAAAATCGAAAATTGAAAATTGCAAATGCGAAATTAAACAGGTTAAAGCTTTGAGTTTTTCCGCCCAGTTAAATTCTTTGAAGAGGATAAATTTAGTAAATGCGTCTCAAAGGGTGCTGCAGACCGACCCCAAGGGAATCCTTCAAAATAAAATATGCATGAGTGTGCCTCTGTGTGTGTGTGTGTGTGTGTGTGTGTGTGTGTGCGTGTGTGTGTGTGTGCGTAGTGTCAACTGCAAACAAAATGGCGGCTGTCGCCATTGTTGTCGTTGACACAAAAAAGCGCGAAAACCGAGCCGCATGCTGTGTACCAAATGCTCTTCATATATGTATTAGTGTGCGTGTGCGTGTGTGCGTGTGTTTGTTGTCCTTTTGGCTTATTACACTGTGGCCATGCCACAAATGCACATCTGTAAGCCCCATTCGCACAATTTGCCATGGCATAGAGAACATCAAGAATTGTCAGGCTGAAAACCCATTCGCATCCGCATAGCTGGCATATGCGCGTATATTTGAAGCAGCCGTATCAAGTTCCACATTCGCATTCAGTTCCATGCTACAAACATATGTACTACATACATATATAATTCTGATTCGCTGACTCTATAGCATTCTGCTTGTGTGGCTGTATTTTAGGCGCGAGACAAACAGAAATTTAAATAACATTTTTATTTGCACAAGCGGAGCGACAGGGTCGTTCGATGCGTAGAGTTGATTGACTAACTGATTGACTGACTGACTAATTGATTGATTAAGGATCAATGTATAGTTATAGTTCAAGCTGGGTGGTTTTCAGTTTTTAGCCCTAACTAACTCATGGTGATGAGTGTCTATTGAGTGTATCTACAAAACTAGCTTTACTGATGGATTGATTGATTGATGGCTGTTCAAATCGAGCTGGTTGAAATTGAGAGCATTTCCTTAGAAATCTTAGAATCTTAGAAAACTTATTTCGTAAATTCATTGAGAAGCCGTTTCGCCACATTAAAAACTTCTGAAAATTGATTGCAATGCATGAAACGTTTTTCCCAGGCATTTCTTCTCTCCTTCTTTCCCTTCCTCTGCTCACTCTTTCTCTCTCAAGAAAGAGTATTCCAGCATCGCCTGGCTCTTTTTTCTATCAACAAGCGAAGAACGCGTTGACTGTTAAGATTTTGTTGTTGTTGTTAAATTACATTTGGCCTAGCCGAGTTACAAATACGAGCTTCAACTGGCAACTGTGGCATGTGGCGTGTGGCATGTGGCATGTGGCATGCGGCATGTGGCATGTGGCATGCTGCGTCCTAAAGGCGCGTTTGTAAAAGTTTCAATTGAGTTACGGTTACAGTTGGCTGCTTGCAAATAAAACTGCTTGTGGCTCGCTTCGCTGCGCCGCACCACAGTCAACCGCCAAGCCACATTACATTTGCCGCCTATCCCTATGTCTATGTGTGTATGTGTGTATGTGTTTGTGGGGCGGCAGCTTTTGGGGGCGTGGCAGGCGTGGGTGTGCCTTTGCCTTGGGCTAGACAAATCAGGTGCAGCCCAGCCAGACGTTCGGCCTACGCGCGCTCGCCCATTTTTTATGCCCCATCACCCACACACATAGGCACGCACGTGCTTAGGCTATTGAGCTGTCACACACACACACACACTCACACACACACACACAGAGATGGGCGCACACCTTCAAGCAAAATACGAACGATTTATTTTTTTATTTTTATTTTTTGCATATGCTACATTGTATGCGTGGCTTTTTAAGGCAATTACACGTTATGCCCTACGCACACAAGCTGAAATGGGTATATTGGCTTTGTTTAGCACGTGGTTGGCTATAGTTACAGTCTCTATAGATACCTCGGCTTAAATTGTGTATGCATATGCCACAATTTTCTAAAGTAATTACATATTATACTCTACACAGTCAGGGCGAGACGGGTATATTGGTTTTATGTAAACTTTCAACTATCAACACTTTGAAAATCTATAACTTTAATTGTGTGTATTTACGATGAAGGTTGATCTACGTTTTTCACATATTTCTTATAATTTTTGATCGATAATTATCGGTTTTGGTTTATCGAATATTAGTTGCGTAGAGCTTCAAAAGCCAATCTGTTGCAATAATAATTTTAAGAATAATTATACTTCTTTGTGTTGTTAGTCTAAATATCTGTAGATGCTTCTTCATCTATAGTTCTGTTATCGATAATTATCGATATTTGGTTTTTTACATAAATTTAGTTTTATATATTGATATAGTTTGTACTTTTACTGTGCATGAGTCAGCTATAACATTTTGAGCTGTTCGTACAGCGTATTACGCAGTTGTGTCTACCCGTTTTGAGTCTATCGAATGTGTTGTTCTACATTTTTTTTGCGTCGCTGTCTTGGCCTCAATTCGCGTGATTAACTGCTCAGACGAGGACTTGATTTTCTTTTTTTAGGTTTCTAAGCGTGAAATGGGAGTGAGAGAGAGGGAGAGTAGGGGGATAGAGACAGAGAGAGAGAGAGAGAGAGAGAGCGGGAGTAAGAGTGAGAGTGAGTAAGGCAAAACATGTTTAGTGCCATCGATGCAAACGTTTCTTTTGTCAATTGTGCTGTCACTAGTGTTAGCTGCTATTTGACATTTGACCTTCACTATTCATACACACACTCGCCCACACACACACACACACACACACACACACCTTGTTTGTTGTGCTGTCAACGACAGTTTTCGTTGTCTGCTTGGACAATACAAAATAATTTACAAATTTTGTGGCTCACATTTAATATGCAAGCAGAGTGAATGTGTGTGCTAGGCAAATACAATTTGTATAACAGGTATTACACACACACACATACACACACACACATAGACACACACACACTTAGGCACACACATTAAAGCTTTAAATTGCATTTAATTTGGGAGTCTCGTTTGTGGCTGGGAGCGAACTTTGCACTTGATTTAAATGACTTTTGCGGGTCGTTGGGGCTAAATAACTAAAAATTTTATCAAATGCCGCCAGCAGACAATTAAATTAATGTCGAACAGTAGCTGAGGGGGCTGGGGCTGGCTGACAGTTGTTGTTGTTGTTGTGGATGGGCGTGGCTGTGCCAACAAGGAAATTATATTCATTATTTCGAGAGCAAGCAGCAGCGCGTGGCCAACATTAATTAACTGTTTATTTATATTGGTAACAAGAGAGAAAGAGATGAGAAGTGATGAGAAGTGATGGGCAGAGCCAAAAGAGAGCCAAAATTATGAAAAACTTCTTGACAAGGAGAAAGACAGAGAGAGAGAGAGAGAGAGGGGATTGAGAGGTAGGCAGCGTAATAGCAGAGATAGCAAGCCAGTTTTTTGCATGGGCTAATGTGTCTGGTCAATGGAAATTAAATACTTTTACGTCTAATTAGCAGGTAAAGCTATTTGCATAATTAATACGAGCTCAGGCACAACTTTTGAACTGCATTTTTTCTGTTCTTTTAAGCTAAGCTGATTAATTGGCTCAAAAAGTTTCAGGCATTGGGGCATTGCTTAAGGAAATCCATGAGGCGAAAAGGTAACTCTTAAAGATATAGAGCTAAAGATATAAATATATAAAGGTCACTCTTACAGTATACATATATACAGCTGTGTTCATAAAAATAGTAGTGCGACTGAAATTCAATCAATCGAAATTATTTTATTTTTATCACCAAATTTTGCTGCCCAATATTTTAGTCGCACTACTATTTTAATGAACACTATATATATGTTAAATATACCCCATTATACTTACAATGAAGGCTGACAGAATTTCTAAATTTGTTCACTTTTTTGTGAATTATTATACTCTGCACCCATTGTAAATTGGAATTTGGGGTATATTCATTTTGTCAAAATGTTTGTAACAGACTGAAGGATGTTCCTGTATACCATACGCAGCACGAACCCATCTGTGTGGATGTATAGAACAATTGGAATATCAGCTCTGCACAGAGTCAGGGCAACTCCTAGTCGTGCCCTCCCAACTAGAGTACTTTTACTTGTTTTGTTTTTTTTTCTTCTGTAGACTTCAGTTTCTTCAGTCTATTGCCTGTCCGCACGATACATATAAATAATTGAGCAAAAAAAAGGGGTTTGTCCTGTTGTTAGGACGCGTTGTCTCATCCCTTTTTGTACGCATTCGTTGCGCAGTTGTATTTCACTTTCTTCTTTTTATGTGCTTTGGCAAAATTTTAACAATTAATTTGGGTCAAACACAGACGCAGGCGAAGCAATGTTAATTACACTCAATTAGCCAAATTGTCGACAATTTGTCAATGTTGCGTCTACACTGCAAGAAAAGTCTATATCTCGGCTAATTAGCAGCTGATTTTGGAGGCCAACAAGTCAGGTGTTGCAGGTGCTATAAGACAGCTCATCAAAAGGCAACGAGGAGTGGTTACGCAACGGGGCCAAAAGGAGTGGTTGAAAGGGGCAGAGTCTAACTGGGAGATAAAGTGGGTTTACGGGTTTCAACTATGCATGAATGAACTCTAAGGTATACTCTTCATAATCTGTGTATGAATCTTGAAAGTTGTTGTGTCAAATTTTATGTATCCTTCTTAACTTATGAATATTCTTTGTTCTGAAACTCTAGCTCTTACTTCTTCTATATATATGTAGAGAAGAAGCAGAAGTATTCTCGATCTGTTTACAGTAATAGGCAATCTAGATACCAAATTTGATATGACTTTGACCTAGGTCTTATAATCTTATAATCTTCCAGGCTTATTCCTCTATACAAATATCTATTGAGTAACATGGATAAGGCTGAATATTCTTGAGTTTAAGTCAACCTTCAGCGCAAATATTTCTAGCTGTTAAAGTGCTCAAGTTATGCTCTGAAAATTTCATTGCAGTTAAACATGAACCAGCGGCTCCTAGCAGACTTTTTGTTATCTGAAATTCAGGTGAGAGATTGAATAAAAATAATATTCCTTAACTTTTTAAGCTTGAAGGGCGGGCAACTACATACTAAACAGAAGCCCTTCAGCACTTGAACTTCTCGAGCTATGTTTAACACAAATCTGCATAATAATACTAATCCATATGATGGGAATATTTATATGTATATATAAACAATAATTAACTTTTTCTGTAAGTTTCATTAAGATTTAGGTTACGTGCATGCAAAGTACAGTTCAGCACTTAAATTATAATTGAATAGATTAAAATATAAATATGCATATCTATGTGTGTATATATATATCGGGTATTGCTGCTGTTATTATTAATCAGCTTATGGCTTAAATCGTTTTATGTGCATACTCGTTTACGAAGGGAAAAGAGTCTATTCGACTGTCTGTATGAAATCAAAGGTAGAGACGTGCCTACAGCTGTGTTCATAAAAATAGTAGTGCGACTGAAATGCTGAATAATGTTAATAATAATGTAATAAAGTAAATGTTGAAGTAAATAATGTGATAAAAATATAATTATTTCTCGTTTTAAACTGTTTTCGAACATTTCAGTCGCACTACTATTTGTATGATATATATATACTTATATCGTGTAGGCTAGCCAATGCCAAAACTATATAGTACATATATCTACGCCCATTGGGGGCATGGCAAACCAGGCATAGCTGTATCTTCCACAGTCTTTGAGCAGAGCCTCAAGCTGCTGACTTCCTGATTTAACTCTTTTTGCACCCTGAACGAGTATTATGTAGTCGGTTACTCTTCCCTTTTTTATGAAATTTTGTTGAATTTTTTTGTCAGCTCATATTATTTTCAATTATTGGCCAAGGTAATCGGCAGATCGTATTTTAATTTCGCATTGCTGGCAATCGCTTTAAGGCTTTAATTGTTGCTCAGCTATACGAAATGCAGCGAGCGAAAATGTTTGGCCCGAACTGCAGTTGGCAATCGAAATGGCAAATTGATATTTGCTGCTGGCCGACAAAAGCGAAGCATTTTGTCAAGCTGAAATTATTTCCGTTTGTTAGTTACCGGCTGACAAAAGTTGCAGCAGTTTCCTCTTTTTTCCCCCATTTTCGGCTGCAGCAAAACAATTTCCACAATTTTCTTGCTCTTCTTTTCTTTTTTGTCAAATTCATAAATTCTTTTCGCTCTCTCTCTCTCTCTCTTTCTGTTTCTCTGTCTTTCTCTGCTTTTTGTTCTACTCACTGCGACTGGACGAGGCGCTGACGTAGGCCGAGGAACGCCGCTTGAAGCCGCTTGGTGCTGCCTCGCCGCTGGAACCGCCTGGGCCACCGCTGCTGCCGCTGCTCGCTGGCAGAAAGCGGGAAAGGGAGAGCAGCGTCTTGAACAGCTCCGTCACATTGGTGTCCTCCTTCGCCGAGCACTCGAGCACCTTGGCCCTGCAAGCAAAAAAAAGAACGTTTCAACTGTGACCAAAGTTTCGGACAGTTTGCATTAATTTCGCACACGTCACGTATACGCAGCGTATACGTAATGTGGGTGCATCAGCACGATGTGGTGACCACATTTACATGACAGGGCCAAAAAGTATCACAATGTTGGCCAAATGCGTTAAGAGTTTAGTTTAAGCTGAAAAGCAAAACTTATTCGAGTAGTAGATACCCTGTGATTAATGAGAAACCTTTATGCTGGACTGCAGCACAGCAAAGTCTAAGTATTTAATCGACATACGAAAAAGTTGATGGTAGTTAGAGATACCCTGCAAACCCACTATTTAATAGAGAGATACCCTGTATTTAAAAAAAGCGGAGTAAATACTGAAAGTAGTCAAACAAGAGATGTTCGACTACTTTAGCTACAGTTTGAAAAAGCTGATGCAAGCAAAAGATACCCTGTAATTATATAAAACGATCAGCCCTATTCATAATCATATGAGTATAACTTTTAATACCAAATATTGAAACTATATCAATACGCTTCAAATACGCGCTTTACCTTACTTTTACAGGGTATATAAGTACTATAAAACATATTAGTAAGTGTCAACTGAAAGGCAGACACACAACTGCAACTTGTACGATTCACGATTGTTCGAAATAGTTCATATACTCACTGCCAATCTTGGCTACAGGGTATCGACAGGTAGATTTGTGACTGCTGAAAGTATGACTCGCAAAGGCCAAACAATTTATTTCTACTACAATCACTCCCTACAATCTCTTTCTCTACTACCTGTGTAATGTATATATCCAGCTCAACTGATAGTTACAGGGTATTTGACATTTTAACAGTATAATTTCATGTATGGCAAATTGAACTTGTACAAACTTTATAGTCGATATACCCAATTCAATAGAGCAGTTACAGGGTAGCGACAGCAGACAGCAGTGCAACAATAATGTTCAATTTACCACATGCTTCTGGCAGACACACACATCACATTCAACAAAGATGCTAGCGCTTACGGATAAAGCACGCGACGACAGCTGAAAAATGGCCAATGGCGGGAAATTTGATGGCGGGCAAAATGGCGGCAAAAGAAAAACTGCCAACGGCAAACGGAAAACGGCAAACGGCGCTTAAATGGCTAAATTAGTCGTAGCATGAATTTAGCCAGCGTTGCGGACGTTGAAGTAGGCGAGCTGCTCAATTGCAGGGAAAAGCTGTCAGCACCAGCCGCAAACAACGTGGAGGAGATGGAGCAGAGAGAGAGAGAGAGATGGAGAAAAAGAAAGAGACAAACAGAGCTGAGGTAGCTGAGATTTTCTTGTGTGAATCTTTAGTGAGTTGAAGCAACGTTTTCATACCTTGAGCCCATTGAAAAGGGGTCTGTAGGGTATATAAGTTTTGTGAAAATGTAATGAAACGAAAGAATTAGGCGTGGCATATATATATTCTCAATCAGAACAATAAGTTTTCTTGATCGAGCCATGTCCGTCTGCTTGTCAAATTTAGTGTTTAGAGTTCTGTGATGAATACATAGATTTTTTTGGAATTTTTCTGAGTTTGGTTAGCTCCTTCTCCTACCCCAAATTTCTGCGTGTCTGTCTGCTTGCTTTGGTAACAGTAGTTAGGAAAGTCAACAGAGTTAGAGACACCTTTCAAGAAGTCATAGCTAATAGACATGTCTGCCAGCTTTTGTTTGCTTTGCTAACTGAATCAGCTGTTGTCTAATATCCAACACATCCAAAGCTAGCAAAGATAGTTTTCTTCAACAAGTCGAGTACTCATACTACTCTGCTCTTTCACGGCCCTTGTCCTTAGCACAAGCTATGTGAATTGTTAATGCAGCAACAATAAATCAAACAGTATTTACTTTAATGAATTGTACAAGTTGCAAATGCGGCGAGGTGGAAAAATGTTTTTCTTTTTATTTTTCTCTTTTTTTTTTGTGGGTTTCTTTTGGGAAAATAATCTACTTATGCAATTGCAAGTGCTACGAAAGGAGAGATAAATGCACGTGTGTGTGGCAGGTGAGTGCGCTTAACCACAGACAGACACGCAGCAGCAAATTGCAACACTGTTGCAGTCATGCAACATGCAACACACACACGCTATCCCTTGCCTTTCTGCATGCCAAACAGCCACGAACAGAGAGAGAGCCGCAGAGACTTAAAGTTTAAAAAAAAGCAGCGAACCCAAAAAAGTTGGCAGTTGACGTGCAAATGTGTGATGCGCACTGGCAGCAAGGTCGAAAAAGCAACCAGCGACCAGCAACCAGCAACCATAGCA
Organism: Drosophila leonis; assembly: GCA_035045365.1. NCBI lineage: Eukaryota > Metazoa > Arthropoda > Insecta > Diptera > Drosophilidae > Drosophila > Drosophila leonis. Next base: position 1,057,520 of record JAWNPC010000485.1, read on the forward strand.
ACGGCAACAACAACAGCAACAATGGAAACAGAGCAACAGCAGCAATAGCGAAAGTAGCAAGAGCAGCAGCAGCAACAGTAGCTACAACAGCAATAGCAACAGCAACAACAGAAGCGACAGCGATGGCAACAGCAATAGCAATAGAAAGAATAGAATCAACAGGAGCCAAATATTCCTCAGCAACAGCAGCAACAGTAGCCACAGCAACAGAAGTACCAACAGCAGCAATTATAGCATCATCAGTAACACCAGCAATAGCAGCTTCAGCAGTAATGACAGCAGCAATATATACAGCAACAACAGGAGCAATAGCAACACTAGCAACTTCAATAATACCAACAGCATCTGCAACAGTTACAACAGCAGTAATAGTAGCAACAGCAGCTTCAACAGTAGAAACATCAGTAACGGCAACAGAAGCAGCATCAGTAACACCAGCAACAGAAGCTTTAACAGTAGCAACAGATAGAATAGCAACAGCAGCAATAGTAGCCTCAGCAACAGCAACATCAATGGTAGCAACAGCAGCAATAGCAACAGCAACAATGGAATCAACAGCAGCAATAGTAGCGACAGCAACAATAGCAGCAACAACAGCAACGGCAACACCAACAGCTGCAGCAACAACAGCAGCAGCAACAGAAGCATCATCACTAATACCAGCAACAGCAGCAATAGCTACAGCAATAACGGGAGCAGCAGCAGCACCAACAACAGCATTACTAGCAGCGGCAACGACGACACCAACAGCTGCAGCTGCAACAGTAGCAATAGCAACAATAGCAGCAAGAGCAACAGTTGCAGCAACAACATCAGCAGCTCCAGCAGCAACAGAAGCATCATCCGTAATACCATCAACAGCAGCTTCAGCATTAGCGACAACACCAACAGCTGCAGCAACAACAGCAGCAGCAACAGAAGCATCATCACTAATACCAGCAACAGCAACAGCACCAACTCCAGCAGCAACAGAAGTAGCCACCACAATAATAGCAACAGTATCAACCGTAGCAACAGCAGCAACAACAATAACTGCATTAACAGGAGCAACTGTAGCAGCAATAATAACAACAGCAACAGCAACAGTAGCAACGAAGGCGAAAAGTTCAAGGTGCGTTTCAGCTGCTCCATCAATCTGCTTAAATGTTTAAGCCAGTTGAAAGCTTTGTATGTATTTGCATATATTTATATATAAATCTACACTGAAAGAAATGAGAGACATGCTCAAGTAGTAAACAAGTTATTTTTATGCCCTGAACATGAACAAATTTAACAAATTTAGCTTGAGTTTAGGGCAAAAAGCAGAAGGAATAGCAGCTTCAGCTCAGTTTAGGCAATTTATTCCTGCAAGGAAGAGCTGAGGCTGCGGTAAACTATATATTCTAGTCGGGTCTCTCGACGCCCTTACTTATTCCAAAATTGTTGTATCAATCTAACTAAAACTAAAAGCTGAATCAATGTTTTGATATAATCTTGAATTGAAATTGTTTTAATTATATACTTCAATTTAAATCTGAATTTAATTAAATTAAATTGAATATGCATGTCGCAAGGCATCAAATGAATCAAAGCTACAACAGAATACCATTAGAGGCTAACTCCTTGCACTGGGAGGCGTCCTTTGCTGGTGGATGGTGATGCGACTCAACTGCAATGCCATTTAAAAGCCAGTGTGCCACATGCGAGGACAATCATTGCATCATGAAAAGTCAGAGCGAAGACAAGAAGCAGACGGAGGGCATAGAGCTGCAGCATGACTTAAAGTTGCAAGATGACCCAGACCTGGAGAAGGACAAAGAGCAGGCGGAAATCCATAGCCACGAGCAGCAGCAGGAGCAGGCTGAGGCGATGGATTGGTGGATGGAGGTGTGCAAGGAATCGGCCATACATGGAATGCCGTATCTGGCACGCAAAGATCTCCACTTTCTCGAGCGCATCTTCTGGCTGGCCATGATAATGGCCGACGCCTACTATGCGATCAACAGCTGCCTCGCCCAATGGCAACGGTTCAAGGATAGTCCGATTATATACGAATACGAGTATCTGTTTGCACTGCGCTCCTTTCCCTTCGTAGGCACGACGTTTTGCTCGCAGTATAGCGAGCTGCCAGCCAATATAACAAACAAATTGATTGAAGAGTGAGTATGGAGTATGACAAGGGCCAAGGGGCGATAACTAAATTAACTAACAGCACCTGGGGCAGCGAGGACTCTGACTCCAACGACATTGAAGTGACGGCCGAAAAGCTGCAATATTATGGCCAATTTTTGAATGTGTTGAATGTTCTGCAATACGATACCTTGGACACATTGCTGCCCTATGAGAATGATTCAACTTTGCAGAAGTTGCCCCTAGTTGCGATGTTGTTTGAACTGTTGCCCAAACGTCTGAGACGCCGACCCAAGCTAGTGAACAGCTTGACTGAAATGGGTCTCTGTCGGACGACCAGTCAGCTGGCGAAGTTCGGATTTCCCTTTGACAAACAACTCAAGTGAGTCCAACTGCACTCAGTTCTCCCTTAGCTATAATCTACAATATTATCCGTTATCTATATCAGCCAAAATTACACAGCGCCCATTCGTATCTGCAACTACTTTCAAGAGTGCAACGTTTTCATCAAGCCAGTTGCGCCTGACCTACGCATGAATCTGGTAAGTAGTCAATCCCATAGCCCTATGGGATCTCTGAGCATCTGTCTCTGAGCATCCTTTTCTCATCTCTTACTTCTTTGGCTGTATTTCAAGTTTATACACGATGTGCATGAGTTTTTGATGCCGCATGATCGTCGCACTGTGAGGATCAATCTGGAGGACAAACAAATTCTGGGCATGAGTGTCTTGCTCAACTCCTTCTCAGCCGCGGATAGTGTGCGCAATGTGCCTGTCGACTATCGCCGGTGTCGCTACACCAACGAGAACTATCTGAAGTACTATAGCGTAGGTTATATAGAAAGATTAGAGATGTATTTGATAATTGATAAAATTGATTGACCCATTGCAGGTCTATTATCCCAGCCTGTGTCGCATGGAGTGTCGCATCGATCGAGCCCTGGCTCTCTGCAAGTGCAAGCCCTTCTTTTATGTGGCAGGACCCAAGCATCCCATTTGCAACGTTAAACAAATGGTGTGCCTGGTGCGCAAGAAGTGGCTGGAGAAGCCCTGTGATTGCATGCCCCTCTGCAAGGAGATCAGCTTTTCTGTCTCCGACATCATCAAGGACGATGAAGTAAGGTTTCCATCTATTCGTATCTGCCTTTTTCATATTTATTCTATCTTTGAATAGGGCGGCAGTTTTGGCTTGAATCGTAGCTATGTCGTAAGCCAGAATCTTCCGAAGATGGGCATCAAGCGTCGCGTTATCTTCAGCACGGATCAGCTGATCATGTCGATCGGAGGTGCCATAGGCCTCTTTCTGGGTGCCAGCTTTGTCTCCATATATGCGCTGAGCTATCTGGCCATGTACTATCTGGTTGTCAAGTGCAAATATCGACCGAAACTCAAACGAAATCGAACTGCCTAGACATCTAGCTCTAGTTGCTGGAAAATATCTTTCACGTAACCCAATGTAAAGTGCATTAAGGGTAAGCAATATTTTATACCTGACTACATAAAGTATATATGTTTTTTATCAGGATCAACTCTGATTCTTGCCTGCAATCATATTAATCAACATGAGAAGTCAAGCTCTTAAATGAGCTTGTGAAATAAATAAAATCAAAACTAACTAAAAAAGTTTACAAAATAATTAGCAAAGCATTTATGGATTTTTTTTTAAATTTTAATTAGCCCAGCATTTCTTGAACTATTTTTTAAAAATATCCCATTTAATTATTCTAGTATTTTTATATAATAATATAAAATGTAATTTCTTGATTTAAAGTATCGATTTTTAAATAATTAAATACAAAATCTTAATTATTTCAAATAAATATAAAAAGTTTTCTTTAAAAATAATAAACATTTAAAAATATTAAAAAATAATAATTAAATTATTTAAATATATATTACAAAAATTAATAAAATATATAACATTTATATTGCTTAAAATGTTATTCAATATATTATGCAATATAAAAAATAAAATATTAAATATTTAAAACAAAAAATTGTATTCCAAAATATTTAAAATCTTGTTTTTAACATAAAATTTAACAAAAATATAAGATATTAAAAAATTACTGTTCAATAAGGGATAAAAAATCATTTAAAATATATTAATAAATGTATTTAAAAAAAACTAATATTATTAATAAATTTACGAAGATTTATTGTCATATATAATATAAGTCTTTGCGCTCCCTTCTTTTAACTTAGCTTTCGCTCATCATAATATTAACCTTTCACTGATTTTAATGCACCCATTTTCGTTAAGTGTATTTATTAATGCTGGCGCTGTGACTGCGTGCGTGTCCTCTGTGTGTTTCTCTCTCTCTCTCTCTATATATATTTATATATATTTATATTACTTTTTAAATAAGTTTACACACGCTTGCTTAAACCGCCGCCTGCCATGCCACACCACGCCGCGCCCCCTTTCCACCCATGCACCACGAATTATGGTAAGTGCGGCCAACACATTGCCCAGAAGCAGGAAACAAATTCACCTGCCTCACCTGTTACAGCTGCCCCGCAGCTCGAACCGTCTGTAAGTGATTTTTATGGACGTGCAGTTTATTAAGGGCACAATTATGGCTATAAATGTGTGTGTGTGTGTGTGTGTGTGTGTGTGTGTGTGTGTGTGTGTGTGAGCATAAAAAAAGCAGAAAAGTAGCAAAGTTTACTTTAACAGCAAAGTTCGGCGCGCAATGCCAAAAAAGAAACAAAGAATTCTCATGCAAATGGAGCTAATGGAAATCTGGCCAACTGAAAGAGCAGGCAACTACAAAGCCCATATACCCGTTTACCATTGTATGAAGAGCTCATAGAAATAATCTACTTGCACAGAATGTTAAGATTTTCTCTGATTATTTTGTTAAGATCAACATCTCAATAAATATGAAACTAGTCTTAAGTTCTTTAGTTGACAAGTAACTCAGGCTGACAGAGCTGCCAGACCTTCAAAATATATGTTAAATTTGTATAATTTCTGAAAACATTTTTGCAGCATGGAATTGTGTGAAAGGGCGCTAGGATTATTTAACTCTTTCCAATTCACAAAGCTGCTAGAGTAAACAATAATTCAGATAGTATAGATCAATAAGTTCTCTTAATACCCTGTAGTATAAATTCATATATTAAAACTTTTAATTATTGAATTTTTCCAAACAATGATTATTGATTATGATTTTTTCTTATGTTATGATGTCTAGCTAATGTGGAATATGTTTTAGTAAGTTAATAACTCGTTTGGAAAGTCTTTGATTAAAACTCGAGCCATTGTTTGTATTCCTCTTTACCTAAGACCTAAGTAGCCTCACTCTGCATTTCTAGATTCCTAGATTCTATTGTCTTCTCTTCTCTATGTTCTATGTTCTACTATCTACTATCTACTATCTACTATCTACTATCTACTATCTACTATCTACTATCTACTATCTACTATCTACTATCTACTATCTACTATCTACTATCTACTATCTACTATCTACTATCTACTATCTACTATCTACTATCTACTATCTACTATCTACTATCTACTATCTACTATCTACTATCTACTATCTACTATCTACTATCTACTATCTACTATCTACTATCTACTATCTACTATCTACTATCTAATATCTACTATCTACTATCTACTATCTACTATCTACTATCTACTATCTACTATCTACTATCTACTATCTACTATCTACTATCTACTATCTACTATCTACTATCTACTATCTACTATCTACTATCTACTATCTACTATCTACTATCTACTATCTACTATCTACTATCTACTATCTACTATCTACTATCTACTATCTACTATCTACTATCTACTATCTACTATCTACTATCTACTATCTACTATCTACTATCTACTATCTACTATTTACTATCTACTATCTACTATCTACTATCTACTATCTACTATCTACTATCTACTATCTACTATCTACTATCTACTATCTACTATCTACTATCTACTATCTACTATCTACTATCTACTATCTACTATCTACTATCTACTATCTACTATCTACTATCTACTATCTACTATCTACTATCTACTATCTACTGTCTACTATCTGCTATCTATCGATCGAGCGAATGAAGCTGCTATAAGCCTTTGAATGCGATGAATGCGAACATCAATTAAGTGCAGAAGATAGCTTTAAATTGCTGCTATTACATGTTGTCATGCAGCAGTGCAGCGTGGTGGTGCTAAGGATCCACTTCGCATGGCATTCGCGTGCATCCTTAGCTGCGAGCTGCTCTCAGTTTTTAGCGTTGCGTCAGCTGTTTAGCATGCAAAGCGCGTTTTCTGCGCTCGCAGTCGAGTGCATTGAACGTCCTTGTCGTAGGGGAATATCAATTCGCAACTTTTTGGTCACAGAGACAGCCAACCAGCCAACCAGCCAACCAGTCAGCCAGCCAGTCAGGGTGGCAATTAGGGTGTGTCTACTGTACTTATACAGTGGGTCAGTGAGAGAGTGTGTTCTTGTCTACACCCGGCCAATTGGCCCAATGTGAATTGCAATTTTCACTGTTAACAAGCTGCCAACTGATTTTTCGTACTTGCCACGCCTGCCGGCCGCCCACTCCCGTCAGCGCTCACAAACAGATGGCAGCGAGTCACGCTTTTTGTCGCTTAATTTCATTTTGTTGCATTTAATTGCATTTGTCGGCTTCAGCAGCGACAGCGACAGCGGCGACAGCTGCTCCTCGTGCAGGTTCTCACATTCATTTCGGTCAACAAAAAATTTATAGCACATTTTTATTGCACTTCTTGCTGGCCATTACTTACGGCGAAAGGGCTGCACGAGATTATGCTAGACTTGCAGATACCCTATATATGGATGCAGACAACTATGTACTTAACCCAAAAGCTGATAAAAAGACTCAATGGAGACTTTCTTATGCTCGATATTTATCGATATTTGAGATAGTTGATCAAAAAACTGCTGTACGTCTGCATTAGACTAGCAGATACTTTATATGTGCAGTGGAACAAATTGATACTTAATTCACGCTCTTAGAAATTGAGATAGAGAATTTTCTTATGCTCGATATTTATCGATTATTAGCGAATCGAAGCAGCTAATCAATCAAGTGTTGTAAATTAGTGTGTGTGTGTGAGATTAACAGATAGCCTGTATACAGTAAAGCAAACTTATAAACAATAAGGACACACCACATCTAAAGCTTTTCGTTAGTCTAAGTGCTCTGGCTCTAGAAATCTTAGATATAAGCATAATATTTACTTAGCATTGTTAAATGAACTTTTTAATATAGAACAACCAAAAGACTTTTAATTTTAGATTTCTGTTCAATTTCTGTGCTGCTTCTCCATCTCTTGTCTTCCACTCTCAGAGATACGCTGACAAGCTAAAGTCTGCAAATCGATATTAATCGATTTGTAACTAAGTTTGAGGCATGCTTAGCACTCTGCTCACTATCCATATTCAGCAGACTTAAAAACTGTGAAGTGTTGTGTCTCTATGGTTCTACGAATCTCGACTATGATGTAAATATGTGCTTAGGTCGATAATAATGCATGAATTGCTAGCTAAAGATTATACCTTATACCCTGTACCTGAAATTCAACAAGTCTCTTTCTAGCTGCAACACGTGCATAACAATTAATTATACTCCACAAACACACTCTAAAGGTTTCCAGGGTATCGTAAATGAATGTTTTGCGGTTTTTGTGCTCGCTTTTTCCGCTTTTGGTTTTTCATTGCACAACTTTGGTTTGGATTGGTTTGGCCTAATTGCAGTTGCAGCAGGAACAGCAGCAGCAGCAGCAGCAGCAGCTGTTGCAGCACATTTGCATTTTTGGGCTGACATTTTTAAATGGATAATTAAGGGTGAATATCTACCTGAGGCGTGGCAGCTCGCAAAAGACCCAATCTGTTACCTCCTCCTGGCGCACCTCCCGATGGCTGGTGGCCAAATCGGCTTTGTTACCGGCTATGACAATGGGTATATCCTGTAAATAGAGATAACGAGTTAGTTCTGCTGCAGACGGAGACAAAGCCGACTCGGCTATAATTGACACGCACGCACAAAAGGCAAAGCCACAACAACAACAACAACAGCAGCAATAGCAACATCAACAATGGGAGCCCTGTAGCATAAAGCCCCCAAAGACTTTGGCCAAGCGCTGTGTACAGTCGTCTTCTTCTTTTCTTTTTCCGTGTTTTGTGGTCTTAATTGCTTTGGGGCATTGAAATTGGGCAACATGAGGGATTGTTGCTTGGCTTTATTTTTTTATGGGCGCGCTAATTGCATGCAAAATGCAAAAAGCAAAAACTGTGTGTGGGCGAACTCCGCGCTCCGCTCCGCTCACCTGAAAGTCGGCGCGCTGCTCGCGGATCTCCTCGAAGCACTGCTTCACACACTGAAAGCTGGGCGCCGAGGTTGTCGCATAGACCAGCATAAAGGCGTGCGCTGTGGCAATTGAGAGGCGTCGCATGGCGGGGAATTGCATGTCACCGGATGTGTCCAAAATGTCCACCTGCAAACGACAAAAACAACAACAACAATAATAATAAACAAACAACAACAACAACAAGTGAAGGCCTAAAAATTAATTAAATGCGCGTGTCAAAGTTGAAAACATATTGTATTACATGGCGTATGTGTAATATTTAAAGCACGTCACGCATACGCCACATTGTGCGGTTACCTTTTTGTGTAGGTTAATACGATTTGCATTATTTCATTAAAACAAGTTCGCTCGCTTCCAGCACACCACAATTTCATTCCCAACTACAAAATGCCAAATGGCGAAGATTTTCAAATTAAAATGAATCTGAACAGCTGTGTTCATAAAAATAGTAGTGCGACTGAAATGCTCGACAGCAAAATATTATATTTCATATTTTAATATTTATATATTATATATACTTATGTGTGTTATGTACAGTGTTTACTGTATTCGAATGAAACTCTTTGGCGTTTGAGCAACAGAAATTTCGAATCATATTGAGTTGCATGTTGTATGCGTGTTATTTGATATATCAAGCATACGCCACGTTGTGCGGTAATTATAATTAATTCATGAACGAACATTTTCAGTTTTCCCGATCATTTTAAATGCCACATAAGTTGCCCATAAAAGCATATCTCAGACACTCCACAATTTAAATTGAATTTCAAATTGCAAATGCTGAAAAATATGTATAATAATATTATGCATAATATTTATATATATTACACAAAGACTCAGGTGCTATTTACTGTATTTTCAAACTCCTTAGAGTTGCCATTTGAGCAACAGAAATTTTAAATAATATTGTGTTACATGTTGCATGTCGTACGCGTGTTATTTGATATATCAAGCATACGCCACGCTGTGCGGTTATTATCAATTATTTCATTAGCAACCATTTGCCATTTTCCATTTTCCATTTTCCATTTTGCAGCTCATGTTTAATGCCACATAAGTTGCCCCAAAAAGCATATTTCCGCCACTCGACAATTTAAATTGCAAATTGCAAACATCTTCAATATATGCACATTCACAAATATGAATATAAATCTCTGTATTATGGCTGGAATTGATGGCCATGCAATTAAATTTCTACAAAATGAAATTGATATCAAATTGTTTATAAAACAGAACTCGAGTTTGAATTGAACTCTCGGCAAATACAGACATTTCGATTGCTAAATAATAATCAATTTCAACTTGAATTTCCCATGAAAAATGCATTTTCATTGTGCACTTATTTTTATTCACAATATTTTTGATTAATATGCACAATTTCTGGCCAAGCTGCGCTTTTTGCTATGTTTTATTAACATTTGTGTATTTCAGCAATTTCGCTTTTCATATTTGCAAGTAATTTTTTGATGTTCGATTTTTTATTTGTGACAAGTTGAAGCTGTCGCTGTGGCATCAGCTTTAACTGAAGTTTTATGGCGAGCACGTAAAACACGTCTACAAATATTTCATACATTTGTTTGCCACTCGCATTTTTATACAATAGCAGGAAGTCGTTTTTTTTTTATGTTTGTCACGAAATGTGAGAAGTATAAAAGTATATTTATTTATATGAAAATATATTCATAAGCGCATGTATATGCCCAATAAGTAGCAAAAGTCGATTCGATATGGTTCGATTCTCACTGTTTCTCTTTTCCTATGCAAAACTTTAGTTCATGTATTATATTAAAAACCCAAGTGATACTATGACAAAATACTTTTGAAACTAATCTACTTTATTGACTTATGGGAATCCAGATCAAGACACAGCACTTTCATAATGGAGCGCTTTCAGTAGAAACTGCTAAGCAGGCAAGTGAACGCATAAGGATATGTTCGCCATGAAGTCATGTACAAAGGCCTAAAGCTGGCGTGATAAGTTGTAAAAGACAGTTGTAAATACATTAAACTATAATTGTAAGTCGATTCGAAGAAACTTCATAACATTTTATGTTTGTATTTATATTTTACTTTCATATTTTTCTTTATTTTATTTTATATTTTATATTAATATATATTCTATACGATGCTTAACAGTAAGAAATATATAAATATAAAAATAAAATATAAATACAAGCATAAAATTCTGAATGTCTTAATATTCGTATCAAATTGTTTTCAAATTCTTGTGTTTATCACTACATTTTTTTGATTCAGTATTTAGTGCTCAGTCGCACTACTATTTTCATGAACGCATCTGTATTTATATACATATTTTAATATTTATATATATTTTTTAATATTCATTACTCACATTCACATTCACATTCACATTCACATTCACATTCACATTCATTCCCTACTTGTCGCTCAGTGTATTTTAGGCTTCCTGTATAGCCACTTTCACATCTGTCTGTCTCTTGTTTCAAATGTGGTGTTTTATCTGATTTTTTTATAGCTGCCATTGATAGCATTTTTGATATTCAAAGTTCAATTTACATGTTGAGCACAAACCAACTACAGTTCAGCTCTATTTTTTTGCAGGCCGCAAACAAAGAGAAAACTTTGCTTAGCAAATCTGCCAACTGTCATTTAATTTGGTATTTGAAATTCGGAATTTTAACTTTTGAGTTTCGTCAAAAGGACAAAATGTGTGCGGAGAAGGCGAGCAGAGGCTGAGTCCAGTTCAATGCACAGTTGATGCCAACTAATCCCAGCTGTTAGATGCATATAAACACAGAGTATTGTGGAGGGACACAGCGATAGACAAGTGAAAAGAGAAAGAGCGAGAGAGTGAGAGAGAGGAAATGGAAGTGGAAGTGGAAGACAGGCGAGTTGGTGGATTCCAACCGGGTCTATTGTCTGCAATGTTGGCCATTGTTCGGCAATTTGTAGCGCATTGTTGCAGCGATCGCTGAAGTCAAAAGGCAACTTTATTATAAAAATGCGCGAGCGAACAACAATAGTAGCAAATATGCTCTACATACATCTGCGAGGGTGGCCTCAGCGTATGCGACTTTAAAGTGCAAAGAATCGAAATTGGCAGATTTTTAAAAATTTTAATTAATTTATTATAATTATAAAGGGTTTTCATAGAGACATTTGATGAATTCAAAATTTGACCTTAGTTGAGTTTAATCCTAAACCCATTGAAGATGGTAACTCAGAGCACAATATTGTAGTTTTGTGCAAAGTTATGTCAGACACAAAAGGAGCCGTGGCAGACCCCATAAAGAGTATTGATGCTTCGTCAGGACGACCCGCTAAGTCGATCTAGCCATGTCCATTCCATGTCCAGCTGTCCATCTATTTTCTCTTAGCAATCTCATAAGCCACAAAAGCTAAAGTATCGCTTACCTAGGGTATCTCCTAGTCCGGCGCTCCCCCTATACCTTTTTTACCTGTTTTTGCTTAGAGTTATGTTTGTGGCATAGCGCGTTAGAGATCGGATCTTATGTAATAATATATATAAGTATATAGCTTATATTTTGCTAACAACAACTTTTCAAACTACCCGCGTTTATATATTTTTGGCCAAGGCTTTGCTGCATTGTTTGTATTCCAGCTGTGTTGGCACCAAATTGCTATTAGGGCGGCGCTATTTTATGGCCACAAATGTTAAACGCTCAAAGTTGTTGCGCCGTGTAATGTGCCGCAGCGGGTTTTAGCAACAACAACAACACCAACAGGAACAGGAACAACAACAATCTGTTAAACGTGACCCCAATGTTCTGGCTGCACGCGCGTGTGTGTGTGTTGTGTGTATTCATGTTTAGCAGCCACAAACTACTTTTCACAGGGAATTCTAATCCAAGTTGATTGCATTGAGATTGAAAATAAGCGCAGAACACGCGGCGTATGCGTAATTTAATGTGGAATGCAGTTCAAATGGGAGAGAAAGAGACTTATAGAGAGAGAGAGAGAGAGAGAGAGAGAGAGAGAGAGAGAAGTGTATAGAGTGCAGTTATTCTAGTGTGTAGAGTAGAGGCCTCTACTAAAAGACCAATTGATTGATGGAAATCTAGAAATGCAACTGCTTCGATATACCATTGAAAGCATTAGGCAATAGTAAATTGGTATATCGCATTAATCGATAGATTGTTTGGATGATTGATACACATATCAAAATTTGTCAAATTGTTTAATTAGTCTCAATCTAGCAATGTGAATCAACTGCTTGCTAGAAGAGCTGCATATAGTGGGAACACTTTCAAGAGGCAAGTATACGATATGTTAACGATATTTATCGATCTCCAATAAATATTTTCAAATCACATTTCAGAGATAAGCAGAGCTGAGTAAGTGCTGGAGGTAGTCAGCAGTCGGACACACTCAACTATAAAAGCAGCCTTAAAAGCAGCTTCAGCTTTCTTTGGCTGCCCTTCAGCTACTCAATTTTGGGTTCGACTCTAGACTCTACTTTCTTATCTAATCAGCCACTGTGGAAAAGTCTCTCAACTATATGGTATCTGCAGGCCAAGCATGCTCAACTGTAGCAATTATTTATGTATATTAAAATGTGGTTTGATTGCTTCAAGTTGAACTTTAACTTCAACTTCAAGTTTCAGCCAACAAAACAAAAAAATGATTTGTTGCCCTTTTGGGTCAAAATTACAGCCACGCCCACTGGCCATTACGCACAGCTTACAGCCCACAGGCCACAGGCCACAGCCCACCGCTCACAGCCCACATAGTGCTCTGACATTTTAGTCCAGTTACGAAGCGTTAAAACGAATTTAATTAAAACCAAAAATTCCGATGATGATGATGACATTGTCGATGCTGGCTGATGGCAGAGACGACGCCACCACCAAGAGTGTCAATGTCGACCTCAACGCAGTTTAGTCAACATCAATTTGGCGACCGACACAGCCATGGCAACCAGAGGGCAAAAGGAGACAAAACAGATAGAGAGTGAGAGTGGGAGAGAAGAGTCAGAGAAGTAGTAGGAGAGGCATGCTGCTGCATACCTATTAATCAACTTTTTGTTACAACTTTTGCGGCGAGCTCTTGGTCGTGTGTTAAGGCCAACTTTCGAAGCAGCAAATAATCAGCTCTGAATGATGTGCCAACGCTGGAGAGACAAGCAGGAGGTTGGGGGCACACACACAATATCCATAACATGTTGTGCGTCGGAAATTTTGCAGTTTTTGATGGCATGGCGTGTAAATTTGATTAATGAGAGGCAGCTTCCCTACAGCTTGTCGGCTTGTCTAAGCCTCGCAGCTAAGCTTATGTTCTACAGAAGGATATACATATATCATGCATGTATGTGTGTGTGCGTGCTTAGCTACAGGCTGAACTACACACAAACTCATAGATTAACCCATTTGCCCATCATTTACTCACTTTAAACGCGCTCAATTTGCCTGCGAGCATCAAACATAAAACTTGGAATTTTAATGCAGAGCTCAGTCAGTGCTACTTGAGAAAACATTCCATATATGGATCACATATGTATGTATATCCATTACTTAACTCTCTCTCTCTCTCTTTCACTCTGCATAAAAACTTAATCCAATTTCATGTGGACAAGGGTTAAAGTGCCAAGTAAACATGTTAACTCTCATAACTTTGTCATAAGTAAAGCAATTTTTAAAGAAAATTTTCATAATTGGCTCTTTGAAGTGTATTAAACAGGGTATATTTATTTTGAGAGAGGTTATGCAACAGATAGCTGAAAGTTTAGAGTGTCTCAATTTATCTATTTCCAGCTAGCTTAGTAATTTTAATATATTTATTCTGGCTTTTTCGTTGTATTGCTACAAGTTCGATATTGAGACTTGGTTTTCCATGCCTAAGTCGAGGGTGTTAGGTTAGGGACTTCAAAATTCGTATGTCGACTCTCGTTTAGTACATACCGAATACACATTTTTCATGTTATGAATAGCTTTCTCTTTCTTTGAGTTAGAATGCTTAGAGTAAGTAAAACATAAGAGCTGATAGAGCATGAGGCATACTTCTACTATAAATTCAGAATAGTTTTCTTTTTCCCTAACAGAACTGCAAAGCTATTAGAGCTAAGGCCTTAAATTGTCCTTCATATGATCTCATAATACATATACAAATCCGGAACGTTTCAACTCATGAATACCCACACCTTTTCTACTCAATTTCAATATATAGAAACAAGTTCAAATGTTCTCAGTGCTGATTCTCATGCACTACCCACGAAACCATCCTTGTAACAGTTGCTTAAACTAGCCTAACATAGAGACTCTTCTACCAGTAATTCATGGTACTCCTAGTCATGCACTCCCTACTAACTACTAAACAATCCTTGTAACTAACTGTTAGTTAACTCTCCATAGCAACTGAGCATTTGAATCAAACCTCTCACACTAATAGCTTTGCCTACTATCTACTTATTAGGCATTACATCTGCTGCAGGCCAAACGCCATTTGCAACTCAGTTGCACCCATTATGATTTTGATTTAATTAGTGGCTCAGTGCAAATTGCCACAACCCACACACACACTCACACACACACACACATTGTTGCAGCTGCTGCACTCAGAGTGCCACAATTGGAGCTCAGCGTACAATAAAATTGCAGTTTAAATGCCCTGGCAGGCACCTAAGCCAAACACCCATAAAAATTGTAATACAAATAAAAAGGAAAATGAAAAGAGGAACAACTAAGAGTGCTCTCATAGGCAGTGACCGACTATGGAATACCCTGACTGCGGAACTAACTTGCTGCCTTAAAGGGAACTTTTTTACTAAATAATCTGTCCTACTCTTATACTATTCTACTTGTCGACTCTTCTACTCTTCAATTCTTATACTCCTACTACTCACTCCTATACTCCTACACTCCTAAGCTCGTATACTCTGCTACTCTTATATTATTATATTATTATACTCTTAAACTCGTATATTCTTATACTCTTATACTCCTCTACTCACTCTTATATTCCTACATTCCTTAACACTTATACTCTGCTACTGTTATACTCTGCTTTTCTTATACTCATTTATTATTATAACCTTATACACTTATATCCTTATTCTTCTATACTCTTATACTCTTATACTCTTATACTCATAAACTCTTATACTTATGTATATGTATACTCATGTACTCTTGCATTCTTATACTCATCCATTCTTATACTTTTCCATTTCTATACTCTTCCATTCTTATGTTCTTCTATTCTTATACTCTTATATTTTTATACTCTTATACTATAAACTCTATTACTATTTTATGCTCATAAAAGTATTATATTAGTATACTCTTACACTCTGTCACTTTTACTCTACTCTATACTCTTCTAGTTTTCTATTCTGCTACTCTTATACTACACTCTCTTTTATACTCCTATACTAGTATTATTATAATCTCTTAAACTCTTCTACTCTTCTACTCTATACTCCTATATTCTTCTACTGTTCTACTCTTATACTACTCTCTCGACACGTTACATTCCTTTTCCAAATGGGCATCATACCCCATTAGCCCATTTCAAATGAATTCGGGGCATAAAAACCAACGGGTCGCAAAGCGTTCGCCTTGTTGACTATGTTACTGCCACCTCTGGGGGCAAGTTGGCATGTTGTTAGCAGGTAACAGGTAACAGGTAAGCTGCTTCAATTGTTATCACACAAGCAGCACTTACGGAAGGTGTCCTCGTTGCACTCACCTTTAGGGTAACGCCGCCGAGGTCGTATTCGCGATTGTAGAGATCCTCGACGGTGGCGCGATATTTGTCCGTGTAGCTCTTGAATAGGAAGCGCTTAACAATGGAGCTCTTGCCGACGCCGGCACCGCCCAGCAGGACGAGTCTAATGCGTTCCAGATCCGCCATTTTGTTGTAGCTATTACTGTATCTATTTCCTACTTCCGGCTGCCGGTATTAAACGCACTTGCTGCTGAGACAAATTGTCGCTGAAAAGGATTCTCAAATTGCGTTTGCCTTCGAATTGGATTTGTCCGTTGAGATTTTTAGTCGAGCGACTGCATTAGGTGTACTTCAACTTGATTTTCGGCATTCTCAGCGCTAAATGGGTGTTGAGTGGTGAGTGTTGAGGGGAGGAGGCAGGCGCGTGGTAAACTTCCGCAGCAACTTTTGACTTCCGCTTCCTGAGGAATATGCAAACAAAAGATGCAAAACTTTAAAATCAAAAATCTCATTTAGCCATGTTTAGCTTGTGCGCTAGATAGATATTTTTCTGTTTACCTTTGGAGTGTTGGTTTTGTGGGGCTTTTGTTTATTATTCTATGATAATTGCACACAGTCAGAAAATCTGCATTAAACAACAATAACAACAATTCAAGGGCAGCTGCCACGGCCAAACGGATTGTAGCAGGATATGAGGCATAAACAGGGCTGTAAATACATATGGATATTTGCCATACAAATTGCCTTAACCTACAAACAGTCTATAATCAAAATAACTCTCTGTATATATATGTGTGTGAGTATATGTGTGTGTGTATGTGTGTGTGTGTGTGTGTGTGTGTTCGCGTGTGTGTGTGTGTATCACTGTAATCATAATCTGGGCACGTGTTGTGCTTGAATATGCTAGCAAACAAACGGGCGCCATGGCATGCACCTGCACTCGCAGATCTGTTCAGCTTAACGCTAAGGCAGAGTCGACGCTGCAAATACCCTGCTCTAGGCATGAATGTCAGCTTCAACATATGCCAAGCATGCACAGGGTATTAACTAGTTGATATACATTTGATAGAGATTACAAAGCAAAACGCAAAGTGAATCACTAAAAGTTTTTGCTCAGCTTGCCATGAAGCATGTCTTTGCACGAGCGCCAGCCTATCATAGGGTATCATAATCCAGCACACACACACACAGCTGCTCACACACGACTGCGGATGAGTGTGTGCGCCATTGGAGCGCACAAATTTGCGAGCAATGAAAGTTGCAAAAATGTTGAGGAAAATTGCAAATAAACCTTTAGAAAGCAAATGCAGCTAAGAAGCCCTTAGCAGCTCTGCCTCTCTCCACCTATCTCTCTCTCTCTCTCTCTCTCTCTCTTTATATATATTTGTCTGTCTAACTATATTCCATTGCAATGCACATGCTAAGTGCAGCAGCCAATTCAATTCAATCCATTAAAGCAACTGCCTTAAAGTCACTTTTTAACTGAGCGAGAAGTGTGGGAGCCTTAGCTACCTTGTCAAAGGTGCAACTTCAGGTTGTTGCTCTGCTCTGCCTGTCTAATTGCAATTGTAGCGTCATCTAATTACGTTAGCTGGCAAATGCAATTTGTTGCAATCAGCTGAACGGGAACAGGAACAGCAACGGGCGCAGGAGCAGGAACAGTAGCAGAATTGAACGTATTCTGAACATCAGACAAGTTTTTCGATTATTTATGCCCAGGGTATGGGCGAAGTGTTAATTGCTTTTTGAGCGCCGATCAGAATAAAGGGGTATGCAAATTTTTCAAATTATAAAATTGTGTCAAAACAAACTGGACAAGTCAATAAACACACGTAAGATAAGACAAGCAAGTAACGGCTCGGGTATATCCCACTGCCCAATACTCGTTCACTTTCATAGAGAAATTGGTTGAAATGTTGTGCTCAGGTGAATACTTATCAAAAAGGGAAATTGTAGTTAATATAGAAGTTTACTCATAGTTAGAGTGAGTCTATCTGCAGACCGTCTCAGATAAGATGGACCTTTGCCAGTCGTGCTCAAACGAATATATAGAACACTTCAACTCCTTAGATCGGATATATACAACTGTCCAATACGCGTTCAGTATTATAGAGAAATAGCAGATAACAAAGAAGTTTGTTCAGAGTTCGTCTAACTGCAACTCGAAAGAGTTTCAAGTAAGATATTGAAAACTTGAAGTCTTTAGCTACGAGAGAAATGGAAGCTAATATACCCTCTTTTACTTGCTAATACAGTGGACGAGGCTACATAAACTAAATATTTTATACAATCAAAAGTATGCCTAGCTCCCGTACTCTCTCTCTCTTATTTTCTCCCTCTCTCTCTTTCTCTCTCTCTCTCTCCCTCTCATTCTCTCTCTTCCTCTCATTCTCTCTCCCTCGCATTCTTTCTCTCTCTCATTCTTTCTCTCTCTGATTCTCCCTCTCTCTCTCTCATTTTTTTTTCTCTCTCTTTCTCTCTCTCTTTATCTCATTCTCTTTCTTCATCTCATTCTCTCTCTCTCTCTCTCTCTCTCTCTCTGATTATCTTTCTTATTCTCTTTCTCTTTCTCATTCTCTTTCTCTCTCATTCTTTCACTCCCATTCTTTCTCTCTCTCATTCTTTCTCTCTCTCTCTCTCTCTCTCTCTCTGTCTCATTCTCTCTTTTTCTTACTTTATCTCTCTCACTTTCATTTCCAGCACATTTCAATATTTTATAAAGCCAATATACCACTTTTCCACTTTTTGAGCGAGCATAGAAAAAGACACACAATTGCCACTTGGCTAACACCAAAACAAATTGTCAACCGACGCTCAGAGTCGAAGTAAATAAAATAGAAAATAGTTTAACAACTGCAGCAACTGCAACTGCAACTTTAACTGGATACAGTCTACTTACATTTATATACATATGTATCTGTATCTGTATCTGTATCTGTATCTTCAGCTAGATTGGTATGTGCTTTGGCTTTGTTTCCTTGCTTGGCAATTTGCTGAAGTTGTCCTCGGAAGGCCACTGAGCACCAGTTACCTGGCAAATTACACGAGTTTCACAATGCACAAATGCAAATTGGATGCTCGCATCGCATGGCATTTATGATAGAGCAAACATAACACACAGAGAGAGAGAATGAGAGAGAGAAACTGTGTGTGTGTGTGCATTTAATTAAGTATGAGAGGCTTATATGTTGTATTCGAAATTAAGTTTAAGCTGCAGTAACTGTGATGTGGCAGCAGTCACTGATATGCATATTACAGCAACAGTTACAATTACTGTGAGTAAGTGTGATCTACTCATGATTACTAATTAATGTCCCAAGTGTATTCAACTAATCATAGAGACTTTAAATATTGTACGAGTCACAGCTTAGCTCAGTGACTGATGTGAACAAGTAACAGTTACAACAATCATCATCATTGCGATCAAGTCACTGTTTGTGACTGTGCCTCGTATATCAAGTCTAACAACTAATAAAACAATTTCCTAGCATAGCAAAGTCACAGTGAACAGTAACAGTTTCAGTGCATGATAAATCACTCAGCAGCTCAGCTCTAGGCAAAACTTTACAAATATCTGGCTGGCAGACCCAACAGGAAGGGTAACTAAAAGTCAAGCACACTCAGGCTAATTTATTTTAGTTTTGCTTTTGTTTTTCACTTTTTTTTCGCTGGAAAAACTTGTTGTGGAAATTCTGCGCTCTCTCTCTCTCTCTCTCTCTCTCTCTCCTCTGTCTGTCTGCATTACAGGCTGCAAAATATGCCCTGCAGCATATATATTACTCAAAAGTGATTTAATTAGTTAACTCAAATTGCTTAGCATGTGTAATCTGATTGCAAAAGGTTAAGGTATGCATCAAACTCACAGCCAAAAACCAATTTTGCGTACACTTAATTTCTGAGTACTTAAACATGTGTGCATTATAAGTGTTGTAGCTCAAGCAGTTAGTCGGTCGATTTACTGGTACATGGACTAACTTTTAATACCAGTCATTATGAATGGCCACCTGCATACCTAAGCCTATATATCAAACTGTCTTGAAACCCATTGGGCGTATACTTAATTTTGTAATAATAATAAACAGGCAGGATTGAGGATGATATGATATTTCGTTGACTAACTATTAGCTCTTTAAATATAGTCTATCTCCCTCTCCCACTCTCTTTCTCTCTCTCTCTCTCTCTTAAATATAGTTTATATATTGAATAGTATTGCAAACCATAAGTCAATGGAGCGTATACTTATTATAGTCTGAACCCATTGAAACTGGGAATTCAAAGGCAATGTATCCCTTTCGAAAATTAAATGAAATTGAATCGAGCTATAGCTTGTCACAGTTCAGACAGTCTTTCATATCGGAGTCATTTCGAGTTTGTAAAAAATTATAGCGACTTGCTTCAAATTACTTAAAATATGAATGACAATTGAAAGTTCTTAACCAACCGAGTCGATCAAGCTATCATATTCAGTAATTTACTGTGAAACACCTGAGTGATGCTCATGCAAAAGTTTGATGGCCTTTCGAACCGTTTGGGTATGCGTGTGTAGACACAACGAATACTCATATTTAATAATTCGCTTATCAATTGTCCAGGCCTGGAACTAATATAGTTTATATATTTCAAAATCTTTCAGAAATGTCTGCTCTGCTGCTCTGTCTGATGCTGAATGGAAAACAGATGAAGTCAAAGTAGTGCATGCGATGCGAGCTACTGATTCCAGTGGTCTTTGATGTTCAATCGTAAGTACTAAAATTATATATACATATACATATAAATATCTAAAAATTTCTAATAAATTTTTATTTCATTTAGAGCTTTATCTCGTGGAACATGAAGTGACGAGCAATGGTAACAATAGCCAAAACTATGAACAGACGCAAAAAACGTCGTGGCGGGAATGTAAAGGTAAGCGAAAAAAATATAAAATATAAAATATTATTCCTTACTTAATATATGTCTCCCATACTTTGTCAGATCTGTCCAATGATGATGTTTCGGTTGATATTGGCTGTGCGCAGAGCATGGAACAAGGCGAAGACTTTACGTAATTAAAGAGCTGGATTTCACCTGTCAGTCGCCTGCATTGTCTACTGTATTAATATATAGCAACCTACAAAGTCTACGTGCAAACTAGGCTCATAAGTACATTCAATTTGTTTTAGAAAACTTCATGTTTGTCGTCATTTGATTGTTTAGCAACAAACTTGTCAAAAATCAATATTTTTAAGAGTTTCCTTCTAGTTTTGTATCAAAATTTAGCTTATAAGTCTATGACATAACAAAAACTAGATTTTAAATATAAATTCTGTTTAAATTTAAATAAAAATATTTTAAATAAACAAAAGCAATTAATGAAATTGAAAGAATTGCGTTATTTTTTTTTTTTTTTTTTTTTTTTTTAATTTAAATTTAATTTATTGTTGCAGCTTATTGTCTAAGACTCTATAGCGCAATTATCTCTAAACCTTAACTAATGAGTGGGCCAGTATGCCAGTATAAACTAATTATAATAATTAATATAATTAATAATAATATTATGCGCAGAGATCAGATCACCCGACGATCCAAAGGGTGAAGTCTTTTTAGTCTTCGCCTGTTATTGTTGTTGGCTAGGTTAGCTGCTAGTTGATTTGGATGCGCAGCAAGTCTTTCCGCGTATCTAGAACTGTGTCTCCCAATCAATTCTGCGATTGTAGGAATTTCAAGATCCCTGTGTAGTACTGAGTTTCTCACAAACCAATTTGCTCCGGTCCATCTTCGTAGTGCTTTATTCTGTAAAATTTGGATTTTGTTTATAGATGTCTGTGCTGCAGATCCCCATAAAGGCATTCCATATAGAAAGGTAGGCACTACTATAGCTTTGTAGATGATGGCTTTGCTGTTATACGATAGTTTGCTGGAGGCTCTCAGCATCCAATCCAGTTTTTTAAGTTTAATTTTACACATTTTGGCCACCTGGCTTATATGTGATTTGAAGGTCAGCCTTCTGTCCAGCGTAACTCCAAGGTACTTTACTTTAGTGGAGTTTGGGATTGGAGTTCCCAGTGACACATTAGGACAGTTATTATTTTGGTAATTGGATTTTCTATTTTGCATTGCATACTTTCAGGCATAACATTTAATTCATGCAACACAATTAATGTGGCATACTTTCGGGGGCAGCCAATTTTCGTTGGCTTATTGCGGCTTTATGCAATTTCCACTCAAATACCAGGCGAACAGAAGGTCGCAGCAGGTAGACAAAAAATAATATTTTTTGCATGTAAAATTTTGTATTGCATACTTTCGAGGGCAACCGATTTTAGGTCAGCAAATTGCATTTTTAAGCTAATTTTCACTCAAATACCAGGCGAACAGAAACTCACAGAAAGTTGACCAAAAATTATTTTTTAGTGTAAACATTTTGTATTGCATACTTTTAGGCAGCACATTTAATTTGTGGGAATATTAATGTAGCATACTTTTGGGGGCTGCGAATAATCGCAGGTTCATTTAGCAAATTTTCACTCAATTACCAGGCGAACAGAAGTTGGCAGAAGGTCACCGCAAATTGTCAAAAAATCATCGAGTGACCTAATCATGACTCAGGTTTTTGGGCGGCAGCATTATTTGCGCTGCAAGTCGAATTTTAGACCAAAAACCACGAAAAATACCAGGCGAGCAGCAAAGCGTAGCAAGCAGACAGAAATATTTGGAGTGCAAATTTTTACAAAATATTTTTTCAAGGTCAACCAATTGAGTGCATTTCTATGAAACTCTACACGATTTCAAGGTCATTTGGCGAGTAAATATCGCTGTTTTTTGGACAGCAGCTGAGCTGAGGCCACTAGCTGAGCTGGAAATAAAGGGGCATACATATTTATGGGCATTACTTGCGCATTTCAGAGTAGAAATGCTTTGTGAGTTTAGGCTCACCAGGACTATTACTCAGGTATAATTTCCGGGAGCATTTGGGTCATCTGGGAGTCTTGATATATTGTCTTATCATTTTTCTCAAGATCGAAAAGATTACGATATCAAGAAATAGCTGAAATTTGAGTCAGTCTATAGCTTTGCTATATTTCATTTGATTTCTGAATGGAATACCTATTTATGTCTAGGATGGTCTAGGTAAGTTACGCAATGCTCTCCCATCGTCCACTTAAAGAGAAAGGCGTCAACATTGGGGAATGGGCAGTTTCGATTGGCATTCAATCCATTTAGGCTCTAATATTTTCACATATGAAAAACTTTCACACAAATGAACAAAGACTTTACATCATTGCTAAGCAAATTAGCTATTAGCTCTACTCATTTCAAATTGCTGCAAAATGCGCTTCATAGGCACTCAAGAGTAGAGCGAGAGAGAGAGACATGCGACTCTAGGTTCAACTCGCTCAAATTATAAAATAATAATAACATTTATGATAATAGTTATAATTTAAGCAATGATTTCAATTTGTCTATTTTTTTTCCTATGGCTTCAAAGCGAAAATTCTTAAGCAAAATTAATTCGATTCGTCGCAAAGCTTCAAAGACAGAGAGGGAGAGACACAGAGAGAGAGAGGGTAGTGGAAGGGGAAAAGGCAGCTAAAAGTTGAGCGCAACCTTTTCCATGTTTTTTCTATATAAAATTTTAATTAAATCTACTAGGCCTACACACGGATAGCGAACAAGACACCAGCTGTGCAACAGCAACAACAACAACAACAACTGAAACAACAACAACAACAACTGGAACAACAATTGTGAATTGCTGAAGTGAACTTTGCATTGTGTTGTCATCGCCTTTTGCCTCGCTTTACATTTTAAAGCAACTCAACAACTGCAAAACTTGAATTAATTTCTTGTTTTTCGCTCTTCCGCTTCTTCTGCCACAAATGAAAATAAAAAGAAGAAGAACTTGAAAATATGGCTGTTGTTGACATTTCTTTCTTACGTTTTCGTGCCAGGCACAAAAAATATAAAAAAAAACTTTTGTTTGTTTGTTTTTCTTTTTTCGTGCCTCGTTGAAAAATAAAATGTGAATTTTTTCCCCCTTTTCATATACTTTTTTTTTATGTACAATCAATTTTTGTTTTTGGCCATATTTTGTTGGCCACATGTCTGGCAAATTGAGCAGGTTGTTATATGCTCGCTCACAGGCATAGCGAGTAGATGAATTTGTTTGGCTTGCTCAACTGCATCTCTCCACAGCTCTAAGTCTGCTATCTAAACTCGTTTATTTATGTATACACCTCTTCTCAACTAAGCGAGTATAATGTAGTCAGTTATGCTTGACGACGACATCTTTTATTGATGGTAGTGGCGCGCGAGCGAGAACTGCTTAAAGATTACAATGCTGACATTGGTTTGGCAAACACGATGCCATTCAAAATGTCATCAAAAGCACATTTGTCACCTCAGCCAGCCACAATATGTTGAGTGATGGGCTATTACTGACTACCAGGTGCACTGTCAGTAGTTCAGGCAAAGAAAGACTTTGACTATTAGAGGAAGTTAGACTTGGAGATTGTAAGCCCTAAGCAGTGGCTTTAAAACTGTTCACAAAACAATTAACTCAGTGCGCGTCAAACTGCTCATTTGAAAGTGGGCGTGGCATACACCCTTAATAGAACATATTGCTGGTAGTAGCACTTAAATATAGTCAATTTTATGCCAGTTACAAAGTATATCCAAAAACCAATATGCCCTCTCTATATGTACATATATAGAGCTATGGTCATGAAAATAGTAGTGCGACTGAAATGTTGGGCAGCAAAATTTGGTGTTTATGAACACAGCTCTATATATATACATATTACAATATATGTGAGCTATCTCTAAACACCAATATACCCACTTTTCAATTGCACAGAGTGTTCCCCAAGAAGTGGCACAATAATGGAGCTGCACTCAAGGATTGCTTTGTGTGCAGCAACAATCGTAATGCCTTAGCGCAGAGAACGATAAAAACCGACAACCGAGCACTAAGGCTTAAAAACTCAACTCTGACATACACACTCACACACTCACACACACACACACACACACACAGCGGGATTAGAGAGCTGACATTGTCATATATACAATATGTGCCGGGCCTGACCACGACTTATGCGTCAGGCAACAGCTGAAAGCAAATGCTCAACTACAACAACAACAACAAATGGAACTGCACGCACACATACATATATAACCACACACTTACACACACACACACACACACATACACACATATGTGTAATTTATAAATATTCATTAGCCTAGTTTATTAAAATGCCTCCATTGCGTAGCTGAGCAGCTGATAGATGAGAGTCGCAGCTGAAGCTTGCAGAAGTTGGCAATGTTGTGACCTACTCCGATATGTGTTAGAGTATATATATATACATATATATATATATATATATGTGTGTGTGTGTGTGTGGTTTAGATATGAACTACAATTTCCGCATGATCGCCCTAGCTGGCACTTTCCGCTTCGCACATTATTGCAGTAGCTGTTAACCAAGTCGAGTTCCACATTTTGGCAACATCAGCTAAATTGTTTATGGCTTAAGGCATCGCTGCATTTGTTTACTTCGCTTTTGGCCAATTTTGTGGCTAACTCATTACAGCAGCAATTAATTTGGGCCCAAGCAACAGCAGAAGCTAAAACGATTTGCGGTTAAGGCATTGGAAAGTTATGAGATTTGCCTGCCAATATTGCCTTTGACATCGGGTAGCTCAGCTTCGTATCCATCAAAAGTTATCGATAATAAATAGATTTTAAGCAAATCATCTTGATCATAAGAATGATTATCATCATTAGTCTCATTAGCATTGTAAAGCTCTTTGTAATAATTTAATTTATATGATTATTGTCATTAGCATCATTGGCATATTAGTAAGATTATATATATCATTGTCATTGTCATTAGCATTAGTTATTGTTGTTGTTATCGTGATATATAAATATACATATATATTATATTATCATTATCGATATCATTCCTGTTTTCATTATTATTCTCATTGTCATTGTCGTTGTCTTTATCATCATTATTGTTATTATCATTGTCATTATTATTATGACTATGTTTTATATGATTATCAATTGTATTTTCTTTATCATCATAGTACTTAGATTATCATTGTCATTATCATTGGCATTAGTATTATTATTAGAAATTTGATTACCATTATTTTGGTCATTATTAACATCTTCATTATTATTTTTGCCATCTTCATCAAGTACTTCATCAATATCATAGTAGCATTGTCATTATCATTAGTATTAGCATTAGTATTAATAATTTTCTTATCATTATTTTTGTCATTTTCATCATGTTCACCAATATCACTATCATTAGACACTTAAAACTTCTATGCATTTCACATAAGTCTGACGTTATCAGTCAGTCTACCCATCTGCTTTCAGTTACAGGGTATAATTAGTTCGATTTATGGTTTCAGGCAAATTGCATTTAATTTAAGCATGTTTTTCTTTTGTTTTATGTGGATGCCATGTGGCATTTGCGGCGCTTAAATCATAAAATACGCTTTTATGTTGCATGCAGAGAGAGATAGAGAGAGAGAGTGAGACAGAGAGAGATAGAGAGAGAGAGAGACAGAGCATATGGCTAAAAACTGCGAACAAATTAAGTGCAATTAATTTGAACTCTTAATGGAGTCAGGGACCACAAGCTGCAATAAACAAATTATTTAATGAGCCTAGTGTGTGTGCGTGTGTGTGTGTGTGACTGTGTGTGTGTGTGTGTGTGCGTGTGTGTGTGTAGCTGTAGTTGCTATAGCTTAACTAAGTTGTAGTTGAGCTGAATGAGTCAGATGTTGACTAAAAACCGAAGCCAGCAGCCAGGCCGTTAAACCAGTTAATGACGGCTCTTTATGACAGACACACACACAAACACACACACATATACACACTCACACTCACACACACACACACACACACACAGAGGCACACCCACTGGCAAAAGGTGCGCAGCCTGGACCCTGGCAGCATTTGAAGCCTTTCATTTCTGGTTCAATGGTGTGCAGAAAATGGGTCACTAACTGTTACTTATTTATACTAATCACAGCAAATTGCCGACGTGGAGAGCATGAAGGAGGTGGGTGTGTGAGAGGCGTGGCCAGAGGCTGCAGAAAGGGGTAGATACACCCTGTCTCTCTGTCTCTCTGTCGCTTTTATCTACGGCTGCTGCTCGTGCTGCTGCCTTAAGTGTTATTAAAAACTTTTGTTGAGCTACCTAAATTTAGCTGCCAAATGAGCTGCGCTGCAAAATTTGTTTGTTGCTGACTGCTTCAGCTTCAGCTTCAGCTTCAGTTTCTTCTTCTCTTCTTCTTATGCAGCTGCTTCTGTTTCTGGCCAACTTAATGAGCCGCATTTCGCATTGCTGTTGCAACTTGTTTCTTGGGCAGCTAATTGGATTTGAATTGTTCTTAATTAAATTTGCTGAAATCGTTGCCATAGATCAAAGCAGAAATTGGAAGCACAATGAGTATGTAGGCACTCTCTGATTAAGTCTGATGAACTAAGAGATACCCATGAATCGGAATTCGGCATCTGAAGTCAAGCTTCATCAATCAGCATACAACTATAAGTTTATTATGGAAATATTTTATCTATAACTGTTGGACTAACAGAAAGAGATATATTCTGTATTCTGTATGAACTGAATGACTAGCAGATACCCATTATTCTTCATAGATATTTATATGCTTCATTTCTGAACATGTATTCAATCAGCAATCAGCTCAGCTCATCTAATACCATTTGTGCTTTGTAATCAAGCTGAACTTGTCGAAAAGGTAAGCCAAACTGCCTGAGCTGTTGCTGATGGACTAGCACATACCCATTATTCATAATATGTTATCGATTCTTAACCTAAGCCGAAGTCCGCAATCGGAATTTAGATAATCGCATTTATCTCTTCTCATCAAGGAAGCGTAACTGTATTCTGTACGCAATGCTTGACTAGCAGATACCCAGCATTTGCAGCCTATGTTCTCTGAGCAACTACAATCTGAGACCAACTCAGCTTCAATCAAATTTTCCTATAGTAATCAGGCAGAAATTTAAAAGTATGACACATAGAAATGTTCTTTATTATATTGATAGACTAGCAGATACCCAGCATTTGTGGTACAATTTATTTACTTTATCAATAAACGCGTCTGCAATCAGTTTACAGCTTATCCAATCGCATTTGTCCTTTGAGTCAAGCTGAAGCACACAGAAAAAGAGCAAGTGCTGTTTATGAGCTTGATAGACTAGCACATACCCAGCATTCTATAAGCTAAGATTCAGTCTTCAAGCTGTGAGCAACTCATGTAATAGAATTCAGCTAGTGCAATCAGACAGAAGTTTGATAATAATGTTGACTGACTGGCAGATACCCGGCATCTCTCAGTGTTAAATTTGTCCGCTTCTTATGCAGTTTTAAGGCATTCTGAATCTATGGATAACACTTCTAGTCGACCTTCTACTTATCCAAATTGTAGGGCATCAAAATGGAAAAAAAAAGGTTCGCTTCTGGAAGTTTTTGCAAGTCGAGTTTTGCGGTTCGAAAGATCTAATAAATTTAATTGCAATCGAAGCGTAAAAGCCAACGGGCAAAGTGAAAAGCACGAAGAAAGAAATAATAAAAAAGGTCAGCAAACTGTGCAGGACAGTGGCTAAAGAGTGTTAGAAAAGGGGCAGTGGGGCGGAGGGGCGGTGGGGGGGCGTGGCTAGCATAAAAATGAATGCAAAAAGTTAATCAGGCGCAAAATGAAATTTTGCAGCTGCTTCGCTTCGTTGCAATCGCGTCCAGCAGCCAGCCAGTCACCGGAATAGTTAAGTTCGCCCAACTAGTTGCCCCATGTTGCATGTCACGTCACGTCGTCAGTGACGTCATCGATTGTCAACGAACAGCTGCCACAGACTGTGGCCACCACAAATTGAACACAAACACAGAAGACGTTGACTGCGCTCCTTTGTGCTACTCCATCGTGTCTTTTTGGCTTAAGCATATGAGCATCATCGTTATCATCATGCACATCATCATTATCATTGTCATCAGCATAGACATTGCGATGGCCTTTGATGCTGCCACACGTACCACAGTCCACAAAAAGCAAGCGAGAAAAGCTCTCGAGAAACAACTCGACGTGAACTTCACTAACATGTGTGTGTGTGTGTGTGTGTGTGTGTGTGTATCTCTATGTGTGTGTGTGTGTATCTCTATGTGTGTGTGTGTGTGCTTGAGCATATGTGTGTGTGTCATGTAGGTTAATCGCATACACAAAGCTAAATGTGTGCGCAGTTTTTACGCCAAAGATTGCATTGGCCACAACTTTGACCCACTTAAAGAGGTGAAACTGTGTGTGTGTGTGAGTGTGTGTGTGTGTGTGTGTGTGTGAGTGTGTGGCAATTTGGGCAATTCATTTGTGTTTGCTCAAGTATGACAAGTGCAATAAAAATTGATCATAGTTGAAAAGATAACCTCAAACAACAAAGCAACATGACAAATTGTTGCATGACACACACATGGATAAATGTTGCATGCATTTATCAAATGTGCAAAGTGTAAATGACATGAATATATACATATATATATGCATATATAGATATGTGTGTCCAATGTAATAGAAACTGTTTTAAAAATTGCATTTTATGACATTTCAAAGGACGCAGCGAAGCGTTAAAAGGATATGAATTTATGTGTGCGTGTGTATGTAGACGTACATTAAATACACTTTATAATACAAAAGATTGTATAAAAGATTGCTATACAAAAATATGGTAGACTAATATATGCGAGCTTTGTCTGGAATAAATTCGATATAAATTTATTTTGCTTCTTATTTATTTTTGTAAAGCTTGTAATTTAGTAAAATGCATAAATATATTTAAATATTTATTATAGACATAGCTAAAATTACTACGTTTATCACACAATTTTGATGTCCAACATTTCAGTGGCACTACTATTTTTGTGAACACAGCTAAAATTGGTTTTTTAGTAGAGCTGTATTAAGTCTGTGCCAAGTAACTTCAGCATAGTCCCACAAAAGGAAACGAGAGAAAATAAAAGAGAGAGAGAGAGAGACAGATAGATAGACAGTATAACTTGTCTGTGACACTCAAGCAGTTACTTCGGCACTCATCCATATACATACATGAATTTATATCTATGTAAATTGCAAATATGTATATTGCCTGAGCTTCTGCCTGCAAATAAATTATAATTAAGATAATTGCAATTTAATTATTTTTCTATGAGCTCAGCATGAAAATTGTTTCAAAGGAAAAGCCGCACACACAAGGCATTTGGCATGCGCATAAATCATTTGTTGGCAAAAAATTTACCTAGCAAAACAAATTAATTCTTTATATAGAAATATATTGTATATTTGTGTATATATATATATGTATATGTCGGTGTCTTTTTGGCTTATTCATAATTTTCGTATTCATGAATTCTGTTTACAAGAGCTTTAAGCGGAAAATTCATTAGCTACTTCAAAGATTGTAACGTGACTGGAATTTGTGCACCTATTTTTTTTTTGCCGGACGTCTTTCAATTCTAATGAAAAACCTGCATTGTCAAAGAGAGGCAGAGTGGGAGAGAAGGGGTGGTAGGAGGGGGAGCAGCAGTAACAGCAGCTTTGACAGATAAATTGAGCTTATTTATCAAAGTTTTAATTAAAAACTTCATAGCAGCAGCACACGCAGAGAGAGAGTCGTCTCTAAATTGCTAAGTGTGTAATTACAACTGCTACAACAGCAACAACAACAACAACAACAGCAACAGCAGCAAGCAATCTGCACACCTCGAGGCTAGAAAAAAACACAGTTCAGCAATTGTTGTAGACGAAACCTATTTGAGCATCATCATCATCAGCATCAGCATTTCTTAATATGTATATAAAGCGGCAAAGGAAACGGAAACGGAAACAGTTCGCTGCGCCCTTTAATGTATGCAGCAGCAGCAGCAGCAGCCGCAGCAGCAGAACAAAAATTTAAATAAATAAAATTCACACAAAATTGAATTAGACTTAATAAACACGAATGCCCAAAGCACCAGCTGCTGGCAGCTGCAAGTATGCGATTGCTTGATACTACCTCACTCTGCTCTGCTCTCATCCACCTCTCTCTCTCTCCCTCTTTAGCTCTTTACTAGCTGCTTGGCTAGCGGTGACAGTGTTGGCACTTGAAAAAAAGCTGTTTTTGAGGTAAATTTATAAATAATTAACTTAAATGTTTTATAATTATTTATTATATATTAATTCAATAATAAACTTGGCTTTCTCCTCCTTTAAATAATTATTTTTAATCAATTTTATTTATTTATATATTTTTTTAATTTTTCTCCTCTAAAAATATTTTTAAAAATGTATAAATAATATTATGTATTTATTTATTTTTTTTTATATTTTTTTTTTTTACCTCTTATATACTTAAAATTTATTTCGAATTTTAATTATTTTTTAAAATTATTAATTCTTTGATTTATTTATATTTTTTAATTTTTTTTTTTTATTTTAATATTTTATTTTATTGTTTTATTATTTTATATTAAATTTTTTAAATTGAATACACCATTTAAATAATTTAACATTGATATCGCATTCATTTCTATTAAATCTTCCTTTTAATTACAAATATATAGCCAGAAAATAGCCAAATACCGCTAACAAAAAGCCAACTAGCTGAAACATTGCCGCTGCTCAAGGCTCAGCACTTGCCCGTTAAGCACAAAAGTCGGCAAATAAATATAAAAATGGTGATGCAAGACGAAGTACTAGAAGTAATAGAGAGAAGCGCACAGAAATTCATAAAGCGCGCTTTACGCGTGGTTGAATTTAACGGTGCTGCGTAGCCAACAAAAGGGAACAAGTAAAAAATACGCCAACAACTCCTCCCGATCCCTGCAGGAAGCAAAAAATTGCAAGAAAATCACAAACAACATTCCGAGCATTACAAAGGCCACGCACACAGCAAAAACAACAACAAAGGAAACTTGTAAAACGGACGGTTGAGACGCGACGAGAGACAGAAACAGAAACAGAAACCGAAACCGAAACCGAAACGAAATGAAGATGGAGATGGAGATGGGAACAGCAATGGGCACAAATGGGAACAGCATAACAAGCATTATTACAAAGCCCACGCACAACGACAACAACAACAACAACTTAAAAACGAACAAATGAGACGCGAGTGTAAGCAAAAACAACGATGGGAACAGCAATAAAAATATTGTAGAAGGGGTACTGCAATGAAGCAGTTGACTGCCAATGGGAACAGCTTTAAAAATAGCAAAGGCGACCGCAATTGGGTACAATTGATAGCGATGGCAACAGAAGTTGAAACTGAAGCGGGAATAGTAATGGAATGAGATCAAAGGCGAGAATAGTAATGGGAACACGCATTACAAAGGCCACGCATTGAAAATTGCAATGCCGTCTCACTATGCACACAGCAATGGGAACGGCAAAGGGAACAGCGTAAGCCAACCGTAAGAAGTTGTCAAAAACAGAAACACAACTGAGAACAGACATCTGAATAGCAACAAAAGAGCAATTTAGCTTGCAAAATGAACGAAATTTCTGTCGAAATTCATATAAATTGCACACTTAACGTTAACACACAAGCAAGATATTTATTGCGAATCTTAATATTGACCTTCGTTTGAAAAAAAATACACTTGAAGTTTTACTTGTATGAAAGTCCTTCCACTTCTTCAAAATATCTTCAAATTCTTGGAATTCAGCGCAATAAGTGTGCATTCAGACAAGGAATACATAAATTCATTAAATAAAGTTCTGAAGATTACGATTATCTTTTGATTGACGTAAATTACAGGTAATATAACCCTGTGACTGACATTTCCATGATTTTTGGGCTTAGGATTGGTTCTTGGAAAGTTCTGCGCTGAGCAAACTTTATTGAACATTTAAAACTTTATATGAGTTTTCTGTTATTAAGTTTGATGTATAGCATAAATCTATAGACACATATATACTTAAACGAGGGTAGTCTCAATAATCTGTGATTCTCACTTATATTATTAATATAGATTAATATAAATAATAAATATAGTTTTAGGTAATACAGCTATAGCCTATAGGGATAGATCCAGTAAGCAAAAAGTTGCGTCTAGATGAACTCTATTGAATGTAAACCAAGTTTTATAGGAATAATCTCTAAAATAGAGGGAATCTTGGCCATAATAAAATTGCCATCCCAAAAAGATAAATAAATTTCTTAATTTTACATTCATTTGCAAACTGTTCAAACTAACCTCGTGGAAAATTAAATTTTCTTATGTTGGGAATTAAAATGAAAAGCATTGGTGGAAAATTTCTCAAAGTGCAAACCGGAAAAGAGCAACACGAAACAGCCGGCAGCGTTGACAAGCAGACAGAGAGATGAACGGACAGATAGAGAGACATAGTGAGATAGAGAGAGAGAGGGAGACAGAGGTAGAGAGAGAGAGAGAGCGGGAGACAAACAGACAGACAGTCAGTGAGTGGGACAACAGGAGCAGGAGCAAACAGTTGGCCGAGGCATAGATCCGCCACAACAACAACGACAACAACAACAACAACTAACAAGTAACAACAACAACATTTAACAACTGGAACAGCAACTGAGGACAAAGTAAAAGCAAAGTCCCTCGCTCCCGCATCGAGTAAAAGAAATTTAAAATAAATTGCGAAATGCCAACAAATAAAAAATTGTTTAAGCAAGGCTGTATAAAAACAAGTAAGACCACTGCAGTCGGGCATAACTGACTGTCAAATACTCGTTCCCATGCAAAAAGCCAAATTGAAAGAAAAATTCAATTTTTATGCTCCGAACTGAACAAATTTAAAATGACAGCTCAAGGTATAAATAAATAAGTAACTTATCAGGATAAGCCACAGAAGAAACGAATATGCTCTCTTTGTTAGCTCTAAACGAGCAATAAATACGCCTATGCCAAAGCTCCCACACAGACCAGGCTGTGCCGCGCCTTGTTGACCCAAGCTCAGTTTTTTTTGTGCGCTTCACAGTGAAGCTTGGCCAAGACAGCGGACGCTTATAAAGAGATTTGTCTGTCTGGCTCGTATCGGACAGCAAGTAGAAGTAGAAATAGAAGCTGACGCTGCTGCTGTTGCTTCGGGCCATGTCGCCGCCCACAGCTCCGCCTTGATGAGCCGCTGATGAGTGTCATCACAATCAGGATTATGATAATATTATATAATATAGCAATCGTTAGCTTCGATGAGCAGGCAGTTGTTATCTCATCCATCTCTCTCTCTGCCCCTTCTCCCTCTCTCTTACTTTCTTTGATGAGGCTGTTGGCCAATTTGTTGGCCATGTAAACAAACAGCAGCTGAATGTGAAGGGAATGTAAAGCGCGATTTACACAAACATTGAAGCAGTGAAACATGATTCAAATCTGATTTCGATTTATGCAATGCTTGAGCTGTTAAAGCATTGAATGGAGGTAGAATGCATAGGAAACTGTTTATATATGTGGATTACAGGGTATGCGACAGCACACTACTGCTGATATGCAGACATGTAAAACACAGAGCAAGATTATGAGCTAACTCATTGTGAACCTCACTACAGGTCAGCAAGAGCATTAACTATTCGTCCATCCTCTCACACTCCAAGCTTTTTAAGAGATGCTTTCAGTTAACTTATCAAGCCACCCTCGTATATATACACTTATTATATTAATCCCTTTAACTGTCTGTTAGAGTATTTAGCATTCGACTTCTCCCTCGCACTCCAAAACTTCAATCAGAAACTCTTTGACAATTTTGAAGAGATTGCCTTTTTAGCCCGTCTCTTATCTTTTGAGCCTTTTTCAATTGGGTGTCGGGTTCGGCCATAAATACATCCAAAATGGCTCAGGCAGCGACTTAAGCACCACTTGTAACGGCACTCTTTCAAGTGTCCTTCATTATTGCGTCCGCTTTAATTGCGCCCAGCTGCAAAATTTCGTTGCCTACTTTCGAGCGTCGCGAATGGCCCCAATCGTTTGATTGGCAAAATTTCGTTGCCTACTTTCGAGCGCTTCGATTTGATATCTCACAGGCGGGCGATA
This sequence comes from Drosophila leonis, assembly GCA_035045365.1. Classification (NCBI taxonomy): domain Eukaryota; kingdom Metazoa; phylum Arthropoda; class Insecta; order Diptera; family Drosophilidae; genus Drosophila; species Drosophila leonis. The sequence continues at coordinate 1,092,718 of JAWNPC010000485.1, forward strand.
GAAAAGTTTAAAAAAAACTTTTAGCTATGCATTGAACCACTTTGCATAGCGGATATGCGAACTTATTGATTGCTCTGCCAGTTCCAATACAAAAAAATACACACATATATATATGTATGTATATATGTATGTATATATGTATATGTATAAACTTATGTATGAAAACTGAGCTGCGAAAAAAATGGGAGTAAAGCGCAGAGGAATTCACAGCTCGTGGCGGTTGAAGCTGTGTGTTTGGCAGCAGGAAGTTAAGCTGAGATTGCCAATAGCTAAACAGCAACAACAACAACAGCAACAAGTCAGCACTGTTGAGCTAAAGCATGCGCGACTTAGAGATACCACTTAATCAACTACTTCGCAGATTTTCTTTTGAATTGCCAGTGAATTGGTAAATGTTAAAGAGTTGCAATCTATATAAATTTACAATTTGTTAAGCTTAACAGAGGGTTTATCAATGTATATATATAACAAATATTGTAAAATCCTAAAGGCTTTTGCCTTATATAAATAATTTAGATAAGGCTTACGTATTGGAATATCCAGACCAAGTCTTTTACTTTTAGTTCTTATTCAATTTTAAAATAATTATTAATTATTTTTCTCAATCTTAAACCTGTCCTGCTCTCCCTCTCTCTCACTCTCTCTGCCAACATACCCACTTTCAGTTCCTACCCGTTTACAGGGTATTTCAAATTTATGCTTTTTTTTCGTTGCCCTGCTCGTGTGCCTGACTGACTTAGCGTCGCATATGGCGCACTTTACATTTGATATTGTTGTGTTTTGCTCGCAACTCAAGCATGCACGACTTGCTGCTACCCTGTAAACATCTGCGTAATAAACAAAATACAAAAATTTGCATCCTTAGGCAAGTTGAAGTCCACTTAAAAGGAAACTTTTCCTTTGTATTTTCCTTTGATCTACTTCAATCTACCCCTTTTCGAGCTGGCGCCACTTTAAAGGGTGAATTGCATCAAAAACGAGTAAATGAAAGCTTAGCTTCGACTGTTTATTTGACAAACAACGGAAAAGTGTGGGCCAACGCAAAAGTTTGCACTATGTTTGCGGCCTGTTAGTTGGCCACCAAGGCATGTCATCGTCAATGCCACAGTTGCTACTACTTTCACTGCTGCTGCTATTGCCTGTTGGCTGTTGGCTGTTGGCTGTTGGCTGTGGGCAGCCAGCCAAGCATGAGCCGGCAGTTCAGTTGGCCAATGTTTCCTTATTAAAAATGGCCAATAGAAAGCGACATTCGACTGCTGCCAGTTGCCAGTCGCCAGTCGCCAGTTCGACAGTTTTGTCAGTGACAGTGCCTGCCACAGCGCATTGTGCAACTGCCACCTGTAAAGGCAGCCAAAGTGAGATGGACCGAGGCAGTGCAAGAGTGGAAGATACTTCGTTTATACACTGCTTAAATGACAACTAAATGCATATTGATTGATCGAGGCTAAACAAGTACTTTTAGGTTGGAGTTAGAGCATCAGTTACACAGATACAGAGTCAATAAGAGTGAGAAAGTGGGTGAGAGAGTGAGGGGCAATGAGGGCGTAGGTAAGGGAAGTGCTTTTTATATGGCGGTCTTATAGTTCGTAACATTTCATCTAGGCACATTATCAGCTTCAAAGTAATAAATACAATAACCACCAGAGAGAGGTAGAGAGAGTGGTCAAAAGAGAGAGAAAGACAGAGAGAGAAAGAGAGAGGGAGAAAAGGAAGCAAACTTTTACTCTGTTAAAAAAGTATCTATTGATTGATTGAAACACAAAGTCTGCTTTATGATGGCAGACAACAGTGACTATACTGTTTGAAAGTCTTGATTACAATTGCAGAGTCCGTAAAGCCAATAAAGAAAGATTAAAAGAGAGAGAGAGAGAGAGATAGAAAAAGAGACCAGCCACCTGAATCGCCAAGAGATTCATTGATAGAACGAAGGAGCGAAGAAAACAAGAGAGAGACAGAGACAGGGCGAGAGAGGAACAGAGTAAAAGATAAAGGACAGAGAGAGAAAGAGAGTAAGGCAGAAAGATTGTCTTCGCTCACTCACACTTAAATTTTCATTTTCATAAGCCCAATTTCTAATTCCCTTCACGAAACAGAGTATGGCACAGTCAATACTCACTTCTTGGCCCATTTGGGCTTTGATTTTCCACTTGATGGAGTGCAAATAGCTAGCTAGTATCGCATCGCATCTCATGGCATCTCATGGCATCGCATGGCGTCGCCCTGTGCAACGGGGCGTGTTATCAAATTATAAACATTTTGTGTTGCAAATGCATTGTTAATGAGCACGTGGCACATGCAGCGACAACGTTTTACCTCTTAATTAGTAGTTGTCCATTTAGACACGTTATCTATTATGCATTTGTCACACATTATCTATATATATATATTTATATATATAAAAATTTTAGTCACGAATCTGTTTTTCTCTGCAATTATACAAATTGTCGTCAAGCATTTTTGTTGCTCATACATAATTTATAATTCTCAACTGCGGCCATTAGAAAACATCAAGTTGCGAGACGTGCTTGAAAACGTTTTACTCTAACAACCCCCGCTCTTTCTCTTTCTCTCCCTCTCACGCACTCCGTCTCTTGCGCTAGTTCTCTTGGGGCATTTTGTCGCCAAGTTGAAATTGCTTTTAATAAAATACAATTTCTGTTTGCCAAAAGCTTTGGCCCACATTCCAGGAATACTCAAACTGAACATTATGTAGTCATTAAGTGCCATCAAAAGACGCGCTCACACAACACACACACACAGAGAGAGAGGCACACACACACACACACTTAGACTGCTGCGAAAACTTGTTGAAAATTTCAATAAACTGTTGGCTTAGAAACAATCAAAAAAGTGCTTGAACAGAAATCTGCCTGACCATTAGATACACACACACACACACACACACACACACACATCTACACACACACACTGTCTCTTAAAAAGGGATACTCAAGCAATCAGTTGTTTGTGGCATTTTAATCAATGTCTGGTTAGGGCAAAGGCCAACACAAAAAAGTTCAAGCAGTCAAACACAGCCATAAACACAATGTCTCCGTATGTGTGTGTGTGTGTGTGTGAGTGTGTGTGAGTGTGTGTGCAGGTGTGTGTGTGTGTGAGTGTATTGTGTGTGCGTTTTATGTGAGAGTTTTCTATTAGAGCTGTGTAATTTGGTTCAGCATAAATTGCAATTGAATGACTTGTTGAACTAGTGAACTAGTTCAAAGTACGTTCATAAGATAATATTTCAACTTGAATAGGAATTTATTAACAATTTTGAAGAAATGGCGTTAAGAATTGAGCCTTTACTTCACAATAAACTCTATAAAGTGTATCGGTTCATATGAACTAGTTAATATTTTTTTTATTTTATTATTTTTATTTTTAATTGATTATAAAATGAAAACTTTGTAAGAAATTTCACTACAAATTTAATTGATAATTAATAAAATTATTTAGCAGTTCCTTAAGTTCACTTATTCATACGACCTATGAACTACTATATGTATTCGCTACGACAGGATTAAGCAGTATGTATATAGTTCATAAATCAAAAATGAACTAGCTCTTCGAAATTGAACTAGAAATAGCAGCACTCGTATCTATAGAGCCATTCACAGTGCCGCATTGTAAGGTCTGGAGTGCGGCCAAGTGCTTGATGCCCGAAAAAGAACAAAAACTATTAAAGTAAGTGGAAATGGGCGCATTAGGGCGTGCACACACACATAACAGCCCCCAAGGGGGTAGAGGCGGGGGAGTGGGCGACTGTCTGCCATTTAAACGCTTGAGCGCTTCGCCATGGACAGACGGCAATAGTAGGCGGCGGCGGCAGCGGTCGCTGTTGAACCTTTTTATGTGCTTTTAATATTTTTTTATCAAAATATAAAAAAAAATCATAAAAAAAAATCATATTAAAAAAAAGAAATGTGAACTGTGAACTGTGAACTGTAAACTGTGAAGTGCAAAAATCATTTTTTTTCAGTTTGCTTTATGGAATTTTTAAGCGTTTTTCGTTTTCAATTTACACTTTGCATAAGCATTGCAAATCTGTTTGGGTTGCACGCTCGTACAGTGTTAAAGGAGTATATTGGCTATCGTTAGTTGATATTTGATATGCATACAAAGACTCGCGTTTGTGTAGACGATAGTGGTCAGTGAGGGCGTGGCAAATCTACAAATCTAGAAACCTTTCACAGCTTGAACGAAGAAATCGAAAGAGCTTGGCAGGTGCTTTATGCTTGACCTCAATCGATACTACTCTAATTTGCACTAATTTGTACACCTTTAAGAAGTTTTACTGTACGGCTCTATAAATTACTTAATCAATTCAAAATTTCATAATTTTTAAATATTTTATTGAAAATATTTGACTTAAATTTGAAATTTAAAATATTTTATGCACTTCACTCTATGACTTCTTTGACTTCTTTCATTTCTGGAATTTCTCTACAAATTTAACTTTTGTTTATTAGCTGAGCGTGTATTGTGCAGTCACATGCAGCCCATGGCCCATTTCTTCTGCGCATTTCACCTCCATTCAGCTGGCAAGTGAGGCCACGTCGCATGCGGCGTATGCGTAATATGCAAATGCGAGTTGAGCTTATGGCCCGGCATGCAAGGGGTATTTGAAGTAGTGACTCAGCAGGCGTGATTCATTAATAAAGCGTAGCAAACGAGAGGTTCAAGTCACTTGAGGCGTGGCATTTGGGCTGCTTCATTAGCTGCATTAGAAACGTGGCCACCAGGCCTCAGCCCAAGGCGTTGACCGACCGACAGTAAAATGAACAGCATCAAATGCAGAGGCTGTCCAAATGCCACAAATATAATTAATGGCAATAGTCATATACAGAGAGAGTGACAAAGAGAGAGAGAGAGAGAGAGAGGGAGAGGGAGAGAGTGAGCTGTGCTTTGTCTATGACAAATGAGGCGTGGCTTTAACTTTGACTAACTTTAATGGAAGCTCATATACACACATACACACACACACACACATACACACACACGTACATATACACACATATGTACATATAATATATATAATATATATTGAATATATGGTAGAGGCCTGCTAGTCGGTCCCGGATATAACGCTAACTAAGTGCCGCATTTGCAGCATCCGGTCTAGACTTGATTATCCTTAGCTTCTCTTTGAGCCCATGCTGTGCAGCTGGCTAGGCGCCATGTAAAGCAGCAGCTGTTCTAACCAAATGAGATGCTTACTTAAAGATAGAAAAAACGTGAAGCATGAGCAGCAGCAAATACAGCGAACGGGTATGAGCGACCAAGCAATGCGCTTTCAGACGCCAAGGCAGGCAAAGGAAAAGACAATGAAGGAGAAGCCACAGAGGATCATATATAAATGGGCTTAAGCGGGTGTAAGCAGCTAAGCAATGCTCTATTTGGAGTATAAGAAAAGCTGAAATAAGTTAATGAAATATTCTATTAGAAATAAGCAAGAGAATCGAGTGAGAATAAAAGTAATGGGAGGAAATCCAATAAGAACTTTGAATTGAAAGAAAATTTATGAGCTAAAGCTGTGTAGGATATAGATATAGACATTTTGTACAGTCTTTATAGGTATAAATGTATATTTATATACATAGATATATATAGATGTATATATAGATATTAAAAGAGATTTTCAAGTAAGCAAAGCGTGAATGCTCGAAAGACTTTGTCGAATCTAATCCAAATTTCATAGCTATAGCCACTTGAAGAAAGTGAGAATAGACAGTAATACTTGGCTATAATAACTATTGCTATAATAGCAGCTAATACTGTTCAGATATATACGTATATAGGTATTCAAATATATAGTTCATAAGTTCTCAGTTATCAGCTATGAGAATAGTCTAAGAACTGCTTAGCTAACAACACAAAGATTTGTGTTTCACTTATCAAATTTATATTAATATTTATTATGCTAGTATTTGCAACTACTTTTAAGCTGAATTTAAAAACTCTATAGACTACTCTCGCACTATTTCTATACATACATGTATTGTATGTATTGCATATCATGAGCGCAACTTTAACTCAACTAAACTTTGACCACTTCACAGAGTCGAAGTCAGAGACATTGAAAACTTGTGGATAAAGTTATGTAGATATATATATATGTACATATGGCAATAAAACGATTTTATATTCCCTAAACGGTTAAGATAACTGTGAAATAGGATATATAACAAACTCCCATTTAAGACTCGGAAAAACAGATAAGAAGAGGCTAAGAGCAGAGCTCACTTCTGCCTGCAAAGCATTTCAAACTTTCTCGCTTTTATATATATACTGTTTACGCTTAATAAGTGGGCGTGGCTAAATTTAAATACTTGAATTTACAAGTTTTTCAGATATATACAATTTAACTAGCCACGCCCATGTGGGCGTGCCATGCATTAAAACTAATATCAACTTTTTTGCAAATTGTAAACAGAGTATATAGAAGAGTGAAAAAAAATGGAAAAATATCAGCTAGCGGCAGGCATGCCACATGCCACAGCTATGTGTGTGTGTGTGTGTGTGTGTGTTTAGATGTGTGTGTTTGTGTTTATGGATGTGTGTAAATGTGCCTGTTATTCCCCATTTGCAGCTGGGGCAGCAGAACGTTTAATCTACCATAAACACATGACTGCGTATTTATGAGTGTGCCAATGTGTGTGTGTAGGTGTGTGTGTGTGTGTGTGTGTGAGTGTAGGTGTGTGTGTACCACGGCAGGTGAGTGTTTTAGCTAAGCCGTTGTGATTTTTCTTAGCTGCCCCTTCTCCTTTTTCTCTGGCACACTTCGCATGCAGGAAGCTCAGTCAATAAGTTGAGCCAAACTGTGCGAAGTTGTTCCACTCTTTGCTTTTTTATTCTTTCCGGCAACACTTAAAGCTGGCTTTAACTTTCAACATTCATAATTCAAGGCCAAACAGGTGCAAAATAAGCAAATGCTGCGCAAAAAGAAAAACATTTTAAATGTTTACTTTTCATAAAAAAAAAGCAAATGCAATTAGCGATATTTTTTATTATGTTTGAAAGGAAAATGCAATTAGCAAAAGGCTTCATAATTAGTTAAATATAAATTTGTTTATTTTTTAATTAATTAACTTTTAAAAAATTTAATAAGTAAAATATATATTAGAAAATGCTGAGCTTTAATGAAAATAATTTAACTTTATTTATTTAAATTTATTTGTATTATTTTTTATTTTTTATTTAGAGGCAGATGCAATTAACAGTTCAGGATTCTATTTACATATGCAAACTTTATATCTTTAAACAGCAAAGTCAACATTTAGAAGACATTAGTCGTCTCAGCTTTACTATATGGAATACCTCTATGGAAACCAAATTCAATTTTACAAAACAAAAAAGATGAACAGAAGCTGATTGGCTTTTGAAGAACTCACTTCTACATGCGGATCTAGCGATTCACTGAACTTCAGTGGCTCCAGATAAGCGAATAGACTGTCAACGCATCCAAACCAGCTCTCATCAAATTTGGCTACCTACAACAACAGGCGATGGCTGAAAAGACTAAATCTGCTGCATCGCTGGGGAATCTAATGAACTTGAAATATTGTGGAATAAAATATAATAAATAATAAACAAGCCTAGATTTATTAATTTACAATATATGCTGTATTGCTGGTCCACTCACTAGTTAAGGTTTAGAGCTAATAGAGTCTAAGACAGTAAACTAAACTAAATTGTTATAAAACTGTTACATTTTATGTTCAGCATGGAGTTTTCAAAGTTTTTGTGCATATGTCAACTGTGAGCAAGCGACTCTAGCTGGCAATTTAGATCGTTTTTCGAGTCAGGAGCCACTGCACTAAACAAACAATAGTTAGTTTCTAATATGCAAGGACGACGAGCGCCGGCTTAGCATGATCAAACCAAGGCGCTGTGGGAGTGAATGAAACGTGTGAAGAATGCACAGAACTAGAAATCTATGGGGTTCGCTGGGACTGCTGCTCTTTGCTAGGCCCAGCAATTAGAGTTAGAGGTAGAAGAGAGGTGAAGATGAAGCAGGAGGAGTATGAAGCATTAAGAAGAGATGGAGATGTAGCAAAAGCAGGGGCAGGAGGAGTACAAAGAAATCAGATGTTAGGGTAGGTGTAGCAGAAGCAGGAGTATGAAGCAGTAAGTTTCCTAGCATAGGCCAGGCAAAGAAAGAATTATAAGTTGTAGCTCTTGCAGATCAAGTTTAAGGGGATATTTTACAGATTTTAAGGCAAGACCCAGGTAATTAGGTGTCTTGGCGTCTCAGGCTTCCCCAACTTCTAGCTTGGCAGCTAGCAGATGTTTAAGCTGCACTGCCTAGACGCCTAGCCAGACTGTTTTGGATGAGAATCTAGACGCTACAGCTATTAAGCTCAATGCTGAAGTATTTATATAGTTTCTTTTCAATTTGCCACGCCCCAAGTTGGCGTAAGGCGCAAATGAGAGCACTTTATAAGAGAAATAATTTCCAAAATTTTAATTCTCTCGAACATTGCACAAAACCAATAAAACTGTTTTATATTTATTTTAATATTATTTTGTATATTTTTATAGATATATTTTTTTTGTATTTATTTAAATATTTTTTAACATATTGTTCGCTCTTCTGGCTGCCTGTGGCGCCGCCTAATCCAGGCTAGATTCCATTCGAGCTTGCCTAGAAGAAGTCTTAACTGCTTTTTGACACACAGCACACACAGGCACACACACACACACACACACACACACACACACACACACACACACACACACACATATCCTTTAATAGAGCAGCACGAGCAACAGCTTTTGGGTTTGGGATTCAAATCCGATTATAGAAAAGGCAATGTAAATGTAAAAGGACATAAATACAGCAACTCGTGTTGCTCTTCTTCTTTTTTCATTTCTTTTCTTTATTCATATTTATTTCACAATTTTTGAATTTATTGCTGAGTTGCAAAACAAGTTGCTGCGAGGCAAGCTGCAGGCAATGCCCAAAAAAACTTGAAGAGCCTTTTTTGAGTGGAGACCAGGAGCAGGAGGAGAAGTGGCAGGGTGAGCGCAAGCAGGCGACGGCGGACTAGAAGAAGTTGGAGAACTATGAGCAGCGGCAGAAGTAGAAGTTATTGGAGGAAGCAAAGGCATGGGGATGAAGCAGCAGGAGTATGAAACAGTAGAAGGAGAGGTAGATACAGCAGAAACAGGATGAGTATGAACAAGTAAGATGTTGGGGTAGATGTAGCTTAAGCAGGATCAGGCGGAGTATGAAGCAGTAAGAAGAGGTGGAGCTGGAAATGTAGCAGGAGCAGGTACCATATGCCGCTGGAGCAGGAGTAGTATGAGGCAGAAAGTAGAGGGAGCAGGTGGAGCAGGAGTCGCAGCAGGAGCACAATAAAAATGCATAGCACTACCTCGAACAGAATTCCTGGTATAGATGCCCCTGCCACCTGACAACCACCACAGCCCCAGCCCCAGCCCCATCCACACAAAAGCCAGACAGGCAGACAGACAGACAGACTGAAAGCAGTCGGATTAGTCGGAAGCAAAAGGAATCCTTCAATATTCGAAAATTTTAATGCGCTTACAATAAATTTTCATTAGGCAATCGTAAGCAGATCAACGGCGACGGCAATCGTAAACACAATTTGTGTATTAAGTGTGCTTTATAGAGAGCTACACCTTGGACACTTTGCCAGCAATTGATGCTGTTGTTGTTGTTATTTACGTTAAGGCCTTAATGCGCTCGTAAAATGCAAGACGGCAACTCACACGCACACACAGCTTGCGACGCTTACTGGGTCAGAGAGATTTAGTTGGGCTTACCTGGCGTATACTTAATCGCCGAATGCTGTAAAAACACTGTGGCTGGACGAAAGGTCAACGACGAGATTGATTAAGCAGCTGATTTATTATAGACACACTTTTAGCTATATATACATAAATATGTATATATATATCTTCACTTTAGTCACAGTTCTTAGGACCGAGTCTATTGTCTATGTTTTGTCTTTGGCCTGCGAAACGCGCGCGTCGCATACAATTTGTCGACTGGCTTGTGCTTGGCCTGGCGCTTGGCTTTTATTAACTGCCGCCAACTGTTTGCCGCACAACATTCAAAACACAACATGTTGCACGTTCACATGCAACCAAAACAAAACTTCCAATGGCTCAACGCGCAGACGCATCGCAGTCGCAGGAATTATAGCAGCGTTGCCTTTGCCTTTACACTTAGTCAGGACTCGCACCGCAGCTTTTCGAACTGTCTTCAGCCGCTTGAACTGGAAGTGCTGTGAAGCCAGGACATGTTCGCAGTAGCTGCTACCAATTGGCCTGAACTGAAGTCAACTAAGTTGGAACTGGCAGCCCTTAAGGCAGCTGCTCTTACGGCCCTCTAGTTCTTGGACTCTAATCTAGTTCCACTCTTCTATGGCCATAACTTGACAAGTTCTGAAGCACCTGGAGATTATTATATTATATGAAGGTAGTTCGACTTATGGCGTGTTTCAAATATTTCGTAAGAATCGGGCAAAGCTTTTGGGCTGGTTTTGAACATGCTGAATCCGAGTTGTATATGAAGTCAACCAAAAAGACGAATTTCCTCATGTCTAAGTGTCTTTTCTTCTTCGTAACAAACAGTCTAAAGTTCTCTCAATTTAAATAAAGCAATTTCCATTCATTTTCCATTTAGCTTCAGCATTTCCCTTTACTATATACATATATAATGAAAACATCCTTAATCAGTTCAAATCTGCTCCACTGACTTTTCACTTGGCTTTTCAATTGGTTTTTCACCGATTTTTAATTTGTGTTTTCACTTGATTTTCACTTAGTTTTAAACTTCAGTTGTCGTTGTTCACTTGTTTTTCACTTGCTCGGCTTTTCACTTCTTTTTCAGTTGGTTTTTGACTTTGGGTTTCACTCGTTTTTCACTTATTTTTCACTCGATTTTCACTTGGCTCTTCACTTGGTTTTTCACTTGGTTTTTCACTCGGTTTTTCACTTGGTTTTTGACTTGGTTTTCCACTTTGGGCTTCACTTGTTTTTCACTGATTTTTCACTCGATTTTCACTTGGTTTTCCACTTCGGCTTTCATTTGTTTTTCCCCCGAATTTTGACTTAGGTTTTCACTTATTTTTCAGGTGGTATTTGACTTTGGTTTCCACTAGTTTTTCACTTACTTTTCACTATTTTTCACTTCAGTTTTCACCTGTTGTTTACATATTTTTCACTTAGTTTTCCACTTCATTTTTCCTTTCTTAGTCACTTGCTTTTCACCAGTGTTTTTCCTCGATTTTCACTTGCTTTTCACATGCATTTCATTATATTTTTCACTTGGTTTTCCACTTGGTTTTCCACTTCTGTTTCACATGTTTTTCACTTGATTTTTATTTGGTTTTCACTTCTTTTTCGCCTGGGTTCGGCTTCATACTTTCAAAGCAGCCTAAGAAACTCTTCATCAAACTTCCACTATAGTTTGAGATTATTATTTATTCTCATACAACTTTTTCATGAATTTTCATCTAATCTCCACAAAACTTAGTGATTATTCTTAATACTCAAAAGCCACCCAAAGACAATCTCAATGAAAGTAAGATAATTCCTTCTAAGTAAATCATCGAAATGAACGCATTTTAATACATTTTAATTAAAATTGATTAAAATTTATTAGAGACGGTAAGAAACTGATATTAAAATTGGTTTTATATTTCCAATTAGTTTGCAGTGCTTGGCCTAAAACGTAACTAACCACAGTTGTATTTGCATTTAAACTAGATGCCACAAAGAGTTTTCTTTATTAGGCAAAAACTGAAACCCAAACACCGCTGCCCCTGTGAAGCTGTCAAGCAACTGTTAGTAAATTGAACTAACCTCAAGCCTAAAAAAGAAAAAGACAACAAAATACAGCACACAAACAAACGCAACACGTCTCTCTTCGGCTTACGTCCTTGCTGCTGCGTCCTTCGTGCTGCGTCCTCGATGCGTAGCCCAGGCAACGATTGGGGAGCTTTTGCCCAGGTAACCCTGACTCATATTCAGCCGAACCAAAGCGAACGAACCGCAATGCCAAATGCCAATATAAAGTAACTGATAGGCTTACAATTAGCTTGCGAAATGGGCACTCGAATGGGACAGCGTGTGTCAACACGCAGGTTCGAGTCCCCCACACTCCGCTCAGCATTGACTGAGGACCCGAACTACTTACAAATGTTAATAAGACACACAGAGCGAACAGCGTACAACGCACAACGAACTAATCAAATAAATGTAACTTAAGGCCAAGGCAAATAAACACAAATTGGGGTTCGAACCTTGAAACTATATTTAATGCAATTTAGTAGAAATCTAGTAAAAATCTACTGCGATATATAGCTACTCTATATACATATATTTCTGTTGAAAAGTGTTGACAACGTTCTGCACTTTGCATGCTGACAGAAACAAAAAAACAAAGAGGAGGAGAATAAGGGCAACAGCCACGCCCTCTGCCGCCCGCCACGCCCATTTCCATTGATAGCAACAACCTTTGGCAAACATGTCCAAGTTTTTCATTAACCTGACTCGTCCAGATACGCACGATGGCAGCTGTCTATGCTGAAGCGTTAACATCTCCTCCGCCTCCTCATCCTCCCACGTTGCACGCACATAGTTGGGCCGTCCCTCATAATACCCTGTAGAAATTATTGGTCTGACCAATGAATAGACTCAAAAGTTTTTAATGTAAGAATGAAACTGTTCAAATTGTTTCTGAAAGGAAATGCGATACTTTCTCTATATAGAGTTCTCTACTCAATATTAATTTATACCAAAGCTTCATTCCAAACTTGGCATATATGGAACTTGCAATCATCTCTCACTTATTCAGTCTAAGGTCTCCATTTAAGAACTTTTCTTAGAGTGAAGGGTATTTTCTAGCCACCCAAACTCCTACAGATCTTTGAACTATATAAATAACTTTACATTTAAACAGATTCCATATCTACTCACACAGCATATTCGGATTGTCATACAATTATTACTTTTTTATTAGTGTACAGGGTATCTTCTAGTCAATCATGAGCATATAGAGCATTTAGAGCTTCACGATGTTCTACAACTACCCTATAATCTGAACACATTTCATGAATTGGGCTTAAGATCCTTGTAACTTCCGCTAAGTACAGGGTATCTCTTAGTCAGACACGTTGCTCTAGATCACTGTAACTATTTTGTTTTGTTTAAGCTTAAGAACATACAATCTAACAACATTTTCTCATTTGCCAACTGAATTGTTTTCCAATTACAGGGTATCTCTTGGTCATGTATGTTTACGCAGCCCACTTTGCATGTGCCTTATTGTTGTTAAGTATCATAACAATCTCAGTTATGTGACGACTAAAATATTCCTGTGAGTTTATTTGACTACAGGGTATCTTGCTGCCCTAAAGCAGCAAGCAGACTGCTGTTTGGCGCTTAATATAATAATTTAGGAAAACGTAGCTGTAATAGCTTCAACTGATTGTACTCTCAGAGTTTTCATTGTTTATCCAAGTGCAGGGTATCTCTTAGTCAATCAAGCTTCTGTATTATCATTTAAATGGTTTATTTCTTAGAATTGTTAAGCTATTTAGTATCTTCCCTTAAGTCTGACAGCATTTGTTGATACCCCTTATATGTATGGACATATAGGATATCTCTTAGTCGATCAAGCTTATGTGTATAGTCATTCAAATGGGCATCTTTTAAGTTTGTTAAGCTATTTAGAAACTTAACTTTAGTGTGCAAGCATTTGCTGTTAGCCTAATATTGCTAGATAGGGTATCTCTTAGTCAATCAGTCGGTTTGTTGCATGTTTTAATGATGCTTTTGCAGTTACAGTGACCCAATGGCAGCAGTGAAGCGTTCATGGCTAGCGCCTGCAACCCGAACACGTATTTTTATTTTATTAACACTTTTTGCGGTAGCTCTACAAAGTGTGCGTGTGAGAGTGTACCTGTGTGTGTGTGTGTGTGTGTGTGTGTGTGTGTGTGTGTGTGTGTGTGTGTGTGTGTGTGTGTGTGTGTGTGTGTGTGTGTGTGTGTGTGTGTGTGTGTGTGTGTGTGTGTGTGTGTGTGTGTGTGTGTGTGTGTGTGTGTGTGTGTGTGTGTGTGTGTGTGTGTGTATTTCAGGTGAAAATGCATCTCTTTTTTTTTAAGGTAAATGCGAATTTCAATTTCGTTTCCTGAAAATTTGTTGTTTTCATTTTTGGTTTATACACTTTGAACTGGGCTCTGACATTTAACCCGAATAGAACAAGAAGAAGAGCAGGCAGATGATAGAGCTGATCCCGTAAAGTGGAAGCTGTGTGGGCAATTCCTTCCTGCTCTGGCCAGTGGCGAAATTCTGATAAATGTGATTGCGAAATGCTTGCGGGAAACTTTCTGAAAATTAAATGCCAATTGCAATATGCAAACAAAATGTGCACAAAGCAAATGCCATAGCAACCAAAAAAGCTATCACAAATAAGCACACAGAAGCAGAGGGAGAGAAAGAGAGGGTGGGAGAGAGAAAGTGTGAGAGAGAGAAAGAGGTGCAAAGGTGCGCATGACATAATTCCTTAATTACCAAAGTTGTCACATGCAGTGGCAAAGCAAAAACATTTATAATAACTACTGCAACTCTCTGCTAACCTCTGACACACACACACGCACCTGTAGTTACCCTGCAAGCAACAATAACAAAAATGTAGGTGACATGTGCACAATTGCGCCTAGCTCCAGGTGGCTGTAGATGCCTAAGCTAAGCTAGGCGAAGCAGAGCAGCAACAGCAACAGCAGCAGCCTTGACTTGTAGCTGATATCAAAAGAAACGAACTACTTATGTATATTAACTGACAAGTTATTTAGATAACAAGTAAGCAAGCTCTAGTAGGAAGTGCACGACTAGCACATACCCTGACCCCTGTGCAGAGCTGCTATTCCAATCATTCAGTTCCATCTTTTATAGCATACATCGAAGAGACAACAACATGCGCAAACGCATACATTTGAGGGGCAAATGAGTGAGGGGCATTTCAAATCCAAAATAACCTAAATCTGTATATGCATCAATGAAACCTAACACAGTGAATTCTCCTTTTTGGTAGTCAAATCAAATGATAGATTACTTATCGATCATAAGAAAAAGAGTTGAGCTATGTATCGGGAAATAAAATTTCAAGGTTCTCTCTCATGCGGATGAACAGACAGACGGACGGTCAGACGGACGGACAGACGGACGGACAGACGGACATGGTTAGATCTACTTAGGTTGATCTGATCATTATGATAACTATAAGGCGATCCATAGAACTTATAGAAGCAATTATAGAGTAGATCAACAGTGATCTAGCTTTAAAACTGTGGCAGACCATGGTTAGCAACTCCCGGTCCCCTTTCTTTGTCACGCCTCCAAAGGTGCGTATACCCATAAAGTCATCAGTCAGTTGAGCTAGACAGCAATAGTGATAGATATAGTAGTGATATATACTTCAATTCGCCACGCCTCTAGTGACCACAGCTCAAGGAAGTGCTTAAGATTCTAGCAGAGCAGTCTCCAGCGACAACTCATGAAAGTTTCACAGCCAAATAAGAAATGCTCGCTGTCTATCTCTATCATCACGATACTCGATACCTCTATACTCAATACACGATGCTCGAAGCTGCTTTCGCTGTTCTGCTTCATGCACATCGATATTAAATTTTTACTGCGTTGCATTTATTAAATTATGAATGTAACTTTAGCTTCCACTTCGTCTTCTTATTTTTATACCCTGCACACATTGCAAATACAATTTCCGGGTATAATGCTGTCGTGCAACTGTATGCAACAAAGAGCAGGAGGCGTCCTCGATCCCATCAATTATTGAACAGAACAACAAGCTGAGTCGAGCAGCGTCGAATCATTGTAACAGAGCACCTCCTAGTCGTGCACTGCCGACTAGAGCACTCTTGCCTATTCTTTATAGTTCTTCTTCTTTTTTATTTCGATTTTTACCTCCCTAATTGCCAACGTTTGCCAATTTGAGCGCAACTGTTGTCGTTGCCAAGGAGTTGTCAGCGCCAGCAGCAGCCGCAGCAGCTGCCATATCAATGTGCCTCTTCGACGTGCTGCCCACTCCCAATGTCGCCTCCTTCACAGCTTAACCTTGTAGAGAAGCTGCAATTGGCAATTGCCACCTTGAGCAGTGAAATTTGCTTCTTATTTGCTGTTTCTGTTGATGTTGTTGTTGCTGCTGTTGTTGCTGCTGCTTTTGTTGCTGCTGTTGTTGCTGCTACTTATGTTGTTGCTACTGCTGCTCTTAATGGTACTGTAGTTGTTGCTATTTATACTGTTGCTGCTGTTATTGTTGCTGCTGTTGTTGTTGCTGCTGCTGTTGCTGTTGCTGTTGCTGTTGTTCCTGTTTTTGTTGTTACTACAACTACAACTGTTGCTGCTGTTGTTATTGCTGCATCTTCTACTGCTGCTGCTGTTATTGCCGTTGTTATTGTTGCTGCTGTTGTTGTTGTTGTAACAATTGCAGTTGATGTTGCTGTTGCTGCTCTTGTTATTGCTACTACTACTGTTGCTGCTGTTGTTGCTGCTGCTGCTGCTGCTGTTGCTGTTATCATTGCAGTTGATGTTGTTGCTGTTGCTGCTGTTGTTAGTGCTGCTGCTGTTATTGTTGTTGCTATTACTGTTGTTGCTGTTGCTAATACTTCTGTTGTTGCTTTCGCTACTATTGCTATTGTTGTTGCTCCCACTGCCGCTGCTGTTGCTGTTGTTTTAGTTGTTAGTGCAGCTTCTATGTCAGCCGTTGTTGTTGCCGTTGCTGTTGCTGCATCGCATGGCATTTCCTGCCGTTTCCGCTTCCGTTTCCGCTGCGGTTTCTGCCGCCATTTCAATTTCAATTTGGTAACGCGAAACGCAGAATTTGTGTTTTTCGGTTGTCAGGGACAACAACACGAACACGAGCGAAGTTTTCTTCGCCACGCAGATTTTGCCCCAATTAGTGTACCGCAACAGCAACGCGTTAGACACGAACAAGAAGAAACAGAAGCAGCAGCAGAAGCCACGCAAAAGTCCCCTCCAACGCGAAATGCAGCAGCAAAAGGAGGATTTAATTAAAATACTTTACACGCGCACAAAACTCGCTCTAATTATATTTCAGCTGACTGCAATTGTTGCTGCTGTTGCTGCTTGCAACTGTTGCTATTGCAGCTGATTGTCGTAACAATTCTCATAATAATTATTATGATCGAGTGTCAAACGGCTCAGGGCCGATTTCAATGGAACAAGGCACAGCTTAGAGTTTTTATATAAAATATGTATTGAAGCGAGGGTAGCTACCAAAGTTAGCTAATCTAATCACGATAAACACCACAATGATTAACATTTGAACTACTCTCTACACTTTACTTCCTTGCCTATTCCATCCAGCTTCTATCTCAAGTGTAACCTCTACAACTACTCTAACCACCCTCGCTAAACTTCACATTTGTCAGTTTAAGCTACAAGCAAATTGTATTGTCTGTTGGCCGAGGTCAACCTGTACAAGCGCCGCTCCATAAAGTAGTCAACTGCAAAAAGCACAAACACTAAACTTGGCCCAAACATAAACATAGAAAGAAGAGCAAGAAAGAAGCAGATGAAATGAAAACAAAAACATCGCGAAGATCAAATACTCTATATTCTATTTTCTATATTCTATATTCTATATTCTATATTCTATATTCTATATTCTATATTCTATATTCTATATTCTATATTCTATATTCTATATTCTATATTCTATATTCTATATTCTATATTCTATATTCTATATTCTATATTCTATATTCTATATTCTATCTTCTATCTTCTATCTTCTATCTTCTATATTCTATGTTCTATATGTGTTACATATGCCCTCTCTAGTTCATAATACCCACTTTGTAGGGTATTAAGAAAGGCTGATTGCAGCAAATTTGCATCGCGTGTTTTGTGGATTTTTTGCTACAAACTTGGCTTTCAGGAGTGTGTATATGAGTTAGTGTGTGTGTGTGTGTGTGCTTTATGCATTGGTCACTTAACGCTGGCATTCAAATTTCGCCATCAGCTCTCTGGCTATTCCTACCTCTCACTGTCTCGCTCTCGCTTTCTCTCTCTCTCTCTTTCTCTCTCTCTTTCGGCTGTGAATTGATAGCTGCAGCAGCTTTGATTTATTGCCCGCTGGTTGCCAGGACACACGTGCATCAGGACACACAGCAACAACATATGAGCGCCAGGCCCATTGAGACTGATGATGGCCCGAGCCGTTGCCAAACTAACTCAGTTGCAATCCCCATTCGAGATCAGCAGCAACTGCAACTAAAACTAATCAAAGCAGCTGCCTCAACTCTTCTTCTTCTACATCATCTCGCTGTTGTTCAGTCACAATTTACGAGCTGCTCTTGACATTGAATGCTGGCCAAAGACGGAAAAGCTGAGCGCTGGCATTTATTAGCTTCCACTTGGTTAGCCCACAGAGACGTTTATTGAGTCAGCGCGCAATACATGGCAACTATTTGGGCACTGGAAGAAAAAGTCAGGTAAGTTCGTATCTATAAAAAGAAACACAGCTCACCCTTTGAATGAAATACCTGTTCAGTAAGCTTAATCAATGGAAATTCAATGCAACGCATTTATAAATATTCATGATTTATGTTTGAAGTTTCTTTGCCTTTCTCTCAGTGCACTTGTGACTAGGCAACTACTTAAGGTTCGCTGGAAGCTAACTGCAGCTCTTGAGTCAAAAGACCAACAGGTTGCAGCAGCAGCAGCAGCTAATTCCAATTGAAGTCCCATAGTGCCAATCAAAACGTTCACTTATTAAGTTCTCAGTATTTTAAAGTGCAATTTCCATCAGCAAGAAATTGCACGGAAAGTAAATTTATGAATCGAATTGGAGTTACATAACTGATTCGCATAACAGATCAAAGAACATATCAAAATTTAAAAATGCCAAATCATTCCAAATTAGGTTCAAGCTCGAGGGATATATTTTCACCCAATTCGATAGTTCCAAAAATCATGCTTGATATCTGATTTCTATTCTACGGAAAGCTAAGCGAAATATTAAAATTTAATTGTTTATTTTGTATTGCCTACTTTCAGGCTGAAAATTGAAAAGCCTACTGAACCATAGCGGGCGCCACTCTAACATGCAATGCCAATGCATATATTTATATATGTATATACACACGCTTCATAGCTGGCGCCAATAGAACATTTATTTCATTTAAATTGTCTCATAGATGGCACCACCTGACATGTGCGGCAAGTGCATAACTGGGGCAGCAGCAACTACAAGTCATTGACTTCTAATGTCTAATAGATGGCGCCACCTGAAATACTAGTGCTGGCATAGACAACGCCACTTCAAAATTAATATTCCCACAGTGTTGTGACTTTTGAACGGCTATTTATATATGTTTCACTGCTTGCCAACAAGGCAAGCATAGTGTGCACTGCTTACATTGTCTGCTCCCAATTGACAGATGGCGCCACTTTATCATTTTAAATTGCAGCCGTTAGATCCGAATAAAACTAACTACATATATTTGGTTGCCTAATTTAGAGTACATACTGAAGATAAACAAACAATCTCACCCACACAGACACACATATACACACATAAATAGGCTATGATTATTCAGTTTAATTATATTCTAACTTCACTATCATGGAATCGGTGCCTCTGGTTGGGCGTGGGCTCACGGCTCTCCCTCAACTGTGGCGCCACAAAGCGACCCGCAAATATAACGGTTTCACTAGTGCGTATGAAGAAGACAAACGGATGATCCACCCTGAAGCTCTTCTTGTGCATAATTAAGCACATGGGCACTAATTTAAGATCTGTAAAGGCCACACAAGATCATATAGATTAGAGACATACATATATATCATTTATATGTATATATAGTTGTGGTCATGCAACTACTATTTTCATGACCAATAGTAGTGCTACTATTTTCATGAGCACAGCTGTATACATATATGCATAAAGCTTACAGGTAACAGCTGCTGCCTCACAGCCCGCCTCGTTCACATTGATGTAGCCTCGATGCTTGACAGCTGAGATTTTTTGACCAGCGGCATCCTGGAAAAGGCGACTCAGATCAGCCATATTGCCAAACAGATCAGAAATGCCTAGCTGTAAAAAATAAAATATAAAATATAATAGATAATAGATAATAGATAATAGATAATAGATAATAGATAATAGCTAATAGATAATAGATAATAGATAATAGATAATAGATAATAGATAATAGATAATAGATAATAGATAATAGATAATAAATAATAGATAATAGATAATAGATAATAGATAATAGATAATAGATAATAGATAATAGATAATAGATAATAGATAATAGATAATAGATAATAGATAATAGATAATAGATAATAGATAATAGATAATAGATAATAGATAATAGATAATAGATAATAGATAATAGATCTAGATCTACCTGTTTTAGTGTCTCTGTTAGATCCAAATCGAACTCGATGCAGAAGCGGGGCAAAGCTAATTCCACATCCACCATATGCATGCGCCGCTCTAGATGGGCAAAGTCGAATTGGCTCAGCTGCTGCTCGAGCTCGTGCAGGCCACAGATTCGATTGGGCAGCATTATGAGCAGTTTGATGTCGGAGTCCTGAAAGGGCAATTCAATGGCTCGCGCATCCACTTCGGGCAGCTCGACATACTTGAATCCATCCTCCTGATACATCATGTCCACCTCGACCCGTCTATGCCGATCAATGTGGAAGTCAACTCGCGTTGTCGACTCCGGCGTGAAGGGCTTCCTGAAGAGGCCCTTGAAGTAGAGGGCATTCACGAGCACAGCGCTTGTGTCAGCATCTACAGCAGCCGGCTGGAGTAGATCGCGTATCTTATGCTCCGTTGCCAGCTCCACCAGCTCGTTGATCTGCTGCGTGGCTCCAATCGAATCGGCGAAATTCAATGCCACCGGCTCATAGTTGAAATACTCCTTCGCCATTTCATTGAACTCCCGCTGCACGCTGAGCCTTTCATGCACAAACAAGCGATTCACGGACTTCAATGTGATCCGTTTGCCATTGCTGCACAGCTGGGTCCACAAGGCCTGATGGCATCTGCCGATCCCGTGCAGGTCGCCGAGACCCAGCCGCAAGCCCGTGCGCAGCTGCTCGGCCGTTCTGCCCGCCGCACCCACCAAGGCCAGCATCAGTGCGGCTCGTATTGAGATGGGCGAGATGACGGCATTGCAGCCATGCCCCACGACACCCTTTCCAAATGCCGCCCTGTACAGGTCCCGGGCAAAGTCACTACAAGCATCATCCGACTTCAAGCTCATCTTTCACTGCTTACACAAACGGAAATAACCAAAAACTATTCGAAATTAAAAAGATTTTATCGTATATTTAACAAATATTTAATTCCAAGAATTTATTTCCATATTTCTACAAATATATGTACATACATGATACATATATGCACAAACACACATACATATGTACATACATACAGATATACATACATAAACACATATCTGAGAGAGCGGAGAGCAGAAACTAAACAAAAATTGAGCACTGCTGATTGTGCATCAGCGTTGCCATTTTGGCTATTTTTCCGTCAGCTCAAACCGTACACAAGCACAGAACGCCCGCGTGAAATAGCGGCTGGCGTGAATTATAGCTAAATTGAATAATTGAGTGGCTTGTTTTTAGCTCTGGCACGCAACCATGTGCAGTCGATCCAAAAGCTGCTCATGGGAGCTTCATAACTTAACTCACAACATTTTGTCAAATGAGTGAACTCGCATTGAGTTGAATTGCGTGAGTATATATACTGTGAGTGATGTTTTATATATCGACGTCAGCTTGTCGAGACGGCAGTTTGCATTAGCCACTCGCAGACTAAGCAGCGCGCGAAGTTCGTAGCTTTGTGAATTCCCTTGAATTAAAAGTTCTTACAATGTCAAAAACTCATAGCATTGTACTTTTTAAATCATTTAAATTAGAATTTTCGTGGTGTATCAAAAACTTATCTCCAATAGAAAACGTAGGCATATTGCAGGATCTTAGATCAAATAAGTTACCTGACTTAACATTTGAATCAAATGTATATCAAGTTTTTAGAACAAACGCTATTTTAAAGGTACAGCCCAAATATAGAGGTAATAATTTTGAGAGTTCTATAAGTAAAACCATAACGGGAATACCTCTAGATTTTCCGAACTATGATATAATAGCAAAAAACCCAAGGATATATTTGAAAAGTAGTGTACTAAATATAATATGTGTGATAACTGTGAAATTTTTCGAGACACCGGAGGCATTTCGCTGCTACAAAGCCAAAATTCAATTGGGTAAACATATTGGCGCTTTACTTAATACAAATGAATATTCCGATGTGACAATTGTGACGCAGGATGAGCGGGTAATACCCGCCCATAAGCTCATATTATCAGGTAAGATAGTTCAAATTAGGAGTAATCGCCATATAACACGTTGATGCACTCAGATGCATACGGAGCGATCGAGAACACTCAACTTTGAGCTTTTGCTCAATTACTCACTCTCTCTCTCTCTCTCTCTCTCTTATTCTCATTTCCTTTACTCTGTCTTTGTTTGTATGCATACGCATATGCAAGAGTGTGCACCACTACTAAGAGGAGAGAAGAGCAAAATAGTTAAAGGCTTTGCCACTCACGGCGAATTTACATTTTTGCAAATGACTTTCATTGCATGAGCATACTCACACATGGACACACTCGTGTGTGTGTGTTGCCGCCCGCTTAAATTATGTATACATACATATGTACATATGTATGTAGTATAGCATTGTTTCTATGTATTGTGTTGTGTTGTGTTGTATGGCTAGTGATGGACTTTAAAATAAACTCAATTGAACATCTCAATCTGAATATTCGCAGCACGAAGCACAGTTTTTGCGGCCATGTTTAAGCATCCAATGGCGGAGAGTGAGAGCAATCGCATTAAGATTGATGATATTAGCTATGACGTCTTGAAGGAGCTGCTGCACTTTATATACACGGATGAAGCACCCAACGTGCCGCAAATGGCTGGAGATCTGCTAAAGGCAGCTGACAAATACGATATCCAAAGTTTGAAGACACTGTGCCTGAAATGCCTATTCTATAATTTATCGGTTGAAAGTGCGGCAAATACTTTATACTTGGCCGATCTTTACGAAGTTGCAGATCTTAAGTCTGCCGCGATTAAATTCATCAAAGCCAATACGAAAAGTGTAGCCAAAACACCCGAATGGCAGAATATTATTAAATCCAATGCGATTCTTATCTTAGAATGTTTTGTTGATGTCGCTCTTTTGAAAGTTAATGAAGGCACTTAAAGAGTGAAAGTTCTTAAGATGAATGATTTTGTAATGTTTGCACATTTATCAATCAAACTTTTCATTTGTACAATATATTAAATATTAATTAATTTGAATTTCACTCACATAATAATAATAAATAATATTAAAGATGTTTTATTTCATATAAAATCAGCTTAAACCGAAATTAAGGCGAACCGCTAACCGCTCAAAGAGAGAGAATTTTGAATAACAAACCCAACCGACTGGATCGAGTATATAGCGAAGACTAACCCATAGAGTGAGTCAGACAGCAACAATTGTCATTTGTCATAATAGATAAGATAAATCCAGGTGAGATACTGAACAGTTAATGGTAAGAGCAGACCGCATGGCTACCTTCGCGCTTCTTCCAGTCATAAATTTCTCGGATCCTACCTAAACGTGAACTCTTCAAAGTTCATAAATTAAAATTCGTCTATCAACCAAGGAGCAACAGTTGGCATAGAATGAGAGAGAGAGAGGTAAACATTTTTGCTGTTAAGGTTATCTTTATTTTTGCAATCTAAATAGAAAAAGAGACTACGCTCAACTCTAAACTCTTGTTGTAATTATAGTTGCCAAGCAAAGAGCAAAGCATAACTTGTAGCTGATAAAGCTCTCTTAATTTTAGCGTGGTTTGTTTTGATTATCAATTTAAAATGGCTGCAAGTGAGAGAGCGAGAGAGAGAGGGATACAGCTGAAATATTCTTATTAGAAACATACATAGCTTGAAATTGGGTTTATTCTTAGTAATTTCTGCTTATCAGAATGTACGTACATACTTACATATATAATTATTATTTGAGTCTTATTATGACTTGAAGCAGCTGATAAGCAGGCAAGATAAGACTATTGAACACATTGTCTTTCAGTTTGAATCGCACGTTTGTCCCGTCAGTGCGCAAAACAAGTTTAACGCTGTTTTTAAAATACAAATTATAAGCCCCAACTGTCTCTCTAACCATCAACGCAATGCAGCGAGTTTTGCAATTATATAGTAAGTGAAATTAAATACACAAGCAAAAGCTTCTGATTAATAAATAGAAAAGAGAATGCGCCATATGGCATGAAAGAGCTTGCATACGTAGGCGCAGTGAAGAGTGCCCTCTACACAGCGCAGCAAAGAATCAACGACACTGAGAGCCAGTGTTGCCAATTCCGCTTTTTTCCCGTCAGATCTGGCTATTTTAAAATTCTGATTGCGAACAAAACTTTCTGGTGTGGTGAAACTTTGAAAAGTTGGCAGCACTGCTGAGAGCTATCGAACTAATCGGCTGTGTGCAAATATACACACACATGTGCATGCACTGAGCTCTTACATTAGTTGATGAGAGTGTATTAAGTCTGACACGCAATTATTAGTGGGCGCACTTCACTGTTAAAAGACACACTCAATCGTGTACACACTCAAGAGTGCAGGCAATCAATACTGATCGCTCAAGAGAGCGTTGCACATAAAAGCAATAGTGAGTAAAAGATAGGTAGAGAGCGCAAGGTAACGGTTGCTATCAGTGCTGCTCTACAAGCCACTCTACAAGCTAGATCAACTGGTCAAAAAAGCTAAGCAACAATTTAAAAATATAAAAAAACACTTTATGATTTTAAGAGCATTTTTTTGTTGTATTGTTAATCGAGTAATATCAAGAATTGCAATAATAGTATAGCAACACCTTCCATCAAATTTTATTGTATGACAATGTCACCTAAGTATCGATATATTCGATAAGCTTTCTTAATATTCAAAAAGCTTAAGTAACAATTTATAAATTTATATATTTTACGATAGTTCATTCATTTTTCATTAATTTATTAAAACATATTCAAACATCAATAATACAGGTCAGTGGGATTGAGTATTTTCCAATTCCTAAAACTAATTTTAATTATAGTATTTACAGTTGGTTCGAATGATGATATAGTGCAAAGTTTTGACTATAATTTCCCTATAATTGACATTTTACTTTATTCATTTAAAGGGATTTATCAAAGGTTTCTCTTATTTTCTTGGCTGGTATATTTTCCTCATCTGCATCATGCGTTCTTACAAGTGCGATATCAACAAAAGATTCGCAGATAAGAAGCCTATTTGCTTTAATCATATTCTGCCATTCGGGTGTTTTAGCTACACTTTCCGTATTGGCTTTGATGAATTTAATCGCGGCAGACTTAAGATCTGCAACTTCGTAAAGATGGGCCAAGTAGAATGTATTTGCCGCACTTTCAACCGATAAATGATCGAATAGGTATTTCAGGCACATTGCCTTTAATCTTTCGATATCTTATTTGTCAACTGCCTTTAGCAGATCTCCAGCCATTTGCGGCATGTTGGGTGCATCATCCGTGTATATAAAGTGCAGCAGCTCCTTCAAGACGTCATAGATAATATCATCAATCTTAAGGCGATTGCTCATACTCTCCGCCATTGGATGCTTAAACATGGCCGCAAAAACTGTGCTTTGTGCTGCGAATATTCAGATTGAGATGTTCAATTGAGTTTATTTTAAAGTCCATCACTAGCCATACAACACAACACAACACAATACATAGAAACAATGCTATACTACATACATATGTACATATGTATGTATACACAATTTAAGCGGGCGGCAACACACACACACGAGTGTGTCCATGTATGAGTATGCTCATGCAATGAAAGTCATTTGCAAAAATGTAAATTCGCCATGAGTGGCGAAGCCTTTAACTATTTTGCTCTTCTCTTCTCTTAATAGTGGTACAAACTCTTGCATATGCATACATACAAACAAAGACAGAGGTAAAGGAAAAGAGATTAAGAGAGAGAGAGAGTAGTTGAGCGAAAGCTTAAAGTTGAGTGTTTCTCGATCGCTCCATGTGCATCTGAGTGCATCAACGTGTTATATGGCGATTACTTCTAATTCGAACTATCTTACCTGATAATATGGGCTTATGGGCGGGTATTACCCGCTCATCCTGCGTCACAATTGTCACATCGGAATATTCATTTGTATTAAGTAAAGCGCCAATATGTTCACCCAATTGAGAATTGGGTACGATAAACTGGTGCAACTTCCGTTTCTTAATAAATGTCACCGTAATATCACATTTTATTATTAGTTCATCATTCTCCAACAATTTATTCTTTATAATTGTATCACATGCACCCAAAGCACGCGACGACAGATAGGGTAGTCTTTGACCGAATTGTTCAACAAGCCTTCCTCGCAAATAACAGTTAACTTTGTAGACCCCAGACTGGAAAATATTACGCCTATAACTGGGCTGTACATTTATACCATTTCATTGTCAGTTATATTGAACTGTAACTGAAATGCTAAGCCCACCTGTTGGTTCGGCAAACTCATCTGACATAATGCTAGTATCGTCGGCAGCGTATTTCATAACAGGAAACGAAGGGATACGCAACGTATACTCCAAGTGAATTTGCTCAAATCCTGAATCATTGTCTTCTACGTTGCAGAACATTGATGAGCATCACCCACTATGTTGCGCAAACTTGGAATGCAAAATTGCAACTGAGACTCGTCTACCAGAGCAAGCTCGTTGCAGTTAAAAACGTTGCATTTAGTTAGAAGGAGAGCGTGAGCGAGAGGTAGATCTTACACACACTTACATTATATTTAGCGTGAGCGTGAGCGTGAGCGTGAGAGGTAGATCTTACACACATTTATATTTATACCTACGAAAGCATACTTGCACACAAAAGTACAAGAGAGTAAAATATAGAGAGTAGAGGGAAAGATTAGAAAGCACCCACACATATTGGGAAGAGAGCATCAGATCTCTAATACATTTATGTGAGCGCACTAGAAAGTAAGCATGTTTGAGCGAGCAAAGCAGTCAATTAAGTGATAGTGTTGCCAACTCAGCCAGATCAACTAGTCAAAAAAGTCAAAAATAGCCAAACATAAATTATAAAATCGAAAAAAAAACGCATTTTTATATTAGAGTTTTTTTTTGTTCCGCTTTAAAGAAATTAACGTAAATAAATAAACTCATAATAAATAATTAAAAAATAATAAAATAATAATAAATAAAATATAATAAATTCTAGTTTTTATGACCTTTTCCAGCTTAGTTTCCTAAAATTGTATTCAACCAATTTAATTTTTTCTTGTTCTTAAATCCTATCTCTTGGTATGAAGTTTGCTTATAAAACATCCAATTTTCACATTCTTCACATTCAACATTCAATAATTCAATATAGCCATAATTCCCGTTCGCCTCTATATCACAATCTCTGTTTCTGTTTGTAAAACGCCAGAGCTGTTGGGAAAATTGCTAAATTGGCAACACTGTAATTGACTCTGCATCTAAAAACACTCACACATATGAATGCAGTACACGTATAAAGCCAGCGCTCAGAACGCTGGCATTTCGATGGAGTGAAAGAGCGTCGTATCTAACACAAAGAGGAAACAAAATAGAGTATCCAAAACGCACGCACACATGTGCAGGCACGTAAAAAGAGCAAAGCACTGCGCGTTCGTCTTCAGTTGGTGTTCAGACGCCAGCCAGTGCAGACTAAGTAGGAGTACGCTGCTCGTCATTGAGAAAGAAAATAATTGAATAAAAAAAACGCCGCTGGAGAAAGCCGCACACACACGCACGCAATTTAAGAGCATTTTTCATACGTACTTATTGAACGAAAACAAAAAACAGTAGCAAGACGGCTAAACAACGCCAACAAAACATACTGAACAACAAACGACGAGGTGACTCATCGAGAGTGGGAATTACATAAAATTTATGAATCTATTCACAGCTGATTCATTATCGAGTTTCTGACATCATTCAAAATATTTGCAGGCTGCGTGAACTTTTCGCTGTTGCTGTTGCTGTTGTTGCTGCCAATTTCATTTGCTCAGCTCCACCATACCCAAGCAAACATCATGGCACATCCAGAGGGAAATAACTTGGAGCAGTTTTCTCAACGCCTGGCCGAGTTCTCTAACAATCTGTACGGCAAGCTTATTGCATTGAAGCCCAATACGAATGTGGTCTTCTCACCCTTCTCGATACAAACCTGCGCCGCTATGGCTCGCCTGGGCGCTGAGGGCGAAACAGCCGCCCAACTGGATCGTGGACTGGGCTTAGTCTCCAGCGATGCTCAGCAAATAGCTGAAAGCTTTCATCAAGTGCTCGCTGAATATGAGAAAAGCTCCATATTGCGTATAGCCAACAAGATCTATGTGAAGCAGAACTATGAGCTGAATGACGAGTTCAATCATTTGCTCACGAAACAGTTTCTGTCGGCCGCCGAGAATGTGGAATTCGCACGAAATGTCGAGGCGGCGGGCATCATCAACTCGTGGGTGGAGCAGCAAACGAATAAACTGATCAAAGATCTGGTGGCGCCCAGCCTGCTGGATGCTGAGACACGTCTGGTGCTGATCAATGCGATACACTTCAAAGGCAATTGGGTGCACAAGTTCCCGGAGCATGCGACGCGCAATGAGAGATTCCATTTGAATGACGTCGACGGTGTCGAGGTGCCCATGATGAATGTTAAGGAACGTTTTCGCTATGCCGATTTGCCAGATCTGAATGCCGCCGCCTTGGAGCTGCCCTACAAGGACTCCGATCTGTCCATGCTCATTCTGTTGCCCAATAGCAAAACGGGTTTGCCGCAACTGGAGCAGCAGCTGCGCAGCACGCCCCTCTCCAAGATCGCAGAGCAGCTGCAGAGCAGCCAGGTGATTGTCAAGCTGCCCAAATTCAAGGCCGAATTCCAGGTGGAGCTGACGTCCGTTTTCGAGCAGGTGAGCAGATGATTTCTATCATATTGGAGTGTATCTAACTATATCTAACTTGCAGTTGGGCATGACGCGTCTGTTCTCCGACAAGGCCGAGTTTGGCAAGATGTTGAAGAGCCCCGAGGAGCTGAAGGTCTCGGCTATCATACACAAAGCCTTCATCGATGTCAATGAGCACGGCACCGAGGCAGCTGCTGCAACGGGTAAGTTCAAGCAATTTTCTCTTAGGGCCTCCACTATTGCATCCTCATCTTCTGTATCCTGTCTGCGTCTCTCATCTTGTCTGTGTTCTCATTGTTAGCCGCCGTGGTGCGCATGAAGCGATGTGTCATTTCGATTGAACAGCCGCACCAGTTCCATGCCGATCATCCATTCATCTTTATGCTGAGCCACAGGGCGCAGTTGCCCCTCTTTGTGGGCGCCGTCGTTCAACTTGATGCGGCAACAACAACAACAACAACAGCAGCAGCAGCAACAACAACGTCAGCCCCACATGGAGAGCTTTAGCAAGGGTATTAGAGCAGTCAACGCGCAAAGGCTACACTTAGAATGATTTAGATAACTTTACGGGTATTTTGTGTTAAGTTAATAAAGGGCGTTTTCTCATTGAACAATCGAAACTATCTCTTTCTCTCTCTCTCTCTCTCTCTGTTCACTTATCTCTAATTGCGACTCTTTGCATTGTAAATCATTGTTTAATTGACTTATAAAGCACATGATACCCTAGCTACTGTTGGAATCAAATGTTTCTTATATCTAATCTAATATATATATAGCTGATAAACTTTATAGATTTACCTTAAAAACTTCAAATCAGAGAGCGCACTCTTATATACACTTCAATCTAGTTTACAATCCTAATATATCGATGATATCTATAATCTAGAGCTGTGGTCATAAAAATAGTAGCGCGACTGAAATGTTGAACAGCAAAATTTGCTGATAAATATAATATTTTGAAAACACTTTGCATATATATGAATACTATCTTAAGACTCGTTTCAAATTGTTTTCAACATATTATGTTCATTATAAAATTTTGCTCTACAATATTTCAGTTGCACTACTATTTTTGTGACCACAGCTCTAGATTATAGACATCATAGATATATTTAGCCGCACTACTATTTTTATGACCAGAGTTGTATACATATGTAAAATCTAGCTTTTAGTTGAGCTCATAATTCATTCTTAATTCTCTCTTGTCTAGTCTCTGATGTAATTATATAGAATTTATAGCTATTGCTATGGCAATACCCTGTATTTAGCTGGAATTTACTTTATCTACTCTCATTTGATTCCTCATCTGATCGAAACTATCGGCAATCTCTGGCTCTTCAGCTTAGACTGTACTCAATACCCTAACTTTATTGTACTACATCTAGGCTTTCAAGTTAGATCAGCCATGCATTTCGCCTATCGCTGTCTACTCAACTTCCACTTAAAGACTTCTTCTCTTGTATTCCTCACCTTGGTCTAGTCTTCATCTACAGTCTCAGCTCTTGCCCACTTCATATCATATGCCATATTGTACTTTACCTATTCCATCTATTGTCTTGTCTCTAATCTTCTCATTTTTGAACAGCTATCATCATGTGTCTTAAATCATCTTGTGCGTTCGAACCACCACCCATTGAGTTCCATGTGAACCGTCCATTTATCTATTATATAGCCAATACTAAGGGCGTGGCGCTCTTTGCGGGCAAAGGGCAACAATTTTAACTCGATTATATATATGTACATTATATTGTGTCACTCTCTATCCGATATGTGTATTATTGCATGCTTGAATAAAGTTTATTAAGTGGAACATTCCAATTGATCCGGCTGTACTCTTGACCTCCGTAAATAGCCCCACATTCTTTACATATTCTCCTCACCTTGCTACATGTTCTTCAATCTCTTTAACTGCTTCTCATCTATGTTTTGTCTTCTCATTCACTCATTAGCTCTGCTAGTCTATTGTGAAATGATGCTCATCGAACCGGATCCCATTTACTTTGATGTCGATCATCCATTCCTCTATTTCATTATCAATACTAAGGATGCTGCGCCGCTGTTCGCTGGCAAAATTCTAACATTTTAAGAGATTTTCTCAATACAATTTTCATTTTCATTTAAGATTTTCTTTAGAGTTTTCTCTTTAGAGTTTGCGTTTTTATCTTTTGTAATATTCTATTTTCAAATAAAAACTAAATTTTGAAAGACTTTCAAATACTTTTATTTAGAAATCACAAAAGATGGAAACATCCAGCTTACTGCGTAGATCCTTATGATGAAGACAAAGATTTGGGATATTTAATCAATCAGCATCAATCACTTTGCATAACAACTCCCATCTCATTTCAGATAGTTTCTATATAAGTTAAGTTGCTCTACTCAAGTTCTTTATCATTTCAACCTTCATCAATCAGTATCAATCAGCATCAATCACTTTGCATAACAACTCCTATATCATTTCAGACAGTTTCTATATAAGTTAAGTTGATCTACTGCAAGTTCTTTATCAGCTCAATCAGTATCAATCACCATCAATCACATTACATATTAACTCCTATATCATTTCAGACAGTTTCTATACAAGTTAAGTGGATCTACTGCAAGTCCTTTATCAGCTCAATCAGTATCAATCACCATCAATCACTTTACATAACAACTCCTATATCATTTCAGATAGTTTCTATATAAGTTAACTTGATCTTCCTCCAAGTTCCTCTATCATTTCCACACTTCATCAATCAGCATCAATCAGCTGATATCATTCTGGACTAATCGTGTGTGTTTTTTGTTCTTGTCTTCCATTATGTCTTCTTATTTATAGCAATGGTCATGTGCTTTGCTTCGATGCCCATGTTCCAGCCGGAACCACTCCGTTTCCATGCCGATCATCCATTTATTTATTACATTGCCAACAGGCGGGGCGCGCTGCTCTTTGCTGGCAAGCTCGCCAGACCCTGAAAGCATCTTCGATCTCTCAATCTATGCAAACCAAATGAAACATTTCGAATTAAAGACTGCGCACGATGACAATCTATGGCACTAAAAACTCTTTTATATACTAATCCAAGCATGTTTTATAATAAATAAATATATATGTATATATATATGGGCATATATCTGTATATATATTCGTATATTAAGGGCATCTCTGTATGGCTTGTTCACAGTGTTTCGCATCATGCCCGTAATGGCAATCCGACGTAAGAGATTCTTTGCAACGCGCCCGTTTCTCTATCTCATCAAGTCGCAACGCAATCTGATGCTCTTTGCCGGCAAGCATTTGGGCTAAGCTAAAAACCAAAAAACAAAAAAAAAAACACTTTAAAAACTATTATGGTACCTATATAAAAAAATAAATGGAAAAATATGCTTGAAAGCTATAAATAAATAAGTGTTTGATTGATGAGCTACTTGGAGCTGAATGCCTAATGGATATGGCAGCTAGCGCAGATACTTTGTAAACATATATAATTATATTCAGATATCTATATCTGTAAGTAAGTATATATGCAAACTGCTTGATTGACTGATTGATGTAATGATTGATGGTCACTGCTCAGTCTAAGTCTAATGTAAGTTAGCCAGCTGCTCCCACTGGGCGCATCCTCTCAGATACTCTGTCACATGAAAAACATACATACAAAAATATGCTGATTGATTGATTGATTGATGAGTTGAATGATGGAATGATTGACTTTGAGTTTAGCTTAAGCCTTAATCCTGTGGATGCTGCATATATTACTTAGTGGTAAGCAAATATATATAAAAATAAATATATGATCGATTGATTGAGTGATTGCTTGATTGATTGATTGATAAAAGCATAAAGCCAAGCTAAAAATGTGTCCTCCTTAAGTAAAAAGGCACTTTTTGAGTAATCAATAAATAGTAAGCATGGATTGCTTGATTGATTGATTATCTGATTGATTGATTGATTGATCAACTTAGAGTCTTAGCTTTACGCGATTGTATGCTACATTTTCACAGTAGTTCATTTTTGAGGAACGAAGGCTAAGCATGAAATATTTGGCTGATGACTTGATTGATTGATTGATCGATTGACTGATTGATTGATAAACCAATCTCAGCTCTAAGGGCTTATAAGCTAAAGTTTACCCATGTCACTTTTTGAGATAGTATTGACCTTTGATTAAATGATTGAGTGATTGATTGATCGATTGACTGATTGATTGCTAAACAACAAGCAGGCTTAGCTCGAAGAGTTTATAAGCTAAATTTGAGCTTAAGCTACTTTTTGTGATAATATTGAGTCTTTGATTAAATGATTGATCAATTAATCGATTGACTGATTGATGAACATTAGCTTAAGCTTTATGCGAAAGTAAACTGAATATGAATACTACTCGAAGTCCCTTTTGGGTTGTAGGTATGTACTTATTAACTAATAGAATGATTGATGCAATGATTGATGACATGATTGATAAACAAAAGACAGCAGCAGATTATTTGTAAGCTGTATAGCGGTAACAACCGTAAAAGATGTTTTTTTAAATCTATGTGAATATTATGTATGATTAAAGGGATTAATTGATTGATGGACTGATTGGCTCAGATTGACATACATACATACATATATCATAGTCATAGAACATAGAATTTCATATATGAAATGTAAGTAAAAGTTAAGTTAAGTTTTTTTAACAGATTTGTATGATGTATTTACTGACTGATTGATTGATTGACTAAAACTTCAAGGAAATATATCAAGTTTCTTCTACAAATTGTCAGCATTTTCTGTAATAAGTTTTTAAGTTTTGGACTTTGATAATATATATACAATATATATATATATGTAATATTTTTGATTGATTTGTTTTTGTTTTATTTTATTTATTTTTTGTTAAGAAGCCATTGAAGCGCTGCATTCCCGCACGCAATTGCACAATTTGATAAAGTGCAAAAGTCGTGAAAAATGTTTCAGTAGATCTTTAAACGTAAGTCAAGATGCACAGCTCGATTTTCATTGCTTTGCTTTGGATTTTGAGTTGCAGCTGGGCCAATGGCTTCAATTGTAAGTTAAGTCAAGGATGGGCAAGGATGGGCAAGGCTACGACTCTGGCTGTGTGTTTTTTCAGTAACTCTCTATAGGCAGATGCCCGCCTTGTATCAGCTAGACGACTACGATCTGTGTCTGCAGCAGGCGCCGAGTCAGCTGCTGGCTCACAGCACCTATTGCTTGGTTTATGTGGAGCTGGCGCCCAATGCGAGCTCTGCGCTGTGGCAGCAAATCGAGCTGGTGTCCAGGGATGCGAAGCATCACTATAGACACGATCATCTGTTTGTGGGCGTTTGCCTGGAGCGCTGCAAACGCTTGCTGCATACTCTAGCCAGATTTCAGATACAGCAGCTGTACGAGGGCAAGGTCGAAGACAAGGAAGTAAGTGGACTGACCTTGGCCGCTGCCACTACTAATTATGTGCGCTCTTAGCTAAGCAGCCACTACGCCAAGGTGCACAGGAGATCTACAGATGAGCGCCTGCGCTACGATCATCTAATCAATAGCTGCCTGAACAAAGAGCTTGGCCCCAAGTATCAGCTGCGCCTGCGCAGCAGCATTGAGTACTGCGAGCGAGCCGATGAGCCATTGGAGCATGGTAAGTAAGAGTTGAAAAGAGGTAAGCAAACACGCAGTTTTATCAAAAATAACTATGCGCTCAGCTAATTCGAAGAACTATCCAAATCTGATTAGACTCGCATTGAACAAGTAGCTAAAGTGTGGCTTAAATGGCAAGTAAATTTTTTAAAAACTCATGCAGACAATTTTATTTTTAAAAAAGTTTTTTAAATTAAAAAAAAAAAACAATTTAAATTAAGATTATTAAAATAAAATCAAAAATAAATAGCTGGCTTTGAACCTAGATGCACACGCTTGCCAGGCGCACACACTACCACTGCGCCACGCACGTAGCAAATGTTTGTTAATTGAGCTAAATTGCAGATGAAAGCGAATTAATATTGAAATAATAATAAAACTTAGATAATAACAAACAAAACCAAAAATCAACAAAGAAAATAAATTAAAAAAAATAAAATAAAATAAAAACTTATACAAAAGTTAATATATATGTAGCCAGATTCGAACCTGGGTCCATGCGCTAGCCAGTCATCAGCTGGTACAACGCCATGTCCTTTTCGAGTCTATTTATAGCTGAGCAATCGTTCTCAAATTTGACTAATTATAAAACAAATAACAAAATAAATAAATAAAAAATAGCAAAGCGTAAAAAATAATAAAAAAAATTTGTATATACATATAATAAACAAAAATATATATAATAAAAAATTAAAAAAAAATATATTTTATTTTCATAATAACTGGTTTCGAACCTACGTTCTTAAGCTTACCAGTCACACTCACTGCCACTGCGCTATATTCATCTTAAACTTAAACATGGCTAAGCTAGTGTTCTTAAATTGTGTCTTTAAGCAAATTGAATATTTTTTTTATTAAAAACTCAAATCCATTTTAGATGCTCTGGATTTAACTGTCTATGGTTTACTAGCTCTGCTGCTGCTATTGACCATAATCTCCTCCAGCTACGATTATAGCTTGAAGCGCAGGCAAACGATGGCTAACAATCTCTTCTATCAGCAGGCGCTCAAAACAAGAGGTATGTAAATAGAGAGAAAAAGAGAGAGAGAGAGAGAGGGGGATATCTATAAGTTCCACTTCTTCTATTCGCTAACAGCTCAACAATTTCTGTGCTGCTTTTCGCTCTGTCGCAACTATTATCGCCTGGTTCTGCCCTCGCGCAGCGAATTCTCGCGCGATCTTCGTTTCTTCGACGCATTCCGTGTGATTGGAGTCTTTGTCGTTATCTTGGGCCACACTTTGATGATCTTTATGACGCTGCAGCTGCAGAATCCCGAGTTCTTTGAGCTCTATCTGTACAGATTCGAGACGTCCTTGTTTCAGAATGGAAATGCCGTTATCCAAATCTTTTTCGTAATGAGCGCATTTCTGCTCTACGCCAACTTTACGGAGCGAGGGTGGATCAATGGGTCCTCGAGTGCTTTCACCTGCATCGGCGTTTACTTTCGTGTGTTTTTCAGCAGATATTTTCGACTGTTGCCCTCGTTAGTTCTGCTGATACTCTTCAATGGATCTATTCTGAGTCGCCTGGGCGACGGTCCGTTCTGGCGACACTTGACGGAGGCGGAGAGAACTTTTTGCCGTGAGAGCTGGTGGAAGAACATATTCTTTGTCAACAACTATATGCTGCAGGAGAGTGTAGGTGTCGAGTACACTGACAGAAAAACTTCAGATATTTCGAAATCAAAAATCTTAGTTGAAACTGAATTAACTTCAGTTTCAATTGAAGAAATTATAGAAATATAAATATCTAAGGCTTTTTCTCTCAGTGTACTCAATCTACATTTTTTACAGTGCGCCCAACAAACCTGGTATATGGCCGCTGATATGCAGCTCTTTGAGCTGTTTCTAATTATAATAATTATAACCAAAAAGTAAGTTCATTGGCTTTATATATGGCGCTTACTTTTGGAACTACCCTCTTGCAGGCATCCAGCATTAACTAGATATATCTATGCATTGTTGATCCTCGCCATATTCGCTGTGCCTGCGGCGCTCACATATCATCTAAACCTGGATGCTGTTTATCACATGAAGCCAGAGTAAGTTGCATCGACTAGCTAATGCTCTACTCTATAGACTCTCAAATATATATTAAACATATTTTATATATTTTTTAAATTAAAAAAAAAAATATTTGCATGATTTTAGTTTTTATATTTGAAACAAAGTTTTTATATTCTTAACTTTTTTTAATACATAACTTTTTTTTAATACTTTATAAAATTAAAAAAAATTTATATAACTTTTTTTTGTTTATTTTTTTATTTGTATTGTAATTTTATTTTTTATGTATAGTTTTTATATATACAATTTTTATTTATATTTATATATTTTTTTCATATAGTTTTTATACAAGTATTTTTTTTAAAAAAATCTTTCTTTATTTAAACAAAAAAATATTTTTTTTTATATAATTTTTTTAAAAGTTTAGCTAAATTTTTATTTGTATTTTATTTTAATATCTATTTTACTTTTGAAAATATATTTTGATTATAATATTATTATTTTTTTATTTCTTATATAATTTGGTTTTTTTTTTATTTCTATTTATTTTTTTAATTTTTTTTATATATTTAGTTTTATATACAATTTTAACACATTTTCCCATATCTTCCCGCCATAGAACCTATCGGTATTTATATTTCCGCAACTCGGAGACCTTCTATCAGATATACCCGCCTTTCTACACAAATTTGGGCGGGTATTTCATGGGCTTTCTGTGTGCTCAATTCTATCTCAAAGTGCGCTCTTTGCCAGCGGCGAAGAGCTCCAAAGGCAAATGGCACCTGGAGCTAAGCCTGTGGCTCTTAGTCTTGGCTATTCTGCTCATTCTTTTCTCTGGCTATATATTCATCAAATTCGATTTTGAGAAGCCTTCGATCTGGCTGGCTCTCTATGCGGGCGTCTATAAGAATTTGTGGATTCTAACTTGTGCGGGCTTTGTGTGCTGCATGTGCTTTAAAGTGGGCTGTAAGTAAAGCAGGCTTTTCTCTTTTAATCTTCACACTCTCTTCATACCGACTGCTCTCTCCCTTCCTTCCTTGCAGGGCTGGCGTATGAAATTTGTTCTCTTTCAGTGTTTCGACCTTTGGCGCGCATTTCCTTTCAAGCGTTTCTCTGGCATGTTTTTGTTTTACGGATAGTCGCTGGCTCTTTTCGACAACCTGTTTATGTAAACAGTTTCTATTTGGTATGTTTCTATTACTAACTAATGGCATTTTATTTTAATTCATTTGCTTTTCAGTTTCAATATGTTGTGCTGATTTTTGTGCTTACGCAAATTGTTGCTTTTTTCATGGCGCTGCTATTTGAATATCCGCTGATTGAGCTATTAAAACTGATAACAATGCACCACAAAACATCAAAACAAACTGCAAGCAACTTGAATGTATTTCAAATTGATTTGAATGCACGTTAAAGTTCATTTAAAATAATGTTTTAGCCAAAAATGAAATAATAATGGCAATAATTGGATATTTTGGTATTTTATGTGTTGATATTATTGAATGCGGTCACACTACTTAACTAAGTTCACAGCTGGAAAAGTTTCTACAGCTGCTTACAATGCAAAAATCATAGAGACAAACTACAAATAAATTATATATTTCACTAATTGAAATGTCCATTTTAATATCAATATTTAAATTTGATTTCAAATAAAGTTAAGTATTTAGTAGTTAGGGTGGCCAGTGATTATGTTATAATTGGGTATTTTGTTATTTGGTATTTTATGACTTGCACAGCTGTTGTATTATTTCACTCTGCTAACTGCGGTCACACTGCTTGGTTGTTCAGTTTTGTTTTCTCTCGTCTCGCTCGTCGGCGTTTTGCTACGTTTCGTCTGCTCGGTGTAACCGCAAATTCTTGAAACAGTTCACAACAACAAAAGTGCGAAATTTCGAATTTCCCCAATACTCAAAATACAACAAGTGCACAAGTGCCCCAGCATAAATGCTAAAGTAAAGTGAGTGTTTCAAATCTGTGTGTGTGTGGGTATATTTTATTTTGATGGAATTTCAGTTCTGCGGCAACTTTGGCATTTCAAATACAAATGTCAATGAATCATTGTGGCACTTTTTATAGCCAAGCATCAAGTGGCAGCCATTTGATTTAATTAATTAATCATATACAAGTAATTTACTAATGAGCTTATATTTAAAAATTGAACGCGCGTATTACAAAATCATTCAAAATCACGGCAAATAAAATAAGTGCGACAATTGTGATAGTATGTGTGTGTGTGTGTGTTTGTGTGCATATGAGTGTGTGTGTGTTTGTGTGAGTATGTGTGCTTGTGTGTTGCCCGCGCGCTTGTGTACGTGTGCGTGTGCTGAGTGGTGAGCGCAATGCATGTGAAGAGTGCAGCTATAAAATGTTGCCACATGCGCTCCCGCTCCCACACAGTGTTATATGAGTCGCAACACTCCAAAAAAGGGAATAAAAATGAGAAGCGTCTTGGACAGCGCCAACAACAAAAAGACCGAACGCCGAAAAATGTTGCAAAATGAAAGAAAAGCAAACAAAACGAAAGAAAGCAAGCAAGCAAAAGATTTCTGCGTTTCTCGCCTCACACACACACAGACTCACACAAATACACTTATTTAAATTAATTGTTTTTTATTCTTTCGCTTTTAGCTGTAATTTTCGTGTGTGTTTTGCTGCTGTTGCCGTTGCCCGCTCTTTGCGCTCACATTTTCCGGCTAGCTTGTTTATAATGTTCTGGTCAATAGCTGAGAGAGTGGCTGCAACACAGCGCTGCGAGAGAGAGAGAGAGAGAGAGAGAGCGCCCAATTGTTGCTCTAGAAGCAACAAGTTAAATTCAAAAACAGTTATATACGCGGGGGTGTTCCAATGCGTGCAATTAGTTTGGTCAACCCAATATACCCTGTACATTTTGAGAATACGAAAGATGGGTATATAAATTACTAAAAAAATATATATTTTTAAAATCAAGGTAAAAAGTATAAAGTATATATTCCGAATTAGCATTTAACCGTTATAAAATGTATATTAATTGATTTTTCGGACAGGGTATATGCTAGTCAGGCACACTCGCTTAACTGTTTTTAACTGTGGGCGCATGCGATAAGCCGTAATTGAAATATTGTGGCAAGAAACGTGGCTTCAAGTTGGCCAAAGCGTAGAATTACACTGGCAGTCTCTTTCGCTCTTTATATGAGTGCGTGCATACATACTATGTATGTATGTATGCCTGTGTGTATGTGTGTTTGTGTGAAACAAGTGTGAAAAACAAACGACCTCCAGCAGCGCACGTCTGCGTCTGCGTCTGTGTCTGGCGCTCTCTTAGAAAGTGTAAGAGCGCGTGCGAGCACGCCCCCCACGCATAGCTGTTGTCGTTGTTGTTGTGGTGGCTGCGGCCAGGCGTTGTCCAAAAATGGGTTAAGCAACGGCGGCGAAAAAAGCAAGAAACGCAGCAAACGCCAATTAGTGACAAAATATAAATGAGAAACGCATGCAGCGTGTGTGTGTGTGTGTGTGTGTGTGTGCGTGTGCAAAATATGTATGCAAATTAAATGACAGTTCACTATGGGCAAAATTGGCAACATTTGAGACGTAAATTATTAAAGCAAATATATTCGATTGACTCAATTGCTTAATCTATTAAATATAAAATATATGTTATATCATAATCGTTTGAATATTTATAGCAAACATTTTTTGTATTGAAAGCAGCTGTAGGAAACAGTTTTGTGTTTTCGCTTTAGAAATGGCTTTGTTGTCCACAGTGCAGTATACGAATAGCAGCAGCAACAACAACAAATGCCGCCAGTCTGACTAAGCGTAAATGCGGCAGAAATAGCAACAAGTAGACGCGAAACGGAGAAGCGTCGTGCAATTAAGACAGCAACAACAACAATAACAACAACAAGCGATGCATAGTTAAATTTAGCAGCCGAGTTCCACTTTCACTCAGCGGCGACACCGACACCCACCGATGGCCCACCTCACCCTGCTCTCTCTCGCTCTCGGTCTCTCGTGTGCTTGTAGTTGCATGTTATTTGTATTGAATGCGTGTCGTGATTTTTGCGTTGGCACGAATACGCACGCATAGAAAAATTAAAATAAAACTTATATAAATTACCAACTGAATATTAATATCAAAATATATAATTTATAAACTTAAAGTGATAAATTGTTAATTTGTTAACTGCAGCAGGAAAAATGTTGCTCGTTAATGATATTCTAATTGATGCCAATTTGAGTATTCGCCTTGTCATCACGCAGCACGCGCACATCTCTAGCGCTGTCAAACGCTTGTGTCAGGGCAGACACTTGCGCGCTTTTT
The DNA here is from genome assembly GCA_035045365.1 of Drosophila leonis. Taxonomy (NCBI): domain Eukaryota; kingdom Metazoa; phylum Arthropoda; class Insecta; order Diptera; family Drosophilidae; genus Drosophila; species Drosophila leonis. The sequence continues at coordinate 1,133,725 of JAWNPC010000485.1, forward strand.
GTCAAGATTTAAGTTAATCGCGCAGGCAACAGGCAACAGCAGCAACAGCGGCAGCGGCAGCGACAGCGACAGCAGTTTGATGAACCTAAGTACAACAAGTCAGTCCAATCACGATGACGATGTATTTGCTGTTGTTGTTGTTGTTGTTGTTGTTGCATGCCATTGGCAATTATAGTAATGCCTAATGACATCATCAGCGAACAGCTGCAGTTGCATTCACAATATGCAAGCGAAAGTTTCCATGCGATGCTCGATGACTGATAAGCGCTGCACTTGCTGCAGCTGCAGATGCTTATCAGGCAGTCGCGTCTGGCATTAATGATTCATTTGCCACCTACACAAATACATCAAGCAAAACAATAATTATGCACAGTGGAAAAAAAAATTTTAATGTAGCTTTACATAAATTGAAATTGAATTTAATTTGCCGCATTTACAATTGCAATGCTTACTCACTGCTCTCTGTCTCTCTTCCTCTCTCTTGCTGTCACACAGGAAGAAAAGCGTAGTCAAATGGCAATAGGCGAATTCATTTATAAAGGCGAATTCGTCTCCCTCTCTCTCTCTCTCTCTCAGACACAGAACTGGAGTAGCCTAATGGTAAGGCATGCGCCTCCTAAGCCAGTCTGCCCTGGTTCGAGTCCAGCCAGTTGTTGATATTGTAATGAAGAAGTCAAATGGAAATGGGCGAATTTATGGTTGATAGTCATTTCTAAAGGCGAATTTCCCCCTCTCTCTCTCTTAGTTAGCCTGTGTGCTCACACAGAACAGGAGTAGCCTAATGGTAAGGCATGCGCCTCCTAAGTCAAACTATGCTGGTTCAATTCCCCAGCCAGCTGTTGTTTGTATTATTATTAAGTTTTAATTAAATGTTTTTAAATATTGTTTTTTTCTTACTTCTATTACATCAATTGTATCGTTAAGATGCTGAGTTTGAAGGGCATGGATTCAACACTTTATAAATAAACACAAAAAAATAACATTTTTCTTTTCTTACTGTGTAACATACGTATGTATATGTAATTGTTATTGTTATTGTCATTGTTATTGTTAGTGCAATTGTTATTTATGTGTTGCTTATGACACATTCACACCGCCCGTTGTCATCTAATTAGATGTTCGGCTTTATAACGGGCTGCATTAGCATTGTGGTGCAGCAGCCAATTGGAGCGGCACTCCTTTGCGCTCTGGCCCCACTTGCCAGTTGCCGCTTGCCACTTGCCACTTCATCCATTGACCGCTTCGTTTGTCATTTCATTTCTTACACTCGATTGCATAGCACAGTGAAAAATTACAACAACGCTTAATTGACGACTGCGATTGCGACTGCAACTGTGCCGCTCCCTCTTCATCTCCCTCTCTTTCTGTCCCTCTCTCTTATTGCTCTCCCTTTTTTTGCACACTTTGGTTTTTTAGTCACGCCGCCAAACGGGGCAGCAAATGTTGTTAGCAATTAGAATTGGCCGCTGAACGTTTCGACAAAGCGTTAAGATTTGCAATCAAGCATTAAGTCAATTTGTGGCCACGTCGCAGTCGACGTCAGCGGCAGCAGCAGCAGCAGCAGCGCGTTACAATCATCAACTGATGAACCGATCAGCGCGCTGCATCGTAATGAGAAATGGGCAATGGAAGCTGCTGTAAATGTAAGACAGTGTACAGTGCGTGCCAGCAGTTAGACTACTCTTAGGCAGAGTTATGCATATATGTATGTTAGGTTTCAAAATAATGAAATGAAGTAGAATTTGCGGATGTTTTTATATGTTTATATATACATATCTTTTAAATATACAAAACTTTTGTTTGATTTAAAAATAATTATATATGTATATATGTATAAATAAAATTTCTTCAAATTGTGCTTTTTTATCATTTGCTGAGTCAATTTAGTTGTTAACATATCTATAATTAAAGTAAACTTTACACTTTGATAATTTGCACTTACAACATATTGTTGCATTTATAGATAAATATATTTCCAGGTAAACTTTAAACTTTGGTTATTTGTGGTTACAAAATATGATTTTATTTGCTTTTCCGGCTGCTTATCTAATCATTGCTTATTTTTTTCTATTACTAACTATTGGATTTGTTACGATATCTATATATTAGAAAAAAGATAAGCTGAAGGACAAGTAATTATGTGTAACATAGCTGAAGGTTAGCTATTGATAGCCACTGTTGCTATGGCTGCATATTTGAGTAGCACATCATAGTGCATTAACTAATTGCAGCAACTGTTCATCAGAAGCCGCTCTTTCACTTCAGCTCAGCCTTAGCTCATATGACACGTACTTTGCTTTTTTATGCATTTACTATTTGCGCCAACTGTTTGACAGTTCAGCTGCTCAGCAATGTGAAGCCTCTCTTTCACCTCTCTCTCTCTTCTACTACTTCCTCTCTTCTGTTCTGTGCCACCCGCAGCCCGCATTACGATATAACAAGTATTTCTACTCAATATCAACTTCCGTTATATATGTATGTATATGTATGTATGTATGTATATACTTATAATGTTTTTATCGTTAAAGGAATGCAATGGCAAAAGCTGTCAAAAATGTTGCAAATGAATTAAAAATATTAAGAACGCAAATTACAATGCCTCCCACTCTTTCTATCTCTCTCTCACTCTCTCTCTCTCTGTGTCTCTCTTATATGAAAATTGAATTTTAAGCAAGATGATTGAATTTTCTATTAATAAGTTTTTTTTTTTTAATTTTGTTGACCTTCAGCAGCTGTGAAATTTTATTCAAAAATGTTTCTAGCGAAGGTGTTCTTGAGGCGCAAATATATAAACATCATAAATAACATGCACATGAATCGATCTCTATATATATATGTATATATATATATATAGATGTGTATTTGATTTTAGTATATATCTATGTCTATGGCCATTTCAAGAGCTCGTTTTTATTTTCTTTTTTTTCTATTTTCGAGTGTGTGTTTTAGGCTATTTGCTGATAAAGTATATCAGCAGAAGGCGTCGATAATAGTGACTAAAATATATAGTATATATATATAAATATGTGTATGTGTATATATGTATATGTATGTATGTATACATATATGTGTGTGTATACACACCTAGTTATACACACACACACACGCAACACTTTTCATAACAATGTCAAAAGAAAATAAATACTTAAAATATTTATATGCATATACATATGTATGTATGTATGTTTATATACACACATACATATTTATGTATATGTATGTTTATGATTCTTTAGCAGGTCAATGACAAATTCACCATATTACTGTATAAGAACATAAACATATATATATACATATATGCATACTCTTCCATATATATATTTATAATACTTTCGGCACAAAAGAAAATATGTTTTAAGCAAAATCCACTTTGATTTGAACGCATATTAAATACCCTATTATTGCAGTTAGAGACTGGAAATTTGGTGTATTTATAGTCGTTGCTATACTCGTTCTATAAAGTTTTTAGGTTTTGCCCATACATCGATACGGGGCGGGGTATAAGAGAAGCGCTAAGATACTAGTAGATAAGTTGCTAGAGACTAAAAATGGTTTATCTATGCAAACTATAGATAGTTAGTGTAGTTAGTTTTGATAGTATATAGTATAATATATACTGTATACTATATACTACTTAAGTATATACTATATATTACTTAAGTATATATACTATATACTATTTAAGTATATACTATATACTAGTGAAGTATATACTATATATTACTTAAGTAATACAATACTTAAGTAGTATATAGTATACAGTATATACTTTACTTAAGTAGTATATAATATATACTTCATACTATATACTATATACTCATACTATATAATAGAGTTTAGTATGAAATATTGTCAAGAGCTCTTAGTGAAGAACATAATTGATGATTAGCTCAAAAACTTTACATATATGATTGATGATTGCTATAGAAAATACATAAATATGTATATATATATAATATATATACATATGAATATAATCATATATAGTTTGGTTCTCTTATAGCATAATTAGTCATGTTTAGTCTAACTATTCCATATAGTTCAGCATGGATATTATTTTCTCACAAATAATCTTTATTTATAAGCACTTTAGAGTTAAATAAAAGCTCAAGCTTGAAGAGGGAATATTGTAATTAAAGTAAGAATATATTTTTTATTATTATATGAGGCTATATTGAGTTTTGTATCTTTATATAAAGATTTAAGTCGAAAATATTTTAGAATATTTAATTATATAATATAATATTTATTATTCAATTATTTAATATATATAATATATAGAAACTGCAGATACACTTTATATAGAAACTGATTATAAATACTACCAACTTTTGCTTCATATGCTGCACATGCCCTATGTTAGTTAAGCTACCCTTTGTGAGTGTGGATAAAGCGCATATTATAATTTAACGAGCGACTTGACATTTTCTTTAGCTTTTTTTCGGCTTTGTGTTTTCTGTTGCTCAAGTTTCGAGTTTTTCACTGATTAAAAACGAAAGCTTTGCCACATTTATGAGTGTTAAAGCGGGGCGGGGCGGGTTGGTTAGGTCAGGGGTAGATGGGTATATATGTACATACATACATATATCTGACCCAACCTTAAAACCCAAAAGAGTTGCGAATTTGTTGTTAGGATTGAAGTTTTTTTTCTTTTCTTTTCTTTTTTGTTGTTGTATTCTCTTTATGTGGCCATAATTCACGTGTTGTCAGCCGCCGATTCGTTATTTCAGCATTATGATGTCATATTAATAAAGCAGCGCCTCGTAGCTGCCTACAGTCTCTGATTAATGTAATACCCAATGCAAGCAAGTAGCAACAGGGTAGCCTGAGCAGCACTGGCTATGCAGTTCTGTCTGTCTGTCTCTCTATCGATAACTTTTTGCCATTAACACCAAATCGATTAGAATCGATATGGCCTAGCCTGCTTTGGCAACTAGAAATGTTGATAGAAATTTGGCATTGAGCCTATAAAAATTGGATTAAAATGTGAGCAACAGGCAGAAGCAGACTTGGTGGGCCAGCGTTTAGGAGTTCAGGCTCCATTTTGGTTATCGACATTAGCTATTTCCTTCAAATAATCGATAAATTAGTTAAATTTTCATTGAATCGATTAGAATCGTTATTAAATTTGAGATATTTGTATCAAATAATCAATCACTTTTTGCCATTTCCATAAAATCGATATAAACTATTTCTGGAAAATAATCGATAACTCATTTTGCATTGCCATCAAATCGATTACAATCTATATCAAGTAATCTTTAACTTCTTGCGATTTCATAAAATCGATATCAACTATTTCTTGCAAATAATCGATAACTCCTTTTGCTTTGCCATCAATTACAATCTATATTAAATTTTTGATAATAATTGATTTCCATAAAATCGAACTATTTCTTTAAAAATAAGTTTTTTTTCGATAACTTTTTTCCATTTCCATAAATCGATTAATATCGATATCACACACGAAATATTTAAATATTATATTTGATTAATCAATAGAGAATCGCAGTCAGTCATGTTATACAGGGTATCTGCTAGTCGATCAACCGCCAGCATAACTAACTTACTCTTACTTGTTTTATTCACTTTAGTTTCTAATTAACTTTTGATAATTGAACACGTTTCGCTGTTTCGTGGCAGCTCGAGTAGAAAGTGACGTGGAGAAAGTGTTCTAAGAGAGGTTTTCTTTTTCTCACATAGACTTCGTTTTCTGTTAATCATATTTTGTTATCTGTTTCTGTTGCTGTTTATGCAACATTTGCCAAACAAAACAAATCAAAACAAAGCAGAAAATGTTATTGGCTTTCGTCGGGTTAAGTCACAGTTAAACGGAGCTGCTTATGGATTGTCGTTTGCCGTTCGCCGTTTGCCGTTTGCTCCACGTAATATGCAAATTTATTAAACAAATCGAGGTTGTGACACGGCTCGCAGCTAATCGACAACTCGATTACAGAGACGCTGTTTGGGGCAGGGCTGCCATTTGTTAAACAGATTTATCTATGTATAATAATAATGGATTGTATAATCAAATATAATATGATTTAAAGAAGTAAAAACAAGTTTGAAGCGAGCTTACAGAGCTTGTACATGGGCTATTTATGTTAATAAGATTAACTGTTATTCTTACAGCTGTTAAATGGTAACAGAAATGTTATGGAAATTGTTTTGAATATACAAATGTTAACAGTATACGTATATGTAAAAGCATACGCTGCTATATGTACAGCTATTAGCAGTTAACATAAATGTTAATGCAACTCTTGTATATAAATATGTTAAAATTCACTTTACTTTAGGAATTAAATTTTTTTCAGTTTTTTTAAGTTTACAGCGCTTGAAAATTAAGTACCTACGTTGATAATAGTCAATGTTATGTTAACAGTTGTTTAATGTTATCAAAATATGTTATATTCATATACACATTTAACTTAAACTATCTGTAATAGCGTTAACAAAATTTTAACATAACATGCTTATGTTAAGAGCATATGACCTTATACAGCTGTCAAACAGCTATTAAATGTAGAGAGGAGTATTGACTATAAATGTATATGCATTTGTCTTGGAAGTTCGCCTAAACTGTCTACTAGCTTTTACATACATTTAACATAACCTATTTATGTTAATAACAGCAGCTACTGCATTGTTTTTATGTTTGTTAATCAGAGACTGCAGCTGTTAGATCAGAGCAGACTTTATAGACAACTGCTTTCAGATTTCTATAAATTCTTTCTTTTATGTACTGTTACTACTTTTAACAGAGCTCAGTTTTGATCTATATAAAACTATGTAAAGTTGTTGGATCAAAAGAAATTTTTTTTTGAAATTTATTGTCATCTTACAAGCTTGAACTTTAACAGCTCAAAGATTTTAGACATAGCTGCAATAACAGAGCATGTTATGCCTCTGTTAAGCCCACATCTGTTATGCATATGCTTAAATATTATTATGAATGCGACTGAGACATAATATCAAACACAAAATATCAAAATATGTAACTGAAACATGCCATGCTAACAGCTGTTAAATAACAGCGGGTATCTCAACAACTGTAACAGCTGTCACTGTTAAGCATAAAGAAGAAATATTACTTTGTAGAGTAATTTGATAGACTACAGTAGTTATGATGTAAGCCTAGGTATATAACAGCTCTATTAGCATGCCTTAAGAAAACTTTGGAGTGCTTGGAGCCTTGTGTCGAAACGATTCAAATGATGTTTCATAATAATAGGAAAAGGCCTAAAAACAGACAACTCTTAACAACAGAGCGACAACAACAACAACTAACAAGCACTATCTCTTCATCGTCTTTTTCACAGGTAAAAGAAAGCAACAACAACAACAAAATACAAAACAAAAAACAACAACAAATCCGACTCAAGTCAAACTGCCCAAACAGAGACACAAACAAATCCAGAGAGTGAAGCAAAGTTACTCATCTAACGGTAGTTCCACAAGGGAAGTAGCGACGCAGAGGAGGAGGACATACAAAGTAGAGAAGCAGAAGAAGTATAAGAAGCAGAGGAAGCAGAAGCCGAGCAGAAGATGTCATTTCGTGTTGTGCGCAGCTCAAAATTTCGTCACGTCTATGGGCAGTCATTAAAACGGGAACAATGCTACGATAATATACGTGTATCCAAATCCAGTTGGGACTCCACATTCTGTGCGGTAAATCCAAAGTTCTTGGCCATCATTGTGGAGTCAGCAGGTGGCGGAGCCTTCATCGTATTGCCACACAACAAAGTGAGTATATGGAACTGAGACACTGAGACATATCACTAGATACCCTAGCAAAAGTGAATACCCAAAGAGGGTAGGCTATCAAAATGAAAGATTCGTGAGAAAAATAAGAATTTGTTCTAGTTATATAAATATGTATGTATATACTAGCTATATTGATCGGATGACAAGTTTTTGGACTACCCTCGCTTAAACATATAGAGATATAGACAGTATATGAAGCCTATAACTTTGAAAGACATAAGTAGATAAAAAGAAAGAAAATAAACATTTAAGCCAACAACTTTTTAGACTGCCCTCGCATATATGCATGCCTAGAAATATAATTTCAGCCTTCAAAATTACCATTTTAACGTAAAGATTAACGAAGATAGAACGCAATGCAATAAATATTCTCCATAACTTCTCAGACTACCCTCGTATATATGTATATATAAAGATATAGAGAGAATTCATACAGTTCATATAAATTAATATAAATTATTTGCTTAGCAGAAATCTTTTCGAACCACCCTCGTATATATTTTAGGCATTCGCTATCTAATATAGTAGATTATAATATATAATTATAGATATAATAATATATATATCTATATAGAAAGTATATATATCTATATAGAAAGTATGAACAATTTCTGTAGAGAAAGATTAGCTAGAAAGAAGAATCTGTTTCTATAAAGTCAGCCGCCATAGAAAATCTCTCTACTAAACTTTTCAGACCTCCCTCGTATAATCGTTTATACCAGCTATACCCTTTAGAGATAGGCCTTCTTTTAGTTTTCTATGCCAGCTTTCTCTATATTTACGCTCAGTTTGAAAGTTCTTGGAGTATGCTCTTCTATGCGAATCTCAAACTTTGTGAATATCTTCTCTACTCCATAGCTAGAGTATTGCTAAGTCGTTGATTTCCGCCTAAAGCCCTATTTATATAAGTGAAAACTTTGCTCTATTCATAGCCAAAGTAACTCTGTTAGGGCCGAGAACTTTTTGGACTACCCTCGCATAGACGTCAACCATTTGTAGCTATAGAAAGAGAGTGTGTCATTTCTGCAGCTATTTATATAGACACAATGGAACCTCTATTTATAGGGTATTTGTGTGTTGCCATTTGTGGTCTTGTTGCCATGCTAGGAAATGACGTCGTTGAGAGGCTATTCTCTGTACACATGTATACCCTGTAAATGTGAGATGATGTGTAAGGGTATGCAGAGTAGTGGTTGGTGAGCTATGAGAATTATAATTCGAATTTGAATCTGAATTTGAATTTGAATTTGAATTGAAGCAGTTTCACTGTTCCTTTTCGAATCGTTCATTTGATGCACTTGTTCATTTAGTTCATTTGGGTACTAGTTGCTCACACATCAGTCGACAGCTGCGTGGCTCATGAACTAGCTGCATTACTCAAACCACTTATGGTTCATTAGCAGCTAAACAATGTGTTGCTAAGGAAGCAATTGGAGTGTTTGATGTTTAAGTGAAGTGAACATTAAATAAGTTAACTAGTTCATTTCAACTAGTTCAATTCAAATAAACTTTATATGGATTATAGATAAGTTTATGCCAATAAAGCCATACTCTCAGAGGCATCATAAACTATAGATCTATCTACAACATGTCGAACTATTAGTTAATTGAATTATGAATGTTTCTCTAAATATAATTTTTGAGATTATATAATTTATATACTTGAAAAGTAGAGTCTTGATAAGTAGAGGCTTAAAAGTTGTTTAACTAAGCGTTTCAGCCATATCTGCCCACATTTGGCTTAAATCAATTCCTAAACTTGGTTTCTTAAGCTAGTTTGATTCTTTCAGCCCTTCATCCTAGCGCCTGCCGGGTATCTTCTAGTCAGTCATTGCCTAAGTTTGACACTTGTCTTTGGCCTTTTGTTGTCTTGTCATGTCTTATGCTTTATAAATAAAGCCAGATCCTAGCATTATGAATTCTATTAGAGAATTCTCTCTCTCTCTCCCTCTCTCCCTCTCCCTCTCTCTCTCTCTCTCACTCTCAGTTTCTCATTGAACGTGGCGCACTTTTCAGTTTTCTTGGCTCGCAGCCAACATGACACATCAAATTGTCTAAATTTATAAAAATAAATTAAAAATTGCAAAAAAATATATATATATTGGATATATAGCAGTCGCAGCAGCCCCTATTTAGCTATATATATATATATATATAGATATAGATATATATCTTGAGTGAGAAAATATTGAAAAATTGCAGAATTGAAAAGTTTATTAAACGAACATCCGCTCAGCTGTCTTCGCTTGCGCCTTCGCCTTTTGTGTGGGCGTTTGCCTTAGCAACGCGTTTGCTTTTTGGCCTGGTCAATTCTAATTGAGCCCAAATTTGTATGCAAAATGCGTTCCATACGAAAGTTTTTTTCTTTCATGCAGCAGCAGCAACGGCAGCTGCCACAGTAGCCGCCGCTTTCACACGCTCTAAATTTGAATATTTTATGGATTTAGCTGACCTTAAATTCAATTTTTGGAGCGTGCATTAAATGAACACGATTAGCTGGATGGATGGATGGATGGATGAATAGAACTTGCCATTCGAAGGCAATATCTAAAATTGGGCGTGTGTATAGGAGAGAGTGAGAGATATGTGTATAGAGCGAGAGAGACAGATGATACGAGCGAGAAGTCTGTCAGGGATCTTACGAATTCTCCAAAAGTGAAGGCTAGAATTTTCTATTAGAGAGTAAAAGAACAGAGAGAGAAGATTAGAATTCTGCAAGAGACAGACTAGAAGATTGAGATCTTGTGAATTCTCTAAAAGAAAGAGAGAGTGAGATTTCTTCAAAGGAAGAAGGCTAGAATTTTGTAATAGAGGGAGAGAGAGAAAGTGCGAGAGGCACAGAGAGAGAGGTATTGAGAAGGAAGGAGAGATATAGAAGGAGGAGAAAGAGCAGAAGGAGATGAGAAAGAAGGATAAGAGAGAGAAGAAAGTGAGAAAGGAGGAGTGAGAGAAGGGGAAGGAGAGATAGAAGGAGGGAGAGGAGAGAGAGAAGCACTGAGTAATTGAGAGAAAGCGACTTATATCTAATAGAAAGAGAAGACAGTGATACAGAGAGAAGACGAGAGCTAGAGAAAGAAAATAAGAATTTTCTAGAAAAAAAAGAGAAACGAGAATCACTTAGAGAAAGAGTGAAGAATTGAGAAGTTGAGTATTCTAAAAACAGGGAGAGAGAGGGAGAGAGAGAGAGAGAGAGAGGCAAAACTTATCTAAGATGTAGAGAGAAAGAGTGCGCAAATGCTGTAAGATATATAGAGAGAGATAGCGAGAGTTTTCAAAGAGTTTGCGTTTTCGCTTTGATTGAAATCACTTCTTGCTTCTTAGTTTATAAAGTCTGAGTCTAAGCATAGCGTTAGCTATGATGATTCACTGAACAGCCCTCGCTACAATTGTTTTTAACTATATATATTTATAGAAAAGTTATACAGTCATGTTTGCTTATAAGTCACAATTTGGCATTATAGTGAGAAATACAATATATAAAATGTAAGAATATAAATATTATATATAGATATATATTCATTAACAAGCTTGATCTCAGTTTAAGAATTTCTATATAAAAGTGTTACGCACGATTTGTTGCTTCTATGAGAAATGTAATTCTGAATCGATGATCAAATGTGACTTTACTAAACTTTCTTCTCTCTCTCTCTCTCTCTCTCATTTTCCTTTAGGTCGGACGCATTGCAGCAGATCATCCGTTGGTGGGCGGTCACAAGGGTCCAGTGCTGGACATCGCTTGGTGCCCGCACAACGATAACGTGATTGCCTCCGGCTCGGAGGACTGCGTGGTCAAGGTATGGCAAATACCAGATGGCGGCCTGTCGCGCACTCTCACCGAGCCCGTCGTGGATCTGGTGTTCCATCAGCGACGCGTTGGCTTAGTCCTCTGGCATCCCTCAGCGCTCAATGTGCTGCTCACTGCGGGCTCCGACAATCAGGTAGAGTTCGAGTGGGAGTTATCTAGGCGCAACTGGTTTAAGTTATTTGCATCTCATCTCACTTAGGTGGTCATCTGGAATGTGGGCACTGGCGAGATTCTGGTGCACATTGACTCGCATCCGGATATCGTCTATAGCGCCTGCTTCAACTGGGATGGCTCGAAGCTGGTTACCACCTGCAAGGACAAAAAGATACGCATCTATGATCCGCGCAGCGGCGAACTGGAGAGCGAAGCGATGTGCCACGAGGGCTCGAAGGCGACTCGTGCGATCTTCTTGCGGCACGGCTTGATCTTTACCACCGGCTTCAATCGCAGCTCGGAGCGACAGTATTCGTTGCGTGCTCCGGACGCATTGAACGAACCGATTGTCATGGTCGAACTGGATACATCGAACGGTGTCATGTTTCCTCTCTACGATGCGGACACAAATTTGATTTATTTGTGCGGCAAAGGCGACTCTGTGATTCGTTATTTCGAGGCAAGACTTTAACTTGACATTATTTGTGTTCGCTCATTAATCTCATTTTTTGATTCGGTTTTAGGTCACGCCGGAGCCGCCATTTGTGCACTATATAAACACATTTCAAACGCCCGATCCGCAGCGTGGCATTGGACTGATGCCAAAGCGTGGCTGTGATGTTACCACCTGTGAAATAGCCAAATTCTACAGGCTCAACAACAATGGTCTCTGCCAGGTGATATCGATGACAGTGCCACGCAAATCAGATCTCTTCCAGGAGGATCTCTATCCGGACACATTAGCGGAAGATGCGGCCATTACGGCCGAGGAATGGATTGCGGGCAAAGATGCAGATCCGTTAACCTTCTCGCTAAAAGTAAGTGGCCTAAACGCCATAGTTTGTCGCTCTTGTTTATTAGGAAAACAGCGTTGCCTGCTCAACCTGTGGCACCTGCTGTTCATAGAGGAGAGAGCGTAAAGAGATCAATTGTAGATATGTTATAGAACTTATATACAGCTGTGGTCATAAAAATAGTAGTGCTACTGAAATGTTGAACAGCCATAATATTTTGAAAACAATTTATTTTTATAGATATTTATTTTTATATATATTTATTTTTATATATATTTATTTTTATATATATTTATTTTTATATATATTTATTTTTATATATATTTATTTTTATATATATTTATTTTTATATATATTTATTTTTATATATATTTATTTTTATATATATTAATTTTTATATATATTAATTTTATATATTTTTTTTTGTAAATATTGTTTATTACAAGATTTAGCTGTCCAACATTTCAGTCGCACTACTATTTTTGTGAACACAGCTGTATATATAGACGAAATGTCCTTATGTTTGCTTGGCTAACATTTCGTGTTCTGCCTGCTGCTCGTTTCGTGTCGTCTGCTGGCGCCGCCACAGATCTAGCTTTTTTTTAAATGGCATTCTGCTTGCTTGTCGCCGTTTTGTCTCGTCTGCTCGCCACACTTACTATGCCTTAACATCAGTGCTGGCAAGTTAGCTATTTACACTGAACATATCTAGCCTTTTTTTGGCTGCCTTTAACCGTTTTTTGTTGCGGTTGATCTGTTGTGCTGTTACGGCAGCACTGTCCAATACACAAACACGCACTCATGCAAAGAGAGCACATAGCTAAAGAGAGCTTATAACGGCATTAGTCCAACGGTAATGAATATTAAAGCAGCCTGTCTGCTCGGTCACACACACACACACACATAGATACATGCATACCCTGCCACTCACACAGACACACACGCTTACGCTTCTAACACGCACGCTGCGTGGCGCTTGTTGTTGTGTTCTTTGTTCTTTGTTGTAAGCCCCTCAAACTGAACAGCTAACCTAATAAACCTAATCAGGATCGCGTCTCCATTGTACAGGGTGGCTATGTCTCCTCCGGCAGTACAACGCTCTCTGTGAGCAAGAAGGCCAACATATTGAACAAGGCGTCCGCCTCGAGAGGCGGCGGTGGCGGCCCGCTCTCTGGCGGCAATCATGCATCGGCGAATAACAATGATTCGCATGATGCCAATCAAATTGCAGCGATATTTTCGGTAAGTATTTTGGAACTATCAATGTAAACTTGATGGTAATTAAATTTATTTTTATGTAGGAAAAGGATCATCGCAATATTTTAGATGAAATACGCAAGCTGAAGGCGATTATTGTGAAGCAAGAGAATCGCATTAGAGCCTTGGAGGCAAAGGTCAATGCAGCTGCTGGCGATGAGACGGATGCACGGAATAGCAATAAAAATGGCAGCGGAGCAGCGGCTGCAGCGGCGGCAGCGGAAAGCACCAGCAGCAGCAGCCAACCAGCGGCCAGCGAAAGTGCCAATGATCACAGCACAGCAAAGGATAATGCGCATGAAGAGGACTAAGTAATAAAGAGAGGAAGAGAAAGAGAGAGTGAGAGCGCGAGCGAGAGAGCAAAAGCAGCTGGCACAAAGAACGGAAGGAAGTAAGAGAAGAGAGAGTGAAGCAGTAACAAAACAGAGCCAAGCCAAGCAGAGAGAGTGAGAGAGAGAGGAAGCAAAGAGAGTCGTGTTGGAATGAATTGATGATGTTTATATATTTTGTACACGCTCAAGAGAGAAAGGAAGAAGAAGAGGAAGAGAGAGAGAGAGAGAGCGCGAGAGTTGTCTTTCGTCTATGATTATGATTTTCAATTATTTATTTTATATAATTTTAATGTTAGGTCTTTTTACGAGCTATAAATGAAAGAAGGAATAAACACAGAAAATCCTGCCAAAAAATCATTAAACAACAAACAAAACAAAAAACAAAAAAAAAACAATATATTGTTAACCTAACTAGCTGCAAAAGATCGTAACGAAGCATTAAGTCGAGCTGTGTTTTTCGTATGTGAAATTGTTGTAAATTTAACAAAAACAAAAACAAAAAAGAAAAGAAAAGAAATCAAAGTATAGACTAAATTGCAATCATCTAAAAAGTAATGCTATTTCCTACCAATTTACACACACAAATTACAAACTTTTCTATAAATATACATATAAATATTTATATATATATATATTATATACATATATATACATAACTGATTACCCCTATTGAGGCAATATATATATATACCCATGACAATAGCTTTTTATAACAATTAGGCATTCGCGAAAATTTGTCCGCCGCTTTCATTAAACAAAAAAAAAACAAAAAACTTTTCTCGTTCTAACTAATAATAAGTTGTATTTTGTAATAATAAAAGAAGGAAAACCAACGAAACTATTTGCAAAATATTCACGATTGTGCAACAATCAAAGAAAACAACAAATAATAATGTTAAAGTGCTGACTATAAACAAATTGCTGTATAAATAATTTAAAGTTTGATACGAAATAAATAAAAACGAAGATGAGAATTTTGAATGTTTGAATTATTGGCGGTTAAGCAATATGACCAGACTGCTTAAAGTTTACTGAAGCGATTTCTTAATGTACTAAAATATCGATAACAATGGTTTAGTGAAGCTCGTAAGCAACATTCACACGAAACGCGTACATGGCACAACTATGAGCCAAAGCAACAGTTGCCAACAGAAATAAAAAGATTTATACATAAATGTAAGATTTGTAATAAATACAAATTAACAGAACTAAAATATTATCTTCAAATTTATGCACAATATCTTTGCGCATTAAATTGTTTTAATTTATTGAATCGAATGTATTAAGATAATAATAATTGGAAGGTAATTAACACGTTTTTGATTTATCAAATCGAATTACATTAAAAAACATCTATTCCAATTATCATATGTTGTCATTCATAGTACTTTTTGAGCCACCCTCTTAAATGCCATTCGGCTTGAATGTCTACATCTAAAGTTCACCTATCGATATATCGATACACTTCGTTGGACCCTACAAAAGCCCAACATCGGCTGCTGAGCGATTCATTCGTGTTTTCTTCGTCATTCGGTTGAGCACGCAGCAAAAAGGCGCGCCGTGAGAATCAAAGCCACAGAAAGAAAAAATAAATTAATCGTGCACGCGCATTCAAATAGTAAAAAAAAAGAGAATAGTCTGTCATTATTTAATCGCCTACACGTGTATTTTGCAATAGTGAAATAATATACTAAGCAGTCAAAGAGAAATGCAAACGGCGTTACATAAGCAAATAATTTGATTTATTGAGCACTAAATGAAAACGAAGCAGACGAAAAGGCGTCCGTCAAACTTCACAATTTTTGATTGTATGTTTCATCAGCCATATACACACACAGGCACACACACAATTGATGTGCTAAACGCTACAGAGTAACTGTAATTGTATTGAAAAGGCGAAAATACTTGAACTGAACTGAACAACCCAGCAGCAGCAGCAACAGCAGTCAATTTGCCAAAGAGAGAGGGAAAATATGTGCTCGGCAACAAAACAAAGGCAGAAATGTTTAAGTATACGCAGCAGCAACAGCAACAACAACATTAGCAGCAGCAACAGCAGCAGACAAAATATATCGACGCTTAGCAACAAGACGAATTCACTGCGAATTGCGGCCATGTGTAACGAGTTTCTCTGATTCGCCGTAGATCAAAGACGCAGCTATAGGCCAAAGATTGTAAATACAATACGTAGACAAACATATATACATAGATATATACATATATAAAGAGTAAGCAAGCTAATTGCTTATAACAATAATAATAACAATAACAGTACAACAAAGTCAAATCGCGCAAACGAAAATGAACGCAAATACAGCGCCCAGCAGCCCTGGCAAATTCAATGTGTTTGCCCATGTTAAATACGAGCATCTGGTTGCCGGCGTATCGGGCGGCGTCGCATCCACGCTTATCCTGCACCCACTGGATCTCATTAAAATACGCTTTGCTGGTGAGTACTCTGAGAGAATGCGAGAATTAACGGTTTCAATGCGATCGATCACCCTGTCTGCGCGAGATATGAGCGTCTGGCACGTGATTGGCCCACAACAGCGCACAGCAGACAGTAAACTGTAACTGTAGATTTGCGTCTTCCTCTTTCTATGCCTTGCACACGTTCAGTGTTGCGCAGTTTGTTTGGTTGTTTTTCGCTCAAGCTGTCTAGCCAGAGCCAGAGCTATTCTGGCACACGCTAGATTATTTTGTGGCAGATTTTGATATACATGTATGTGTAAAAGTTTTCATAGAATTTTCCATTGAATTGTTATTTTAACACAGAATTTGGCTTGAGCTAATAAAAGCGGCAGCATTTGTTTTAGCTATCTGTTGTAATGAGCTTTTTATCTAGCCTTTTTTATTTACACACAATTTAGCTTTTTCCAAACTAGTAGCTCAGCACTGCATGTGATTGCATTGTTTGTTCTTTCTTTCTCTTTCTCGCCTTATCATGTGTTTGTAGTTGCATTTGAAAATTTCCATGAGCAGGCGTTAAATTAGTCTGGAAATGTTGTAATAGTATCAGCTGCACGTGGAGCTTAAAAAAACCTATAAATATGTAAATGTATAAATAAACTTTTGCCTGTTGTTGATTGTGTTCCTATTCGACATTAATTTATTGACGTCTTGACATTTGCGAAAACAAATTAAAGTCCTCAAACATTTTATTTTTTTGCTGACCGATTTTGCTACATTTGGTTGGCTTATCAACGGAGTGCTCGGCGCAATCGACGCACGTACGAGAATTAGCTAGAAGCACACGCCCCCTTGCAGAATTTTTTGGCATTTATTGGGTCCCATTAAGCTTATATGGAACACGATAACAGATACAGTGAAGTAAACCTTGACCGAAAAGCGTATTTCTATTTAAAGGAATTACGTTTGATGAGCTTTCACTGTACTTTTTGTGCCATGACTCAGCACTTAGGTGTTAAATTTTTTACATATATAATAGTTTTTTTTTTTATATAGTTGTCCTTGTTTAGACTCAATGCACGAGTACATTATTATTTCCGTATTTTGCACAATATTTTCAATAATAAGCCATAACAATAACAACAACAACTGCAACAGGTTTTTTGTTGTTGTTTTGGCTTTAAAAAATATTTTTTAACTTTTGTTTTGCCAGTTGCTAAACTTTTCACTTAACCTGTTTAAAATGCCAATTTGATTGGTAAATACTACATTGAAAATCAGATTTCAATACTTTAACAATAGCAACAAATTAAGTTGTTTATGTGAAAAATGTGCAGAAAAGTAAATGAAACGGATCGATCGTGTGAGCCCAACAGGCAAAAGCATACGCTGACGCCATCTATGGAGCAGAATTTGCAACACACACGCACAGCAGTAGCTTCCACATAAGTTTATGAATATAGATATATATGTGTGTACACACATACATGCGACTATATGACGCATCTAGCGGGGGAAAAACGAACCCAAACGTCAGCAAATGGCGTAAACTTGTTTATCTTTATGATACCATTTACTTAGGCAACAGCTGATGGGTATATTATGGTGCCGCAAAGCTATTGCAAATTGCAGAGCTTGGCAACTGGGATAGAATATATAAATATATATTAACATATCATTCATCTATATACATATATAAATTTATTAGGCTAAATAAATGTATCTAGCAAAGCAGCCGCACAGCATATGCTGTTGCTCACAGGGTAGCATATAGTCGACCTTTGCACTTTTGCTACTTGCGTATTCGCTTGTTTATTGCTGCCGTTCAGCGTCATCACGTGACCAACATGTTGACTGTACGTTTTGTTAACGGCATATATCTACATATATGTATGTATGTATGCGTGTGTATGTGTTTAGCAGCAGAAGCAACTGGTTAAATCAACTTCAGTTGCTGTTACCAAGTGCGCAGTTGTCAGCGCTGCAAAATTCGGAGTTCAAACATCAGCTGTTCTTTATGTATGTATATATTTGATCATGAACATGAGCATGAACAACAGTCTGAAGATAACTGAATATTTTCCCATATTCATTTTGAATTTCCCTTGCTCAACAGGATATTTTGTGTGAATGTCTGCGTTTTGTTCGTTCTTCTGCCTCAGCGTCAAGGTCAATCGCAAGTCAAACTAGCGAAAGCAGCGCCATCTATTAATAGAATCTTTCGACAAGAGCGAGACGAGCCCCCAAAACGTCGCTGTTGTCAGGGCAGATCGAAACGTCAGCGTCAGCGTTTCTTATTAGCAGATTGCTATAAACTTTTGTTTTTTTCTGTTCTATATACACACAATTATATATATATGCATATATATTTAAATAATTATAGACACATCGAAAGTCATGCTAATGCCCGCATGAGCAAGAGCTATAGCAACAGCCAGCCCATTTTTCCAATTGGACTCGTTATCACATCCGTTGCGAACAATTAGCGCTATCTCTGTTGGCCGCGAAAACAACAAGTTGTTGTTGAGCTTGTTATTGACTGTTGTTGTTGTTGTTCTTGTTGTAGCCAGCCATTAGGTAGGGCCAAAAAAAAAAAGAATGAGCAACAACAATTGATTGGTTGTACAGTTGGCTAAAAAGCATTGCCAAAAAACAGCTGTGCATAAATTTATAGCTGCTTGATTGACTGATTGATCATTGCGCTATGAATCACTGCTGCATAACTTGAACATTTCTTTGCTAGTTGAGTGATTGAAAGTCTTAAAACTTTACTTTTTACTATAAAAACTTATTTGTAATGACTTTTTTATAGTCCAACATGATTTGCTGAATGATTAAGTTGATTGATTGATGAAGATTAAGCAGCTAAAACTCTTAGAGCTAGTTTAACTTTTTGCTAGTCAAACTTTTTTGCAAAGTAAGCGAAAAGTGATAAAGTGAAAAATAGCAAATGTTGCAAATCATTTGCAGTTTGATAAAAAAAAGTACTTAAATTTAATTACTCTATTAATCACTTGTACATACAGCTGTGGTCACAAAAATAGTAGTGCAAAGTAAATATAATAAACAATTTGAAATGAATATTAAAATTAAAATATGTATATATTTTCAAATTGTTTTCAAAATATTATGTTTATCACCAAATTTTGCTGTGTAACATTTCAGTCGTACTACTATTTTTATGACCACAACGTGTCTAGTTCCTGAAGTCTCGACTTTTGAGTAAACAGTTCATAAATCTATGTATTCTTTTATCATTTACGAGTTTCGTTTGTTTTTTTCCTTTACAGTCAACGATGGACGCACAGCGGCTGTGCCTCAGTATCGTGGATTGGGCAGCGCATTCACCACCATCTTCCGCCAGGAGGGCTTCCGTGGACTGTACAAGGGCGTTACGCCCAATGTCTGGGGCTCCGGCTCCTCGTGGGGTCTATACTTTATGTTGTAAGTAACTGTAAAACTATAGAGGAGGAGTAGCATTTGCTTGAACAGTTCTCTTCTATGCTCTAGCTACAACACCATCAAGACGTTTATACAGGGTGGCAATACGACCATGTCGCTAGGCCCCACAATGCATATGCTGGCAGCCGCCGAGTCGGGCGCACTCACTTTACTGCTGACCAATCCCATTTGGGTGGTGAAGACGCGTCTCTGTCTGCAATACGATGCGGCGGGCAGCGCTGAGTATCGCGGCATGGTGCATGCTCTGGCTGAGATCTACAAGGCGGAGGGTATACGCGGACTCTATCGGGGCTTTGTGCCCGGCATGCTGGGCGTCTCGCATGGCGCCATACAGTTCATGACCTACGAGGAGATGAAGAACGCATATAACGAATATCGCAAGCTGCCCATCGACACGAAATTGGTATGTGTAGCATGATCACATGATCCAGCTGTTGCCAGCTAGATATATAGCTATAAATGTCGTATATATATATACATATAGCGCGTGCTATATAGCACATGTATATAGTATAGCTATATATGCCTATTTGGCAGCTGTTCAATAGAATTTTATTTTCAACTAAATTTGACTTTTCTCTCTCTCTCTCTCTGTGTCTCTCTCTATTAGGCAACGAGTGAATATTTGGCATTTGCAGCGATGTCGAAGCTAATTGCAGCAGCAGCCACATATCCATATCAAGTGGTGCGTGCCCGTCTACAGGATCATCATCATCGCTATAGCGGCACCTGGGATTGCATCAAACAGACTTGGAGGTACGAACGCATGCGCGGTTTCTATAAGGGACTCGTGCCGTACTTGGTCCACGTAACGCCCAACATTTGCATGGTTATGCTCATATGGGAGAAGCTGACCAGCTAGGCGTATTAGAGTATTCAACTAGTTCAACTAGATTATAGCTATACACATACATATATATAAGATATGCCCATATATAAGCATATATAGTCATATATATGAATATATAAACACGAATCTAAGCGGAAGTTTAGCTGCATGACAAAGCGCATCATTTATTTTGTATTATTGTTTCATGATTTTGTTTAACATTTGTAATTAATTATAGTTAGTATATATATAATTGAGATTAAGTTAATTCCATAGTTAGAATTGATACTATATGGTTTTTTTTCATATACTATAAAATTCGATAAGGAAACTTGTGCTAAATGAAAAGAAAAACGAAAAATATGTGAAATGTAATTTCAAAGAACAAGCACAAACATTTAGTTTATAGTTTAGTTAAATTATTTGTTTGCATAAATTGTTCTAGTTAGGCGTAATTAATTTTCATTTTGGCAAAAAGATTCTTCATAATTTTACACGTTTATCCGAAGAAAAAAAAGAAAACTAAACTTAGCTTAATATTTTAAATGTGAAACGAACAAAAAAACAAAAACAAAAGAAAACTTTCATGAAAAGAATATTAGCAAAAGATATATAGAAATCGAAATATCTTAAAACATTAAAATGCCAAGAAACTATATAAAAAGAAATATGTTTCCACAAGTTCTCAACACGAGTCGTTTTTTTATTTCGCCTTCAGCCTCAGTAAGTAAGTAGTATATATCTATATATCTATCTATCTATATATGTTATATAAAGTTCTTTTGATTGTGCAGAATCTCTTTGCTAAACTGAAATGAATTGCGTTGTAAGTGGTTAAGTTGCGTGCAGACAAGTTACTCATATATTCTTATTGCTTGATTCTCATTGCAGGTTCGAGGGTTCGGCGGGTTTCTACAAGGGCTTGAAGGCGAGTCTGATCAGGGTTGTGCCCGCCTGCATGGTCACGTTCTTGGTTTATGAGAACGTCTCGCATTTCATGCTCGCCCGCAGCAAGGCCCGCAGGGAGAATGCGAATATTAAAAAGGAGCCCGCTTAAGCTGTGCCTTGTCTTTACATACCTAGATTTAGTACGAGTTGTAGATCAATGGCCACGTTTCAATTAGTTGTTAATTTGTTAATATTATTTATAGATCGATATACCTTAACTATTGCTAACTATGATTTTGTGCTGAATAAGTAAGTAGAGCCTGTGTAAGTCTTATATATACATATGCAAACGATATTCCTATGCAAAAGCATTATATATAAGGAATCGAAGAAGCTTTATCTATCTTTTCTAAGTCAAAGTACCACTGGAGAGCCTCGCTTTAAACTGTAGCTGTGTATAGATTTTAAGGAATATAATTTGTAATAACATCACATTTATATAAGTTTTTTATATACAAATTGTTTGCCTTATTTCAAGTGTAATAAATAAGGGCTGTTGTCACACGCTCAATTCAAATTTCAAATTTCAAATTGGCGCGCCGCAGCTGAACGAATCTAACGTTAACCGTTTCAGCCTTTCGTTCAATTACTACTTGTGGTTTTTTAAGTAAATTAATATCTTTGAAAATGGTCAATTAATAAATATGTTTGAATAATAACATAATTCTAAACAGTGTTTTTTTATTTATTTATTTCATATATAAAATAAAGTATTATTATAAACTTAAGAGTTGTCATCCTTTCCATTAACACTCTTAATTTTTGTCAACACTCAATTCAAATGTTGCAAATTGGCGCGCTATAGCTATCCCGTTTCTTGCTTAACCGTTTCAAGCATTCACCAGCCGTTTCGCTCATCTGAAGCTCGCACAACGCATTTCGTTCAGTTGACGATTGACTGTGGCGCCGTGTGGACGTGCTGCGCTTGTTTTTGTGTGCTTGTCTAAAGTAAAGCGAGCGTCATTTTTGAGTCTCTCTTTTTCGTACGTGTGTGAATTTAATTTTCGTGATATTAAATTAACGCCAAGGAGGAATAACAACAACAACAGCGATTAAATAACAATTAAAATGAATATATAGGCTTATGCAACTGGCTATGTGAATGTTAAATGTTTTAACGCTTAATTGAGTGCTCCATTTGTTGGCCCGAAAAACCAGTTTGCAATTTGTTTACTTAACTTGACATTTGGCGCTAGTCAAAAAGTGCAGCAATTGCAGGCCAAAACGAGCGAGTTCAATAAACCCCATAAAGTGTCAGAAAGAGATAACCTGACCACCAACAAAATTTTTGTGCATTGTTAAAATTAAATTGTAAATTTGATAAGTGCGCGCCGAAAGTTCAAGTGCAGCCACAGTAATTACCGTTGGAACAAAAGCGAAGAGAGCGAGAGTGCCAGAAAGAGAGAGAGGAGTGGAACAGTAGAACTTTTTTCGACAACCACATGTTGCTGAGCCGTTAGAGTCGGAGAAGGCGAAATAAACGGTACAAACAAAACCGAGCAAATAGAGACAGAGCACGCATGTGTGTATGCATTTGCATGTGTATGTATGTATGTATGTATGTATTTATGTATATGTGTGCGTGCGTGTGTAGATAAAGAGCGTGCGAATGACCTTGACTGCCTTGAGCAGACAAGTGGAGAGTGATAAAACAAGAACAGCAACAAAAAGAGTTATTTGTCTAAAGTCTAAAGAGCAATAACACGCAACCCACCCCCCCACATAAGCCCCATTGTCACTGTATGGCAACTAGCGTTATTCGCTGCAGCGTTGTCTCATCCTCAGCCGGACGCCGCAACCTCTGCGACTCTCAGCCGGAGCTCAGCTCAGTCGACTCCAACTCCAAATCAAAGTCGTTCAGTTATCTGAGCAGCAGCAACAACAACACCAACAGCAACTACAACACTAGCAACAGCAGCTGTGCCTGCGTACGTTGCCATCTCGCTTACGCCTGCTACAGCTATCAGAAGGACCAATTGCCAGTCGAGCATAAGCATCAGCCGCTAAGCGCCGTCTCTTTGGGCGCACTCAGTGCCAAAGAGTCGCCCATATTAGCACGCCATCCGCCAGCACTCCAATTAGAATCCAAGCAGCTGAGTAGCTCGCAGTTTTCGCTGCGCAGCGCGACGCCAGCTTACGCGTCGCCGAAACCACAAATCGATCTCAGCGCCGTTGAGGCGCTTAGCACAGCGGATATGCCGGCGGCACGCATCAACAACATGGATATCAATCGGAATAACGGTTATCTGTATAATGGGGTGAGTACAACACACATAAAAATCTCAGTGTGCGAGGGCAGCTCAAGAAATTCGCTAATGTAAACTAGAAATATTTTAGATTTCATTAACATATGTAAACATGTCAACCCACTTAACAGCCCTCGTTATATTTTAATGTTGCATAAAACCCAAAAAAAAGTTTATAAATTCCGTTCGCATTGTGCAAGTTTCGCAATAAAAAGCATGTCGCTCTCTGTCAGCTACATATACAACTATTTATTGTACTCCCCTCCCAAACCGCTCTCACAACAACAACACCAACAACAATTGTTGTGACAGCTGTTGTTGTTGTTGTGATTATTAAATCTATTCAAAGCTCTCGTGTATAACACAATCGATAAGCTTAAATCACGCTCAGCTCGGCGAAAAAAGGTCTGAAAATGCAAATTCGAATTCGAATTGTAATTGGAATTCGAACTGTTGTAATGAGGAATGCAGCGAGAATGGAGAACTGGAAGTGTTTGTGTTTCGAATTGGAATCGAGAGACTAGATGAGAAATTGGCTGGGTATTATAATTCTAATATAGGGTGTGTCAGGCATAGAGCTAATACAAGCTTATTCAACTTCAAATATACACATATCATATATCAATGTTAGGAATTTTAATTTAATTTTAATGCTAATTGGAAATACAATTAGAGTCAACTGTAATAATGGACAACATTAGGTCTGTCGTGGAAGTCTAACTAGAAATATAACGAATGAAATTGAAATTGGAATTTTAAAATGGAATCAAGTTGCGAGTATTGAATTCGTTATTATGCATAGAAATCTGTCGTCTGTCTGCAAGGGTATTTGCTCGTCGTCATCTCTATAAATAGATTTTTCTATTTTTTCATTTTCAAGATCATGTTAAGTTTTGTTCAGTCTATAAACAAAAAGTTGCCAAGGAAAAAGGGAGAAACAAAAGAAACATTCGAATCTTATGTCACAGCAATTTCCACAGAGTAAAGAGGAAATGAAATCTAAATTGTTGACCAAATAAACACGATGATAGAGACGAGGTGGGCCAAGAAGAGGAGAGGGGAGGAGCGGGCTGTCTGCCACAAATGCCGTTGCTTCGAGCCGTGGCACGTGTTATGGGCAATGGAATTTCACTCTCGATATGCCATATACTATATATATGAAACTCATATATATATATTTATAGGCAAGCCGGTCGAGGTTGGCTGCCCAGCAAAATTGTGTGTGCGTGTGTGTGTGGGTGTGTCTGGGCGATACTTAAACGATTGCTAGTTAGATATATGCATTGTCTTATTGGAATCAACTTGGAGCACATTTCGTAGCGTTTCACGTCACGTTCTTAAGGTCAATGGGGTAGGGGAATGGAATGGAATGGAATAGAATGGGAACTACACATGCGCCCACATCTTAATTAAAGACAAACATTTATAATTGTTGGCATTTTTTGAAGTGAATCATGGCTGCATTTAGGCTTTGCTTCTCAATCTAATCAGAGCTCACCTTTTTGTTTCTTTTTTCTTTTTGGGTGACTCGACATTGGCAGAGATAAGATATCAGTATCAATATCGATGCCCGACAATGTGACAGGCTATCAAATATGCGCCGCGTGTACAAAAATGTTTATTGAGTAATCTCTCTCTATCTCTATGTCTCTCTCTCTCTGTCTCTCCCTCTCTATTTCTCTATCTATATTTATATATTTGCATAATCAGCTTTTGCGCATCGTTGCAAGCTGCAAGAGTGAAGCCAATGCACTTTGTGACTCCCTCGTTGTTGTTGTTGCTGTTGCAACTAAACAACAATCGTTAATTTCACATTTTAATCTGCCACACGCAAGTAACAGACATCATATACATAATATATTTATATATATCTATATCTGTCTGATTTATTATCTATTATGTGAGCACAGTGCAAGGTCACGTTTTTGAAAGTATCTCACAGATATCAGTTGCAGTTGCAGTTGCAGCATTAAGATATAGATACATTTATTGAAATAAATACAGCTATAGATACAGCTGCAATAGTAGATAAATAAGAAGTAAAAGATATATAATTATAATTAATTAATTAATTAATATAATTAACTAAAATTTAAAAATAAAGTAAGAGATAAAGCTACAATATAATCTACATATAAATATAGATACAGATTCAAAAACAACTGCATGTAGAGATACGAGTCTTGATAGATAGATATAGATACATTTGCAAACAAATCTAGTGACTCATGCTTGATACAAATAGAGTTGGAGATACGAATGTATCTATCGATTTATATATAGCTGCATATAGAGATACTGATGCATAAGCATATATACTCTATACAGACATACATACGTACATCCAGCAATAGATACAGATGCAGATGCCTGACCTATACATAAATATATGTACAGATATAGATACAAATGTAGATTTATATGTTAAGATTGATACAGTTTCAGCTGCAGATACCCAGACATATATGGATGTAGAAATGGTCAGAGATGGAGATGCAGATAGAGATATGAAGACAGATTTAGATAAGGCTACAGTATGCGATACGAATGTGTACAGCTATAGATATAGATAGATCTTCAAAGCAAAGATACAGCTACAGCTACAGCTATAGCTACAGATACAGATGCAAATAGAGATATATAGATATGAATGAAATATGAATTAAAGAATTGGATGCTATATTTATCATAAAATTTTGCTGTTCAACAATTCAGTCGCACTACTATTTTTATGAACACAGCTCTGGATTATAGAATGAATTAGAGAAGTTACTCTGTGTTCATGAAAATAGTAGTGAAAACAATTTGAATATATATTGTATATGCATCTACATATACATATATGTATGTCTAGCAACTTTTCCATTATGAAAATTTCATAAAATTACTTTTTTCATTTTCTATTTAATTCCTTCTTTCTCTAATATTCTAATACATCAAAAAATATATATTTTTATCTCCAATTCACGCACCATTTTAATTTAATAATTACCTACAAATTTCCTGCAATGAAAAGCGAGTTTTCCCAAGTGGAAAACTCTTCAAGTCTCTCATAAGCATTGCATATTTTTGCCAGCTTCGGCCGAAGTGTTGCATACTTTCGTGGCAACAAGAAAAGCCTCATTTATGGAAATTCCAATTCCATTTCCGTTGAAGCCAAATTGAGGGGCGTGCTACCAAAATTTCAGTTGAAACTGTTGTCTGCGCCACGCCCACCTAAATATGACGCCCACAGGGCAGCTAATGCCGTGCAGCATGCAAAAGCAGAGTACAGTGGGGCAATGTTAAGATGATTTAAATATAAAATGTCGAAATTTGACATATTTTAATTTTAAAAAATTTTAAAAATGTTAAAAATGAGAAAATTTCATTTTAACTTTTTTAAAAATATTTTTTAAATTTTACTTTTAATTTAATAAAAAATTTTATAAAATTTTGTAAGTCACTTAATATTTATTTAATTTTAATTCAAGTATAATATAAATAATAAATATTTCCCATATCGAAATCTTCGTCTTTCGCATGATATGTGTGTGCATTAGCGAGGCTCTACTGTAGTTAGTTTATGGATTTGCTTAGACTAGTTGCCAAAGGGCAAACAGTTTCTATTATTTCCTGATTTAACTAAACAGGCCAGCAGTCTGCAACTCTCTCTCTCACTATCTCTCTCTCTATCTTTCTCTCTCTCTCTCTCCCTCTCTCTCTCTCTCTTTGCCATACTTCTCCAAGCTCCACTTTCAGCATTTTTGTTGCTGTTTAGATTGGGGTCGTTGGTAATTGCAGCGCTTAAGCGAAATGCTTCAAATGCTCACATATCCTTGCTTCTTTTGCTAAACACTTCAAACTCCCCTCGACTCGCCTCGTCTCGCCTGCCCGTTCATCCTTTTGTCGATTGCGTGCAAACATTTCTGTGTGCCACAAAAGAATTTCTCGC
Organism: Drosophila leonis; assembly: GCA_035045365.1. Taxonomy (NCBI): domain Eukaryota; kingdom Metazoa; phylum Arthropoda; class Insecta; order Diptera; family Drosophilidae; genus Drosophila; species Drosophila leonis. Next base: position 1,161,661 of record JAWNPC010000485.1, read on the forward strand.
TTTAGTTGAAAGTGAATTTCTAATGCAAACGGTTTTAACGGCCTTTTTATATTTTTCATACAGTTTAAAGGTAAAAGGTAAAACAGCAGGTGCTTGGGCTGAATCTTTGAAATGAGCGTGAAGAACAAGCAGCGCGAACTGAACTAGTTGAGCAAGTAGACAGAAAAGAGTTATGCAAACCTGGATTGGAAAGCTCCAGGTGTGTTTGAAATGGGGAAATCTTTAAAGAAATTGAGTCGAGTAAATAGAGTAGAGAGATTTGAGTAGAGAGAGTAGAGTAGAGTAGAGAGTAGATTAGAGAGTAGAGTAAGAGAGTAGAATAGAGAGAGAGAGAGAGAGAGAGAAAGAGTACAGAAGAAAGATTAGAGAGAGAGAGAGAGTATTCTCTCCCTCTCTCAATATCCCTCTTCTCTTTCTCCCTCTCTCCGTCGCTCTCTCTCTCTCTCTCTCTCTTTTAATATTTTTATCTATATCTCATATTTCTCTTCTCTCTTTCTCTAATCCTTCTATCTCTATCTCATATTTCTCTTCTCTCTTTCCATCTCTATCTTTTACTCTCTCTTCTCTCTCTCTTTATCTGTCTGTCTTCCTCGCTCTCCTTATCTGTCTCTCTCTCTCTCTTTAGCTCTTATCTCTCTGTCACTCTCATCTTTCTTTTCTCTCCTTTTATCTATCTCTCTCTATCTCAATCTTTTCACTCTCTCTTTCTCCCTTTCCCACTTTCTCTATATCTATATCTCCATCTCTCTGCCTCTCTCGCTGCCCTCTATCTCTCCTCTCTATCACTTTCCATCTCTATCCATCTTTCTTGTCTCTCTTTCGCTTCTGCTTGTCTCTCTCCTCTCTCTCTCTCTCTCTGTCCTCTCTCTCTGCCCTCTCTCTCTGTCCTCTCTCTCTGTCCTCTTTCTCTCTGTCCCCTCTCTCTGTCCTCTCTCTCTCTGTCCTCTCTCTCTCCCTCTCTATCTGTCCTCTCTCTCTGTCCTCTCTCTCTCTCTCTTTCTCACTTTACCTTTCCTTTTGACAGTCTGTTCGCTTTCTCAGCTTTTCATTCTCTATTCATTATCCCTCTCTATTTTCTATCTATCTCCCCTATACACTTTCTATTCCTTCTCACCCTTCTTTTTTCTGCCTTATCTGCATCGCCCTGATGCCAAATGCATTCTAATTGTGTCGTTCCACTCCCAAACCCTTCAGTTAAGTTATGCAAAGACACTTTTCATGCTTGCATTGATTATGGAAATATTTCTACTGGCTTTCCATGCAACATACACTTAATGAGGGTAAACTTTTCACTATATGCAACTGGCATATGGAATATGTATAGAATACTTCTAGAGCGTCTGTAGAACCGCAAAGTGTTGATTTGACAAGTGCAGTCACAGGCATATGGATCGGCTAATGATATACCAAGTTAGTTATTATATATATATAGACTAAATACTATTTCAAATTGAGCAAATCGGTACGTGAGATTTGACATGACATCACATCGCAGCACAGCACAGCACACAAATCAACGGCTTTATCTTCCGCATACTATTCCACACACAGAGAGAGAGAGAGGAAGGGAGAGAGGAAGGGGGGTAGCTGGGTAGAGTGTAATTGTATATATGCAATATGTCTTTATTGTGGCTTACCACGTTTTGCAATAAACGTAATTCTATATACCCCCCAGCTATATATGCCACCCACTAGCTGAGATTCTGTTTGAGTCGTGTCTCTTGCTGGCAAATCCTCAGCTTGAAGTGGAAGCCAGCGAAGTGCTTGGGGTCAAGCTGTAGAAGAACTAGCTAAACTAGTTATGCTCGCGCTCCGGCTATGGCCAGTTGACAGTTAGCTGCTTGTTAGCCCTCGCCACGCCCCATTTGGCATACACAGCCGCCGCCCCTGACACACTGGAGTGAAGTCTATCAAAAAAGTAGAAACGGATTCATTCATTAGAACAAAGGCGCCTGCTTGATAAGCCAGTGTCGCCGCATGGGGCGGGCACATTCAGCAATTGCAGCTCGGCTGGACAGTGTTGGTAAGCGTGTTGGTTAACTGTCGTCTGTGCTGTCTGAGTGTAATGCAAAACCTTACCACAATAAGCGGAGGGGGGCTAACCGAGGAGGTGGGGCGGGGGCGAGGGGTCTCTCGATCTCTGAGGCGTTACACAAAATTTATAAAAACTGCGGCATTTGCGTTGCGATTTTCAGTGCACCATTTGCAAATGTTCGTTGCGGTCGCTGTGTGTGTGCGTGTGCAGGATAACTGCCAGCAAGCGAGTTACCCCATGTGATACCCTAGAATCCCAGCCAAAAGCAAAAGTGCTAAAGGAATATGCAAAAGGCTGACAAACAAGCTAAAGCAGAGCAGGCGCAGACAGGCAAGAGTAAAGCGAAAGCGAAAGCGACAGCAGAAGCAGAAGAAGGAGGAGCAGGAGGAGAAGCAGGAGGAGCAGCAACAGCAGCTGATGCAGTGCAGGATCTGGAGCTAGAATCACCCAAGAGCAAAGCACGTTCACGTTTCTCCGCCGCCTTGCGCAGTCTCAAGACCAAAAAGCCAAAGCCCAGCAGTGCCGAGCAGCTGACGGCCATTAGCAGTGGTGAAGGCGAGGATCTGAGCAGCCTGGCTGACCTAAGCCTCGATAGCGAGCTGAGGACTAGCCCAAAGAAGAAGAGTCTAACGCGTCGCCTGCTGCTGGGCAGTCTGAAGCCAAAGGCCAAAGAGCGACCGCACAGCCTGGCGACGAGCGATGAGCTAAGCCTCAGCGGCAGGGCAAGAGGATTGAGATTGGCAGAGAGTGCGGGTCTGGGCAGCAGCAATACACTGCAGATAACCATAAGTGGCAAGAAAGTTGAGACTGTGGAAGGCACAGCCAAAGGCAAAGGCAAAAGCGAAACGGATTACCTGACACCGATACCGATACCGACGGCCATAGAAGAAGCAACAGCCGCAACAGCAAAGCCAAAAGAGACAACTAAGCTAATTGTGGCCAAGGTGGTGTCCAGAGAGCAGCCCAAGCAGAAGAAACAGTCGAAGCAGCCGAAGCAGCCACAGCCACAGAGAGCAACGCCTCAGCTTGAGGAGAAAATCGTTATCACAGAGAGCAGACGAGATACGCCGCCGCGCGAACGAGCACCGGCAAAGCCGAGTCGTGCCGCCAGCCATCAGTCAGCGAACAGCACTGGGCAGCAGCACAAGTCTAGCAGCACCAGCAAAGCAGCCCTAAGCCTGCCCAGCCGTGAGAAGCAGCAGCAGCAGCAACAGCAGCGTGGACATCGTTTGAATAAAGGCAGCAATACGGCAGCTCTGGAGAAACAGGCGCTAGTGACGCCGCCCGGTTCGGAGTTACAGCCAGCGCCGCTCGAATTGAGGCCACCCTCTCCGCCCACCTCGTCCACCCTGGTCCTGGTCAGCCTGGCGGAGTCTGCGGACGCCGTTTCACTAGCCGAATCAGCACAGGCCACAGTTGCGCCTGTTGTGCGCTTTGCCGTTGGCAGCGCTGTACGTGGCCCGGACGCCTATGAGCTAGCTCTAGCCGCCGCCGCCAATCAGCAGCCCAGCTCCAGCGAGGAGCCCAGCGATTCCAGCCTGAGACGCTTGAGCTTCAAGCAGCAATTGGCGCTATCCGATCACGACAGCATCGAAGGCAGGCGTGAGACTGTGCGCTATCAGTCAGTGGCCAGCGAGTACGGCGAGGATCAGGATACAGGCGACGAGCAAGAGGAGGACGACGACAAGCAGCAGCTGGACAAAGACTCCAAGCCCATGCCGGCCTTTGGCAATTTGACTATGGACCAGGAAATGGAACCGGTAAGCTGTATTGGACTCAATCGCAGCTGCAGTTCGAAAAGAAAAAACAAGCAAAAGAAGCCGCAAAAGTGTTTGCCCTCCATAGTCGGACGACCCCACGAACCAAACAGCCAACACCTACCCCCCGCCTTTACCCGCCCCTACCCCCCTCAGCCCTTTTAATGCACGTTTATTAAGTGAAAAGAGAGCGTATTCGCTTAGAGAATTTGGATGCCATTGAGTTATACAGTTGTGGTCACGAAAATACATAGTAGTGACAACATTTTTGAGATATATATGTGATTTTGAAAGCAATTTCCATATATATCTGAATACTCGTTTCAAATATCATTTATATGCCATTGTGATATACAGCTGTGGTCGCGAAAATAGTAGTGAGACTGACAACATTTTCTTGATATATATGAGATTTTGAAAACAACTTCAATATATATCTGAATACTCGTTTAAAATATCATTTCTATAACAAAATTTTGCTGTCCAACATTTCAGTCGCACTACTATTTTCATGACCAAAGCTGGAGTGAAGTGTTGAGATTTCCCTAAATGTCTAAGACTCAATTACTACAATCTTATGCACGTTCATCTAATGAAAAGCGCGTATATTTGCTATTTTTATACCCTGAACCCATTGAAAATGGGAAATCAGGGTATAATGTTTTTGTGAAAATGTATGTAACAGGCAGAAGGAGACATGGCAGACCCCATAAAGTATATATATTCTTGATCAGCTCGACAAACTGAGTCGATATAGCCATGTCCGTCTGTCCGTCCGTCCGTCCGTCCGTCCGTCCGTCCGTCCGTCCGTCCGTGTGAACGCAGTGATCTCGCAAACCACAAAAGCTAGAGATCTGAAATTTGAAATGTATACTCGTGTATATCCTACGCAGTACGAGTTTATCTTTTTTTTTCGATAACTCATCCCATTTCCTTATTATCGATAAAAATCGATAACTTTTCTTCGTTTCTGAATACCGTTATAGCTATAGATTTCAGATTTACTGTGTGTATCCGTGTAATGAATACACACATTTTGCAATTTTTGGATTTTGGATACCACGCCCCCTTCCCCCCAAATTTGAAAAAAACGTATTTCAAATACTAGAGACTTGTGCTTTGGCAAATACATACATATGAATGTCATTATTACGCTGTAAAAGTTTGATTACGAAAGTACATCTAGAAGCAAACCTATTCAACAAATAAGTTTCCAAAATATAGCCCATACTGCAGCCCAAGCGCTGCCCGCGCGCAGTCGCTGCGTAAACTGCGCAGTAGCAGAGAAAGTGCTTGTGCGTGCGTGTGCATGTGCGTGTGTGTGTATGTGTTGTTATATGTGCATACATATATATAAAAGAAGCGTAAAATGATTTGAATATCGCATCTTCACAGGGTTCAGGGTATCTCTTAGTCGAGCAGTCTCGACTAGAGCACTCTTACTTGTTTTTTGTAAATCCTTAAAGTTTTGGAGTGCGTATACCCAAGCTTATACTAAGAGTTGTTAAAGTGCTGCGATTTCCTACTATGCATCCACTGGGAGCGTTTCAAATAGGGAATTGCTGTACTCCAATGCTCGTCCGTAAAGTGAAAAGATAGTATTTGGGTGATATGTGACTTGATACATTGATGCGCCCATTTGGGGCGTGACAAAGCGAGCATTTCTATATTTGTATGCTCGTTCAGGAAGTGAAAAGCGAGTTGATTGGCTTTTGCAGAATACTGTGATAGTCTTAGAGTTGGGATTGGGATTGGGGATTGGATCTCTAGCTATTTGATAGATAGATAAATGATTTATATTTTATACATACCTACGGCCATGGGGGGCGTGGCATATACATATATGCCACGTTGTTGATGCCAGAATCAACTAATTTTGCTGCTGAATCAAGTTGAACTATGCCAGATCTATAGAACTTTTTTTTATATTTATTTTTTTATACCGAGTATTGTGCAGTCGAGCATGCCCCTTGCTCCTGCTCATATTTCTATAAGTTTAACTCGCTCTCTCTCTTAATCTCTACCCTCTCTCATGCTCTCTCTCTCTCTCTTTCGCAGACCATAATGTCGCCCAGTGGCGAGAAGCGTGAACATCTCTACAAGATCCTGGTGATCGGTGAGCTGGGCACTGGCAAAACGTCGTTCATCAAGCGCTATGTGCATCAGTTCTTTAGCCAGAACTATCGAGCGACAATCGGTGTGGATTTTGCCTTGAAGGTGCTGCACTGGGATGCCAATACGATAGTGCGTCTGCAGCTCTGGGATATCGCCGGACAAGAGAGATTTGGCAATATGACGCGTGTCTACTACAAGGAGGCGGTGGGCGCTTTCATTGTGTTCGACGTGACGCGCAGCGGCACGTTTGACTGTGTCAGCAAGTGGAAGGAGGATCTTGACTCGAAGGTTCAACTACCCGATGGCAGTCCCATACCCTGCATATTGCTCGCCAATAAGGTACAGTTGTGTGGCTGAAAGTGTGATTGATTGATTGATTGATGAAGTTGGATCTATGAGAGGCAGTTGGCCTAAGACCAATGGACTGTAAGATCTTTCTGTTTTACTATATAGAACTGATGATAAGGAATGATTGATTGAGTGATTGATTGATTGATTGATTGATGAAGTTGAATCTATGAGAGGCAGTTGGCTTAAGACCAATGGACTGTAAGACTAAGATTTGTCTGTTTTACTAAATAGAACTGATGATAGTAGATGATTGATTATTTGATTGATTGATTGATGGAGTGCAATCTCTAAGAGAAAGTTAGCTTAAGACCTATGGACTGTAAGACTGTAAGATCTTTCTGTTTTACTATATAGAACTGATGATAGTGGATGATTGATTGATGATCAACAGATGGCCCAATTCTTTAGATCAATTCGAATCAATCTCACACTTTTCTCTTTAGATCTTTCATATCTAACGATCAGCTATATAGAACTTCTATCTTTCTGATATTTGATATATATATACTAAAATATCTTTACACTCCATCACACAGTGCGATCAGGAGAAGCAGGGCATAGTGACGCAGCCGGAGCGCATGGATGAGTATGTGAGGGAAAATGGTTTCGCTGGCTGGTTCGAGACCTCGGCCAAGGAGAACATCAACATCGACGAAGCAGCACGTGCCTTGGTGAACAAAGTAAGTGATTGGCGCAATCAATCAATCAAATATATCAACACTTTCTCAATCGTCTGCAGATACTCATCAATGACAAACTGATAACGGCCGATGCGAACGATGCGGAGAAATTCAATTTGAGTGCGGCTGATGCGAGCGCCGAGACGAAGAACAAATGCTCCTGCTGACCGGCTGCTGCGTTCATACAGATGCATTCCAGCAACCAAATTGGGCTTTAAACATACAACACACACACACATATATAGAAACATGATAAGAATAACTATGCTTAGGTTCTTTTGTAAAGTGTATCTAAGACTTAGCTTCGTATCATGTTCATCCATCAACTGGTTATAAAATCTAAGCTGAAGCAGTGCGTGTCCATAAAATTATCTATATGACTATATCACACACACACACACATACATATAAACTAGAGCTCAGTTTTGAGATAATGCAGCATCATTTATACATCTGTGTAAAATACGAATCGTCGTCAAATTGTTTTTTACTTTTGTTTGTTTTTCGCTTTTGTTTTGTTAATGTTAGAGTTTTTTATCTTGAATTTATATAGTAAATAGGTACACACACATACACACATACATAAACTCTGCCATCTTTATTTGCATTTAGATAAATGTACGTTTTATTCAACACAGATTACCGCAGAAACGAAAAAAATACATTTATTTATCTGCACGCAATCAAATAAAAATTTTTAATGATAGTTAAGCCAAATGATATACGAGTTTTATTGCTGGAGAAATTAACTTAATACCTATGACCTTAATGCGCATTTATTTACGAGCTGTGAAAATGCAAATAAATATAATTAATTACTCATAAAACTGGTGCGCATTAGATATGGAAATTAGTTTGAACTTGTTTTCTGGCGCGCAATCATAGTTTAACTATCGATATACTATCGTACATTGCGATAGCTTTGCCTGGGTAGCCCTGCGCAAAAGGCCATGCGATGAACAAACACATAATTGATATTCCTAAAGGTAATAATTTATATTTAAATTCAAATTGATTTCAATGCATATATATTGTCTACCAATGCATAAAAATTAAGAATATTATAATCAAGTAACTAATATAATTTTACGCCCCTACATCGTCATTTAGTCGCCGCTGCAGCCCTGGTATATTTTAGTGATATTTTTAGTGTTTTGCAACGCTGGTCACATTGCTTGCGCTGCTGTTGTAAAAAAAATGCAAATGCAGAAATTGCAAATAACTAAAAAGTTAAATATTCATAGAAATAATAAACAATAATTTGTAAAACTCAAGTGCTAGCAATTGAAATGTATTAAATGTTTAAGGTGAGCTAGACTATGTTGCAGCGCAACATCAACATCAACAGCAAAGGCACTTAAGCTAATTAGCAACGCCGCTGTTTCTGATTGGGAGTCGTAGCCGTCGACGTCGACGTCGTCGTCACGTTTACTCCCCTTTTCGGTCTTTGTTGCTCTCTGTCGTGTGGGCCGTTGTCGTTGATAAAAGTTTACTTAATGGCTCGTTGATTAATCAGCAGTCAATTTGTTGATTTGGACATTGCTAGCCATGAATCAGCTGTGCCGCCAATTGGAACTAGCGCAAACACCTATTAGTTTATGCATATTAGCTTATATATATATATATCTCTCTCTCTCGCTCTCTCTTGCAGTTTTGTTATCTAGTTGGAGTAAAGTAATTGGAAACAGTTAGAAATTATTGGAATTCTTGAAGTTCTTGGATTGCTCGGAAAATGCTGCCGCCGCGTGAGCATTTGGATCTAGAATGCTTCATTGTGACGAAGCATTCGTGGAAGGGCAAATATAAGCGGATATTATCCATTGGCACCAGCGGCATTTCCACCTACAATCCAGACAGATTTGATCTAACCAATCGGTGGACCTACTCGGATATCGTAGCCGCCGCACCCACCAAGACCACAAATGTGGGTATATACTATTTCTATATATACATATATATATTTATATATATATTATTAATTTCTATTGCAGATTCCAAATGAGTTTGTGCTAACAATAAAGAAGGATAAGAAATTGGATACGATCAAACTTTCATCGGAGTATCGCAATGATATACTCAGCTCCATATTGAAATATTACAGGGAATTCGCTGACAAGCCAAAAAATGCTCTCGTAAGCGAATCAACATTCAATATATGTTTATTTGCTCAACAGAAATGTTTGTCTTGCAGCGCTTCAATGCTTATAAATATCATTGGTCGGGCATTAGTTTGCCCACTGTGCTGGAGGTCACGCCGTGCTCCTTGGATCAATTGGATCCCACAACGAACGATGTGCTCACCAGCTATATGTACAAGGATATTGAAGGAATAATAGGTACCTATAACAAGGCTTGAAATGGAAGTGCAAAAGCAAATGCTGTTTTTTTGGCATTGTTTTTCATAATACATCAAATTGCCTTTGGCCTCCTCCTCCTGCTCCTGCTGCTGCTCCTCCTCCGGTTGCCTCTTTTGACTTTGCTTTTAGCCTTGGCTTTTGGCTTTGTTTTTGGATTTGTCATTGTCTTTGCTTTTGTCTTTGATCTAACATTTGGCTTTTGCTTTAGCTTTGGCTTTCCCCATGCTTTTGCCTTTGGCATTGGTTTCCACGATGACTAAGCCTTCGCCTTAGCCTTAGCCTTAGCCTTTGCCTTAGCCTTAGCCTTAGCCTTAGCCCTTGGCTTTGCTTTGGTCTTTCCTTTTGGCTTTGCCTTAAGCCTTAATTTTCTGCTAGGCATTGCTTTTGGTTTTGCTCACTTTCATTAGGATCTCCTCAGCTTTTGAGTTCGCCTCGCTTGCCTTACCCTGCCCAAGCATCCTTCTCCTCCGCCTTTACTCCATCTAATGTGTTCAATGTGTTTTGTCCTGTTTTCACATTTTAATGCGTGTTCGCTTTGCTTGTTTTTGGTTTTCTTTTCTTCTCTTTGTTTTTCTTTTACACTCATCTTTATGGTTACGTTTTAAGCAGGCATCTCGGACTATGAAAATGGCATCGTGATGGCCTATGGCGGCTTCAGCCGCCTGCACATGTTCAAGGCGCTCAATCATCATGAGATCGTGCAGAATATAGTTCAACGTTCGTCTCAATTTCTGGGCATCGAAACCAAAATACTCAAAAGTCAAATAACACGCGAGCAATTCGAAAGGCAGCGTTTCGGCAAGTACAGGTGAGTCCGGCTAGAATGGAACTGAAACAGAGGCTGAGATTGCCAATCACAGATCATTTGAATGATATTCTCCATCTCTTGTAGCGGTGATCAGTTCCAGACCTCGATGACAGAGTTCACAGTGCAGAAGATAACGCCCAGGCACCCGGATCCAGTCAAGCGCATTCTCTGCCTCACAGAGGTCACGCTCTTGGAGCGCGATCCGCAAACCTACAGCGTTTGCACGCTGCGACCCCTCGCCGATGTGTTTGCCCTGGTGCGCGATAAGGACAATCTGCAACGATTTTGCATTGAGTATAAAAATGGCATCGTGCGCAGCTACAGCACCAACGATCGTGACTCTCTGTTGGCCACTGTGCTGGATGCTGTGCGCTCCAGTGGCAATCAGGACGTGCACATACGCATTGGCAATACGCCGAGGGGCAAGCGCTATGTGCCACTCAATAGCTCCGTGGATGAGGAGACGGAAGCGAATCTATTGCGTTTGGTCATCAACAATTTCCAGAATCCGAGCAGACGTCATGAGATTTTGGAGCGCTTCAATGCGAACGTGCCGCACAGTGGACTCAACTACAGTGTTACCCAGGATGTGAGCTGCACTCGAATTGAATTATTGATAAATATATTAATTATCTAAATCTGCCCGCAGAGCTTATTTGCGGAGAACAAGGAGAAGCTTATAATGAGCGCTCTGCAGGCCTTGGCTCAGAAGGAGCTGGACAGCCCCACGGCTCAGCTGAGCAACACGGAGCTGGAGGCAATATTCCATGCGCTAACGCGTTTGCTGGCCAGCAAAGTGGGCTATGCGGCCTTTACCAATTTGCCAGGGTACAAAGTTAACTTATCTATATAGAAACTACAGATAATCCAATATAATCTATATCTTTTAGCTTTCGGGAGATAATTGGCACCAAGATTGTCGCTGCGCTGCGACGCAAGGATTTGGCTGTCACCTACTCGGCGATCGATATGATTAACTCGCTGATGCACTCGGTAAATACGGATCATGACCTGAAGCAGGAGCAGCTGAACAAATCTTCCATTTTGTCATCGAAATCATTTCTTGAAACGTTGCTCAACATGTGGACCATGCATGTGGTAAGGGAGGGAGAGACAAAGCATTTCTATTGTTGAGTCTGTGACTGAGCACAAATTAAATTCATTGCAATTGCAGAGCCATGGCAGCGGCGCATTGGTTTTGTCTGCGATGCTGGACTTCATGACCTTCGCGCTGTGCGTGCCCTACAGCGAGACAACGGATGGTAAACAATTTGATATACTGCTCGAGCTGGTGGCCGAGCGTGGCAGATCTTTGTATAAGCTCTTTCAGCATCCATCGCTGGCAATTGTCAAAGGAGCCGGCTTGGTGCTGCGCGCTATCATCGAGGAGGGCGAGCTGCATGTGGCACAGCAAATGCAGGCGCTGGCATTGGATGAGGCAGCGCTGTGTCGTCATCTCTTGGTGGCGCTCTATACGCCCTCGAATGATCCCACTCTGATAACGCATCGTCAGCTCTCGAGACATTTGATTGGCCTCTGGCTCACGGACAGTGACGAGGCCATGGAACTGTTCAAACGCATTTTTGTGAGTCATGCGAAAATAATATATATCTCTTCTATGTTCTATTTGACTTGAGTTCGATTACAGCCCGCTGGCTTGCTGACCTTCCTGGAGACAGAGGAGAGCGTGCCGGAGACGGATGTGGAGGAGGATAAACTCAACTTTCGTGACAATCTCAAATTTGCAATTCAACATTCCAAGAAGACTCGCAAGAGTGTGATAGAGAAGCATTTGCAGGGCATCAAGCACTGGGGCATGAACCTCATCGAGCAACAGGATGGCGCTGCGCAAGCACTCAAAAATCGACCCGTTGTGCTGCGAAATCGCCGACAGAAAAAGAAAACCTCAGAAGCGATCGTTAACTTGCCCTACTTCTTCTACAACTTTGCCAAAGATCACAGTTTGCCTAACTTGATATGGAATCATAAGGTAAGGAACACGGATTATTTACAAATTTGTTCAGTTCTTTAGTTTGCTTTTTCCAAACAGACGCGCGAGGAGCTGCGCATGTGTCTGGAGAACGAGTTGAGACAATTCCTCAACGATCGCGATTTGGCTGGCAATATGATCGTGGCTTGGAACTATCAGGAGTTCGAGGTGGGCTACCAATGCCTCGCCGAAGAAATCAAAATAGGCGACTACTACATAAGGCTCATACTAGAGAAGGATGATTGGCCACAGAACTTGGTCAAGGATCCGTAGGTTCAACTATGATATATATAAACTCCGTTGGCTAATTTCTGTTTGTATCTGTAGCATCGAGCTGTTTAATGCTCTGTACCGACGAGTGCTTTGCCGGCAGCGCGTCAACGATGATCAGATGACCGTCTTTTCGCTGCAGGCTCTGGCTAAGGTCTACAGGCGCTATCACAAGGAGATTGGCAAGTTCAGCGACATGTCCTACATTCTACAGCTCAGCGATCGGGTAAGGCAATAACTGAAACTCTTAGTTAAATCTTGAAATGATTTTTTTTCTATGTCTTTCAGTGCCTTTCTCCATCCATGCGCGATGCTCTAATCAATCTGATATCCTGCCTGGTGCTGGAAAAGTCCAATTGCCGTGCTCTGATCGATCATGTGCAGTGCTTGGTGGATTTAATCACCTTGGCTCACCTGCACAAGGGACGCGCACAGCTGAATACCAAAACGAATGTGATCGAAGCGGGTCCCAATATGTCGGCCTACGAGGAGAAGGATTGGTACTACAACATCGAAAAGGACGGCCAAAAGGCGGAGCGTCAAGGCCCCATCACCTACTCAGAGCTCAAAGAGCTCTGGCAAAAGGGTCTGATCACGCCAAAGACTCGCTGCTGGGCCATTGGCATGGATGGTTGGCGTTCGCTGCAGCAGATACCACAGCTCAAATGGTGCCTCATTGCCAAGGGCACGCCGCTCTATGACGAAACGGAGCTGTCATCCAAAATACTCGACATACTGATCAAGTGCACCAGCTTCTTTCCCAGTCGCACCCAGAACGGCGTTGCTGTGCTCATACCTGGACCCAAATTGTCGCGAAAGCTGTCGGAATTCATTTGCCTGCCGCATGTGGTGCAGGTGTGTCTGACCCATGATCCCGGCTTGCTGGAGCGTGTGGCCACGCTGCTCTGTCAGATCATGGAGGACAATCCAGAGATGCCGAAGGTGTATATGACGGGCGTCTTCTACTTTATGCTCATGTACACGGGCAGCAATATATTGCCCATAACGCGATTCCTAAAGATGACGCACATGAAGCAGGGTTTTCGCAGCGAAGAGGTGAGTTAGGGTCAGGCAACTCTAGATTCTGACTAAATTTTGATCTCTCTTCAGACCTCTCAGTCGGGCATCATGCATCGCAGCATACTCGGACAGCTGCTGCCGGAGGCCATGGTTTGTTTCCTTGAGAATTACAGCGCCGAAAAGTTTGCCGAAATATTTCTCGGAGAGTTCGATACGCCCGAGGTGATTTGGAGTTCGGAGATGCGGCGGCTGCTCATCGAGAAGATTGCCGCACACATTGCCGACTTTACGCCACGTTTGCGTGGCCATACGATGGCACGTTATCCCTACCTGGCCATACCTGTCATCAGCTATCCCCAGCTGGAGCATGAGCTCTTCTGTCACATCTACTACCTGCGCCATCTGTGCGACACCCAAAAGTTTCCCAATTGGCCCATTTCGGATCCGGTGCAGTTGCTCAAACATACGCTGGAGGCTTGGCGCAAAGAGGTGGAGAAGAAACCGCCACAGATGACCATACAGCAGGCCTATCAGGATCTGGGCATCGATCTGACAAAGATGCCCAAGCCAGACGAGTCGATGATACGCAAGAGCTACTATAAGCTGGCCCAAATGTATCATCCGGACAAGAATCCCAATGGGCGCGAGATCTTCGAGAAGGTCAACCAGGCATATGAGTTCTTGTGCTCGCGCTCTGTTTGGAGCTCGGGTGGTCCAGATCCCAATAATATAGTGCTCATACTGCGCACCCAGAGCATTCTCTTCGAGCGCTATGCCGATGGTGAGTGCCACAACTAAACTATTCCAGTCTGTAGCTCATCTAAATCTCTTGTGTGCTTGCAGTGCTGCGTCCTTACAAGTACGCTGGCTATCCACAGCTGATCAAGACCATACGCTTGGAGACCCGCGACGATGAGCTGTTCTCTAAGGAGGCGCAGCTTTTGACAGCCGCCTCGGAGCTTTGCTATCACACGGTGCACTGCTCGGCTCTGAATGCCGAAGAGCTGCGCCGCGAGGAGGGCATCGAGGCGCTCTTGGAGGCCTACACACGCTGTGTCTCCATCTTGGGCGTCGATTCGAAGCCAGACTCATTGCACTATCAGGTCATCTCGAATGTGACGCGTTGCTTTGAGGTCGCCTGCAACTTTGAGAAGTGCAAGCAGAAGATTATACAGCTGCCCCAACTGCTGTCCGATGTCTGTCGCGTGGTCTACTTTAAGCACACGCTGTCCGTTAGCCTGGTGACCAGCCTGGCGGCCAACAACTATGATCTGCAGTGCAATCTGTCGCGCAATGGTGTGCTCTGGTCGCTGCTGCTCTTCATGTTCGAGTACGACTACACGCTGGACGAGAGCGGGGTGGAGGTGAGCGATAAAACCAATCAGCAGCAGTTGGCCAACAACTTGGCTAAAATGGCTGTGCTGGGCTGCATAGCTCTGGCTGGTTACGGCATGGAGTTGCGCCATAAGCCAATCACTGGCAGCGAATCCAACTCGCCGGCCAATCCCACGGCCAAGCCAGCAGTGCCTGCCCTCAAGCCAAAGCCTTCAGCCTCCAGCACCAGCTCGGCCTACATGCAAAACGCGCACAATCCCTTGCAAAGCAAGCAGCTGGCCATTACGGCGGGCAAGGAGAAGGAGGAGTCGCCAGCGTTGCTTACCAAGCAGGACTCCAGTGTTAGCAGCGACACAAACAGTTCCACAGACAGCGAACAGCAGCAGCAGCAGCAGCCACAGCAGCAGCAGCAGCAAAACTCCATTCAACAAAAGTACATAGTCTCGGGCGAGGCGAAGAATATGTTGATACGGCAGGTGCTGGATCGCTTGCTCACGCGCTACATTGCCAATCAGCTGGCGACGGCCAGGGACAGCGAGGTGTTGAAGCTCCTGACGGCCAATACACGTAATCCCTATCTCATATGGGACAATGCAACGCGCGCTCAGCTAAAGGACTTTCTCGAGCAGCAGCGCCTGGCCTCGGCCAAGGAGACGCACGAGGACATTGCACAGGTCTACGAGCTGGTCTCCAGCTTCGAATTCGATGCGCACAAGTGAGTGGCTCAGCTTAAGCCCTAATCTATATATTTATATATTTATTTATATATATATCAATTTCAGGGATGAGCTGCAAATTGGAGGCATTTTCATCAGAATCTATAATGATATGCCCACGCATCCGATAGCACAGCCCAAGCAGTTTATTATGGATCTGCTGGAGTACTTAAAGCATGCCTATCTATTTCTGCAGCACAAGCAGCTGCCGGCAACAGCTCCGCCAGCAGCGCCCAAAATGGGCAGCGATGGCATCTTGACGCCCACCTTGGCACCTAATCATCCTCAGCTCCAACAGCAGCAGCAACAACTGGAGGCCAAGACTGGCGGCACCTTTGACGAGGTGCTGACTGCCTACAATCGCTCGAAGAGTCGCAAGAAGCTGGAAACGGATGCACAGGTGGAGCGACAGCTGTCGCTGCAGCAGGCCCAATATGACTATGCGGGCGATTCCCAATTGGAGCTGCACATTACGATGGTGCTGCGTGCCTTGATAGCCGTCATCAAGACGAATGCCGAGGTGGAGATCCAATGCATTGGCAATTTCGATATGATATTCGGCTTTCTGGCCAACAACATATTCGCAGATGTAAGTGGCATATAAGGAAATTTCCTCCTCCAATTGGTATACTAATCTTTGCTGCCTTTGTAGAGTTCCAGTGTGAAGGCAGTTGCCTTGGAGGTCGTTGCTTTGGTCTCTCGCAACAAGGAGTGCGTCTCGGAAGTTGCGGCCTGTGAGATACTTGGCAACTATTTGGTGGCACTCAGGGATCCGGAGTTACGTGCCAGCCAGGTGAAAGTGCTCGAGACGCTCTCGGGCCTGATGAACGTCCAGGAGATGATCAAGGAGGCGCAGACGAAAGGCGCTGTCATCTATTTGCTGGACATGTTCTGCAATTCGCGTAATCCACAAATACGCGAAATGTGCGCCGAAATCTTAGCCAAAATGACAGCGGATCGTTTGAGTGGGCCCAAGGTGCGGATTACCATATCCAAATTTTTACCTGGACTCTTTATCGATGCCATGATCGAATCGGCGCCGACATCTGTGCAGCTGTTCGAGTCCATACACGAGCATCCGGAGTTGATGTGGAATGATGAGACGCGTTCGCGTGTCTGCGAAGCTGTGGCAGAGACTTGCAAACGCTTCTACCAGCAGCAAAAGACAAATGCGAGACACTTGTGGAAGGATCCGGAAATGCTGAAGGATCTGATGTCGAATGAAATTGTTGTTGCCGGCGTCTATTTGCGCCTGTTCGTCAGCAATCCAGCATGGACGTTGCGCAAACCCAAACAATTTCTGTCCGATCTCTTGGACTTTGTTGTGGAACAAATTAGCAAGAGCTCCACGGAGCAGGATGTATTGGATTTATCGACGACGGCGCTCGTGGAGCTACTGCGTTCGCAGCCCAATCTAGCGGATGATATTCCCGTGCTGGGGCACATACCGAAGCTCTTTAATCTGCTCTCCGTGCAGCCAAAGAACACGCTATCAGTATTACATCAGCTGTCGCTTTCGGAGGTGAGTTTTGCCTAGGACTCATAGGCTAATCTCTTCTTCTTACTAACTCTTCCTTTTCATTATGCAGTTCTGCGTGAGCGCCATATCGCAAACGGAATGCATTGCGCCGCTGAAGCGCTGCATGGAACAGAACAGGGATTGCATTGAGAAGTCCTGTGAGGCACTGAGTCGACTCTTCAAGCATCAGCATGTAAGTGGCAGACTGAGCGGGAATTACAAAAGAAAATCTGATTGTAACTTTGTTGTTTTTAGGACTCTCTGATCAGCCAGTCGCTGGAGGTAGGTCTCATACCGTTTCTATTGGGCCTCCTGGACAGTCGCTTGGAGTTTGTCGACAATGCATCCGCGGTCAAGGCACAAATTGTCGCTGCGCTCAAGGGCATGACCCACAATCTCAATTATGGCGATCGTGTCACGCAAATCTTGCTCAAGCATCCCGTCTGGGCGGAGTTCAAGGATCAGCGACATGATCTCTTCATCACAGACACCAATATACGTGGCTACTTAACGGGTATTTATTATTATTATTATTATTATTATTTCATAAGCTTTATCTGATCTATCCTTCGCTTTCAGGCATCAATCCCACGGCTGGCTACCTGACCGCCGGACCTGCGCAAAGCGTTGAAGTGCTAACCTCACCGCCGCCCATGGATCGCGATGATCCGTCGGCGCGTCAACAAATTGATTAGCGTCTCCTCATCTGCCGCATCCGCCACACGAGAGCCAAGCATAACTTATGAGTGATGCGCACGATTTCCCTTATCGAAGGGGAAGTTTTCAACTGATTTCCTTTATTGTATTAAAAGTTTTTTACACACAGCAGTGAGACGTGGCTGTTAGCAATCAAACGAAACAAAACAAACCATAACATATTAACAAATCTGTAACAAAGTCTATGAAACGTTTAATTTTTTATATTTATATAAATTGTATAAATAGTAATTAGCAAATTACACATTACACACGTACATATACACACACACACACATACATATACATACATATACACCTTAACTAAAGCATGCATAAAGTGATTATACATATGTATTATGAAATAAAACAGACTCATTACAAATGAAAGAAATGTTCAGAAAATAAGTTTGTAGTTCAAATTCATTTGTGCTGTAATTTTTGGGTATTTTCCGTTATCCACAGTATTTTCATAATTAAAAGTGATGTATTTTAGTTAGTATATTTATGAACAGTGCAGTTAGTAAATTATGTTGGTATTTTTTAGCATCTTCGTATCGCGGTCACACTGTCTATTGTTATTAAGAACGTAAACAATGTCGCTTGTCGCTGATTATAGCGATTCCTCTGAATCCGATGTGGAAAGCAGCAGCAGTGACTCCGAAAAAGAGAAAACAAGCAAGTCACCAAGGTGAGGAAACAGTGTTTTTTTTATAGCTAGTATTTATAAGAGTATTAATTACAGCCCGCCTGCCACACAGAAACCCTTAAAGCTGCCCAGTGCCAGCGACGCGTTGGACAATGCAGCAGCGAAACGAACCGGCGATGTGTTTAGCAATCCATTTCTGGAGGCGGAACTGCATAAGACCGCTTCATTGGAGAGACATGTGAAAATGGTCAACAACGATGCGCACTTGCAGCTAAAAAACGGACGCAAGATCTGCTGGAACTATAGAAAAGGACGCTGTCGCTTTGGCACCAGCTGCCAATACGCGCACGACTCGGATCTTTCTGTGGAGGCGGCCGCTGGTGGAAGTGAGCCTAAGGTTGAAACAGCAGCACCAACACAAGGCAACAAAGGCGCTGCTGGCAACAAGAGGAAACGACCTGGTTTGAGCGATGGAATAGAGCCCGGCAAGCGGGTGATGAAATCATACCAGCAACAGCAACTGGGAGCAGGAGCCAGACGTTAACAAGGTGTCAAATGATGCCAGCATCTGTCAGGCGCAGCCAACAGCTGCCCTCGCCGATGCCACAGCTATTGCTAAGCACTTTCAGCACACGCAGATTGGTCTCCCGCACAGCATTCTCCGGCAGCTCGAGCGACAGGACGAGTGTGCAAACGGAGCTCCAGTAGTCGCCCAAGTAGTTGCATTCCTCCAGATTCACTGCTCCTGTGTGGCTCAACTCCTCTTCCTCATCATCCACAGCTGCTGTATATTAAGATAACAATATATATATTTGTATATATCATATTTAGCTATAAATAATTTCTCTTACATTCTTCATCCAAACCAAATGTTGTATTGCCAATGACAAAAGCTATGCCATGCTCCACAGCTAGCTTGCGTATAATCGTGGCCAGCTCTGTTAGAAAGCTGCGTCCTTTGTTGCGCTCGTAGCTGCTGCGATAGAGAATGTAGCAAGATGTTAGGGAATCAATGAGGATTAGCTTTATGTGGGAGACACTCTCAGAGCTTCCATTGGCGCTTGTTAGCCTCTCCAGCAGTTCTTTAAGAGCTGTCAGCAAAGCTTCCGCAGAGCATGCTTTAGTCACATTAATCCTATCCAAGTAGCTATCTATAGCTTGCTCAGTTAGCTGCCTCTCCCGCAGCATCTCATCCAGACGTTCGCTGTCAAAGTCCAAATTGGTATCCATGAACAGCACCTGCTGATTCTCTACCTGCCTACAAACGAAATTTACAGCCAGCGTGTGCAGCAATTCCGTTTTGCCCACATCATTGTCCCCAACGAGCTCCCAAACACGACCTGGCCGCAAAGGCTGCCCAATCGCATTCAAAAGGTTATCCAATCTGCAAAATATATTGTATTGTTTAGCTACTCAACAACTGAACTGCATTCACACACTTACTCTTCTATGCCTGTTGAGTAGTCTATGGGGTTCCATTGATAGATTTCTTTGAGCTTAATTCTTCGCACATATAAATCCAAGATTTCCCGCCTGATTTGCTCCGTCTTTTCGCTGCTTAGCGCGAGTATCGTGTGTAGCTTCTCTGCATGCACAAATTCTTCCACAGTTCGAATATTTTGCTTTTGCAGCAGTTTAACATGATATTCAGATATTTGTTTTCCTGTTTTGGTTGCCAAAAGCAAGGATTGCAAATCTCTGCTGTCTTCCATTTGGAATTCTATTTTCGATTTATCAATTCAAAATCGATAGCTTAAACAATTATCGAAATTTTGGTACTTTAGTGGTATTCTTATTGGTATTTTAGTTCCCATTTTATATTTTGGTATTTATATTTATTAGCTGGCTTTAAAATGCATTGAATTTGCCCGCAAATATGCAAATAACGGAAAAGTCGAATTGAAAAAAATTTATTACCGCAGCTTCTACATTAAGAAACTAAATTATGTACTTGACGAGAACAATAAAAAGCTTTTTTGCAACATGTTAGTTAAAAGAGCTTAATTAAAGTTAGTTGTTAACTTAAGATAAGGCACGTTTTGCAGTAAAATCGTAGCTTGGTCGTTCGACTTCGCTGCTGACTCATGAATAGTGGATCAAACAACGATATTCAAGTGTATGCTTACATACACATGCAAACATACGTATATGAACTTTGTTGTCGTCCTAATGGAAACCCCTACGCATACAAGCGCACAGAATGTCGGCACTTTATCTGAAAGCAACGCGTATTTTAACTCAATTGGAAAGAGCAACGCAAGCAAAATCTTGCACAAGTCGCAGTTGCAAATAGATTATGGAGGAAGCACCGCACGCCCATGAGAATCTGTTCGCTAAATCCAAGCGGCATAGCCATGATGCAGAGAGGCATAGTAGTTGCAGCAGCAGCAGCAGCAGCAGCAGCAGCATCAGTGAGGAAGGCTTTGAAGAGCGGGCTGCTGTGGTGCCAGCTGTAAGACTTGAGCCCAATCCAGATCCGAACCCGGAAACACTTGCTCAGATATGCGCACAGCCAAGAACCTTTCTATTGGAGCCGTTGATCCTAATGCTGCTCTTCGCATATAATTTCTCATGTAAGTCTTCAATATATATTTATATTTTCAATATATTGTATATTATATATCTTATATTTCAGCTACTATATTGAAATCTCAGATTATCTATCAGAGCTGCACGGCGGGCTTTGGCTACTCTGAGGTGCTGTGCAGCCTGCTGGGCACACGGAATGCCACAAATGAAACGAAGCGCATCGAAGCGGAGGTTCAGCCCTATGCAGCACGAGTTTTCCTAACCATCAAGATCGTCGAGTGCATTGTGCCCGCCTTTAGTGGCTTGTTCATTGGCGCCTTGGCAGATCGCTATGGACGCAAGCCGCTGCTGATGGCCTCCTATCTGGGTGGGACTTGGTTACTTACTCCTAAGTCAGGCTAAAGCTCTACTTCCATTTCACTTTCAGGTTATGCGCTACAGTATATACTTTCCGCTGCTATCGCTTATATGTCTATGCAACGCCATGGACTAGTTAGTCCCTGGCTCTATGTGATCACCATAATTCCGCTCTCGCTGCTGGGCAACAGCGTCACCTACTCCGTGGCCGCTGTTTGTTTCATAGGCGATGTATCCACGGGCAAAATGAGATCCTATAGGTGAGCAGTTTAACTATGTAACTATAACTATAACTATACCTATACCTATACCGATACCTATACCTATACCTATACACATATATCTATAAGATACATTTTAATCTTTCATGATTTTTAAGACACTTTTGTATATTTACTTTTGACCTACCTCAACTACACCTTCATCTATCTCACCTTTTTATAGAATGATCGCCTATGAGCTGTGTATCTATGTGGGTCTGCTGCTGGGCAGCTTTGCCTCTGGCTACGCCTATGAGGCCAGCAATGCCTACATTATCTTTGTCATCTCAGCTGGTTCGATATTGCTGGCGCTGTTCCTCATGGCCGCCCTGCTGCCCGAGAGTTTGCCACAGCGCCAGCTCTCCGAAGGATTTGTGCTGCGTGATTTGTGGCAAAGCTGTGCTCGGGGACGTTTCTTCCAGGATCGCTCCATACTCGTGCTGTTGATGTGTGTGCTGCTGCTGACAGCCTTTGTGTCGGGTGAGTGGGTGGCTAATCAGCTATAAGTAGATATAGCTTCCGCCTTTCCCAGATGGCAGCAATTCGGTGTTCTATATGTTCATGCGCGCCAGGTTCCATTGGAGCGTACGTGACTTCACCAGCTATGAGTCGGTGAGCATTTTGGTGCCTGCTGTGGCCGGCTCTGGTGGCATTCTATTTCTATGGTCGCTACGCCAGGTGGGATTCCCATGTGTCATCTCAATATGTATTGGTTAATCATTGACTTTGGCTTGCAGTGCAGTGGATCGGCTATTTTGTGGCTGGCGCTCATCTCGCTGCTGAGTCATGCGGCGAGCAGTCTAATGAAAGCTTTTGCCTTTGTCGATTGGCAAATCTATCTCGCCATTGGATTGGGCCTCTTCAAGTCTCTGGTGAATCCCATGTGCCGCACGATGATAACGAATCTCTTGCCAGACGATGAGCGAGGTTTGTATGAGAATGTTTTGTATCTTTATAATAATATGATATATTTGTCTTGATATCTTTGAATTGCATTCTTATCTTTGAGACACATGCGTATCTTTGAGATACTTTTGCCTACTTGAACTGCATATGTATCTCTGAGATACATATATTTGTATCTTTGAATTGCATTTTTATCTTTGAGATATATTTGTATCTTTGAGTTACATTCTTATCTTTGGGACACGTTTGTATCTTTGAGATACGTTTTCATACTTGAACTAGATATATATCTCTGAGATATATTTATATCTTTGAATTGCATTTTTATCTTTGAGATATATTTTTCTCTGTGAATTGCATTCTTATTTTTGAGACATTCGTATCTTTGAGATACTTTTGCCTACTTGAATTGCATATGTATCTCTGAGATATATTTGTATCTGTGATACACATTTGTATCTCTATGAGACATTCATATCTTATCCAAGTGTATCTTTGAGTTATATTTGCAAAGTTGTGCGCATATTCAAATGTATCTGAAAGATAGTCTTCTTCTAAAACTAGATTGCAAATGTATCTTTGAGATACTTTGCTTTATATGTCAATGTATCTAAGAGTTGTAAGTATATGTAACATATATAAATTTAATTATATATCTCAAAGATACATTTATGTCTTCAACATATATAAATTTAATTATATATCTCAAAGATAGATTTGTATCTTTAGGCTTTGTATGCGACTTGTTTGTATCTTTATTCAATTGTTTCTCTCAACATTCTCTTGCAGGCAAAGTCTTTGCGCTGCTGAGCGTGCTGCAGACGCTCTCGCCGTTCGCCTCGTCCACGTTGTATATCATCTTCTATACGTTCACGTTGAGCACTGCGCCGGGCTTCTTCAATCTGATCAGCGCCAATCTGTTTGGGCTGGCGATCATCTTGCTGCTGTGCGTAGTTCACAGACTTATGCAAATAATATTTACCATGCTAATTTAAAAAAAAAATTGATTTGTTTTTTCTTTTCGTTTTCAGCGTCGTCTGGCAAAAGAAATCCAAATTTGCCGCACACTACGGGCCGATTTTCAAATGATGTATATTAAATATTAATTAAATTAAATTTGCCAGTCATTGGACGAATTTGCACATCAATTATACAAATTGGCCGATGCGCCGGATAAATATATACATAAATATATATTGTATATAAAATATATATAAAAAAAACCTATTTAAATATTTGCATATAATAAAAATCCCCAAATGTGCGAAGTTGTGGATAAGTACATTGAGCGGGGGGTTTTTTATGGGCCAACATAAAAAACAAATAAAAAAGAGGAAGATTGCGTGGGTGTGCTCGACTAGAAGATACTCTAGATCTGTTATTTTGAGGGCGCATGAAGTAAAGTTAACTTAAAAATGTGCTTAGATTGATGAGTTTATATAGAGGTTAAAGTGAGAGGGAGTGCCCGACTGGTAGATACCTTGCAAACAAATTTAAGGGTGAAGCGAGTGAAGGAAGAGGCTTATCTTAGGTATTAGTATATTTAGGAAGAAACTGGATATCAAATCGGTTATATCTAGCTTTTGTACTCTTTGATTTATCGATTTTTTTTATCGATATCAATGTAAATAGAAGCTTATATGTCTTTAGGAAGAGCGATAAGGGTGTCTAAGGTGTGTGTATACCTCACTAAATGTTACACAACAAATTTAATATCTTCTTCCTGCTATACTCTCTTTGCAACTAGGTATCAAAATCGATTGTTATCTATTATTAAGCAAAAGTAAATTCATAAAACATTGCAAAGAAATTAACTTTTGAATCCATCTCTACAATCTCTCGCAACCAATATACCTCTCTAAGCTACTGTCAGTGCTTACAGGGTATATGGACAAACAATCAACAGGCGCCACAGACCAAAGCCATAATTGCGCTTTCTATTGTATTTGGCACATTTCGTAATTATTTACAAATTGTAAATATAATTGAAATTAAATTCTGAAATGCCTTTGACTTTTCCACTTTTTTATTAGATATGGGTTAACAGTAGCGACATGCGAATGGAAACGATTCTCTGTTAATTTCCAGTCATTGGCGTGTGCGCCAGTCACTTGACAAACTCTTCACTCATATATATGTATATATACATATATATTATTATGTATATATGTATATTTGTTTATAAATATATAAAATAAACAAACAAACTTCAGATGCTAAATTGAGCGTTAATTTACGTTTGCTAATTTTAAAAAAAAAAATTAGAGCTTTGATTGAATGCGTTTTAAGACAATAAATTCTAGTTGTTTTACAGCTCCAAATAATAAATGAGTTACAGATTTCTGTATAACTGAGTAATATATATAAATATATATGTGTATATACATCTGGTAACAGATGTTTTGGCGATTTTGCTGATTTAAATGTGATTTATTTGATTTTCGAAAAGTTTTTTTTCTTTTGTTGGTGCGACTCTTGCGTGGCTCGTGCTTCTCATTTGCACGACGAAAACTATTGAATAAAGGGCTATGAGCGACTGTGGCATGCTCGCTCACAATTTAAAAATAGTTGTATTATAGAAATATTTATTGTTTTAATGTTTTAGCTAAAGAATTGATTAATATAAGCTGCAGTTTTATGTTTATGTTAAGCTTGACTGACTAGCGTATACCCGGCCATATCAATTTACATATCATTTTCAATTTCTAGTCACTAGCTGCTCTAGGGAACAACAAAACCAATATACTCTCAGCGCACATCTAGCTGAACGGGCATAAAAACAACAGAAAGTCTGGCTTAGGACTGTTCAAACTTGTGGCAGGTGCTGCCGGGAGGGGGCCACAAAAAGTTATTTAAGCCCGGCTGTCGGCGAAATAGAAATTAAACGAATCGGAAACGTTGTCGCTGCGATATCGAGCTACCTGGCCATAGCCATTCAGTGTGTCGAGAACGGAATGTTTGTGAGAAACAACAGACATAGAAGTACATAAGTGCATTACATAGCCATATACAATATATATATAGATGTATATGGAGAGAACTAACTCTGATTTTTGATGAACAACTGTTGCGGAATATTTGTGTGCGGCTTCGATTTTCATTATTGTTCTACGTTTTTACATTTGGCCCTATATAAAAAGTCAGAGACTGTACAGCGAGCAGCTCATTTACAGAATCCAACTACAATTCAAGTCGGATCTCGGATCCCAAACTAAACTTAACTAAATTGAAACTTAAATAGGGTCAAGATCGGTTGTGTGTGTGTGTGTGTACCCGTCGTATACGTAATAAAAATTTGAGCTGTGAAGTGCGCATTGTGATAAGTTTGTTTATTGCCAATATGTCATTGCATTAATTCGCCAGAGTCTAATTAATAAACATATAATGTAACTAAGCGAGCTTCAAAGTGGCCTTTAAACAAATAGATTCGTTGAACGGTACCTTAAAAATCAAAAATATAAAATATATGCACAGTTTATATAATTTTTTTTTGTAATTTTGAATTCAATCGCAACCAGTTGATCAACCCAAGAACTTTTGATAATTGTTGAACTCTTCCATATAACAAGTGTCAAAATAGTTTAACTCAGACTATAATTTAATACAAAAAAAGTATTTAACATAAAGTTTAAAGTAAAAGTTGTCAAAATGGTACAAAAAGTCTCGCAAACATTGACACTAAAACGTTTGCGCGATGTTCAATGGCATCGAATTTTCCATATGGTCTACATAGAACCGGTTGTGTTTATGCTGCTCTTCTCGATAACCTTGTCCAGTAAGTGGCCCAAATAAACATTATATAAGCTGTAATATATATCTATGAATTTAGGCACCATCTTGAGAAATCAGATAATCTATCAGACCTGCACAGTGATATTTCGCTACAATGTAACCGACTGCAAATTGCTGGATGATAAAAATGCCAGCGCCGACATAAAGGTCTATATTTATAAATACTTTGTAATTACACAGTCACTGAATCATTGTTCTCCAGGCCATTGAAACGGAGCTGCAGCCACATGTGGCTAATCTCTTTTTATCGCGCACGCTGCTGGAAAGTATTGTGCCTGCTTTTTGTGGTCTATTCATTGGCTCCTGGTCGGATCACTATGGACGCAAGCCATTGCTCATCGTGTCTATGATTGGTAAGTGAAAATGCTATGCATATCTATACCAGTAGAGTACAGTTACATAACTGTTAATTGCTTGTTCATTTAAGCATGGGCGTAGACAAAGCAAGGTAAACCCCCTGAACTCTGTTTAAACGTTTCACTATATTGACTTAAACACAATTAAATCGCATTTTCATTACTCTCACAATATCCAATTATATATATTTTATTTGAAATATTTGTAAGCCCCTTAACAAAATCCTGTTGACGCCCATGCTGCAAACTTTGTCTGCTCTCATTTTGTTTTGTTAAGCCATTCACGCTTGCTTAGTGTTGAATAGCACCATTTGCATTTGTCCTGTGCGAGAGTGAGACAGCACCATGACTTATGCAGAGCTGGGTAGGAGTGTGAGTGAATAAAATATATTATTGCCAGCTAAGTTGGTGATCAATGAAGAAAAATGGAGTCAACTGTTTATTTGAATAGGCAATATATTTATTATAATTTAAATATGTTTTTGCAGGTTTTGCGCTTTCATTTCTGGTTACATCTGCCATTTGTGAGCTGTCCACCTATTACGAAATCAATCCTTGGTGGTATATTGTGGCTGCTGTACCGCATTCCATGCTGGGCGGCAACTGCGTCTTCTCCGTGGCAGCGCTCTGCTTCATCTCGGACATAACGGATACCAAAACGAGGCCATATCGGTAAGTTAACTATAACTCTTGTAGTAGGCTCAGTTATCTATAATCTCATTTCTGGTATTATTTCTTGTTTCTTTTGTTATCTCAGCATGATCTTCATGGAGTCGCTGTTCTTCATAGGCTTGACCAGTGGTTCGCTCTTGTCCAGTTTCGTTTATGCAGCGACCAATGCAACCATCACGATTGGTATTTCCGGCTGCATTACTACATTGGGCACCTTCTTTGTCATATTTTTCGTGCCGGAGAGCCTGCACTATCGACAAGCAAATGAGGCCAAGATGGCGAATGATGCCGCCGTTGCCAATACAGAGAAGGAAATGCCCATTACGGCATCTGATCTACAGCCGGAATGTGTAGCCATTGATTGTCCGCCTATATTCATGAATCCCGATTGCGATACAGAGCAGGATAAGCAGAAACAGCAATGCCAGCAGCTGCCCACGCCCGCCACGCCCAACATGACTTTCGATGAGGATCTGTTGGCCAAATATGTGGAACAGCTGCCGCCCAAGGTGAAGGCCCGGGCCCAGGCACAGGCCCAGTGCAAGTCGCAGCCCGAAACCGATGCCAAAAAGACCGGACTATTCAGCTTTTCACACATCCGCGATATGGTTAGCACCTGTACGAAGCCACGCGAAAATCATGCGCGCGCAATTATTTGGCTAGTCACAATGGCCATGTGTCTGTCCATCTTTGTCTTTGGTAAGTTCGATATGAATTGAAGGCAAAGGGGGTGAAGCAGCTGTGTATAGGGTATAGGCTAGACTAAGCAAACTTATCTGTCGGCTATAGAGTATCTCCCAGTTGTTCAATCTGTACTAAAGTGAACTTTAGTTTCGATTATAGGGTATCTTGTAGTCGTATAGTATAAATAAAAACAACTGGGTATAGTTTCAGGTATAGGGTATCTAATAGTCGTATGGTATAGATCAAAACAAATAGTGCTTAGATTATAGCTAACTTTACTTTCGAGTATAGGGTATCTGCCAGTCGTTCATTTTATACTAAGCCGTATCTGCGAGTCGCCCACTGTAGATTAAAAAAGTTTAGGCTAGTACATGAATCTAGTCTAAAACAACCTATACTTTTGAGTACAGGGTATCTACTAATCGGTCACTCTAGACATGTTCTGTTATAGAGTAGCTGGCAGTAGATAACACCAGTCAAAGCCAACTTTTATTCTTATTTATAGGATATCTGCTAGTCGTTCACTTTAAACTCAACTAACAACTTCCCTTCTTGCAGATGGCGTCATGACGGTCATGTATTTGTTCGTGCGAGAGAAGTTCCATTGGTCCGTGAGGGATTACACCTTCTACGAGACGGTCAGCCACCTGGTGCCCATGGTGGGCGCACTCATTGGATTTCTGATACTGCGCAAGGTAAGCAAATACTACAAATTTAACGAGGGTAGTTTGAAATGTATGAGATATAAACTAACTCAAAATGAGTTTGAGTTGGTATATATATATCCAATGTGATCTCAACTCTATATATATTATATATATTCTCAGGTCTTTCGCCTATCTGTGGTCACATTGGCGCTGCTTGCGTTTGCCTCTGAAATATTGAAGAATCTGGCGCGGGGCCTGTCGACACAGCCTTGGCACATGTATCTGTCCGTTATATTGGGCGTATTCCGTTCAATTGGCGGACCCATGTGTCGCACCATTGTCTCCAATATCGTACCTACCTCCGATTTGGGTATGCCTTAACTACATATATATCTATATATATATTCTTTTTTTATCTTTCAATTTCTTTTTCCTTTGCAGGAAAAATTTTCTCCATCAAAAATGTTTTGCAATCGTTTGCACCTTTTGGTAAGCCATGGCCCAATGCTCTATTCTCTCTATTCATTAGCATTGGTATTATTATTAATTAATTAATTGTTATTAATTTAGTCGCTGCGCCTCTTTACACCTTCGTCTACAAACGCTCGCTTGGCTATTATCCGGGCCTATTCAACTTCATGAGCGTGGGCCTCTATATGATGTCATTCATATGCATCTGGTGAGTTGCTAATGCTAATGCTAATACTATTACTAATGCTAATGACAATTATGCACATTTCAACAGCTGCGTGCTGCGCTTCAAGCTCATGCATCAGCAATACTATGCCAAGCTGCTTAAATAGGAGCGCGCCAGATGTTCCGATGTGATTCGACTATAATCTTACTTTAAGTTTAGCTGTAGTTTATATGTATATAGAATTGTGATTTCATCTAGACTCTAGTAAGCAATAAATCTAACGAAGAGCTGAGTGCGCATTCAATTAATAGACATCATTAGATTTGGTTTGTCTCTTTATTATTTAGTTTAATTTAGTTTTTATAATACAATTTGCTTGGTCTGTGTCTTTGTTTGTATAATTTGTAGATTGTAACTTTGTATATATAGGATATATACTACTAGCATATTATATACAGTTCAGTTCCTACGGGCAGTTACGAATTGAATGAAATTACATTTACATTTACAATCACATTTGCACAATTGAAAAAACTTCTAATACTTTATATACTGATATAAAAAGTGGACTATTATACAGTTAACATGATATATACATATATATGTATATATATGTACATATATAAAAACAATTCTGTCTAGACATCACAAAACAGATCATTTGCATTTTAGTTAAGGTATTGCGAATTGAGCTAAGTCGGGGTTGAGGTAGTCTATGGTTAGCTGCCTATGACCCTATAGACGCTCGAATTGTTCATCGATTTCTGAATGCCAAAGATGATGCTGCAAAGATAGAGAGAGAGAGAGAGAGAGAGAGAGAGAGAGAGAACGTGATTTAGAGGCATATTCATTATAATACATTTTAATACGAGGGCAGTAAGAAAAGCTTTTGAACTCAAAAGAAGATAATTACTTTATTTCAATTTATATATATTTTCTGATTAGTACTTTTCAGACTACCCTCTGCATGTAATATCAAAATATATTATATATTCGAGAGTAGTCTAAAAAGTTTTCGATCTTTATCAATACAAACTTTGTTTGTATAAATGTGAAAATAACTAAAATAACTTTTCAAACTACCCTCGCATATGATGTTAAAAGAAACTATATATATGCGAGAGTTGTCTGAAAAGTTTTCTATCTAAACATACAGACTTTGTATATTTATAAATAGTTGGTTTGGTTGCTCAACTTTTGAGACTACCCTCGCATATGATCACCAAAGCCAATATATATGCGAGAGTAGTCTGAAAAGTTGTCGATCTTTACCGACACAAACTTTGTATATATATGAAAATAACTGGTTTGGTCGAAAACTTTTCAAACTACCCTCTCATATGATGATTAAAGAAATTATATATATGCGAGAGTAGTCTGAAAGGTATTCTATCTAAACACGCAGACTGCATAAATATAAATAGTTGGTTTGGCTTAAAACTTTTCAGACTACCCTCGCATATGATCACAAAATAATATATACAATATATGTGCGAAAAGTCTGAAAAGTTGTCGATCTTTATCGATACAAACTTTGCTTGTATATATGTAAAAATAACTGGTTTGGTTGCACGACTTTTCAGGCTACCCTCGCATATAATAATAAAACAAATTATATATATGCGAGAGTAGTCTGAAAGGTATTCTATCTAAACACATAGACTTCGAATAAATATAAATAGTTGGTTTGGTTTAAAACTTTTTAGGCCACCCTCGCATATGATCACAAAAGCCAATATATATGCGCGAAGAGTCTGAAAAGTTGTCGATTGTAAGTTGCAAACTTTGTTTTTATGACTATTCAAAATTGGTTAGGTCGAAAACTGTTGAAACTGCCCTCGTAGGTACTACTTACGCCATCAGAATGTAGCAGAAAAAGAATAGGCCGACGCTAATGAAATTGAAGGCGCCTGGATAGAAGCCCACCGTTGCCTTATAGACAAATGTATAAAGCGGCGCAGCGGCCAGCGGCGAGACCATCTCCATGGATGTGGTCAAAGCGAAGATTTTGCCTAGCAAAAGAGACAAGTTAGAAAGCTGATCTGATAGAGAGAGAGAGAGAGGGTCAAACTCACCCACATCCGCGGCTGGAGCTACATGCGATAATATCGCCCGGCACATGGGTCCCAGGACGCCACGCATCATGCCGAGCGTCATGCCCAAATACATTTCCCACGAATATTTCGCTGTGGCACGCACAGCGCTCTCCAGGACACAGGCGGCCAGCGAGAGCATGGCCACGCTAATGATGGAGACCTTGAGGATGCGTCGCAGCAGTATCATGCCAGCGACACTGCCAAAGAGCTGGATAACAATGCGAGCCGCATTGAATTGACTGATGTCCTTGATGGTCCAGTCGAACTGCTCGCGCATGAACATGATGTTGACCGTGTTCTCGCCCTCCATGTTGAAGATGGTTATGGTCAGCGCAATCATAGTTAGCCAGATGAAGGCACGATCATAGTTGGCACGCGGCAACACGCTGGTCCTGACCAGATCTTTGACCAGGCCAAAGCGAAAGAACTCACGCACTCTCGATCCCTGCTGTATGGCCTCAGCGGGCAAGCTCTCCGGCACCAAGAAGTACACATAGAGCAGAGCCAGCAGCATCAAGCCAGCCGCAATGCCAAAGAGTGTTACCGAACCGGTGGCTGCATAAATGTACCCACTAGCCACATTGCCAATCATCATGCCGGCGCACAGCGATGCCTCATTCAGCACCATGCTGGAAATAAACACACAGATTACTCGTAATTCTAGATCGAATCGTGCAACCGAAGTGGATCTTACCGCAGTGCGCGCTTCTGCTCCTTGGCCACGTCGGAGATGTAACAGTAAATGCCAGTGATCAGGGCGCAGGTGCCGCCGCTCAAAACGGACGGAACCGAGCCCAACAGAAACCACCAGGGACTAATGTTACGCATCATTGTTACCTCGGAGATGGCCATCAATATGCAACCGCCGAAGACATAGCCTAAGAAAGGGAATAGAAATGGGATATATATGTATATGTGGTACAATATGTAGAAAAGTTATTTTAAATTAAATGAAAATTTAATTAATAAACATTTCTATATATTAATTTTAATTTATTCTTATAACTAATATATACTAATACATAAATAAATCAAAATTAATGATTTAATTGAATTTAGTTTGTTTAAATATAATTAAATCATTAATTTTTTTAAATTGTTTGAATATAATTAATAAATTAATTTTTTAATAAAATTAAAATTTAATTTTAATTTAATAAATTAATTTTTACTCTAATTATTAGCAATGTAAAAAAACTAGTACACAAAATTATTAAATTTTTTGAATTAAATTAAATTTTAAATTTAATTAATGTAATTAATTATTAAAACTAAAAATCATGATAGGTAAATATGATTATTAAATATTTTTAATTTATATATATAATATAAATATTATTAAATTAATTTTATTAATTATTTTTAATTAAATTTAAATAATCTTAAATTTAAATTAAAATAAAATAAAATAAATTCATTTATATATTAAATTTTCATATTAGAAATATAATTAATATCATATATATTGTAATTAATGAAGTATAATTGTTTTATATATAATATTTATCTTACCCGTGAAGACCGTTAACAATATAGGCCGTCTACCAAACTTATCCGACCAGGGCCCAATGAAGAGGCTGACAAAGGCGGGCATGATGCTCTCCAATAGCGATATGGCCATTGTGATATCCGCCGAATAGCCTTGAACTTCGGTTTCCAACTTCTACAACAATTGGAGTAGTAAACACTTTAAACTGTTAAAAAGCCAATTACAGTTTCGAGCAGCTGTTCAACTTAGCACTAGCATGATTCATCGCGTTCCATTTGGTTGCAGTCAGATCAAAGTATTCCTTGATCGATAATATTTTGCGCCCATTCGAACAATTAGTCATGCATTGTTAAAGGCCTTGTTCATAAGCTCCAGATAAGAGCTGAACTATATTTCAATATATATATATATACATATGTATGTACATATGTCTATAGAGTGTTTCATTCTTATCTGCCCCCCTCTCTGTGTCTAGTCAAATAATAGATCATTGAATAGTTTGTTTTTCTTGTTTTCTGATTGGATTTTGTTGATGCTTCTGCAACAGTTCGTAAAGCTAAGTCGTTCGCGTTATGGAAATTGGAATATAATATTTTTAAGCGATAAGAAATTCGTTTTATATAGTGATAAAAACAAGTGAAAGAGAGAGAGAGAGAGAGAGAGAGAGAGAGAGAGAGGAAGAGAGAATCGTTTAGGCAATTTTGAATACCCTTTCATATCAGATAAAGGACATGAATTGAGTCCACTATGGATGGTAAAAAGCTAAGTCTGCTCGAGCAGCATACAAAATATGATCCTAACACTGATCTTTGCTATCTATACTATATGAGATTGTAATAGTTAGTCAGTTAGCAATAGATATAGACAGATCTTAAACCTATAAACTGGGTTAGCAACAGATCTTCAACAACTTCATAGATGACTAGTTCCATCTACGACTACATTTGTGCAGGTTGCATAGAACCCTTATAAGGGCTAACTTTTTCAATAGTAATTCTAGTAAATTGTAATTATATATGCATATATATATAAATAATAATATATATATATATATATATATATATATATATATATATATATATATATATATATATATATATATATATATATATATATATTATATATATATATATACATATGTATATACAACAACATATATAGTTATATATGCTCAAAGTTCTCTCTTCTTTAATATGCATATTGCTAATATCCAAGCAGTTAGCCAACCGTGACGGCACATATAGAGTATATATATATCGTATATATACTATAAGAGATAACATCTTGAGATTGGAAAGTTGAGCGCACAGGAAACTTACTTTTGTTGCCTGCGAGCCGCGATCGACGCCCAGCAGCGGCTCACATTGAGTTTCGTTGTAGTGCATGATCGTAACGCAGGTTTGGTACAGTATTTGATTCTGCAGCACCGCCCCTAAAAACCAACAAAAAAAAAAAACAGTACAGTAAAGTCTGACTATGACAAACTCTCTTATCAATGTTACCAATTAAGCTGCGACCCACAAAAATCAAAAATACCGCGGGCTCCAGTATAAACCATTTGCCAGGGCTGCCGCCGCCATTGGCTGCAGGCAGGGCAGGTGCCTCTATATCTGAGCTTGACTGTGCCGCATCTAGTAGGCGTGGCAGTTGCTCATCTTCTTGCTGCTCCTCGCTCACCAAAGGCTCTCGATCGGATCGTACGCTCATTTTACGGACTTTGTTTGTTTTTGTTAAGTTTATTAAATTTCCACAGCTGTTCGATTGTTTGTTTAGACAAAGGAACTAGCAAATCATGTTGAATTGTTATTAACTAAATTAAAACCAAAAAAATAAAACTCGTTTATCTGCACTGACACAAATCGCGCTCTTTACAATTTGCGACGTTCACAATTTCTGTATGTGTGTGTGTGAGCGCGTAATTTAGCGTAACGGAACTTCTGTCCAGTTGCGTTTGCACTTCACACAATACTACTTAATAATATTTATTCTACTCTCGCTCATTAACTCATTCAACGCTTCGCAAACTTTCTAAACGCGAAGCTTTGCGTTGCAGCAACAGCTGTTCTTGTTTATCATGCCATTTTGAGTAAATTGCAGTGTTGCCACTAGTCGCGTTTGCCAGCGCATTGAGGAAAAGATAATTCAACATTTTGTGGTTGATCTCAATTGAAAAACTGTTTGTTTTGTCAAGTTTTTCATTAATACATTTATTAAAATTAAAATTATGCTATGCTTACATTTAAGAAGTGTATTTTTTTATGTACCCAGTTTTGTTTTGCTACAACAGCTGTTCTTGTTTACCTTGCCATTTTGAGTTCCGTAGCCATTTGTCGCGTTTGCTAACGCGTTTTCACTAAGCTGCTTCAATTTGAACTGAGTTTTTTTTATTGTTGTTTACTATTTAATTAAGCGTAAACTGTTTTGATGATTTTTATTTATTATTATAAATCTCTACAAAATAATGAAAAATGGCTAGTTTACTCATTGTCATTAGTAGCGTCGCCGCTCGCGATCGTTGCGTGAATCTCTTTCCCGATGCTCGTGACGATTGCTGCGATCTCGTTCCCTCTCGCGTTCACGTTCGCCGTTCCGCTCACGTTCTCTGTCGCCGTTCCGCTCACGTTCTCTGTCGCCGTTACGCTCACGCTCTCTGTCACCATGTCGCTCTCGTTCACGTTCCCGTTCACGATCCCGTTCACGTTCCCGCTCCCGTTCACGATCCCGATCTCGATCGCGTCTGTCTCGCTCTCCGTCCCTGCGGTTTTCATTGCGCCCGGATTGGCGGCGATCGTAGTCGTCATTGTAGTTGCTGCTGCTGTGATTCTGTGTGTCTCGGGTGCGCACTCGATTGCGCTGCCTATCGTATTCTTCCAGCTCATCATAGTAATCTCTTGAGCGAGCATTGCCGCTGGGCGCTCCGCCCGTCGCTCGTCGATCTCGTTCACGTGATTTGGATTTGGAGCGGCCGCGTCGTGGCCGACGCACTGAACTCGAGGAATTGTTCTTCTGGCGACTCGAATCGAGTTCTACGGATTCCTTGGCCTCGTCCTCGCTGGGCACCTCATCATCCAGATCCTCGTCCAGAACCGAAACCTTCGGCTCCAGTTCATTGTTCTCCTCCAGGATGGAGCGTTTCTGTATGCGCGGCAAAATGATGTCGCAGACGCGATCATTGCGCAGCAACTCATCAATATACTCATCCATATAGACGATCTCGAACTGTCCGGCGCGATTCTGGCGCCGCAGCTTCCGATTATCAATGTAGAGCGGCTCCAGGTATTTGTAGCAATCGATGGCGGCGCCGGTGAGACGCAGATAGAAGGCGCCCAGAGCGCGCACATACTTGAACTCCTCGTTCTTGATGAACTCCACCACGATGTCCTTCTCGGGCTGAATCTGCAGCATTTTCAGCGTGAGGCAAAGGAATTGCGTCGGCTTTATGTTGCCGCCATAGACGCCGCCAACGAAACGCAGCTCCATGGCCTTGTCGACCAGCAGCTCGGCGGTGAGTGCAAAGCATTGCTCCTTCCAGTACTTGGAGTCGTAGATACGCGAACGTATGATCTTCTCTATTAAATATTGCGGATTTGTGCCGTGCACGTTTTTCGCCTCTTTAACCGTGCGATTTGCCATTTGCTATTTATTTTTACTCCGTTTTGTTGTCAATACATTTGGGCGAACAACTCTGTGTTTAGCTGCTGCAGCCTGCAGGGCTGCAAGCAAACGGAGGCAGGGCTGCATGTCTATCGTCTATCGATATCGTCTCGTGCTGGCTGCATATGTTTCCAATTATTTTTCGATAACACGATGACGCACACTCGCCCATAGACAAAAACACCAGACAAAAGTCTGCAGGAAGAACGCAATAGGAAAAACTATAATTAATTACAATTGCATATAGAATTTGTGGTAGAAAACAAAGGCAAACAGGATGAGCTTCTTTGGCAAAATGTTTGGTGGCAAAAAAGAGGTCGCCCCCACCACAGGCGAGGCGATACAAAAGCTGCGCGAGACCGAAAATATGTTGATAAAAAAACAAGAATTTCTCGAGTCCAAAATCGAGGAGGAATTAAATACAGCACGCAAAAATGCATCCAAAAATAAAAGAGGTATGTGTTTAATCAATAATGAAACCCAGCTGTGGTTGGGCTCACCTGGCATATGCCCACAGCTATGACTCATTTATTGTTAACTTTTGCTTTTGTTTTTGTTGCTTTAAATATGAAATTTACACTGAAAAAAAAGAAAACAAATCACTTTGCCAAACATGAAGTTCTGTATATAAATATGTATTTCTTGCCTTTCTTGCTGCTTAACTGGCTGGACGCTATTGTATGCTAAAAACCCCTTTAAGAACGTAATATAAACATTTAATTAATTGTTTTTACAATTGGGCAAAAGATAACAAACAGCAAAATTTGTCATCATCTGCAAGATTCACATTGTTTACCTAAAGTTGCTTATCTGTAATTG
Organism: Drosophila leonis; assembly: GCA_035045365.1. Lineage (NCBI taxonomy): Eukaryota > Metazoa > Arthropoda > Insecta > Diptera > Drosophilidae > Drosophila > Drosophila leonis. The sequence goes on from JAWNPC010000485.1 coordinate 1,198,857, forward strand.
GTGTATTCAAGTTTCTGTTGCCTCTTTTTCTAGTCGCGCTGACGGCGCTGAAAAAGAAGAAGCGATTGGAGAAGCAGCTCCAGCAGATCGATGGCACCTTATCAACCATTGAGATGCAGCGCGAGGCTCTGGAGAGCGCCAATACGAATACAGCGGTGTTGACCACCATGAAGAACGCAGCCGATGCGTTGAAATCCGCGCACCAGAACATGTAAGTAGAGGCTGCCTGATAGATTCAGCCAAGAGACAGAGCAGAAAGCTTACTAATCCTCTCCTGCTTGGGCTTTGGTTCTGTTAGGGATGTGGACAAGGTGCACGATATGATGGACGATATAGCCGAACAACAGGATGTGGCACGTGAGATCTCCGATGCCATCTCCAATCCAGTGGCCTTTGGCGCCGATCTGGATGATGAGGATCTGGAACGGGAGCTGGATGAGCTGGAGCAAGAGAACTTCGACAAGGAGATCATTGGCATACCAGAGCCTACGCCCACGCTGCCCGAAGCTCCAACCGAAGATTTGCCCGAGAGAGTCAAGGAAAAGAAAAAGGCAGTGCCAGCGGCAGTGGTAACCGACGAAGAGGATGGTAGGCAGCACAGATACCCTGTAAATTGTATTGCCAACTAACTAATTGTTCTATATGTTCCACAGATCCAGATATGAAACAATTGATCGCTTGGTCCAAGTGAACACTAAGAGCAATCTCCTAGCCACGCCTTCTTTTTCATTTTGCCCCTCCCACACACCACACCACAAACACAACTTTATATTTTGCGTTTATTAAGTGGAAGAAACAAATTTAAGTTGAAAAGCAAACAAAATTAAAATTTTCATAATATTAAAAGTATAAATATATAAATAATAGGAATGTGATTTTATAATAATAAAACAAAAACAAAAAATAGTCAGGCCACACACACACATTCATTATATAGTTTATATATATTTTAAAACAATTTCTGATATTAAACGCAAGAAAAAAAACAAATTTTTAGTTAAAAGTCAAACGAAATTTGCAAAATAATTAAAATTTGTATGCATAATAAATTAATTTATAAACAATTTATAAAGTCAGGCTGCACAGACACACTTAAACAGCTTGCTATATGTTTGTGGAACTACAGTAAAACCTGCCTAAAGCACAACTGCTGCCAGATGTAATTCCTTTGTTTCATTGTGTTTAAATTGTAAATTGAAATTTTCAAGTTTTGTTCACCAACTGTACAGCTTATGCAGGCTTTACTGTATTGCTTTGTTTTTTTTTGTATTGATTCTGGAGCAACGCAAATAAACGCAAATGCCCAAAAAGCAGTTTCGGCAGTGCAGCTTGAAAGGGGCGTGTGTTAGGCAAAGGGGCGTGGCAAGTTGTTTGGTCACTTCTAGACGATATGCTTAATATATAAATACAAAGTTTTAAGTCTATATATTAAGTGAAATTCATATTTAAAGCTAATGCAAAATCAAAATTTGCGACAAGTTTTTGGCTTTGCCTTATCAAAAGTGAAGCTTGAAAGAGGTAGGCAGAGGGGCAGTAGTCGGCAGTGGGTGGGCGTGGCAGGCTGTCTAGACTGCTTTATGTTACAGGCATGTCAATTTACTATATATTATATATGGTAGATATCTAGCCAGATAAACAGATGCAAATGCAAACAGATTTTATGGCTCAAGATACAGGTGAACAGATGTAAAGCTTGCAAGGGGCGGCTGGTGGGAAAGTAGGCGTGGCTAGGTCTTTGCTAGTCTCCCAGCGACTTGCATGACCATTCCATGCATGTCCGCCAGCCTATATATCTTTGTACAACTTAACATTTAGAGCGAATGCAAAATGCTTTTCATCAAAAGCTGTTTTTCGGCTGGTCTTAACGCTTGGACAGGTTATCATAGACAGGTGTGGGGAGGGAAGAGTTGGGCTAGACGATGTGACCTGCATGACAATTAATTAGTCGAGGTGGGCGACCACGTATTGTCTTTTACATTTGGCTGGCTGGGCGTCCGATTGAGTAACTTGGCATTGATTACGACAAAAGACAAGAGGGGAAAACAGATATATATACAAATCGGTGGACAATTCATGCTGGACAAGCGCTAGCCGAAATTTATACAAATCAGTTGAATTTCGTGTGGACAACCGAGAGGAGCTGCGACTTTAAAGGGTAGCGCAATGTGGAATTACATATTAATTGCATTCGGATTAGTGGTAAGTGGGCAATTAGCTAACTAAATGATAGTCGCAGCGGCTAATTAACATGTGCTTGATCATCACACCTGCAGTGGCTGCAGCTGCTGCTGCTGGGCACGGAGGCCACCCTGCTGGAGGGCTTTGACTTCTCCAATGTGGACTTGGTCAATTTTCAATATTTCAAGAATTTGGACTCGCAAGATCCACGCTATGGCGCCCAAGCCAATCCCATTATCGTGCACTTCCAGAAGAAGAAAGCCGTCCTGGACTACATCGAACGACTGTTCCTGGGCAATTCGCCCTTCCAGCAGCCGAGCGAAATCCCCTTCGATCCACACTTCGGCCGCAATTGGCGGCCAATTTACGAGCGCAAATTCGGGCGACGCGGCGAAAATCTAATTGCAGCGCTCGGCGCGGGCTACTCCATCAATCAGCTGCGGCACTTTGGCGCGATACCGCACAACACGCTCTGAGCTAGGAGGGAGTCAATTGTTACTTTAATCTATTTATCAAATAAATTGTAAGTTTTTCCAAGTCTTTTTTTTAATTTTCATTTCTTTTTACACGCGACGCTTCTGCGTGGATATGTAGAGCACATTGTTGCCTCGTATGAAGGCATCGCCGTATTTGTTCTTTAGCTGTCCGTTGACATATTCCTCCGTCTGATCCAGTGCTATATTCATGTAGCCATCCAAGCAGGCCAGCACACCTATAAAACAAGTTTAAATTCAATAACAATTAATTCTCTAGCTAAAGCCGGCGTTAAATTATCTTCGCACCTCGATAATCGACGCCATTATTTAGCTTGACCGCCACGGGTCTGCCGTGTATTTGATTGATAAATTGCGAGAGTGCTTCTTTGCGTGACATCTTGCTTGCTCTGCGGTTGGATAAATGCAATTTAAATTCACAAATTTCAGAAATGCGAAACTTTTGCGCTGCTTCTTCTACTCTACTGAGAACATGCCATTCGCCTGGCTACGCAGCCATTCACATGAAAAATCAACACACATGTGGCGCCATCTAGTGCTCAATTTTAACTCAAAATGTTCTTAATTGCGTCATCTATATTTAAATTTCACCTTTTGGCGCGTTTTGTGTTTTATTTTAAAATGCCTTTACTTTTAGCTGATATAAATTATTTAACTACATTTACAATTAATACATATATATTTGTTTTACATATAGTTAAAGCTGCTTAATGTATGCCCTCCAGCGGCGTGTAGGTCTTGTATTGATATAGATCCGGTCCGCCATAGCCATACAACAGTTTGCCTCGCCCATTTTCATCATAGTACGGATAACGGTATTTGGGTCTGTTTTCAGAAATGTTTTATAGTCGTGTGTAAAAAAAGTGTTATACAAAGATGCCATACCTTTCGAAATACTGAAAATTTGGTGCGCGCGGCTGCACCGTGGCATAGGAAGTGTTTGCGACAAATGCGACAATTAAGAAAATGAGCTAAAATAGACAATAAAGAAAAAAAAACAATCATTAAATAATAATTTCATACGCTGAAATATAGATATAAAGCAAAAGTAAAGCCGGCTCATTAGTTCAGTGTGTCAGACACATATAATATAAATTGTAAAAAATGCACAACTAATTTGGCTCGAGTCTTGCATGAGCTGAAACAACAACAACAACAGCGGTTATTGCCATGCTTATGCAACACAACAACAACAACAACAACAACAACAACAATGAAACTATAGTAAAACTGAGCTTTAAGATTATGACATATTTTGTAAGCTCTGCAATTGGTCAATGCGCTGCTCAGCTCAGCTCAGCTCAGCTAGAGAGAGCGCGAGAGCGAAAGAGAGCGGAAAAGCCGCTTCGATCATTTGCAGAATTGGGCAATGAGCACATTTCAAGGTCTCTCTCTTTTGCTCGCTTCCTCCTCCAGCGTCTGCCGTGCAGCGCTTACAAATTAGGCGCCGACATCAATACAAAATGTGTCGCGCCGCATTGACCAATGGGAGCAGAGCAGAGCAGAGACGACAAAAACTTGAGTTCATTGTGAATTCCAGCCACATTTATTGTAGTAGGCAGTGGCAGGTGCGCGGACACTTTTCTTTTTGGTGCGACTTTCGCGCGGAAATTGTGTCAGCGCTTGTCTTTGGCCATGTTAATTGATGAGGTCAACAACAAGCACACTCTCTCTACGTCAAATACTTACGGGCAGCAGCAGCGTATTCAAATTTGCCATGGCTACAAAGCAACCGAAAAAAAAAAATACAAATTTATTTGTAAATATATCTATCCGAGTGATTCCACTGTATTTATTGACTGATCACGTTTTACAACGCTAACGGTTTATTTCGCTGTCGCCGCTGTGTTGTTGACCGCGCGCGTTTTGTTTGGTAACTGAATTCCAGTTGCAGACGGCGCGCGTTGCAGAGCGCAAGCGCAAGAGCTTCAAAAGCTCTGTGTGTGGAAAGCTCAAAACCTACTTCTGCTGCTGTTGACCCAATACGTGTATGTGAGTGTGAGTGTGTGTGTGTGTGAGTGTGGGTGTGTGCCATCTCAATGAAAGTGAAAGTCCTGTGCTGAGAGCGAGCAGCGCTGCTTCCTGGACAGCAGAAGCCGGAAATTCGCTGAAAGCTTTTTTTTTTTTAGCAGCAAGCGTAACTAATAGCTAAATTTGACAGGTTGACATGCAGTCAGGCACGTAGCCTAATGAGAGAGCGGGACAGCAGGAGAGTGAGAGAGCAGAGAGAGAGAGCAGAGAGCGTGCAAGAGCGCGGCTTGGCACAGCTGTTAAAGCAGCGCAAAACGGAATTGAGGCCAAATTACTGAAGTGTTGTTGTCTTTGGCTTTTTCTGGTTTGCTGGGTACCCATCATGATCTTCATGATGACGATGATGATGATGTTGTTGTTGGCCTGGTCCATTATGTAACTTCTGCAATGATAATGCGTGCAACCAGTTTGCTGTCTCTCGCTGTCTTTCTTCTGTTTGTTGTGCCATTTTTATGTTTTCCTCTAGTGAAGCTGCTTGGGGCTTTTATGGCAGGTGCCACTAACCTTTGGCCACAATTTAGTTCCGTCTGCCACGAATTTGGCATGACATTAAAATGACTCAAAAACAAAATAAAATAATAATATACAAAAATAATTGTTTTTGAGTACTTCAAGTCTTCTACTCAAGGTCGCGCTCAAAGCCAAAGTTCGATGCTGGCCTTTTTTTTCTTTTTTAAGTGGATTTATTTAATTTGTCGCATTGTGTTTTGTGCCCATAAAATGGAACAACACTAATCATTGCTGAGCTTTGTTTTTTCTTACCACACTTTATTGAATATTTATTTATGCTATCTGTCTCGCTCGCGCCTACACTGTTCTGCTGTGTTTGAGTCGTTCCCTTCGCACTGCCTGCCTCATTCTGCCTCCCTCACTTTAATTTCCTCGCCTTGCCTGCCATCGTCCCGTCTCGCTCACACTTCCCTCTGAAATTTATCGTCATTTGTATTGGTTTGCCAAACAAGATGTCTTTATTTACCGTAAGTTTTGTCGATGCTTTTTTGTTGGTTTCGTTATTCATGCGATATTTGCGTTGGCGCTTGGCTGCGCTTTGTGCAACTGCGCGATTTTTTTCGAGCTTTTGGTTTTAGTGATCAATGGTCCAGTGACTCGCACGGGCTGCGCTCTCAGTTAGTCAAAAGTAAAAACCAAAATTATAGAAAATGTTGCAAATGAGATATTTGTTTTTGTTGGCCGTAAGTGTGAAAGTCGTTTCAATTTGTTAAACAAAAGTTAAAGCTGTAAAAAACACTTGTGCGAAATATTTATGCTATGGCTCGATTTTTATTCAAATCGAAAGTTTAGAGTGGATCTCAAGTGGACTGAGAGTGGATTGCGAGTTGAATGTGGCGCAATATTTCAAATAATCATAACAAAAATGACCTTGAGTAGTTTTTTGTTGTTGTTAAATATAATTATATAATTCGTAAATGTGTTTTAAGGCGATTAAGTTGTTCAAGTGGAATATAGACAGATGTTGGCTATACATACATATATTTATATTTATATATAATTACTTCAAATTAAAGTGTTAATAGTAAGTTTTAATAGAAGCTTTAATCGTAAAGTCAAATAGTACTTAAAAATATCTATACCCATTAAATAAGCGCATATGAGGTATATTGGCTGTGTACAAATTGATATAAATTGCAATAGCAAATAAAATAAATAAATAAATATTCTTTATTATGATCAAGATTAGGATCGATTTGGGTCTGTGCTCAAAACTAAACAAAGTAATTAGTTAGCTCTAAATAAAGTATAGGGTATCTTCTAGTCGTTCATTTCTATCTAGTCATATCTATCTGTCTGTCAGTCTGACCGTTTCATAGCTTTTCTCTATTCTCATCACTCAACATAGAAAATCAATATTCGCTTTACTTCTCAAACGAGCCTCAAAACTCACTCACAGCAACTCACTCAGAATAAAGCGCTCATTAGCTGAGCTTCACTTTGAGTGATTGCGAGACACCTATATAAAGGTGAGCCAGTTGCAGCGCTCGATCAGTTGCTTGGTCGTCTTCGAGAGCTGCAGTCGAGTGAGGAGAAGTAAATTATTAAATATATTTTATTAACTAAACTATTTTATTTTTGTTAAATATTTTAAATATATTGATGTTCATGATGTTCATGATGCTTATGATGGTCCTGATGTTCATGATTTTAATGATGTTCATGATGATATTATTATTATATATATATATATTATTAATTATTAATATTATTATTATAATATTAATATTATTCGTAATATCAATATGCTAGATGATTATTTATGATGATGATCATTATGAATGCTCTGATATATTTCATATTCATAAAGCAGTTTGGAATAGCTTCAAGCTGGGCTTAGATAGTTCCCAAATCGAAGCTCTTGTCTAGAATAAACTTTCTACGGTCTTCAAGGCTTCTGCCAAACCTTTGATGATCTTAAGTAGATCAGCTAACGATTTCTTACTAATTCTTTGCTTACTCTTCTCTTTTTGCAGTGTGCCCTTTTGTTATTGAGTTCTCGAACAGCTGATGGCTTCATTCTGCGACTGATCAGCGAAACTCTGCAAAACAATGTAGCGGGAGAGCCCATAACTCATGTGCGAACCGATTGGGATTTCGATCCAGAGGCGGCCAAAAAGGCGCGCACGCTGTACTTCGAGGTGAGCTATATGCCAGATATTTATACTATATAGTATTGTATATATATATATGTCTCTTATAGAAAAATGGATATCGTTCGGCCAAGTTTATCGAACGCCTGGGCGTGGGACTTGATGGACGGCACGAGGAGCGCCGGCAGGAGCAGCAGGAACGTGACGTGGGACGCTTGAATGGCGAACACTTTATCAACTATCCAGCTTAGTTCATAAATTAACGTTAAGGGAAGGAGAGGGAGAGGGGGTGATGATGTATATAAATCCTTGTGGCATATGTGGAGCATTGTCATCATTTTAATTTGCAGCGATTAATTGTCATTAATGTGCTTCACAAGGATTTGCATAATTTGCCAGCGTAACACATATGCAACATGCCACATGCCACATGCCACATGCAACATTCATTGTTAATGGCATATGCGAGAGGTGTGTGGAGGGGGGCCACGTTGTTATGGTTTTAATAAACGTTATTAGCGACTGCAACTGCGACTGCAAATTGCGGCAATTACATTTGGCCATAGCGAAAGCAACTGCAGCTACTTACTTTCATAATTTCATAATGCGGCGCATAATTGAAGCCAATTTCGTCAGCCAGTCGCCATGGCTGGGGTAGATGAAGAACCAGCAGCAGTGGAACGAGCTGAAATTGTCTGGCATCAGTTTAAATAATGACAATGCGGAGGATAACCGAGATAGGCAGCGCCAATAAGCAGACTACAAATAAAGTGCGTAGGGATTTGCGTGGATTGTGCAAATGGGAAATGGGCAACAAAATGAAGGAGATCGACACAAATACGGGTAAGCCGCTGTGGGTAAGTTGCAGCTAACATATATTAAGGGTATACGAGTTGAGCTTGATTATGATTCTTGGGAATTGATGTAGAGATTGCACTAGGAGAAAAGTTTAAGCTGAGTTACTTTTGGTATAGGTATTCGTAATGGTGTTAATATTGTATTGTATATATAAGCATTGACATAAGTATTATTATACGTTTTATTAGCAATAGTATTGGTATTAGTATAACTCTTAATATTGGCATCAGCAGTAGTATAAGTAGAAGCGTTAGTATTCGAGTTAGTTATTCTAGTAGGAGATTAGTATTAGAGTTAGTATTAGTATTCGTATGAATCTTAATATTAGTATTAGTATTAGCGTTAGTTTTAGTATTGGCATTGGCATTCGCATTACCATTATCATTATCATTAGCATTTGCATTAGTGTCAGTAATAGCATTATATAGTATTTGTATTAGTATTAGTGTTGTTATTAGTATTGGTATTAGTATTGGTATGAGTATTGGTATTAGTATTGTTATTAGTATTGGTATTAGGATTGGTATTGGCATTAGTGTTGTCATTGAGATTAGCATTAATATTAGTATTAGTATTAGTATAAGCATTATACTTATTAACATTAATATAAGTCTTATTGTTAGTATAAGCATTAGTATCAGTATAATTATTAGCACTAGTGTGCAAGTATAAGTATTAGTCTTAGTGCAAGTACTAGTATTAGTATGACTATTATTATTACTCAAGCTATATCGTCATGAACATCATTGCTAACATTAGCATTAGTATATAATTATGATTATAATAATTATCATTATCGTTCTGCTCTGTTTGTATAAGAGAGAATATCCTCCCCTGTCTCTGCTTATTCTGCAGCTCATTCCAGTCTATCTATATAATACACACAATCTATTACAGCACAGTGCAGGACATTTCTGTAGAAACTTTAACAGAATTGAAATCGTAAGCGGGAACACTCCCAGCACGAGTTGCGCATTAAGCATTAAGCATCAGCGATGTCATCAATGAGCTGCTGCAGCGGAAATGAACTGCCGCGCATGTTGCCAAACTGCAGCAGATAAATAAATTTACGCACAATTTCCAATGAAAATCAGTTGAAGTGGGTGAGTGGGGGATGGAGGCGGGGGTAGGACGACGGAAATGCATAACGGAAATTACATTACAAGTGAGTCGAGGGCGAGGCAGAGGCGAGGCAGAGGCGACTCATGTGGCGTATGCGTAATGCAACGATAACACCATAAAATTGTTTAATAAATTGTTGTAAATAATTGTAGTTGTGGTTGCTGTTGTTGTTGTGATAAGTCGTGGGAACTGCAGCCAGTTGCCTCAACAACAGCAACAAAAACATTTATGACACTAATTTAATACAAAATCAAACAGGTTGAGCGATAAGGGCAAAGAGAGGGTGGAGAGCCTGTGGGGCCGGGGCTGGTTTTGTATTATTATTAAAGCCAAATATGTGTAATACAATCATAATGATTGGCAAAGGGATCATTAGCCTTATCAGCGACGACAGCGACATCAAATATACATATATAAATATTTAATCATAAAAGTTTCGGGCGTTCGCTTTTTATCAGCTGCGCCCCAATCAAATTGGACTCGTTGTTGGGTATTAACTTTCATTTCACCTGACATCAATTGCTGTGAAAGCGGATTATTTGTCATAAAAATATCAATAACAAATTTACAACAACAACAACAAAATAAAGGGCAAACAGAAAAAAGTTGAGTGAAAACAAATTTTGTATAAATGTTGCGCGCTTTTAGGCGTCGATGACGTTTGTCTCTCTCTCATTCTCTCTCTCTCTTTCATTCTCTCTCTCTCATTAGCCTGTTATTTGAATTGGTTTTTTAATTTGAAGCTTTGATTTACAAAGGAGTGACACGTGTATCGCACTTACAGTGAGCACTCGCATGACGGAAGCATGTTTTAATGGTAGAGTTTTTTAAGTAGACATAAAAATCTGCTTCTGCTTTTCCCCTTCTCTTTCTTCTATTTCGAATCTTATGGCATGTATAGGTACAGTAAACACTCGACTCGACACTCGACATATGGCATGTATTGGCACAGTAAATACTCGACTGATGTAACACCTCAACTATAAAATATTCCATTTCTTCTACAATTGTTACAGTAAAAACTCAGCAGATGAACAGCTTTACATAAGGTCCTGCTCCATACTATGTTAGGTACAGTAAAAACTATATTAATGCTCAGCTATCTTGAGGTTTACTTTATGTAGTTTCAATTTATATATTGCTCTATTGTTTTTAATTTTTTGTTCAATTTGTAATTTGTGCAAAATATTTTCCTAGAGCATAGAAATAACTTTTCTTACATAAGATACAAAAAAGCTCAAAAAAGTTTAACTTTTGAGTTTTTTTTTTTTTATCTTAAATGAAAAAGATTTAAAAACTTGTTTTTTGACAGATCTTAAACTAAGCTGATTAAATTTTGTTAGGGTGTCTATGAAACATATACAGTGGCTGTTTGCTGCAATGAGTCTTTACTGTACAGTCATCTAGTCTGCTATATCAAAACTCCCCTACTCAAATATATTTAGCGATCTAGAAGAATTTTCAGATTTACATAGAAATACTTTTTGGCATTCAGAATATTACCTCTCTAGTGAGTCTTCACTGTACAGTCATCTGCCATAGCAGCTGCTCTTCTAAAAAATATTTAAACTTCTACAAGATTTTTCTAAATATTTTTTAGATTTTTCTGTGACATTTTGCTTAAGCTGTACACTCTACTGAGTCTTCACTGTACCGCAACCTAGTCTGCTTATTCCGCTAATATATTTCTCTATATATATATAAATAAATAAGTCACAGTTGAATCGATATATTGGCTAGACATCGCATTAGCTAACAGCTCAAACGGCTGGAGTAGAGGGTGGAGGGGGGCGGACTTCAGATCAGGTTTATGGAAATATGGAAATATGGAAATATGTTTGCATTATGCAAGTGCCTATTAAAAGCATTCGGCAAAAAGAAGACGGGGGCGGCAGCAGGGGAGGGGGCGTGGTTTGATTGCTGCAACTGTTGCATGGGCCAAAGTTGAATTTCTTAATGCATTTCCGTTGCTGCAATTGAAGTCAAACTCGAGCGAAGGACGAAGGACCTAACCCTAGGCAACTGCTAATGTACAGCAGCAGCTAAAATACAATAATAAGTGCGAGTCGGCTATGACCGACTAAGCGATGCTCTACTTGTTGGTGTGAAGGAAAATGAGTAGAATTGAGTGTGCGAATGCTTAGCTAAATATCAAGTTTTGAATCTTTGGTTCATTAGCAAGTGCCAAATATACCCTTTCTTTTATGTGTGTGGGGTATATGGGCATTTGTAGGCTGTATAATATATATAATTTAACTGGTCGCAGATCCCATATATCCATCCATTCATTTATATGTATAAGCTCAGAAATATCCTGTAATGTAATACCAATGTATCTAATGTATTGTGTTGTAACATATCATATACCCTATATCATATACCCTACACCATATACCAAATACCTTATACCTTATACCATATACCATATACCATACTCTCTACAACATTTACTATATACCCTATACCCTATACCTTATGCCATATACCATACACCCTATAACGTGTAGCATATCATATACCCTATACCCTATATGTACTAAATCTCAAATCTGTTGCCAATCAGCACTTCAATGTTCCTTGCTTATACATGCTTATACAGAGTATACGATTCCTTAAACCAATATACCCAATATTTTACATAGATATACATATATACCATATATCATATACCCCATATGAAATATGCCTCTATTGATCCATATCTATATATCTTCCAACTCGTTGCTCAGCAACTCTTCATTTTAATATAGATATATAGGGTATATAGGCAATGCTATTCGAAGTTTGTTGAAAAAGTAGTGCAACTTTTGTATTTTTCTCAAAAGATCTTGATTTATACATCATATATTATAGACTTCTGAGAACGTTTTTTCCAATCCTCGAAGCACTTCAAAAATAAATTTCTTGTTTAGTCTCTCAATCTCCTCTTTCGATGCCGATACTTTAACTATATATATAGATATAACTATACATTATAAATTTCATCTCTTAAGTTCAACTGCCAGCTAAATACCCCATCTGCAACCTGCTTTACAGCGCATAAATATTTGCTGCATGCAACTGAAGGCAAGAAATAAAAAAATCAAGCGTTTGGCTTTTTATGTTGTGCATTAGCCTGCGCACAAAATGTAATTTATAAAATGTAATATAATATCAACAGCATACACACACACACACACACACACACACCCACACACACCCACACACACACACACAGTGCCACAAACAATGCCATAAACACAATCGTAATGTCAACTTTTGCCTTTTGTCCTTGCGGCTAAAGCCGGCGACCTGCTGCCTGCTGCTGCTGTTTCTACTCTTTCACCTCCCTCTACTCCTTCTCCTCCTCCTCCTCTTGCTTCTTCTTTTTCTCCTACTCTCCTTGCTCGCTCCTCGCCTGCTGCTGCTGCTGCCGCCTGCTGCTTTTGCTCCTTGAGCTACTCTGCTCGCTGCATTTATTTTATTTCATTAAAAACGAGGCAAAACTTTGCTCTCTCTCTCTCTCTCCCTCTGTCTCTCTTTCTCTCACTCTATCTCTTTCTTGCTCAGCATGTTGCATATCCTTGTGCCTGTTTTTTTCTTCTTTTTTATATATTATTTGAGCGTAATTACAATCCTTGCAGTCCAATTTTAATTCTATCATTGCGCCCGCATCTGCCACTGACAGACATTCAGCTTTTTCAGTCTTCCATTGTAATTTTTATTCAAGCAATTAGATTTCATATATATATATATATATACAAGATATATATATATACACATAATATATATAGATATATATATAAAATATATATAGTTGCTCATTCAATAAGTTCATCTTGTTTGCTTTCTTGTTGCTTCTTCGGCGAGTCGCCTTGGCAGCCAGGCAGAGTCTACTCAGCTAATGCATAATGCATATACCCTGTTTGCCATATGAAATAGGGCATATTAGTTGCATACATAGTACGCAACTTCGCTCTCAATAATTATTTGACAGTATTTAACTTACAGTTTTAGAGGAATTATTCCAATTTGCCAACTATTCGCAGCTTTCATACTGCACTCTGTGCAGAGTATTGCTCAGTCAGTAATAGCCGATTGTACATTTTTATATATGTTTTTATTGTTGATTTCTTGGCTTTGTTAAGCGTATTAGGCATATGCATGCGATATAAGATATTGGCTCTAAGACTTGGCTAAGTTAAAAGGCTTAAAGCAAGCAAAAGGAGGAAGAGGGAGGGAGAGCAAGAAGATGGGGATGTCCTGGTAAGCATTCATCGATTGATTTAAGGACATTGCACGGGTACAGTTAGACTTAAGCTGGGTGTATGTAGAGTATGTAGAGTATGTAAAGTATGTAGAGTATGTAGAGTTTGAAGAGTATGCAGAGTATGTAGAGTATGTAGAGTAGAGTATGTAGAGTAGAGTATGTAGAGTACGTAGAGTATGTGTAGAGTATGTAGAGTAAGTAGAGTAGTGAGTATGTAGAGTTTATAGACTATGTAGAGTATGAAGAGTAGAGTATGTAGAGTACGTAGAGTATGTAGAGTATGTGTAGAGTATGTAGAGTAGGTAGAGTAGTAGAGTATGTAGAGTTTATAGACTATGTAGAGTATGTAGAGTATGTAGAGTTTGTAGAGTATGTAGAGTATGTAGAGCATGTAGAGTACGTAGAGTACGTAGAGTATGTAGAGTATGTAGTGTAGAGTTTGTAGAGTACGTAGAGTATATAGAGATACCTCATCTACTCTAATTAAAGTTTCATATCATTTGCAGTTCTGTTTATCCTTTTCAAAAATAAAGGAAATTCCTTAATACTCTGATTTCCTCAAGTCAAATTTGATCTTCCATCATTTTCATTGTGATTTTCCTCATTTGTGTCTCGTTTGCGGTTTCTTTCCACTTGGCAAATAAGCAGATTCTAATGGCAAGCATATTGGCTGCAAATTATAGTCATCATTTATCAAGTCCTTGCAACATTTCCGACCTGCCCCGCCCGCTTGGGGCCGCACTCTTCACCTATTTTTGCACTCGAATTCACTTGATTACAAAGTAATTTATTGGAAAAACAGGCGACCAAGCAGAGCACCAGCAACAACAACAACAACGACAGCAACTTAGACAGAGATTTGTCTGCTGCCTGTGTTCCGTTACGTTTGTCCGTCTCTATTGCTGTCTCTGTTTCGCTTGCTGCCCGCTTCATCCGCTGTGCATACGAAATGCGGCAAATCCCAAAAATCAACAAACAAATGAAAAGAAAATTCAATAAAATACCTAAAGGCCAACGGAAAAAAAGGGCGAAAGAAACTCAAGAGCAAAGAAAAGAGCGCAAACTTTAGCCAGGCGAGGGAGAAGAGTGGGTGAGAGGGGTGTAGAGGGGGAGAGTGAAAAAAACTTGTGGCGAAAACTAATTACAACGAAGCTGAAATTGCGACTTCCAAGTGGGCGTGTGTTGCGTACACGCCCCGCTTAAGCCAAGTGTCGACACACACACACACACTTTCTCTCTCTCTCCCTCTCTTTCTCTCTCTTTTTGCGCTTTCTTTCTGCCACTGCGGCTGCTGCTGCTGCTGCTTCTTTAGCTATTTTTTTTCGCACACTGCGTAAGGCGCATTTAATTGCGTATGCGTAGCGCGTCGCTTTCAAAGCAAATGCCAAAAACTTCCACACGTTCTATGAATTACCCAGACCCCCTCTCTCTCTCCCTGTCTCTCTCTCTTCCTCTCTCTCGCTCGCTCTCTGTTTATGCTAGTTGAACAGCTGCAAATGGGGTATATTGGCGTACAATTTGGAATTTTTGGGACATAACGGGAAATATGATATAGATATTATAATATATCTCTATATATCTATCATATATACAGCTGTGTTCATAAAAATAGTAGTGCGTCTTATAGATTCGTTTATTGCTTGATCTGGTATAATTATACCCTGAACCCATTGAAAATGGGAAATCAGGGTATAATGGTTTTGTTAAATGTATGTAACAGGCAGAAGGAGGCGTGGCAGACCCCATAAAGTATATATATTCTTGATCAGGGTGACGAACTGAGTCGATTTAGCCCTGTCCGTCTGTCTGTCTGTCCGTCCGTCCGTCCGTCCGTCCGTCCGTCTGTCCGTATGTATGAACGCGTCGATCTCAGAACCTATAAGAGCTAGAGACTTGAAAACCTTATCGAAATGCAGTTTTTTAATTCTATCTCGTACATATTTGGAGCTAGAGTCTCCAAATTTTGCAATTAGTTTCATTTATATTTTATACAATTTCGGTTTTTTTTATATTTTGGATATTGGTTCAAAATTTTTCAAAAATTTTCAAATTGAGTTTTAGTTCCAAATGTAGCTAATATGTGAATGATTGACAAATATTTAATATAATATGTAGATCATATGCTGAAAATTTCATTGAAATCCATTAAGTATCATAAAAGTAATTAACCAAAACGTTTTGTCAATTGCGACATGTGACCAGAAACCCACCCCCGTTTTCATTTTTTTCATACATGTGCACACACATACATTCGAATGCAAGCATTCTTATCTGTTCTAAGAATCAAAACACTTACAGCTGACTGTTTGAATTTTGTTATAATTCTTAGCTGCCTTTAGTCTCAAATTTGCTACTGCTTGTCTAAGCAGTGCAGTGGCGGTGTTGTTAGAAGCGGTGCACGCCGTGCCGTGCGCGCAGATCTGGGATCGAGCCCCCCGCCGATGTCAAATATTTTTATGTCGTATTTTCTTATTTTTTTTATTCTTTTCTTTTATTAAATTATTATTACTCTTTAAAAATTATATTATATTCTTTAAAAAAAAAAATGCTATTTGATTGTGAAAGTGCAAGATTAGCAATTAAATTAAATTTTGTATAAGTTTGTAATATATACAAGATACGGAATATATTTAAAAACGCAGATCGGACGGGGTTCAGGGGATCTCCTAGTCGGGTACCCCCGACTAGAGTTTTCTTACTTGTTTTAATATATTTTTGGGACATAACGGGAATTGTTATGTAGATATTATAATATCTTTCTATATATCTATATCTATCATATGTGTGTTCATAAAAATAGTAGTGCGTCTTATAGATTCCTGACAGTTAAGAATATGAAGTTTATTTAGTTACACCCACTTTAGAGCTGAAACCCCCAAGTTTACTTAACTGCTTATAGCTGGAGCCATAAACTCTAGATTTTCCTTCAAATCTTGGCCAATCCACAAACGAGTATCACGCAGTCGTGTACATCCAACGTCAACTTATACTTACTCTCGCCCTGCGCACAGTTAACTTGTGAAAAAAAAACAAACTGGAATAAAATTAATTATTTTGTCAGTTGATATGGCAGCGCGCCCAGCTGAATAGACCCTCGCTCCGCCTTCTGCTCCTTGCCCTAGCCCCAGGTCGAGCTGTGCGACACCCGCAAAAGCCGCAGCCACAAGGTCGCCACCTGCCAAGCTAAATTGGCATGTTGTGTCAATATAGACGACAGATTACGGGGGCGGCTCACTGGGCGCGGGCGAGTGGGGGCGGGCTCACTGTTGGCTTAGCTAAAAAATGAAAGCTATTGGCTTTGGCGTTGGCCTCAGCCCTTAACGTGTTGCCTGCGGTCATGTTATTTTTTGCAATTTTTTTTGACTGAATATAGATATAGATATAGAGGGAGAGATTTGTAGATAGGATTGTGTATGTGTCAAATGGGAATAGCACCAAATGTATTTCAGTGGGTGCAAAAAAAAGGATAATTTGGCTTTGGTTGCGTTTTAGATGTAGATATAGAAATAACTTTTATTAATTATTTTTTATTAAGATATAGATATATTAGACTAAATTATAATATTAATAATATCTACTTTTTAAATAGTATGAAAGGCGTACAGTCCAGTACAGAGATATTCTGTCTACTATATAGACAATGAAGTCAAGGGAAAGGTCTTGGAGTTAGAACAATTTGAATTTGTTGCGTATATGGAATCTTTTTAGTTCTTTTGGCTCATCAACTAGTTCATTTGAATGGCTTATTTTGTCAGCTTTCTTAATCCAGTCAGCTTCAATTACGTTTCCATCTATCTACCATAGCTTTTGGGATGTTATATATATTATTAATTTCAAATATATAATATCAGCTGTTTGTCAGTTGCTTATTTGTTGCTTTCAACCCACTTTAAAACTGCTTTTAACTCTCTTCTATCTTATTGAACTGGAATTCTTTATCCTTAGTAACTTCTGTCTACTATCACCTTGTAATTGGCTTGTCAGCTGTTTGTTTATTCAGAACTCGACTTTTCTCCTATGTGATGGCCTGTATTCTGCTGTTTGTTTCTTCCTTGTAAACCTCTTTGTAACTCTCTTCAATGCTATTGCACTGAAGTTCTATTTCTTGCTTACCCACACATAGGATATTTTTATATACATGACGATCAACTTGCTTACTACCTGCTTTCAATTTGCTTACAATCTACTTACAGCCTGATTACAACCTGCTTGCAGCGTACTTACAACCAGTTGGCAATCTGCTTACAACTTGTATCCAACGTGCTTACAAGTTGCTTGCACTCTTTCATTATGCCTACAACCTGATTATACTCTGCTTACAACTGGCTTACCACCTGCTTACAACTTGCATACAACCTGATGGCAGCTCCTTGTATATTGCCGTATTTGAGTTTTACTTCTAGCTGATACACTCTTCTATTTGTATCCTACTTATAACTTGCTTATAGCCTACTTGTAACTTACTTATAACCGGTTTTTAACCAACTTGTAAGCCTCTTCTTAACTTATCTTATTTGTTTTCCATTTCTAATTGATTAATTTCTATATTAAATGCAGATTGTTCTCTTAGTTAGAAGCCTATGCACAATGCATAGGCATTGCCTTATATGTATATACTCCAGGTATGAGTGTGTGTGTGTGTGTTTGAGCTCATGTCTTCCTCTCTCTCTCTCTGTCTCTCTTTTTCTCTCTCGCTCTGTCAATCAAAAACCTAGCGTCGTTTTCCAAACAATTACAGCCAAATTGCATTGAAATGAAATTTCGCAGCGATTTTCGCTGTTCGATTTTTTTGCAATTCACTGGCAATTTTCGTGACTATATTTCCCCACTCTATATTCTACTCTCTTTTCCCTTTCACCTTCTTTTTTTTTTGGTTTTCGGGCCCAAAACCCGAAAAAATTTCATTACGATTCACAGGCGAAAAAAATCGACGCACAAAAGTAGGCAACGCAAAATTGCAAAATGCAGAACAAAGCGAAGCAAAAAACCCGAAAAAAAAGAAAAAGAAGAAGCAGCAGCAAGCAGACAACATAACAAAAGCAAAAACAACAGCCGCAATTGCAGCTGCAGCAGACAAAGATTAAATGAACGCTAAACTCGCCGAAAAAAAAATGGCGACCACACACACGCACACTCTCGTCGTCTCTCTCCCTCTCGCACCGACAGACGGGCATATGTGCTAATCGCTGAACGTTGATTTTTTTGTTGCATCTTTTAGGCGCAAACGTTTATTGCATTTAGTTTTCATTTTCGTGGTTCGTGCCGCAAAAACTCAAACAAAAAACCAACAAAAAAACAAAGACTGAGATAAAAAACATTTAACGAGAAATTGCACTCGCTTGGTGTGTGAGTGTGTGTGTGTGTGTGTGTGTGTGTGGGCGGCAGGCGTTAGGGCGTGGTTGCATAAATGAATAAAAATGCCAACTTATTTGCACATGCTGAGAAATTTAAAAAAATTTTTATAAATAAACACAATAAAAAAACAACAACAGCAACGACAAAAAAATGTAACAAATTTCATTTCTGCAACGTTTTTGTTTGAGTTAAATTGTGTGCAAGTTTTTCCGAGTGCGCGGCGGGGTTTGGGGCGCAGCTTTTCGGCAGGGCAAATAAGGAAATTTACAGCACTTGTGCAAACTCACACATACATAGAGTATCACACACACACACTCGTTGGCAGACGCAATTGAATGCAATTTTGCATGGTATATTAAAAATTTTTTGCCCAGTTCTTATTATGACCTGTAAAGTGGAGTTTATATGGGGTATAATAGAGTGAGAGATAGAGTTGGCGAAATAACTCTAAGCGTAGATACAAGAGTATGAATATGCTTAAAAGCATTTTCTATATAGACATAGGGTATCTTCTAGTAGTGTAAGCTACTGAAAAGACTTTGAGTAAATTCATAAACATATCTGTTCTATCTAAACTGTCTTGAAGTTCTATGAAACATTCTTTAAGCTTAAGCTTAAGTTTGAGATTATGACTGCAGATTTTCATGGAATTTAAGAACCTTTAAGAATGCTTTTTGAAGTTTTCTTACTTCAACAGTTTTACTAAAATGTTTAATAATCTTTTTGAAACTATTTTCTGTATATGAGGTAAGCTCAAACTATCCAAAAGTTAAGCACAGGGTATCTAATACTCGTGTAAGTCAAGAAAATCTTAGAGCAACTCATAGAATGCGCTTTGCCAATCTAAAGTTGTAAAGAAAACTTTTAAAAACTCCAAGTATTCAAATAAATATAATTACAGGGTATTTGCTAGTCATGCCAGTCTTGAAAATGCTTGATGTATTGATAGAGCTCGCTTTGCTAATCTAACATTCCAAACAAAACTTAATAAAACTCAATTTTTGTAAATTTTATATAAAAATAGGGTATCTTCACGTCGTGCCAGTCAAGGAAATGCTTGAGCTGCAGTTAAGAGTTGAGCTATGCTATTTTTTTTTGTTCTACGCTAGAACATAATATAAAGAACTTCATTGATTTAAATTTCAAGTTAGTTACAGGGTATCTGCCAGTCGTGCCCGTCAAGTCAAGCCCCCCTCTTTTATGCAACTGTTTCTTTTTGGTTCATTTCTTTTTGGGTGCCAATTGTGTGTTACATTTCCGCTTGCCAAGAGGAAAAGCAAAGCGGGAGAGGGAGAGTGAGAGAGAGAGAGGGAGAGAGGGAGAGTGGGGCGTAGGGTGTAGGGTATAGAGTAGGGTATATATAGGGTGTGTAGGGTGTCTGTGTGTTGCACTTTTTATTTTATTACGCGCACATTATGATGCACACAGCAACAATAACAATGAAAACCGTTTTTAATGAAATTTTTGAACAAGTTGCAAGGCGGGGGCGGGGCGGGGGCGGTGGGGGGCGAGCCTAGTGAAAATGTGGGTGCAATAAGCAGCGCTTCTGGCACTGGATGGCCACTCAACAGCATCACTCATCATTTGCATGCGAATTGATTTCTCAATTGTTTACGGCCTCGGACCCAAACACACATGTGAAGATGTCCCTCCCCCCTCTCCCTTCCACTCAGAGAGAGAGAGAGAGCGGAGTCTTTCGGGTCTCAAGCTATATAATTTTCACAGAAATTTTTGCTTTGTCAGCATTTTCTTTTGGGCATTTTCTTTTCAGCACGCTTCACACACGCACAAAAGGTGTGTGATTACAATTGTTGTTGTTGTGGTGCCACGCCTACACATATGAACAGTAGCTGTCACAGAGATATAGAGAGAAGGAGAGAGGGAGATATCAGCTCTATTGTACTTCATGTTGTTTTTTTTTTCTGTTGTTTGTTTGGCTACACTTTTGCATACATTTGGTCAAGTTCTTTTGTTCGCCTTGGCCATTTGCTCATTTCTTCTGCATTGTTTGCCTGTGGCCAATTTTTATGTAATTCAAGTGCACAACAATGGCACAGGTAATTCATAAGAATTTACCTTCCATGTGTGCATGCGCCTGACTTCTCTCACTCGCTCTCTCGCTCAGCCACTCGCCTAATTAGCTGGAACTGCCATATAGATATATATATTTTGATCTGTTCTGTTCTTTTTTTGCGGTCGGCAATGTCTTTCATCTTGATTTTGTGGAAATGCATGTGTGAACGAGCCTCGAACGGGTGTCAATTTGCTCCAGATTAGGCTGCATGCGTGGGCATCTAAACATGGTTTATCTCCCATCTAGACGCGCGCGTCTTCCTGTCTGGCTCAGACTGCTGCGGCTGCTGCTGCTGCCTCTGGGCTTAATAAAACGTTTCAATATTGTTAGCCCGAAAAATGCAAGACACAGCTTGAACGAGGATATTTATATGCGGTCTGGCCAAACGGAAGCCTTCATTTACTATGCTGCCATCCACTCTCCCACTCTCTCTCTCTCTCTCTCTCTCTCTCTCTCTCTCTCTCTGTATCGCTGTGTGCACTGCCTGAATATTAAATTATGAAACTAAATGTCAAACAAGCGCTTGGTTTCACTTGGCCCAGCCACCGCCCTAGCCCCCATTCCAATAGCTGTCCACACGCAGCAGCTGCTGCTGGTCTTGTTTGATTATGGCCACAAGCAGCAAAGGATATTGAATAATTTATATATATTTATGTATATATATAAATATATATGGAGGGCATATGTATGTGTCTGTGTGCAGCTAAGCCAAGCCAGCTGCGGTTGCTGTCCAGCCCAATAGCTAAAGAGCAAAGCAGCCCAAGCAACGAGCTGCTCATTTATACATATATAAATATATATACAAAACAATATATATATACAGACATATATATATATACCTAGATTTGCATATATTCATATATATATATTACATTTGCAGACAGCTGAAAACTATTTGTAATATGCAATTTGCGTGGTTAACAAAATACAGGGTGCTTGACTAACTGCAGCTCATTTAAGTTGAGATTAGAAATAGCCACATAGACTCTCAATCTATAAATCTAAGACTTCATCAAATTCACTTAAAACATGAATTTGGAACATTTGTATGATCAGCTGTATTATTTCAGCTACTCCTTAGAGATAATGTAATCTAAGAACTAAACTAAACTAATCTCTGAATAACAAATTGAACTGTAATGAAGAAATCTTAAAGAACTTGATATTTTAGACGCTTGAGACAAGAAACTTTAAAGCATTTAGAGCTTTGCTCTCTATAACTCATTCTCTTCCTCTATAACTCACTCTCTTTCTCTATATATACTCTCTTCTTCTTCAACTCATTCTCTTCCTCTATAACTCACGCGCTTCCCCTACAACTCACTCTCTCCCTCTACAACTCACATTCTTCCTCCATAACTTTTATCTTCTTTCTAGCTTTCTCCTCAGACATATTTAATACCTACAGAAATTTGTTTACTTTAACTAAAATCTGTTCAAAGTCTTTAAATACATATTCTTAATTCTTAATTCTTAATTCTTAATTCTTAATTCTTAATTCTTCATTCTTAATTCTTAATTCTTAATTCTTAATTCTTAATTCTTAATTCTTAATTCTTAATTCTGACATCTTTTCTTCTTTTCTAACTGCAGATCAATAGCTCTACAAGCTAAGCTCGTAATGCTAAAGAAACTTTACATACAGTCAGAAAAATAGTAGTGCGACTGTATGTATTGTATCTTCGTAACATTTCGAACCACTAGAATATGACTAGATGAATTTAGTTTCCAACTCTTTCGAACTAATATCTATGTAAAGTCTCTTGAATGCTAAACATACTTCAATATACGAAGCTACCCATCCATATGAACTCGGGAACAAGTAGAGTAGGAGACTTCAAATTTGAGTTATTTATGCTTGCATGTCATAGGCAGCTCTAGCTTTTCACTTCTTAGCATTATTTCTTAGCACTTTTATAATAACATTAAAAAATGTTTTGAAGCACTTGTGATTCTTCATGTTTAAGAGCTAAGCACTATAAATTTAAGATATATGTATATGAAAATAACAAAACTTAATAGAATTTATGCGCATTAATTGCTACTTGTTGTCCATCTATGCGTATGGCAGACTCATGCGCTTAATATATCGATATGAAGACTTGAACTTTTGGTCATAACTCGAGAACTATAAAGCCTAATGACATCAAATTTTGTATGTAGCTGCGCTTTAAGTATATGTAGCTAAGAATTTAATCATTCTTCGCATATATAACGCTGCTTGGAGGAAAACCAATTTAGTTGAAAAATCATTTTGTTAAAAATTTTGTACTTTACTGGGAATTGTCTAAGTTACGGAAATGTCTTAAAATCTGCTACAACAGTTAAATTAGAATATTAAAATATTGTTAAGGCAATATATCTTAATAAAAATTGATAATATATAAAAATATAATAATATCTTGATACAAATTCCTAATACATAAAAATATAATATAATAATATAACAATATATTTGTATTCAAATAGTTTTTTATTAGAGAAATTTAGTGAATTTTAGTTATCAAACCATAAACTTTAATCTTAATCAGTTACAGCAAAGTCTTTATCTATGTGAGCTGATCAAATTAGAAGTCACATGCATATCATGTCATATCATAAATGCCTCTGTGTATAACTAACTAAGCTCATATTTCGCTTACCTTTCATTATTTGCGTTTATAATTAAGAAGTCAATCCCTTTTATGGACTCAAGCTCAGCCTCAGCAAATGTCAGCAGCAGCAGCAGCAGCAGCAGCTATTTAACCCCCGCACACAATTAGCTCAAAGGGGTTGGGGCAAAAAGTCGAAAATTGAAAACCCCCAGCGAAAACCAGCCAAAACCCAGAACCCAAAGCCCAAGCCCAAAACAAAACTCCCCAAAGCAAGAAGACAAAATGCTCTCGCTCTCTCTCAGCATCCGGCAGACAATGCAAGGCAGACGCTAAGTAGACGAAAAGTTTTTAGTTGGATTATGTGTGTGAGGGGTTGGGTAAGGGTTGAAGACACCCCCTCAAGCACACACAGGCACACTTGCAGACAAAATTCGTTTTATTACTTTGATATATTAGATTTAATGGTTAAGAAAAATGTTGCCAGCAGCAGCTATCACACACACACACACACACACACACAGATACACACACACACACACACAGGCACACACACATTTAGGTTTAGTTGGAGTAGCTGAGCTATTGTCCTCGTGGGTGTTTTGTGGGTCGTCGTCATCGTCGTCGTCGCAGTTAACCTTATTAAAAGGTGAACACAGCCATCGCACCGAAGAGAATTGCCACAATGTGTTTACACGCAAGCCAGAGGGGGAGAGCAGAGTGTGCAGTGGGGGCTGGCATACAGCGAGAGAGCGAGAAGAGGTGGGACAACACGATAATGACCTCGACAGTTAGGCGAAGGCAGCGATGCCAGCTTCTGTGTGCGGCCAATCAGAATGAACGAAAGCTGCGCATGTCCAATGAGAGTGCAGTAAATTGCATAGATAATTGGAATGGCTTAATGCGATGGCGGGGGGTGGTTGGGTGGCTGGGTTGGCTTGCCACATTGATGTGCTAATTTAGAAATTACATTGAAGTGCGCTGCTCAATGAGTTTGAGTTTGAGTTTGACTTTGATTCAATTTGTCATTTCACACTTTGAGCTAAATGGCTTTCAAATGGAGACAGCAGACAGGCAGGCAGGCAGGCAGTGAAGAGGCCAACTAAAGTGGTTCAAAGCAAACGACAAAAAACTAAATCTTTATTTATATGCTGATCAATTAGCACACAAATTAAGCAGCGAGCTAATGGCTGAGCACGCGGTGGCTCATGAATCGATGCACGATCAGGCAGCAAGGCTCATGGCTCCTGGCTCCTGGCTCAAGGATCAAGGATCACGTGTGGCAGGTAGGCGCATAGCTGGGCTTCGCACCTTAGTCCTTAGCTCTATATTAAACGAATGTGCAATCGGATTGCTGAATGAAATCTGCGAAGTGTCCTATGAAAATATGATTAGGCGCAATGCTAATCAGGCAGGACTAAGCGACATAGCGTCTTCTGACAGGTCCCGGGTCCTGTGTGTGTGTGGCGTCACCCATCTGGCACCTTAATGAGTTTTGATACTTGTTCATTGCTTCCTGCGAAAACTACGCGCACTGCGCCGCATTGTGCACGGTTTTTGGCTTTGGCTTTGGCTTTGTTTTGGCCACAGCTCACAAAAGGAGAAAAGAAAAATTGTGTAAGATTTGCATTCATCGCGCATTGTCCTGGCCACCTTTTGTTATTATGCAACCTGCGCCGGCTATAGGGCATTGCATAAGGTGCAGCGTCTTTAGCAGCCGCAACCGCAGCGCGATTGGACAGGACATTCGACATGCGTAAGCCTCAAGGCTCAATCAAATCCAGTCAGGCGACGAGGCAAGCGACAAGGCTGTAGAGTGCTTAAAATATATGCTCGGACTACGAGCTGGTTTTGGTATTTTTTTAAGCCTAAATAAAAAATAATTTAAGAATTGTTTAGGGAAATAGATTAAGGAAGGATTACAAGGATCTGGATGCTCTAAGTAGCTGGGCAGAGTTTGGAATAAAATTTTACTTTATTTTATTTATTTTAATTTATTTTAAAGATTTTCAAAAATATTCAAAATATTTCTTGACTAGAGGCTCAATTTTGATTTGTCTTTAAAGTAGCAAAGAAAATTTAAATGTTGTTTTGAATCTTATTTTTAATTTTCTTTTTTAACATTAAAGATTTGCCCAAAAATGCAACTAAGTTTTTCATTTACCTCCATTAATTTTGAGTTTATACTAAAAATATAAAAGTTTATTCCTTATTATTGAATTTTCAGTAAAATTTTGTAATATTTCAATATTTTAAAAATAATTTTAGAAATTTTGTGAATCATATTTAAAGTTAGAGAAGAAAATGTTTTCTAATTAATTTTGTTTTATATTTTACTTTAAAGAATTCCTTAAATATTTATTTAATATTTTATTTACTTTTAAATATTTTATTTTTGAAAAAATCAATTTAAAAATCAAAAGAAATTGAGAAAAAATCGGCAAATATATAAAAATATATAATTTCATTTTAATAAAATTTATTTTAAGTTATTCATTCATAATAAAATAATTTCTTTATTTAAATATGCCTTTAAATTCCCAATATAATTTTGATGGATAATCCTTTATATGCACATCACTTATTTTATAGTTCAGCAAGTGCTGTACCTCATTTTTGAATTGGCCTGCAGATCCGTTTATTCTGAATGAAACCCTTGCTCAATCGCTTCCCATTTAAGACGCTGGCTAAGCAACGGGATTTCTTCATTGAGCATTTGGATTGTTCAATGAAACGATGCTCAATCCCCGAGCAGAGATCATAAACGATGCTGCGACAAGGTGCGCGATTTGCAGAACGTGCAGAAGGTTCATAAAAAAGCGGAAATCATAAATGGCCGATTTTTGCCCAGTTGCAGGTAGAAACTAAACTTGATTGTGATTTGTTGACCAGTCGCGAAGGTCTGAGTGAGTGAGAGCAAGGGAGAGGCAGATATAGATAGAGTGTGTGTGTGCATGTGCATGTGCGTGTGTGTGTGTGTGTGTGTGTGAGAGCGTGTGCGAGTGGCTAACAAACAGAGCTACGTTTTAATGAGTGAAATTTATGAAATAAATAAAATTTAATCAGCAAACATAGTTACACAGCTAAATGGCAAATAAATTGTCTAAATGAGAGAGTGAGGCAGCCAGAGCGGGATAGAGATAGCACAAAGAGAGAGCGTGAGCGCGCGCTGAGCGAGAGAGAGCCGCCCCTTGTGAGTGCGTGCGTGCAAAACTCACCCTGCGCGCAAGCGAGATAGCGCGACAACGCAGGATAACGGACACTGCCAAGGCGCAGCCCATTTCACTTGCTAGCAGCAACAACAACACGAACAACAAGAACAACAAGAGCAACAAGAACAACTAGAATAAACGCCTCTCTGGCGTATTTAATGGCTTGACAGAGCGTTCGCCGAGCTCAGTCGGTGGTTGTTGATCGCTGCCAGCGTACGTGTCTTTGTCCAGCTGAGCAAACCAACAACAACTACAGCAACGTACCCAAAAATCAAATCGAAGTTTTCAGTTAATAACATTCTTGAGTGCGTGCGCGTTTTTCACTTTTACAATCGAAAATTGTGAACAACAAAAAAAAAATTGTTAAAAAAAAGAGAATTAATTCAAATTGAATTTACAATAAAATAAAAGCAAATTGAGTGCAATTCTTAGTTTAGTGCGCCGGGTCATGCACGTTGCCAGCTGCTGCTGCTAGAGCCGTACGTTTTCTTATGCTTAAAAGCCTGTCTTTTGAGATGATGACAACAACAACAACGGCACAGCATTCGAACATCATGCCACCAGCCATGCGACCTGTACAGGAGAGCCCCGTTTCGCGACCACGCGCCGTCTACAGCATCGATCAGATCTTGGGCAATCAGCATCAAACGAAACGAAGTGGTAAGTGTTATAGATATTGTCTGTTTATAGTTGATTTATGAGTTATAGATAGATATATGTGATGACATGATATCCCTATGTAACTAGATCTATGTTGTTGAGCTGAGTACTTACATATGTACCTAAGTCTATCTATGTTCAGTTGAGCTGCTCTACGCATTTGCCGTCGCGGATCTGCAGAGCTTTTAGGTTGAGCGCAGCTCAACAAGTTCTTACTATATATCATATATGTATGTACATAGCACATCTTTTTAACTGTAGAAAATCGAAGTGATTTACAGTCGCTTGGGTTAGTTTTTTTAACCAAAATGCCGCAGTTTCAATTTTTAATGGCTTTCAATTGTTATTAACTTCATCTCAAATTACTTAAAACATTTACTATAATAATATATTTTATATTTTTTATATAATTTATACATTATAATAATATTAAACACACTTTAGGTTCTATATTGACCTCAACTACTCTATATTACATACAGTCAATATATAGCTGTGACTTGGCCAGCAAATAGGCAGAATGTAGTAAGCATGTAGCTGATTATATATCATCTATTGTTTATATATAATCTCTTAATTATATATCAGCTACATGCTGGCCATATTCTGGCCATACTCTGGCCAAGTCTCAGCTATATAGCAAGCTTTCGTTAGTTTAAAGCTGAGGCTTCACCACAATCTGCATTAGCCAAGTCTTGATTTAACTAAAGCTATAGCCTGCAAACTACTAATATTTATCATTCATTTCAATTCATGTATTAAAATTATAAAAATTAAAAAAATTCTGTTTTAAACTTATCTTATTTATTTAATATTGTATTGCTCTCTGTCTTCACATACTTATTTTTTATTTATTTATATTTAAGTTCTTTATACTATTTTGATTAAGTTTTTTGTTTTTACTTTTTTTAGAGCCGAAATCAATCAGACAAGAATTGAGTTTGAGCCATGTGCTATTGTTTGTTTCTAGCTATGACTTTTATATATAGTATAATAATTATTTCAAAAATCTTTACAACATATTTAATTGATCTAAATTTGTTATAAATAATATTTGAATATATTATACATACTCCTATGGTTTATGGCAGAACATTTGCTAAGCTCTTGACTTGACTAAGACTTGATAGGACGCTGCTAATTACAGATTTGGTTTCAGCGGGGTC
Source organism: Drosophila leonis (assembly GCA_035045365.1). Lineage (NCBI taxonomy): Eukaryota > Metazoa > Arthropoda > Insecta > Diptera > Drosophilidae > Drosophila > Drosophila leonis. The sequence continues at coordinate 1,227,450 of JAWNPC010000485.1, forward strand.
AAAGTTGGTTAAATCAAAAAATCTGTTTTTTGCTAACAACTCTCTTCTGTTCCTGTTGCAGTTTGAAAATTTGCTTTATAGTCTTAAGTTGACCAAGTTGAAATCATTTCTTGTATATGAGTAGACTTAACTTTTTATAGACTTTAACTTGTTCTACACTTCTTAACATTTTCTTTTAATTTTCTATATATATTTGCGCGCTGTGCTATTTCTCTCAATATATTTCATATACCAAATGTGCGCTATAAATTGAATATCCCTTAAATATATACCCAATAGATTGGAAACTCAAGTTATTTATGCTAAATATAGCTGAATTAGACTCAAACTTTGTATTCAAAATCAATTTTCAAGATTTGTTTTTTATATCAAACCAATATTAAAAATAATACTTATCAATTTAAGAAATATATTTTAAGAATTTTAAATTTATTCTAAAAGTATTTAAATATTTTCCAAGTATTTAAATATGTTTTTATTAAATTTTGCAAGGACTTCCATTGGTTGTTTGCTGAAGCTCAACTCACGTAGCATTGATCAAAAATAGCATCACAAATCCCCCTTTGACAGAGTCTGCCCCAAGCCCCCATTGTGACCTCCTCCAGCTTCAATGTGTTGATGCTCTGGCAGAGACCACATCAAAGGACCTCCACACCCATTCACATCATATGCAAATGAGGAACAGGACATGACCATAGTTTGTTTTTTTCTCTTCTTCTGCTGCTTATTCTACTCCCTCTTTGTGTTTGGGCTTGTTGGGGCTTAACTACATAAAGCTTGGCCATGTTTCACACGCAAAAAGAAGCGGGGGCGGGGGCAGGGGGCGTCTGGCGGTCGATTGTATGGACACCATGTTGTGGGCGTGCCCGATGGCATGCTGCGTGAACGCGAACCATTAATGCGCAGCCAGGACAAGCCCAAAAAAAAGAAGGAAACAAATCGTCGCAGGAGAAGCAGAAATAAAACGCAATCAAAACATATCACAAGGATATTGATATGCTGGCAGTTGGGCGACATAATGAGACGCTGAGGCATCATTAGAACCGTAATTAGATTGAGATCAGGATCGGGCAGCAGCAGCTGGTGGTGGAGTAGGAGTCGCAGCGCTGCACCCAGAGTATTTGTCAACAAGGTAACAATTTGTGACAACGTGCGCACCGCAGGACATATCCTGCCACGCTCAATCGCATATCCTGCAAGCTCCAGCGACTGCTGCGTAATTTGATGCCTTTTAGCAAATTACCTTTTTCGCCACAACAAGCGGCCGAAATGTTACGAGCTACACGACTCGCAGCTCGCATTTGATGTCCTGCTGTGCCGGCAAGGACATTCGCGTCCTTAATTTGAGGTTCATTAAAATTTGATTACATATGAGGCTAGAGAGAGCGCGCCAAAAAGAAAAAGAAACCAGCTCAGCCAGCGCTCTGGGCGTGTGAAAGGATCACACAAAAGGGTTGCAATTGTAGCCAAACCCGAAAATCCTATTTTGCTAAAGTTAAATTTTTCATAATTATTTATTATTGATTGCCAAATCAAATATATATACACTATATATTTGTATGTGTGTGTGTAGAGAGTGTGCACACTTGAAAAAGCTTTAAACGTTTCGCATGGGGGTTGGGCTGGGCTGGTCGAGGCTTTCAATCAGCCAGGATATATCAGGATATTACTACTTCACTTACAATTCAATGCATTTTGCTTTTTCGCAGCTGCCGAAAAACGTAACTTTATTTGTATTTCCCTTTTTTTTCGAATACACTAGCGCCGGGAGGGTATTAGAAATTTGTGAGCCAACATGTGACATGAAGTCGGACGAAAGTTCGTGTCTAGATTTGAGATATTCCAAAACTGTATCAAAGGAAGCATGAAGATAGCCAGCCTACAGCCGGTATAAAGCCTAAATATAGCTAGATTATAGCTAGCTAGCCAGAATCGAGACTTGAGATTTTCCAAAGCTGTATCAAAAGTGAAGTGTGTAGGTAGTCAGGCTATAGCTGGAATATAGCTAAAATAAAGCTAAGATGTAGCTAGGTAGATGTAGCTAGCCAGAATGGAGTTAAGACTTAGATATGAATATAGCCAACATATAGCCAGAATCTCACTAGGATATAGCCAGAAGGTAGCTAGAAGGTAGCCAGAATATAGCTGAGATCAGCCAGTTAGTCAGTGAGTCTGGCAGACTAGAGCTGAGATTTAGCCGAATATAGCCAAAATGTGGCTTGGATTTAGATTAAGGCTGAAAATTAGCCAGGATGAAGGTGAAATTTAGCCAAAATATAGTCAATATAAAGCAACATTTGCTCATAATGTAGCTAAAATAGAGCTAGAATAGAGCTGAGACTTACTCAGAATATGGCTAGAGTAAAGGCAAATTATAGATTGGTTATAGCCAGCGAAGATCTGAGACCAGAATATAGCCTGAAGAAAGTTTGAATTAAACTAGGAGATAGCGAGATGGTATTCAGAAATTAGCTGATATGCAGCCAGAGCTGAGATTTGAAAGGATATAGGAGAAACTTATCCAGGATACAGTTGCACTTGTCCAGAAGTTAGCAAAGATATAGCTAGAATGAAGTTGAATCTTAGCCAGAATTTTGTCAGCATAGACATAGTCAAAATATTATAGAATTGGCTATATAGCCAGTATATAGCCAGTATATAGCTAGATATGACTGTATTTCAGTTTGTTTCAAGGACAGTTTATACTAAACTACCTTTCAAATACATATACGATATAGCTATATATACATATATGCAAATAGTATACGAACAGTTTGTCGAAAGCATTGATACTTTTGCCAAAGTTCACTTTTTACATCTTTCTTCTCTCTCTCTGCTAGAGTATTCCAGCTTCGCCTTACCTTTTCGTCTATGCTCTTTTGTTTTTGTTTCCGTTTTTTCTTTCTCCTTTTTTTTCGCCTTTTCCCTTTCAGTTTTATTCGCAAGTCAAACACGAATCACCAAACTTTGAAACACTTGAAATCAATTGAATTTGGCAAACTTTTGATTTTTAGCTCTTGATTATGAAGTGCTTTAGCTTAAATGTATTTCCATTACATTTTCTCTCTCTCTTTCTCTTTCCCTCTTTCTGTCTCTGTCAGATACGCCCAATGAGGTGCTGATAACACACGCGCACCACATACATCATCTGCATAACAGCAACAGCAACAGCTTGCTACAGCAGCAACAGCTTCAACAACTTCAGCAACAACATCATCATCACCAGCAACAGCAGCAACATCAGCAGCAACATCAGCAACAACAACAACAGCAACAGCAGCAACAACAACAGCAGCAGCAACAACATTTGCTAAACAAGCGTGAGGATTCGCCCACGAATACGGAAAGCGGCTTGGACGTGGACAACGATGATGATTTATCCTCGAGTCTCAATAATGGCCACGATCTGGGCGATATGGAGAGGCCGCGCAAAGTTCGAAGGTAGGTAAATCGATAAGAAATCGAAATAAATCTAGTAAGAGTTGGGTATGCTGGACTAAGAGATACCTCGTCGAACTCTATTTTTGCTTATGTTCATATAAAACAGTATTCCAAAGTAGGTATATACATTAACTGCGTATAGACTATATATATATAAAATATTAGAACTAGTACCCAAGAAAGAAGAATTCAGACTCTAGGTATACCTTAGGAGAACTTATATACCAAATTTCATGGCTCTAACTCTTAAACTATTCGAGTTATGCTTAAAAAACTGATATTTGATATCGATCTTTATCGATTTTTATAGAAAAAGATGGTGGGAAAAGAAAAGAAATTGGAATTGATAGGAAAAGATGAAGGAGAAAGATGAAGAGTAATAAAAGAACATGAGAAGAGAAGTCTGGAAAGAAGAGAAAGTGAATAGCAAAGAAGCCTAGGAAAGCAGAAAGAAGATAAGAGATGAGAAGAGAAGTGTCAAAGTTTGTTTGGCAAACTTCCAGCTGCTTGTTACATTAATTTTGAACAAAACAGGTATACCCTGTCGATGGCAATATGCTATAGGGTATCAGCAAGGATACTCATGCTTGTTAACAAGCCGCTTAGCAGATAAAATCGTATTAGCCCATTGTTGGGCCCATTAAAAAGCAACTAAAAGCAATTCATTGTTATCATCCGCTGCATCAGCATCCTCATCCTCATCCTCATCACCGTCATCTCAGTCTTACCCTCTGTTTTATGCTCTAATTCGATGTATTTTTTCAGATCTCGGACAACTTTTACAACATTTCAATTGCATCAATTGGAACGCGCATTCGAGAAGACACAATATCCGGATGTGTTCACAAGGGAGGATCTGGCCATGAGGCTCGACCTAAGCGAAGCACGCGTTCAGGTATATATCTAGCTCTTTTTCCACAACTACCTCTCTCTTTTCTATATATATATATGTATATATGTTTATTTGATAGCTACTTAACCGAGCAATTGAGTATTTTAGCTGGTGATTATGTAATTATTTACGGCTTAAGGCTGGCAGGTCAGGCGCACAAAGCTAAAGCGGCTTAAACAGCAGTTCAAAATACACTTAGAGAAAAAAATGCCTAATAGCAGTGGGTCATAATGAAATTAAATTACAAATTGTATTCAATGAAAATTCTATAAATTATTTAGTTAATGTTTGCAAACAAGAAAATTACGACAAAGAAGTTCACAAAATTTTTGCTTTAGTTCTCATTGCACTGCAGAAAAAAATCTGAAAAAAGAATTCGGAATATGGAATTAAATATGAAGAAAGATATAGCTAAAAATAAAAATAAAAAAATTATTTAATATTTTTTCTGAAATTAAAATCATTTAAAATCATTTTTTCTGAGCACTTGAAAGCAGTAAAGGACTTGCTCTAAGGCAATACAAATATTTGTATTATATTTTAAACTTTATTCAAACAAATTTAAATTTAAAAACAAATATTTTTTAAGTTCAGAACTATAATTAAGCTTCTTCTTCTTCAATTTTAAAAATATATAAAAATATTTTATTTTTCCTCAAACGACTGCCAAAACAGTTTTGAAACTAAAAAAGTTTAGATTAAAGCTTAAGCAAAAATGTGCTCCTGCATTTTATACAGGGTATTTATACATATAAACATTTTAATTGGCCAACAAAAAAAGAAGAAGAGAAATCACGCGTGTAGTAAAAAAACTGCCCAACAATCAAAGGACTTAATTTGTAAATAGTCTTTTAAACACTTTAGTGCACGCTTTGTATGCAAACACACAGACAGACAGACACACACATAGATTGGGGGGTTGCTGCATTTAGGGGTGGCTCAGGGACATTAGATATTTGTGATTTTCCAAATGATTAAATTTGCCAGTACCAACAGAATTCGGTTGTTGTTGGTGTTGGTATTTTTATTAACTTCGCTTTGACGAGGGGGTAAACAATTAAAGTGGCTTTGCCTCACACACACACACACACACGCATGTAATCGAGATCCTTGCTGTGATCCTTGGCTAGCACTCGAGTTGACAGTTACATAGAAAGAGAGAGGGAGAGAGAGAGACATATAAATAGATAGAGGTAGTAGATAGAGAGCAACAAAAATGTAAAACAACTTGACCTAAGCGCTTGGCACTCACTGAGGGATTATCGCTGCGTCCTGCGTCCTGCATCCTTTGCCCTTCGTGCTGCGTCCTTGTTTGTGTATGTTTCTCTGGCTGGCAGATTAAGCGTAATTGGTCATTGATTCACATACGTTAGACGTGCACTTGAATGCCTCAAAAAAGTAACACATTTAGCAGCGCTTTTTTTCAGCTGTTTGTTTTTCGCCCTCTCTCCCTCTCTCTGTGTGACGTATCTATCAGATACTTTTGTATCTTTTACTCGTTCAGCCAAGGGGTTGATAAACGGTCAATTATTTTGGGATTTGCTGACAGTCTGGCCAATTTGAAGTTGAAGCACATTTTTTTGTATCTGTTTTTAAAGCGCATTTTCCATGACAAATCACAATTTTTCATACTTTTTTCTGTTTTGTAATCCTTTCAAGCGAGTTGCTTAGCGAAACAAGTTGTGCAAAAAGCTCAAGAGTTTATTACAAATAAGTCCATAATATGAGTTAATACAAGTTGATTTATTAATCTGACTGTAGTGGATTGATGGAGTGATGAAGTATAAGATATGGTAGTCTAATAATGCATAAGATTTTTATTATATACGAGTATAGTAATCAGATCTGTTAAAGTTGCACACTTGAAGTTGCCTTTGTTAAGTTTATTTTCTATATTCAAACTTCTGCACACTCGACTTTAATTTTTATTAAAAATATGAGTTGCTAAACATCATTGCAGTGTGCTATAATCGACTGTCCAATACGCGTTCATTGTGTAAAAATAATTATAGTCAATGTCTGAAGTCTTTTTCCCACCCAAGTCAACCTTTTTCTCTTCGAAGACTTATCTTCAAAATTAGCTGACTTTGTTTTTAAAAATCTATAAAATTTTGATTATTTATATCTTTGGTAATATAAAATTAATATTTTCAACTCTCTAGCAAAATTCAGAAAGGCTATGCTCTGCCGACGTAGTATCTATCAAGCCAATAAATTTCTTTGACCAAGATAGATATATGCAAGCTGCCATATCAGTATAGAAAGAACCACATATACTTAATAATATATCTTCTTCAATGTTTATATATACATGGATAGATATTTGATATAGAATCTCTTATATCTTTTAAAGGCTGATATATTAAAAAAATGTCAAATTTATAATTCTATAAACTATTTCATGTGGCTTGCGAAGTCTTCGATACTTTTATTAGACTTCATTAAATTTCCCAACAAATTTTGTAACTTCTAGTAAATATTAGATATTTCCTCCAGACTTCTGCATATTGTCTTAGATAAGTTATGTGCATTGTCATTATAATATTTTGATCGCACATGTGTGATAAATGTGTTCAGGATATCCGTGAATTCAACTTTAAGGACTTCAGTCCAGTTCGGCTCGTCCGGCACGGCAACTGCTTGGCTGGGCTTGAAAAGTGGTTTTAACCGCATTATAATTGCGCTGCCAACAATTAAAATCACAAGGGTTGCGCACACGCACACACACACACACACGCTGCGTGGGTGGTAGGCGTGGCACACACACGCTCACACACACAGACAGAGGACAATAATTGGCAGCAATTATTGCAAGGAAATCGTTGCTAATTTGCAACTCGCTTCGATGCACGCATTGTTATGTCAGCCAAGGATGTACGCTCTCTCTCTGTATGTGTGTGTGTGTGCTAAGTACAGGGTGTCTATAATTGCACAACTCTTCGAGCAACTTTGCGCACAGTTGTCAAGTGATTTCAATTTACAAACAATTAATTTTCTTAATACAAGCCAAAGAGCAAGAAGAGCATAGAGCATGCATAGACTAGCCTTAGCCAAGCGGAAGTCCTGCTCTCACCCACTGACTAGAGTTGAGTCGCTTGACGAGTCAGCAGCTCTGCCACTCTCGCCCACACTCTCGTCGGCTCTCCCCTTCTCTTTCTGTCTGTCAAATCACCGTTGCACACTTCCGATTGGCTGCCATTGTATTTTGGCATAGCTGCAGACTCGGGCTCAACTTTTTGCTTGGCCAGGCCAAATTACAAAAGACGTTCGTTCCATTTAGCGTACAGTGAAAACTCAAATGGACGAACAGACACAATTACAGTAAAACTAGTCATTAAAAGTCAAGTTATATTATGGGAAGACGTTTAATCTCTGAAATTTCTATATAATCTAATTAGTTTTTTACGTTTGTTCGTTAACTCTAGACTTCACTGTATATGCATACGCAATTGCTAACTGCAACTTTTGTCTGTGTTCTCTTGCAGGTCTGGTTCCAGAATCGACGCGCCAAATGGCGTAAACGTGAGAAGTTTATGAATCAGGACAAGGCTGGCTATCTGCTGCCCGACCAAGGTAAGTCTGCAACATAATTAAAATTTACGCCCACGCCTAAGCCTAACCTTCTCTCTCTCTCTCTCTCTCTCTCTTTCTCTCTCTGTTTCTCTTCATTTTGCAGGCCTGCCCGAGTTTCCTTTGGGCATACCGCTGCCGCCGCACGCCTTGCCTGGCCATCCGCTGCCCGCCGAGTTTTGGCCGCCGCATTTCGCTTTGCATCAGCACTTCAATCCGGCTCTGCTGCCGCAGCAGCTGATGCCGCCCCACTACAAGCTGCCCAACTTCCATACGCTGCTCTCCCAGTACATGGGTCTGAGCAATTTGAATGGCATCTTTGGTGCTGGGGCTGCAGCAGCTGCAGCTGCTGCCTCTGCCTCTGCTTCAGTTGGCGTTGGCTATCCGCAGAATTTGTCGCTGCATTCGTCATCGTCGTCGGCCCAGGTGAGCCCGCCCTGCAGCAACAGCAGTCCACGCGAGAGTCCCAACTCCTTGGCCACGCATCCACTCTCGCATGGCGCCACGACTTTGATCTCCGGTGACCTGACGCTCACCTCGACGGCAGCGCAGTCGCCACGCAGCGCCACAGGTGGCAGCAGCAATGCCTCCACACCTGTCTCGGTGGTCACCAAGAGCGAAGACTGAAGAGCGAGCTAACCAAGCAGCTGATATAGTGATATATATATTGGATGGATCATGTGTATATATATAGTCTATAAGTGAAATATATATATATATCATAGATCGTGTGTGTATATAGTCTAGCGCTTAATTATATTATATTAAATATATATATGTATGTATATTAGCTTTTATGGATCGTGTGTATATAGTCTTATGGCCAAAATGAACTTTCAGTTTGTCTTTGCGAATATTTCACAAATATTGCTTAGTTGTAAGAGACTTAGTATTTAAGATCTGCTGTCTTAATATCTAGTAATAAAATATTGTAAATTCATATTACTTTAAGAGCAAAAGAAAAATGAAAATAAATCAAACTAAAGAAAAATGTATTTAAAATTATTTTTAAAACTATTGAGAGCGTGAATTTTAATAGATAGAAAAAAGATTTGGAAAGAAAGTTAAGGATTTTAAATGGGGATATATATGGCATAAGAGATGGAAATGAAATAAATATGAGAGCATGGTTTACTTTGAGTTATCGATGGGGTATTTGATATATAATACAATATATGAAAGGCAAATAGTTAAGAAATTGCAATTTGCTTTAAATTATAGATGGGTATAGTATACCCCATACGACATATCATACAATGATATCATATATCATATCATTTCATATCATACTATATCATATCATAGATATGGTTAAGCATTAGTTAAAAGAATAAAGTTTACTTAGAGTTGAGCAAGATTCAACAATATAAAATTACTTTTGAATTTATATTACCTAGAGAAGGAATATGATATATGCTTAAATAATTGTCTGGCTGTCCGCTTGTCTGCCTATCTGAATCTATAGTATTCCGTCGCTATTGAGATGTGAAATTTGGATTATAGTATATATTGTACTTTTGTAATCTCTCCTGTTCAAGTTCTAGTTTTTAGAAGCACCTATTGGACAGTTTTATTTTACAGTTTTGCATCTTTGCAATTAGCAAGTTATGCCCATGGATCACTACCAACATCAATCACCAACTTATCTCAAATATTAAAATAAATAAAAAAAATAAAAAATTAAAATCTTTCATATATGTATATGAATCTAGAATTAGCAAGTTTTGTCACTTGTATCACTGTTGAGCTCTTCTACAAATAGAGTAGACAATGATATGGTTCATATATTAGTAGGTATTCAAAATTGCTAACGTATTGGATACTTTTGAAGTCTGCAACTTTCTATCAAGTTTAGCTTCAGAAATCTTAAATGAAGCTGACAGTTTTCAATTTTGTCTTAGTTAACTTAGATAACAAGTGACTTTTGATGCATTTTCAATTTCATTTTTGATTATCAGATTCTATATATAATATATATAAATTATTATTATGGATTCAACATATAATAAACTAATTTTGTATTTTGAAATCTCAAGAAATTCCTCGAAAAATCTTTTTTGTAACCTTGTTCAGCTCCTGCTTCAATGGCGTCTTTATCTACTCAATCGTAGCGTGGAGGGAACAAGAAATAATGTAAGGGGAAATGTCTGCTTATTATGGTAGCTGCGGCATCATAAGTGAGTACATAACACAACGCCACAAACAGTGGACATTCCAAATTTGGGATACTTATTGAACAGACATCTCTCTGTTAAGCAAACATAACATTTTTGAGCAAAGTGTTTTATAGCTAACTTATATTATAACAGCTTAAAGATAATATTTCGATTTCAATTAGTTTGCTGGAAATATTTTGGCATACAAATAAGTCAACTATGGACTTTGCCTATGGCAGTTCTATAATGTTGCCTATAATAACATACTGAGTCTATGCCTAGTTTAAGGCTCATAGATTTCAAATTTCTTAGTCAAGTTGTAGAGAAGCAGATGATAGGGATGACTATAAAGTCAACACTGATTGTTGCTGATTATATATGATATGACTTAAGATATACATATGTAAGTGCTCTATATACTTCATAGGAAAATTGCTTTTCAGTATGCCACACCTCATAAGCCTCTATTTTCTTGGCAAATCTCAAAGTTATTTACAGTGCATACCTGCTATAGTGTTTCTACAACTAATTGCACTTTGACTTGTTTCAATTACTTTGCCGACTGCGACTTCATTTGATTCAGTTTTGGTTCTCAAATCTGAGGCGCAACAATTAACAATTGATCAAAGTAAGATTCAAGTAGTTGCTCTCAATAGTTATAATAATGCCCATTATAGAGAGTTGTTGCAGTAGTTCGCTGCCTGTACACAATGAGCATTATGCATTGAGCTGCCGACCTTTTTGGCTGAGGCTGATGATCGAGTCAATGGAGCTGATCCTCGCACAGAAGTGCCATGGATTGTAACAACCCCGAGGAGGAGTGCTCGAAATGCTGCCCGTTGTTTCTTCAACTCAATCAAAAGAATCAATCTTGATATTATGTCAGAAGGAACACATGACAAGAGGAGCAGGAGTCGCATTGTGAGCCACAGACAGCAGCGAGCGGAAACAAGCAGCCAACAAGGATGTGAGCTAAAGGATTTGCACAACATACTTCAAGTGCAGCTCCTCCCCTCTCAACCTACCCCCGACCGACCGCTCACCTCTCCCTCTTAACTACCCTTAAGGCAGAGATTTCTCTGTGTTCTCTCGCCCCTTTGGTCACATGCAGTGCTAAATGCTGTATTGATATCTCGTAATTTGTGCCATAATTACTTTTTAATAATTTCTGTGGCGCCACAGGGCGTCGCATTGTGTGCGAATTTTAATAAAATTCGACAAGTTTTTCTCTCCTTTCAGCTTTGGACTCGGTTTCGGCCTCTGCTTCCAGCTTCCAGCTGAATTTGATTACACTTAACATTCTGTGGGGTCAAAATCAAATTCATTGCACAAATACTACAGCAGCTTTCATCATCATCATCATCATCATCAGCATCATTGTGTTGCATGCGACTTAACGGATTTGTCACTGGCAACTCGAGTCGCCTTTCATAAAGTATTCGTCGCATTCGTCAAAAGAAGCTTTCATATAAAACTCATATGCAAATTCCTCTTTTCAGTTTTTCCCTGTTTTTTCTTTTTGTGGGCGTGGCAGCCAAAAGACAGCCCCAGCCCCAGCTCCACTGCCGCTCAGACTCTTTATATTTGTGTCTGTGCTCCGTTTGCCAGTTAAATGTATCTAGCAATCGAGTTGTTGTTGTGGGCGGACGAGATGTAGATGGATGGATGGATGGATGGATGGATAGATAGATAGATGGATGGATGCATATTTAATAAGCTGAACTAAGCAACTAAATGAAAGTCATTAAGTTAACAGGGAGAGAGAGAGAGAGAGCGAGAGAGAGTAGTTAAGAAATATATTGTGAATATTAGTATTAGTAGAGAATAGTTAAAAGATATAAATGTATGAAAATGAGTAGGAGAATTGAAGCATCTGTAGAAGTGTTCGGTAAGGAAGATAAAAAAGATATATATATATATATATATATATATATATATAGAGAGAGAGAGAGAGATATTCAGTTATATACATATATATATAGAGAGAGAGAGAGAGAGATATATAGGTATATAGAGACATAGGGATTGAAAGAGAGAGAGAGAGAGAGAGAGATATATAGAAAAAGGTATATAAAGACATAGGGAAAGAAAGAGCGAGCGAGAAGGATAAAGCGAAAAATAAAGATAAAGAGAGAGAGAGAAAGATATATATAGAGAGGTAGAGATGGAGAGGGTGCAGAGAAGATGTATGAGGTATGCGAGATATCTTCGAGAGGATTACTATAAGATGCCATGTGAATAATAAAATGTTATATATATTATACGTAATATATAGAGAAAAGTGATATGAAATACTTAAAAGAAAAATTATAACATACTTAAATGAAAATTCAAAAGATAACTTTAAAGAATCTAACATTATGTCATAGTATATAAATCATAGAAATAATGAAATATATGGAAAAATAAAGAAAAGAAGCTTAAATTTTGGTTTGTAGTAACAGAAAATTCTGTATAGAGGCTCTTTAAGTTTGTACTGAGTCAGCTTAAAAGTAGACTTGATATATTCCAATATCTATTAGAGTAGGGTATTCAATGATCATTATAGCCATGTTAGACATCATTTTGTTCCATTACAAATTATATATAAATATCTTTATAACATGACAATATAACTACCCCAAACTAGTTTCAATCAACAAATGCCTTCCTTGGCTATCAGTAGTGAGGGCATTCAACAGTCGCTATAGCCTTCCAGGCCTTATCTTGTTTCTATCAACGAAAATTCAATAAGTTGAAGTAGATCTTTTATTTGTGCAAGTGTTTGGCCAAGCTGCACGAAGTCGCAACGGCAGGATTTTGTCCTTGGCTCTGTGTGTGTGTGTGTGTGTGTGAGTGTGTGTGTGCAAGGATTTTCATTCAGTGTGCAAATGCAGCGCGCTACTCTGCGGGCTATAAATATATGAAATTTATCAAGTGGCCTTTTGAGTTCTCGTTTTTTTGGCTCTATGAAATTGAGTGTCGAGTGCCTTTGTGTATTTGCATTCACCTTGTAAATGTAAGAGAGAGAGAGAGAGAGAGAGGCACTGTACGAGTGTGTGTGTGTGTGTGTGTGTATATCAAACATAATCAAGCATGTTGGCATTTCGCTTGCAGTTTTATTATGAACCTCTTCAGCGGTCGAACAATGAAATGAAAATCAATTTTGGGAACGACACTCAAAAAGCTCGAGCGCATTAAAACTGGCAACAGTTGCTCATAGAGGGGGCATACTGTACAAGGGAGACACTTGAAGAGCTGCGCACATTTATATGCCAAATGAGCGCGACAGCAAAAAAACAACTAAGAGCGGACATTGATCGACTAGAAGATAGTCACGCAGAGCTTCTGTTTCACTAGATATTGCTCGATTGAACTCTGGTTCTATAAGTGTAATTCAAATGAAATTTTCAGGGCGTTACTATTATATCAAAATATATGTGCATGCAAGAGGACGAATCTGTAATATGTAAAATACGCTTAGTCGTTTAAATTTGAAGGGTAATAAATGAAGATATTTGAAATCTCAAATATTTATATTATTTATTTTGTTTATAGAAATTTACATACAAAATTTGGTGTGTTTAGCTTTCCAAGTCCTCAAGTTATGCCTAAAAAACAGTTTGAAATATCAATATTTTTCGATAACAATCAAATGGATTGAGGTATTGGGGAAAACTGGCTAAACTTAAGTTGTCTATTTAATTCAGGCATATATATTTCAAATTTGAAGTCTTCAGCTTTTGTAGTTCTCGAGATCGTTGGGTTCCTAACTAAGGACAGGCGGCGGCACGAACCTTCTCACAGATAGATGAATAGAGAAGTATAGCTGAATTGACTCAGCCAATCTGAGCTAGAATATATATATACTTTATGGTTCCTGCCACGCCTCTTGCTGCCTGTTACATACCTTATCACATGAACCAATATACCCTACACCCAGTACACTTGCATTGGGTACAAAAAGATGGCAAGAAATGTGAATACAGCGGTAATTAAACAAGTTAAATCCGCTCAACAGATGCTCAAGTCAGATTTTCCTACTGTTTCGTGCTGTTTACCGCAGCAGCAACAGCAACAGCATCAGCAGCATCATCATCTGCAGCATCATCAGCTGCCTGCAGCACTTAAGAAATTATTATAAATTCATCAAAAAGTTGTCAGCAACATAATTATGCAGCTTGTCTACAGTGCTTGCCTTTTATGTGTATATATGTGTGTGCGTGTGTGTGGGGGCGTTCGCTAATGAGCGCCATTTTGTTTTTTACTTCAAGGATAATTACGGTAATTTAAGAGAGGGCGACAGAGGGAAAGAGAGAGGCTCTAGGCATATCGCATGACGTAGCAGATTGAGGATCGCTGATCACACCGCAAGGCGCATTGGCAACAATTACAGAACAGGATATACACTGTAAGGAAGTTTGGGCGACAGTCGTTCGAGTCGTCACGAAATGCGATACTTTTTCGTGTCACACCAAAGCGAGCCGCCAGGAGCGAAAGATCCTTCTGAAGTGAAGTTTTGCTGCGCTGACTTCAATGAGCTAAGCCAGTGCCTTGTTTATCGCTGTCAGCAGCAACAGCAACAGCAACAGCAGCAGCAGCTGAGCGTCTGATCCTTGTTGTCCCTGTTATCCTTGTTGTGATTAAAGTATGAGCAATAGCCGCCGTCGCATTTGGTCTTTTGTTTAGCGTTTCGGTTTCGGTTTCATGCCTGATTTCACTCGATTTGTTGTTTATCTGCATTGCTGACCAGGTAACAGTAGCCAGATCCTGGCTATGTCCTGGCTCAGCTGCCAGCTCTTACTCCTCTGCTCCTGCTGCTGCTGCTGCTGCTGTGCAATTGTGCAGTTAATTGTCCGCTCATTAGCCAATGGTCGCCTAGACTATTTCTAGCTGCTCACAAAGGCCGCTTGACGACATTTTATTTGTATTTGTTTCCTTGGTATCCTTTGCAGGATTTGCTGCTTTATGTTCATTTTGATATTGATACTTTTTTGCAATGGCTGCTTTGTCTGCCTAGATTTTGCAGTGATATCAAAGTAACAACAAGTTGTGTGTTGAGTAATGAGAGTTAATAGAAGACGAGATAAACTCAAATTAGATATAAAATTTCATTATATTGATATGTAGGAAAAAGATATTGCATTAAATTGAATAATAGCATGAAAAAAATATAAAAATTTCAAGAGCAAAATTAAAGTTTGTGCAAAGTTGCCCTAGTTTTTGTTAGCGCCAGGGAAAGATTCTTCATTTAGTCATATCCGTTTTAGCTGCATTCCATATACAATATATATTATATATATAATCGTCAGTTAGTCCCTTACCCATAAACTAACCAAATCTAGGCTGCGCGCTTTGAAGCTACAACTGGCGTTTTGGTTGCGAAATAGCTAACTTTTTGAGACTCAGCTAAGATTGCTTTACCAACACCTGCCTGATCATTGAATCTGTCTTTTCATATGTTTAAACTTTCTTCTTTATTCAATTTCAGCTTCAACACATTCAGTTAATTCCATAGGTTTGGTTCACTTCAAAGTAAAAGCAGCAACACATAACTCACAGCCAATTCATTGTAATTATATTGTCTAGAAGACCTGCCTGTTATGCGCTCATAGCTAAAAGTTTCTATACATTCCCATCATAATTATAATATACGAGTATATCAGCGCCGTAAAGCTCCGTTTTGCATTGTCGCATTTCTGGAATCGGCGGCAATAAAAAGGCGAACGCCCTTCTTTTAGCAAAGCAAACAGCAAACAAGCCATGCCCATTTACAATGATAATAAATTAAATAAACAAACAAATATATCAAAATATGGAGCAAACTACAGCAACAACAACAACATCAACAATGACGACGACGAAAAAAATACTATTAAATTAAGTTAATCAAATGTGAGCGATGTGAAATTGAGCAGCTGCTGAACACAAATCGAAAGGCAAATGTGAGGTGTGTAGATGTGTAGGTGTGTGTGTGTATGTAGGTGTCTATGTGTCTGTAGGTGTGTGTGTGTGTGGTGTTTGCCTGTGCAGTTACACCTTGCTGGCAGGCATTCAAAACACAACCACAGGCTCATAAATAATATTAATAAAAAAAGTAACAAATGAGAGCTGGTTAGGCGAGTGCCGACTGCACAATACTCGCTTGCAGTTTGAAAATATTTATATTTTTTAGCAAATCATAGTTTTCTTAAATGTTAATATGCCAATAGATAAAATTTGTAACATAACATTTATAGCCAGCTGCAGCTCTGCCTTGACTCAGCTGCAAAACTTGTTGCTGCCAGCTCTAAGACTGAGAAAGACATAGTTACCTCTTGCCAATTAGCCACGCTCATAGATGTCGTAGCTATATAAACTTGATAGTTAAATGGAGTATTCATCTCAATACATATATATTTCAAATTTCAACTCTCTAGCTAGCATAAGACCTAAAAAGCAATAACACTTAAGTTGAACATAACTTACGTTGCTTATAATATTATAATGGAAAACGTAGTCTAAGTTACCTACCTTTTGCCGCGCCCTCAATAAACATAGCCAACAGATTTTCATAGCTTATCAAGCTAAGGTATGTAGAAGTATCTATACCAAATTTCAAGTTGCTAGCACAACTCACAAAACTAATATGCTCACTATTGTATGACTTGAGCGGGCATGCAAAAGGCGACAATAACTTGAGTGCGAGTTTTTTTTTTTTTTGCTAGGGTTAGTTAGAGTTATATATATGTGTGTTTTGGTGTTTTGTGTGGGTGTGCGTGTGTGTGAAAGCTGTTAAATTTTGTTTACATTTTGTTTACTCAACGACGCGGAAAACTAGTGAAACACACAGCGAGACAGAGACAGGAAGAGTGGGAGAGTGAGAGCCTCGCGCCTGGTAAGCATGTTATAAACTATTTGAAGTCACACCTGACTGAGAATTTGCTACCCCTTTTCATATACCCTGTAAGTTGGAGGAGGGTGTGCGAGTATCAGAAAAGAGCCTTGGCATTGAGTGTATTTGATTTTAATTAAATTTCCGAAACTTTGTCACAATTTGTGTTTTTCGCTAGCCACGTTTTCCCGGTTTTGTGTCCGTTCGCCCGCTCACATGGCGCGCGAGCGCTGTGTTTGTTTTATTTGCCTAATTGCCAGGTGTGAGCGCAGCGAGCGCGACAGGTGTTGTTGCTGATGACTTTTCTGCTGATTTTGAATAGCTTCACTCTACATCCATATATACATGTGTGTGTGTGCTAGTCTAGTCTTGCTAGTCTTCGCCGTGATAGTATTGCTTCAAGCGAATGGAGTCCGTTTGGCCCAGCTCCTGCCAGGGCTCTGACAGGGTATTCAGCTGCTCCAGCAGCTGAGGTGAGCGAGCCAGGTGTGTGCGCTCTACAAAAAAAACTTTAGTATAGACTTAATTTGGCTGTAATCGTTGTTAACTTGCCCAATTCGCTGGTTATGTAGTTGATTGTGGCATTAGTCTGCCATTCATCGTCGGCGAAGGGCATTTTGTCTAAAATCAAAATCGGAAATTTTCTCTGGCGAAGTGAATTTTGAATTTTGTTTGGCCTGAATGATTTGTTTAGGCCAAAGCAGTGCCTGCCTCGAATCGAATTGACTGGAATTTCTAGGTCGACTCAATTGACGCGCAATTGGACCAATTATTACGCCTGATTTAATAAACTCAATGGGGCTCTTAGCTGCTCTAAGTGCGTGCTAATCGAAGGAAGAAAACTTACAGAAGGGGAGACACAGTGAGAGAGCGAGAGGAAGAGAGAGAGAGAGAGAGAGTTGAAGCGTGTCTATAAAATTGTTAAGCACATCAAACGAAATTGATGACAATTGAAGCTGCGTCCTTTTCAGGCTGCCAGACAGGCAGACAGAAGTCCTTCTTCTGCTTCTGCTTCGTCCTTGATTCACGCTAACTGCGGAAGCAGGAAACGCGCCGCAAATTGCAAAGTTTGAGCTGCGACTGTTGTCGCATTGTTGAAGTCTTTTCGGCAAATTAATTTCATTTCTTATATATCTATAAAGATATATATACATATCTTTTTTTTGATCTGACAACTGGAAATTGAGGACAATTTTCTTTTCACTTTTCGCATTTCCTATGATTAGGCGACGATTATAATAAATGCGAATTTCCTTGGCCATTTCCGGCAGCTGCGGCTATGAATTCAGCCAGCTCCTTTAGCCACTTGACAGCTAAAGTTTTTGGGGGGCGTGGTCAGCGGGCTACACAGCAATTGTTGCGGCACAAAAGAATAGAAAGTGGAGAATATTATGAATTTGCATTGGCCTGACTCGGCCAAGTGAAGACAGAACCGCGTGTTCATTAGCTTTTCTTTCGATATACAAAAGTATCTGTGAGATGCAAAAGTATCCTATGAGTGCTAAGAGTCTTCAGTGTTATGAATAAATAAATAACTTAACAGAAAGTTATTAGCAACTGTTAACAGAGTATCTACGCTTCGTTTATTCGCACTCTCGTTGCGTGCTGCGTGTTTATTTCGTTGGCTGTCAACACACATGAATTCATAATTCGATGAGCGTGGCCATTTTGCTGAGCAGATTTTCTGGCTGACTGCGGGTCCATTCGACTGCAATGCAAATGTCAAAGTTGCTTTGCCATTGCCATTGCCAGTGTCCTTCAAGGGACAGACAGAGAGTAATAACAACCTCAAAACTCAAGTGGAAAACACTTGAATAAAAAACAAATACACACGCTACAGAGCTCGCACTCTCTGTGTATGAATTGCAGTGCCATTTGTGACAAATTAGCAACAATTTAGAGTTAAATCAGGCGCATAATTATTTTTCCACACATATCCCTCTTTCGGCTGTGTATAGGCAGGTATTAACACTCTGCTTCAAAAGGTGTCATGTGTGCGAGTGTGTGAATCTCTGTGTGTGCGTGTGGTAAGCAGGGTACAATGGCTGTGTGGGACTTTCAACTGGCAATTGTTGCCAAATTGTCGCCTTTCGTGCGTCCTTTCGGCTTATTTAAATGTCGCCTCGAGCTGTTAAATAGACTAATTTGTGGGCAATGCATGCGTGATAATGAACGGACTTATCACACACAGACACACACAGAGACAGAGACAGACTTTAACATACTCGAATGTGAAGTGTACTTAAGTGTAATTTTGGTCGAAACTAAGGTTAAGTTGCGCTGAATGCCTAGACTTTTGAGTAGACGGCTTAAGATCTAGGCCAGGTCGAAGCAGTCGAGTGTTCTAACCAACAAAATAACAACCCCTCTCTGTATGTGTGTGTATGTTAGTGTGTGTGTGTGTGCAGGTCCAGTCGATTAGAGTCAATTAGCGCGCGATTATAATGGCATTTAGCAGGGGTTGTGGTGGGGGTTGGCAGGGAGCTGCCAGGGGGTTGCAGTTCAGCTCAAACTCTGCTTGGCTTTAAAGTCATTGAAGAAATTTGCACATAAATTGCGTAAAGTGCAATTCTTTTCAGCCCTAACACGTTCACACACACACACACACACACGTCAGAAGGGGTGCATCAATGGGGGTGATTGGCATTTGTCTACGTTTATGTGTGGCAGTTCGCAGTTGAATGGCTTTCGCTTTTTTGCTTTTTATTTGGTCAGCGCACATTGTCAGCCCAATTTCACACACACACACACAGCAGAGCAGAAATGCAATCAAATGTGACGCGTTTTTATTATTCCAGCGCATCTCGCGCAGCAATTTGGAGTGGGCTCAAAATTGAAATCAATCAAATTAAATCGCCTTGTTCGCGCAATTTTATGCAGTTTATATATATATGAATATATATTTTACATGAGATGAATTGAAAGGGGTTTTTCTTTGCAGCTTGTTCAGCTGCCTAGTGAAAATATATGCATAAAGCGCTCGAGCAGAAATTTCAAATATAATTTCTCATATGACAAAAGATCTAATGAATGAATGAGCCAATGAATAATGCATATTCTTAATTATTGATTTACCAATTTACAGCTAATTAGACGAGCAATTAACTAAGCTAATCTGAAATGTGAATCTGAAAACTTTCTAATCCACTAATTTTTCGCTTTTCTTACATATACAGAGCTAACCACACAACCAGCTTACGCAATGGCAGCGCCTGGACTCCGCTTATGGCTTTTACTGTGGCAAATTTGATTGTAGAATAATTTTTGTTCAAAATGCAATTTCTTAATGATCATTTTAGAGTTTAAGATTAACATGCAGAAAACAAATAAATAATCATAGAATATTTCATACGCCAAAGTTTGCTTAGGCTGTTTGATTTTCTTATCTTCCAGATATCTAGATATTTTTATAAAAGAATTCAAGATATCCATGATTGCTTATCTACAATATATTTTTGTTTATCAAAGAATCTTCATTTAGTTGATCGCCTTCCCATCGCCTTCTCATCCTTCAGCTCGCAAGCTTCCATCAACGCACACAAAACACTTCTAAGCAGAATTGAGCTCTAAACATTTGGAAATATTTAATTTTATAGCTAAGTTTTTCAAGTTTCGAGCGCACTTTGAATACGCTTGAGTGAGTACAAGTTCAGGCTTGCGCTCTTCCCTTTTCTTTTTTTTTTTGGTGGCATCGATAATAATTGAAGTGAATAACAATGTGTGTGCGTGTGTGTGTGTGTGTGTGTGTGCGTGTGTGTGTGAGGCGGTCGCAAAAGCTTCTTGAGAAGAAGTTCTCATTGTGCTTTGTGCCGCTCTAATTGACCATATGGGTTGTTCCGTTGCATACTTGAAAACTGTTGAGCGCGTTATTTGTCTGGATATTATTTATTATTCGATTTGAAAATCGAATTTGAATGGAATAAAAATATAAAAAAAAACAGAAATGTGAAAATTGCATTATTTACGACATTATTCGTTATTCGCATCGCTTTTTTTTATTGTGTGCGTGTTTATTTTTGTTTTTGTGCAAATTGATTAGTGGGCTGAAACTTGATGGGGTTGTTGAGGCTGCGCCTGTGGCTGGGTCGAGGGGCTGGCTTTGACTTCGATAGACGACATTCGACATTCGACTTTTGGGCTTTGTTGTGCACTGCGCTGTAAAGTGATTCGCTTGAGAACGAATTCTCTCTGCCCGGCTCGACTTGGGCCATCATCATTTCGCTGCTGGCTCTCTGCCAGCTCTTGGCCACCATTTATTAACCAAAAAAACTGCCAGATGCAGCATTTTCATGAATGAAAATCGTCTTCTCTATTTGCAAATGTTGACAAATTATTTCGTGTGCTCGTTGCAAGTGCAATTAGCGTTTGATTATCGTCGCGTCTTGTACCTAAAGATTGATTGCCATGCCAGCGCATGCCAGGCGAGTTGCTAATTTGTCTGTGCATCTCGTGCATTATATGGTCGACAATTTGTTTTATCTGCTCATGTAATTGATGCTGGCAGCACGAGCATGAGCTGTGAGTGAAGTCTGAATGGGGTATGCTAGGCGAGCTACCATATTCGAGTTATTAGAGGGTTCTATAAAAAGTTTTCAGTGAGCTGTAAAGAAAGTCTGATAAGGTAGGCTAGAGAGAGTCTTTCTGTTGCTATTCTCCAGGTTTCTAGTTATTAAAAAGTTCTTTAAAGAACTTCTTAATGATCTTGAAGTGGAAATGTGAATGGGTATGCTAGAATTGTTTACTATTTGAGCTCATTTCTGCTTGGCATATTCCAGGCATTTGACTAAGGTTCTTTACAGTATTGTAAGTCTTCTTTCGTTTTATAGTTTATTCATTGTGTGCAGGGAAATATTTCTCTGGCACTATTTTGTTTTGCCAACGAGCTGCTCTCCACTCGAAATATTCTAGTTTTTGTTACACTAGAGGTATTTTCGATGGTTATTCAGTTGTTCATGATTTGTTTCTAATTCTGGAAACGTAATTTTCTACATACTCAACTTTTTGTTACTCAACATCTTCTATTACATCAAAGCAATCAATTTACAGGGTATTTCTGATAGTTGTACATGATCTGTTTCCACTTCTAATGACACTATTTATATTTTATTTTTTCAATATACACTAATTACAAGTTACTCAACATCTTTTGTCAATTGTCAACAATTTACAGTGTATTTTTGATAGTTTACTAGCTCTACGCATCATCTGAACGGAGTCCATCATTTGTTTCTAATACGCTTTCAATACACTCTACTTTTTATTACTTAACACCGCCATCATCAAATCAAGCCAATGAATTTACAGGGTATTTTTGTTAGTTGCCTAATTCTGTCTGTCATCTGCTGCTAATTCTTAACCCAGTATCACTTACATTGCTTCAATCTACTCTACTCCTTTGTCATTCAATAATGTTTATCAAATCTCACACAATTTACAGGGTATTTTTGATAGTTCTCTAGTTCTGTCCATCTTCTGTTTCCATAGACATGTTCTCTTATATACTCAACTTTTCTTGTTACTCAACATCTTTTTGTCGATTACCAAATAACTTACAGGGTATTTGCTACATATTTCTAGCCCTGTGCCACATTTCCATCAAACGAATTTTCGAATTGCTTTGATCTTCAGCAGGCCAAAGAGATTTCAATGGTCCAAGTTTTTCTATGTTCGGTCGGCAACTGCGTCAGGGCCTATCGAGTTACTGCTTAGACGAAAAGCATTTTCGTGCATAAACAAATTTTTCTATTTCTCTCTCTCGATATGCTTTGGAATGCTTCTATTGCTAGCTAAAAATATCCAAAAAAATATTTTCGGTATTTCGAATACACATTTTGTTTTTTTTACTTTCAAAAATATTTTTGGCATGCCAGAAAAGCTCGACGAGCAGTCAAGGGAAATATGAAACGCAGCTGCCTGGAAGTGAAAAGCTCCAAAGCTTTTTCAAAAGTGGAAAATTAGAAAATCGAAAAATCGGAAAATTCATAGACCGAAACATTCTCGAATAGATGAGAGAGCAGGCAAGAAGCCTGAACTCGCAGAGCTATCGAATGCATGAATCGATCGATCGATGGATTGATCAAACTGAATCCCTTTAGATCCCCGCCCGAACCATCCACGAAAATCTTTGAGGCATTTTTTTAGAAAAGAATTAAATCTAAAAAATCGTTTTTATTTATAAATAATTATAAATTTCTTTTAATTAATTAAAATTACATTCATGCGATCATTTTATATTTCGTAACAATTTGGACCCCATAAACCACATTGAGGATGTTGTGTTCTATACAAAAAGGTTAAGAGAGAGTTGACATTTCTTAATAAAACAATCAGATGGTTAACATTGATGAAAACACACAGAGAATAGTTAAACAATTAAATGGGGTTTCGTTTTCATTTTAGATAAGTGTTCAGTCAGTACAAAAAATAATCGGGAACCAAAGGATGACACATTGGTTAAATGACATTAAATGACAACATCTCAGATGGTGAATAGATGTTGATTTGTTGTTGTAGTTGTTGTTGTTGTGCACACAGCACACAGCCAGAGCCAGAGCCAAGCATAGAAGTAGGCAGAGATGGCTAAGGTGATGCTGGTGCGGAGGTGGGGTGGCAAGTAAATGCTTAGAAGCACTTGCGGTGGACAATGCCAGGGCCGGACTCGTCGTATTCCTCCTTGGAGATCCACATCTGCTGGAAGGTAGACAGGGAAGCAAGGATGGAGCCACCGATCCATACGGAGTATTTGCGCTCTGGGGGAGCAATGATCTTGATCTTGATGGTGGATGGGGCCAGGGAGGTGATTTCCTTCTGCATACGATCGGCAATACCGGGGTACATGGTGGTGCCACCAGACATGACAATGTTGGCATACAGATCCTTACGGATATCCACATCGCACTTCATGATGGAGTTGTAGACGGTCTCGTGGATACCGCACGATTCCATACCCAAGAATGAGGGCTGGAACAGGGACTCGGGGCAACGGAAACGCTCATTGCCGATGGTGATCACCTGACCGTCGGGAAGTTCATAAGACTTCTCCAGGGAGGTGGAGGCAGCAGCGGTGGCCATCTCCTGCTCGAAGTCCAGAGCAACATAGCACAGCTTCTCCTTGATGTCACGAACGATTTCACGCTCAGCGGTGGTGGTGAAAGAGTAGCCACGCTCGGTGAGGATCTTCATCAGGTAGTCGGTCAAATCGCGACCAGCCAAATCCAGACGGAGGATGGCATGGGGCAGGGCATAACCTTCATAGATGGGGACGGTGTGAGAGACACCATCACCGGAATCCAGAACGATACCGGTGGTACGGCCGGAGGCGTACAGGGAGAGCACAGCCTGGATGGCGACATACATGGCTGGCGAGTTGAAGGTCTCAAACATGATTTGGGTCATCTTCTCACGGTTAGCCTTGGGGTTCAGGGGGGCTTCAGTCAGCAGGACTGGGTGCTCCTCGGGGGCAACGCGCAGCTCGTTGTAGAAGGTGTGATGCCAGATCTTCTCCATATCATCCCAGTTGGTGATGATACCGTGCTCAATTGGGTATTTCAGGGTGAGGATACCTCTCTTGGACTGAGCCTCATCACCGACGTACGAGTCCTTCTGGCCCATACCGACCATCACACCCTGATGGCGTGGACGACCAACAATGGAGGGGAAGACGGCACGGGGTGCGTCATCACCGGCGAAACCGGCCTTGCACATGCCGGAGCCTGCATAACAAAGACAAAAACCCAAACGTTTGTTAGCCAACGGGAACTAGAACTCGGAGCGACCCTAAGTGGCCATAGTACATGGTTAAATGGCCTAGACTCATAGCATGTGAGAGAAATTCTAAGTGATCAAATTTTTCGGGGCTGTGACTCATCGGCAAAGAACTTGAGAAATTTTATGTGGATGAATCTCTGAGCGTGGGAGAATCTATTAAAATTTTGATTTAGATTCTTCGGGAAACTATTTCGAGCAATCTTTGATATATTCTATCTATATATAATTTTAAGAATCTTTGGAGATTTATATAAAGATTGTTTGGGAAATGTATATAAAATTCTGAGCGATGTGGAAGAATCTTTGGAGATCTAGATATAGATTTATATATATAGATATAAATGGCAAAGCATCTAAGAATTTATGGGGAATTTTTATAGGAATCTTTGGAGGAATTTTTGATATATTTTTCCTTCTCTGCTTGGAAATCTAAATAAAGATATTTTCTGTCAAAGAATTTTGAAGGAAACTTCGTAGAAAAATCTTTGGAATGTAGCTTCTCCTGTTAGTTATAAGAAGGAATCTTTGATATGTATTTCGTTCTAGGGTTTGAGATCTGGATATATAATCTTGGAATTTGTATATGTTCCTCATAGAACAATGTGAAGAAATCTTTGGAAATTGGCAGTGGGAAAAACTTGAGGTGGATTTTGAGAAAGTTGAATTTGAATTTGAATTATTTTGGAATCAGATTTCCGAAATTTCATTTGATAAGTTGAATTTTTTGTCACTTTTGATCACTGCACTGAGATTATCCTTGACATTAGTTAATCCACATTTAATGTATATAATCCATGTCTATCCATTAGTTTATTTATTTTATTGTTTTTTCTTTTCTTTTTTTGGTATACGCACCATTGTCAACGACCAAAGCAGCAACCTCATCGTCACACATTTTGTCTGGGGTTTTGTTTGTATTTACGGTACCACGGGTGAATTTAAATCAAGAAATACGGCAATGTGTACGCTTTGGAACACAACTGACTGACTAACGTATCCCCGCGTTGGTACTCGGATTTTATACCAGGCAGCACCGATTTTCGTGCCATCCAAGAAAATTGAACATCGTCACAGTTGCCATACGCTCGCCCCCGCTGCCCCGTCGCAACCACAGCCAGAGCCCATGGTAGCATGAACACTAATACCAGCATAAGACGAACACACACACACACACATACATAAATACGTACAAGTGCAGACACTGCTCATGGATATCTGCCCACCTTCGACAACGGCAACGGCGGCGCCTAAAAATAGATCCTTTAGCATAAGGGGGGCCGCCTTTGGACAATGCTGCCGTCGCTCGAGTGGGAGCGAGAGAGCGAGAGGGCGCAAGCGCCGTACAAAAGCAGTTCGGCATGATCGAGCGTGCAGTTGGCAATCGGCAGGCAGCAATCGGCAATCGGCAATCGGGCGTCGTGCGTCGGGCGTCGGCGCCTTCGTCTTCGTGTTGCGCGCGAAGCAATCATTGCTGCCTGCGCAGAGTCCAAAAGTGCCGTATAAGGCAAGGCTGCTGCTCCAGCGATCTCGCTCTCACGCTCTCAGCGCCAGCGTCGTGTGGGTGTGTGAGCATGCGAGAGCGCGTATGCGCCGTTGTTGTTTTTGTTGTTGTTTTGCCTTTCTGCTTTGCATATGCTTTCGTTCTTTTTTTTCAATTCTTTCAATTTTTTTTCGTTTTGTTTTTAGGTCGTGGGGGCATTTAGAAAATTAAATTTGTTTGCCTCGCTCCCAATTATGCGGCCTCCTCCTCTCTCTCTCATCCTCTCGCTCACTCGCTGTCTGCCTGTCTCGCTCGGGCAGCCACTGCTTGGCTTTCATAACTTTTCGTGTTTTTCGTATGTCGTAATAAATTCATTTTCTATTTTCGATATTTCACATCTCAATCGCTCGCAGCTCGCTGCTTGCTGCTCGCAGCTCGCAGCTCGCAGCTCGAATCTCTCGCACGTTTGCACCTTCAATGAAATTCCACGGTTCGCACTTCTATTTTTGGTCATATTCTCTCAACTGTTTCGCCGGCCACGCCCCCTCCCACACTTATCTACCCACACCTGTGTAACTAGCATAATTCAAGTAACTAAACTGTTTATTTACAATTTACATTGACTCGGCTGGGGGGCCGTTCACATTGCAGGGTATCCATTTAAATTGGGTTTATGCTTTATTTTTAGCAGCAACTAAGTGGGGCATGTTTACGTTTAATGGCATACTCTCTTTATGTTCCAACATAATGTTGGAAGCAGCTCACACACACACACACTCACACACAGACAGACACATATACATAAATATATGTATAAATTTGCGTTTCATGTTGTTAGAGTAAGAGAATAAAAAGATTTATGTCGCAAATAGGAACAGGCGAGGCCATATGCTTTTATTAGATATATCCATAGATATATATTTCATATATACATGACATACATAGCTACACACACATATATACATACATACATATGTATATGTACATATGTATGGTAGGGCTTAGACCTAGCAGCTTTGCCATGACTAATCCATGGACATTTCGATTTCGAATTCAGTTTTTTTCTCAATTATCTTTTCGATTTGCCAAAAACTTGTTTTCCTTTTCTTCAATTTCTATTTCTATTTAGATTTGTTGTTCCCTCCGACTATATTTAACCTGGCTGCTAACAGACAAACACTCTGCTTCTTAGCCATTTCCTTTCGATTCCATAAATACTATGACGTTGAACTTGTAACGAATTCCCTATACGCTAACTATTCCAATCGTGTTGACTGTGTTGACTTAAAGTTTGTCGG
This sequence comes from Drosophila leonis, assembly GCA_035045365.1. NCBI lineage: Eukaryota > Metazoa > Arthropoda > Insecta > Diptera > Drosophilidae > Drosophila > Drosophila leonis. The sequence goes on from JAWNPC010000485.1 coordinate 1,254,907, forward strand.
CTTAAGTCTAGAAAATCTTAAGCTTGTTAAGTTTCATAAGCTATGTTTAAGTTGTTATTAAGATAGCTCGAAACTTTGTATATAAAATTGACTAAAGATATACATATACATATATATTGAATATATATTTGGTACTTTATGAATATTTACAGATATTTTTGTATCATATTTCAAGCATGCATCCACTTTAGGTTCACATCATTAACTGGATTGGCGATCTACGATTAAAATAATAATTTATATATATTTAAAATATAAGTTATAAATATAAAAAATAATTTTAAAGTATTTCTTGTCAATAAAAGAATATACATATATTAATATTTTAATAATTATTAAACAATCTAAACTTATTTTAAAGAAAGATAAATCAAAAACTTATAGAATTATTCTTAGCATAACGAAGCTAAAAGTCAAGTTTACTCTATCACATATCATCTGAAAATTAGGTAAAACAATATTTTGCAAGTCTTTAAACTGTTTCTTCTCAAATCACAATTTTGCTAATATTTAGCTCAATTTTTTGGCACACATTAAAATAAATTTTTTGACTTTCAATGAAGGCCACTTGGACTTGTAGAATATATAGGATATAGAGCCTATAAAGTCAAAGATCTAAACTTAAATTGAAGGCTAACTAGCTACTGTTTGAGACGTCGAACAGTTGGTCATTTGCTGATATTTCTTTGCAAAATCATGATTTGATTTCCGAATCAAGCAGAATCAAGAGATTCATTGATTCATTTCGCCAATTTCTGCCATCATAATTTTGATTTTTGCCACATTTTGCGCCCAGAGGCCTCAAATGCATAGGCAAAGGCAGCTTCTAAAGGTGCTAAAAGCTGTGAGTTCAATTTTCTCATATCTGTAATGGGATTGAGTAAAAATATATTTGATTTGGAATTCAGGAAAAGAAGCCTTTTTATGTCAGCTTAGTCACATCTTTGTGGTACAGTGTAATATAGACAGTTTTAAGGTCTCTTAGAACAAATGATGGCCATAAACTTGATGCTTAAATTTCATTATGATTTCATGCATAATATGTTTATATACATATATAAATATATATTGTGTCTTATAATACTATAATAGCATTTTTAGCTATTTCATGATTACTTTTTTTATACCTCCAACTATTTTCATTCATAAATTCAACTTACTCTACCATTCTTTTTCCCAACTACTTTTAATTGTATTTATCATGGCAGTTTCTCAGGTTATTTACGTTCCAGCTACCAAATCGCCACCCTCTCAGCTACCTTTTAAGACAACAGTAAATAAAATGTTTCCAAATGAACAATCAAAACTCGCGCCATAATCGCAATCAAATCGCATCAAAACCAGAAAAGACGGACAAACGCCTCGAGGCGCCCCTTTGGTAGCTTTTGTCGTTTGTGTTATGAAAATACGAATGGAACGAAATCAAAATCAAAATCAAATTGCAAATACATAGATTGTATAAATGGCTAAATCAAATTTTAATATAGAACCCAGTCAATTGTGCACGGCGGGTCGAAGCTGGAATTTTAATAATGAGTCCGCAATGCTGAGTCGCAGAGCCGAGCTCGAGCTTGTTGTTGTTTTAGTGCACGTGGCTCAAATTGCCAACACTAAAGGGATTCATTTGTGAATTATCCAATGCCCGTTTGAATGTCCCCAAAATATAGCCAAACCAAAGAGTCGAGCTCTACGTTCCTAAGTAAACAATCACACGCGGGGGCATTCAGAGGGGTAGACAGAGACAGAGAGAGTGAGTGAGAGAGAGAGAGAGAGAGAGAGAGAGAGAGCTGTGTCTGTCTGACTTGACTGGGGGTATGGGAATCAACGAAAACAAATTGCAATTGAGCCTGTAACGGTGACAAAGTGGCCACCACATCACATAGACCTGGCTGAGGGTGGGCGTAAGGAGTAAGGGTAGGGGTAGAGGCGTAGGGGTAGGGGTAGGGGTAGGGGTACGGGTACAAGGGATATACAGACGCTGCGCTGCGCTGCGCATTTGACAGGCCAAGCGGAATGCACACAGACGACGCCCAAAGCCAAGGCAACAAGCGTGGCTACATGGCTACAGTCGCAACATCATCATAATGATGATAATCATAATGAAGCTGCCAATGAAGTTGTTGGCCTGCCTCGTACCCTTAAGCCAGCAATGATTTCGACTTTACGGAATTTTTATTAAGTTGCCAATTTGGCAGCTACTTTCAGCTTGTTGACAGAGTTCATCAAAGTGTGCGAGTGTGTGTGTGTGTATGTGTGTGTATGTGTGTGGGTGTGCGTGTGTGTGCGTGTGTGCGTTAATTTCAAATTAGTTTCTGGCCACGAGCCGCAACGCATTATTGGATTTAGGCATCCCCCGGCCCTAGAAATCTTTTTGTGCGTGTGAAACAAACAATTGCAAATTGATTTGCTGAAGTGTTGTCCAGTGCGCGCTGAAGAAGGGGTTTAACCACAATGCCCTATTATACCTATTAATTGAGCTAATTCACCAATTGTTGACCAGCTGCAGCAGCAGTAGCAGCAACAACAACAGCAGCAGCTGCAGCTGTATAATTTGGGCAGCTAATTTGAGTTGGTGGAAAAATCAGGTCAGATTCCGATTCGGAATTAGAATATGCTGCTCAGAGCATTTCATTTGTGTTAATGTGAGAATAGAGAGAGAGTGAGGGACAGAGAGGGGTAGGTAGATGGAGGGGTTAGAGGGTGAAAACTCTGTCGAATGGAGTGCAAACACTGCCTGCATGAAGCTAAAGCTATTTATAGCAAGAAAACTTGAACTGGAAAGGAAATAAGTAAGAGTGAACTAGTTGGTAGTGCTCGACTTGCAGATACCCTGAACTTTGCGCAGAGTTGATATTAAAAACAATCTTATTTATTCTTCCTTTACACATGCATTGCAATCAACATACACACACACATACACACGCACAGTTATGAGGTTGCATGGGCTTCATGGCAAATGAATTGTTGATTAACTTTTCTGCTATTCGGACTTTCATAATCAACTTTGCAGTGCATGGTAATAATATCTTTATATGTATATTTGTTAAAGCAAAAGTCTCTACTACAATATTTTATCTAATTTTTTTTCTTTTTATTCTAAATTTTATTTTATCTACTTGTTTAATTTGATCTAAAACCTTTATATTCATGACAGGAATCTACATAGTAAATCTGAAATCTCTAGCTTTTGTGTCATTCAACCTGTACTTGAAAAACGATCGAATATTTATTGATTGTTATCGATCAAAATAATAAACTTGTCCTGCGAATATATAGAATATAATTATAAATTTTCAAGTCTCCAGCTTTTGTGGCGAGATGGCTGACATACAAGTACAGGCGGATAGACGGATATGGTCAAGTCGACTCATCCGACTAATGGACTCTTTCTGCCTGTTACATACATTTACATAAAACCACTATACTCTGAAATCCCATGTTCAATGGGTTCAGGGTATACATATGTATACTTATGTATATACATATATATAAATACATATATATATATATATATATATCTATATATATATATATATTTAAACTCTATATCTCTAACTTCTTTCACTAAAATAGCAATCATTTCTCTATGCATATATCGCATTTCATTTGTGATCAAACATTTTATCATCTGGGAGACAAATTTTTGAGTCATATTTGGATTCACGTGCTGCTTGCAATAATTCTTGAAAGCAGACAAGTGTCCATATACATATGTATATATATATATATATATATATATTTCTGATCTATAAGTATAGCCTTTGTGCATATATGTATTAATTTCGCATGTATTTGCAGACTCGATATCTATATAATCTATAATCTATATAGAGAAAAATGCGCTCAAAATACATTCGAATATGCGCTACAATTCGCATTCTATAACAATTCTACGTCTATATATATGTATATATATATGTATGTACGCCTCCAGTTTGAACAAAAAATATTCAAGAACAGAAAACAAAATACGAAATAGAGAACATACAATATATATATATAAACAGAAAGAGAGAGAGACAGAGAGAGAGAGGGAGAAAGACAGAGAGGAAGAGTCATAGAGAGAGAAGAAATAGCCTAAGAAACTTTGAAATAATTTGATGGCAAACAGTATATAGATACAAATATGCATGTTTCTGTAGATACACCAGATTAGAGTGGACCTGTTTTGCAACAGCAAACAGCATACATTAGCTAAATGAAAGCAGCGAATATCTAAAAAAATAACTTCAGACTCGTTATAGATAAATATAATTTAAAATAAATAAGGTAACATATAATATATTAAAAATAGATAAATGGCTAGCATAATTATAGATACAAAATAATATATAAATAAATAATATTGTTTTTTGGCGACGTTTCTATATTGCAACTATTTTAATTTTCTACACTTGAGCTCACGCATTTGTTGATTATTTCTAATGCTGATTATCTGTCATTGGGTACACATAGAAAAAGTGGATGTTGTCATTACACACTTTTGGTTTGCAATCATAAAATTCTCGAATGGTTACAGCTTAGTGATTATAACAAGGCGAGATACAAGCGAAAGGCCCTTTAAAAAGTTCAAAATTAAAGCTGCTCACACTTAATGTGTTAGACTTTACCAATTTGTTCATTATTAATAAAAAAATTATAAAGCAGAACAAAAATATGTATTTATAAATTTAATTATATTAAAGATATATTTAAAATTTACTTTTAAAAAATAGTTATTTCTTTTAATTTATTAATTAGCTAAATAAAGAAAAGAACAGAATATTTTTGTGCTTGAAAAAAATAAGGAAATGTTTACCTATAAAATTAATTTATGTTTATGTTTTTGTACTATATAAAAAAAATCATAAAAAATAAAATGAAAGAGGATTAAAAAAAATATTCATTATAAAATATGTATGCCTAAGATTTATTTTCTTTTTTGTATAAAGACTCAGATTTTCTATTTCATGTCTTAGATTTGATAGCTAAATATGTCAAAGATTTATAATAAAAATCTTCGATTTTTTCAGTATTTTCATAGTGTTTGCTTTGGTTCATCCAAATCGCTTTACTCGGAGCATTCGCTCTTTCCCCATACGCCACAGGCAATGGAAATAAATGACGCGGACATTTATGGTGCGCGCTAAAACAGATTTTTTTCCGAGTTAGCTAAATACATATACGAAATGCTGTTCAATAATTTGTTTCTATATTTTGTTGTTGTTGCTGTTGTTGTTGTTGTTGCTTTGGCGCTGGTTTCATTTCGTGTTGAAGATTTTATTTTTAACATTGTTATTTTATATACACAAAAAGCAAGCGCATAGAACAAAACACACGAAAGAGATATATTGAAAAGAGCATAGCTAGCTGGCTATATAGATATAGAAATATGTATGTACATATATACATATACAATGAAAAATAGCGCCAACGCTTTCATCATCGACCAAACGGGCTAGATCAGCTGTATGTCATCAATATGCGATATATCTAGAGAATGAATCGAAAGAGCAGCAGCAGCAGCAGCAGCTAGATAGATGTATACAGGGTATGTATGTAATGTGTAAGTGAATAGATGGGTATTTTGGCTAGTCGAATCGGAAGTTCTCTATGGCAGCAGCAGCAGCAGCAGCGGCCGCAGCAGCTTCTCGCCTTGGGGCTTCCGTTGAGGCCATCCACTCGGACTCGGACTCGGTGGTTTTTTGACAATTTCTATATATAGCTCAGCACAGTCAAGAGTTTCTCTTCCTCTTGTTCTTCTCTTTTTTTTTGTGGAACACTTGTCGCTGTCTGTGGTAGCTGCTAGCCCAATGCCGATCCCATGCGCAGTTGCACAAATAAATTTAAGGCATTTTAATTCGCGTCACAAGTTTTCAAGTTCAATTCAATTGGACATTGACTCGGCTATGCACTTGGCTTGCATTGGCACACACACAGCTGGCAGGCATCACCCACATGTGTGTCTCAGTTCTTTATTTTTATGGCGGCTGCTGCATTTTCGCCTTATATGGTGCTGCCGCAGCAGCATCTCTGTTCGCTGGTATTCTTAAGCACCATGATTCACGTTTGGCTTTCCCATCTTCCTATCACTCAATCAGCGGACGGGCTAATAATAAGTGCACATTAGTTCTGAAGTGCAGCAGTCCGCATTCCGCATGCAGTTGCCGCCCTTCTCATGGCTCATTTACAGTTTGACAGCTGCCAGCCAACATTTTCGATATTGAATTCAGTTTATTAATGCATATGGAAAAGCTCTCAAACAGGTGACGCTCCTCTCACAAAGCTTTTGTTCCAAAGCTTTCCTACAGCGCTTGTCGCCTGACAACTGCTTGCCTCAACTGCTTGCTATTGAAGTGTATATATAAATACTGTTATGTACTACCATATTGTATATATATATATATATATATATATATAAATATATTATATATTCAGAAAAATATATAATAAGCCTATACATACACATACATTTACTAACATATATAAGGCACGATAGGTGCCAAAGTCTTAAGAAAGAATATAAACACAGACATTCTTAACATAGTATCAATATTAGCATTCGTATCAAAATCGATTAAAAAGTCACGGAATACTTTTGAAGCAAATCGATAAAGCGGATCAATCCGCCTCCGGAAAGGTATCGCACTTGAAAATCGGATGAACAATACTCAAGTTATGGCCAGTCAAAGTCAAAAACATGCTTGATTTTTCGATTCGACCAGATTTTGGCCAAAATGATAAGGGGTTACATCACATTTTTGGCAAAAAATGCAAAAATTTCGAAATCCAAATTTTTAATGACAATCGAAAGAACACGTTAAGACGTTTCGAAAATGATATACCATTCGGAAATCGGGCGAAAAATACGCGAGTTAGAGCCATGCGAAGTTCAAGAGACTTTTTATTTTATTGCATATCTTTAGGCTGCGAATTAATTATTCAACGAAGTGAGAATATATAATGCCAAATTAATCTCAGGTTGGCAAGTAAAAGGCAATGGCAAAAAATAATACATATATTATATAATTGTTGAATCTCAGCCAATAGTGCACATAACCGAAAGTTTACAATTGACCATTTTGCTTGTTGTTTTGTTAGAAATGAATAGCACTGCTTGCTTCAGTAAGCAGTTGAAGCAGGAATTTTTGCATTGCGCTTTTGTATAGTCTATGACTCATAGATGGCGCCACCTTACTTCTGCACATTTTTGTTGGCTTGCACAATATTTAACTGAAATTTAAATATAAATAATTTATATTACATTAAATTTACTATAAATGGAAGTGAAGTGAACTTAATTAAGAGTGGAAAATAAATAATCTAATCTATGTAGCTGACCGTTATATCGTTGGCTGTGCTTCGTATATACAAACTGAGCTAAGTAATTGCTATATAGTTAAAATTAAATATATAGTAGTTTAGACCTGCATTTGTTTCCATTTAATAAACTCCTCTCTGTGCATGCACTAACCCAATATGAAATAAATTACTTTGAAACGTTTGCAATTGCCTTGAAATAAATAAACCAAGCCACAGCTCGAACTACAACCCCTGCTGGACACGAAATTCTGTTTCTAAACACAATTCCCTATTTGGTTTATTTCCCCTGATAGTTTGCTATGCTATAAAATATGTATGTATATATAGGGTATAGTTTTGCATTTAAAACATTTCGTAGCGAGATTTGTATGCTCGTTTGGCAAGTTCAAAAGTGGGTATATTGGTTTTGTATTTTAATGTGCTTTTTGGCTGTACTTTCATCTGTCTGCCTCTCGATCTCTTTGTATGAATGCAAAGTATTTCACAACTATTGAAGCTAAACGTCTCAAATTTTGTATACATTCTGGTTCATAGCCTAGTATTATTATAAGTTGTTAGGATTTAATGGTTATAGCTATATGCAGTATGGCAAATGGAAATTAAAAGTCGATAATCTAAATAGTTTTTCAAGCTTGCAGTTGGCTAACTTTTGAGACACTTTTTAATTTGACTTCAAATTTTATAGAGACGCCCACTGTAGGCATGGGAAATGGGCAAAGAAACTCTAATTTTCGGGATTTTTTCAAGTTGAATCATTTTATTGAGCTGCTCTAGAGTTAGAGCTAATAAGTGATGTTCCTATTGGAATCATAGCAAATCAGACAACATCAATTCATTGAATGGGTCGTGTATTAAGCAGTCTGCTACGCCCTAGTGCAATATGCTCACTAGTCTTTCCAAAGATATTGTGCGTGTGATAAGCACACAGAGTGTAATTGCTAGCAATTATCATTGTGCAGCTCCTGTTTGCCATTGTTAAAGCAGGCAAACATATAGACACACACACATACATATGTATATGTATAGATATGTGTGTGAGATATGGTATTTGTCTAGTATATGTGAGTTGTGTCGCCCGTGCTTGCATTTTAATTGTCCGCGGCGTTAATCAATTATAATTTATACATTATTTTATAACATTCCTAGTTGGGCATAGGCTCTGCCTCTCTCTCTCTCTCTCTCTCTCTCTCACCCGATCTGACTATATATATATATATATATATATATATGCCTGTGTAGCAGCTCTTGTTCCTTGTTCAATTATGTGTCATTATGCGCCTTTTGTTTGTTGTGCATTTAGTCCTTTTTAATTGCATTTAATTGCCGCTTGTCAGCATTTTCAATTTGTTTATGCTCGTTTCGAGTGCTTCGCAGCCTTTTCCTTTTCCTTTTCCATTTTTTGATTATTAATTTAGTCATTAATGAGTTTTCGACAGCTGATTAACGCAGCTGATACGCATTTTCGTAGCGACTGCTCGAAATGTTAAGGGTAACGCAAGGGAGGCTTATTAAGTTGTCGCGCTTCACATAAGAGCTTCTTGCTGAAAGCTCAAGGGAGGCAAAGAGAAAGTTGAGTTCCATTTTTAAAGAAGCATAAATCAGGTGTTCATGCATGAACAGTTGAGATAACTAAGAATAGTATATGATATCTGATAACCTACGCTTTAACTCACAAACTTCACTCTAAGCAATACAAATGTCATTCTTGAACGTAAAATGAGACTTGACAACATCTGATTTACTCTAAAATGTTCTAAATCATCGCGATTTTGATCAATATAAAATGACATTTTTGGTAAAAAATGAAAAATGTTTAAGTGCTGCTCGAAATTTATTTTTCGTGTCAGTCCAGGTAAGGTATATCAATCGAAAATTGAGATATTTGAATATTCACTCAGGTAAGATCACAAAAAATATTTTCAGTTTGATTTTCTTTTCTCTTTCCCATTTTCAGTTGCTGCAGCTGCCCCAAAAAATGTTGATAAACCGATGTGAGCTAAAACTTGTTTATTTATTATTTGTATTTTGTGCTAATATGCAAGAGGGGATTAGGATGTTGTTTTATACAGATTATTCATTATTATTAATAATATTATTATTATATTTAGGTTTTGTCTTTAGGAATTAGAGAGCTGTTACAAATAGATCTATATGCACATTAAAATCCTATTTATTTGATTTGTTTTGATGATTTGAAAGAACTCTGACTCACTGGGACTTCCGTTCTGCTCTGATCTGTTCTGTTCTGTTCTAATAGAAAATAGGTTTACAACGATGAAATTCTCTAAACTAAAACTCTCAAGCAACTAAACATATATGATTATATATAAATCTCTGTGATTGGATTCTGTGTAGAAGAACTAAGGCCTAACACTTCGAGTTAAACTTATGTGAATTGCTGCACCATTTAGACCATGGAGACGAGGCCCTTGTTAAGATTATCGAGATGCTCCTTGGCCTTGATGCGCAGCGTGGCAATCGAATTGCTGCGCATGTCGACCGAAGGCGGCGTCCCAGCTGATGCTCGCTTGATGGCCAGCGAGGAGGAGGTGGGCGGTGGACTCTCTCTGCCCACGTCGAGCAGCTCGTTATTGCATTTCTCTAGGCCGTTGCCGCCAGCGCCGTTGCTGCTGCCAGCATCTGCGTCGCTGCAATCGCGCAGATCTCCATTCGAGTCGGCATTCGAAATGCTGAGGTTTTGCGGTGACATGCAAACGTCCGGACCGCTGCACTCCAGCGACGAGGAGGAGGACGAGGTGGTCGAGCATGCAGTCGTTGTTGTCGCCGCTGGTGGCAGAGGCGTCAGCGATGTTGCATGCGGTGACATGCGTGACAGGTGCGGCGACAGATGAGACAACGGCACCGCATGATGGCCGGCGAGGGCATGCGCATGCGGATGCTGGGGTGGGGGTGGCGGCTGTGGCCCGTTGGGTGGCGGCGGCGGCAGCTGTCCGCTGTGCGGTCCATGCGGCGGCGGCGGCGGTGGCGGCCCATGATGATGACCCATGGCAGCCAAACTGCTCATGGTCAGATTGCCCGGGGCTAGGCTAAGCGGCGGGGTCAGATAGCTGGGATAAACGGTTTGCGGATGCGACAAAAAACCTGCGAAACCAACAATTATTCAAATGAGTCTCTCTTCTACTGAGCTATTACATCTCGTAACTCACCTGGCAGCGCGCTCAACAGCGGTGGGGAGAGCCATGGATCGACGGGCAAGCCGGATGCGCCGCAGCCCAAGCGATGCGGCAGCTGCGTAAAGTGCGTCAGGCCCAGACGCAGGCTCTCCGACTTCTCCTGGCGACGCCATTTGGCGCGACGATTCTGAAACCAGACCTACAAAAATAAAAGAAGAAGAGGAAACATAAAGACGGTGCCAGTTAATTAAACAGCAAATCGCGCAGAAGGCAATTAAACGCAGTCGAGGAGATGAGCGTTAATTTAATCAGGCACAAAATGGCGAGTGTCTAAACAGCCAACAACAATAACAACAACTGCCAGCAACAACAACAACGAAATGAAGGTCATCCAACATAATTGGAAAACTGAATGAGCTTAATTACGCAGCCATGATGAGCAGAAGAACAGCAGCAGGATGAGAGAGAGAGAGACAGACATCAAGTTGAACAAAAAAGCAAAATGGCCGCCCAGCCAAAATTGTTAATGAAAGCAGCCGCACACACAAAGCCAGCGCTAGCGCCAGAGCCAGAGCGAGATAGACAGCTAAAGCCTAGCTAAAGGCAGAGCAAGAAGATAAGCAGCAGCTACGGCAGCGGCAGGGGCAGGCAGACAGACAGTTAGACAAACAAAATGGCGTAACAGCAGCAAGCGGCAGCAACAACATCAACAACTAGAACAGCGATTGACGTGGCCAAAGCAGTAGAAATAAAATTCAATTAGTGCCCGTAGCTATAATTAGAATTATCGTTACATTATGCGTGTGTGTGTGTGTGTGAACAGCTCTGCCAACCAAAGCGCAGGCAAAGCGTCTGTCTAATTAAAGCAAAGAGAGCAATTGAAAGAGAGTGCAGAAGCGAGAGACGGAGCGAGTGAGTGCGAGTGAGTTAAGCAGTGTGAGCGGGAGCGAGACAAATGGGTGGCGTATTTTGGATTTCCGTTATGCCGTCGGCTTCGCTGCTGCTGCGCTCAAAGTAATTAAATGCAATTTGCGCAAATTAATAAGAAATTATTTTTGATGGAAATTTCATTACCATTATGTCGTTGATGTTGCTCTTGCTGCTGCTGCTGTTGTTGTTGTTGTTGTTGTTGCTGTGGTTGTTTTTAGTCGAGCTCTGAGCTCTGCCACAAAATACATAAACAAGCAGGCTGTGTCTGCGTGTGTGTGTGTGTATATATTTCTTTCTTGCTCTCTCTCTCTCTCTCTCTCTCTCTCTCTCTCTCTCTCTTTGTGTGTGTGTTTGTGTGCGGCGCTTTGGTTGCTCCGGCTGTTTAATTAAACATAATGGCGCGTAAAATTATTTTCGTTGTCAATTTGACGCACAGGCAAAAACTGATTTGCATTACAAATTTGCAGAGCGTGCAGCAACAGCAACAGTAACAGCAGCAGCCGCAGCCACTGCCACAGCCGTCGCAGCATTCGCATCTCTCTCTCTCTCTCTCTCTCTTTCTCTCTCTCTCAGCTCTGTTGGGGAAACTGTTGTTGGCAAATGCAAACAGAAAGTGAAAATTTCTTGTTTTTCTCCACGAGTCAAACAGCGAATTGGCAAAGTAATTAAGCTGCTAAAGCTATTGAAGCTGCTTGCTAATTGAGCACTGCGATGGCTAAATAATATATATGATGAATGGAAATTATTTCTAGAGAACCCTAGAGGAACAGAAGAGTCATTTACCTCAAGCCAACAAAATTGTTTATTAATATATTTCAAAGACTTTATTAGGCAGACAACATTTAACACTGCTCCAAAAAGTAGGCAATGAAAAATAGAAGGAATTCCACCTACATGTCGCTCTTTTGGTACCACTATCATTATAATTAATTAGGTAAACAACAACTTTATCCACAGAATATATGAATATCAAATATTTTCCCAGATTTTTATACACATTGATATGGACTCAAATAAAGTATAAGGCATTATTTTTTTAGTATTTTATGTTTTGGATATATCTTTCCCATTTATGTATAAATCTAAGTGTGACGTTTTGCAAGGCCAGCTTGATACAAAGTTGAAGATATCTCGTAGTCACACACGACATCGACTAGACTAGTCATTATCTTTTTCTTATACAATTTATCTGTTCACAGTTCATAGTAGAACACTTCGAATTCTTTTCAAATATATCATTTTGAATGTTTCCATTCTATTTAGTTCAGTATGTCCTCAATCATAGGCCAATATATGACCGTAAAACATTTGTTAATAATAATAAAAGAAAAACAGATCAATTAGCTTAGTCGAGAGACAAAAATAACAAAGCTCAAGGAGCTAACACACGCACACACACACACAGAGTTGTCTCAAAGTCTAATTTCCTGTCGCTCAAATCTGTACGAAGAAAATAAATTAAAGTTAGCAGCTCTAGGCCACAGTTGGCCCCCATCCACACACACACACACATACATAGAGTAAGAGCTTGAAATGTTAAATGAATATTGACATTTGGCTATGGAAGCAGACGAAGAGCGAAGGCTGTGGCAATGCTTGGCTGCCTAGCTGCCTGCCTGACTGCATGGCTGGCTGGCTGGCTGCCTAGCTGCTGTACGCCGACTGTTATAATTTGAGTTTGTGCTTCTTCATTTTAATTAAATCATCAAAATCAATTTTGTAATTTCCATTCATGGTGCGTCATAAGCGGCACAAAGCGAGCAAGCGAGAAAGAGAGAGGGCGAGATGGAGAGGGAGAGTAGCCAGCGCGTGTGTGTGTGTGTGTGTGTGTGTGTGTATATATTGAAGGCTGGCACGCCCATCAGCCACATCATCAACATCATTAACAACTTCATTATGAGCTCTGGTAAATTGTCTGCTTTCATCTTTGGCTGTTTTGCTCGACTGGGCGTTCAGTCTCTCTCTTCCACTCAGCCAAACTCAATTTTCCACCCCATAGACAACAAATACAAACAAACACACACACACACCAACACACACACACATACGCACGCTTCAGCCATTTTCAATTTTGCTACATTTTGTGCTAGCCCGCCCAGCAAACCCAGCAAACCCAGCAAACCCAAGCGAATGCCTCCAGCATTTGCCATTCATATGAAGCTGTAGCTGGATGCTGCGATGCTGGCAAGCTGAGAGCACGCGCCTGGCCGCAACAGCTGCCACGCCCCCTCGCCTCCTCATGCCGTTCGCCTCGTCAACCACTTTTCAACTTTAATCTTTTTCATAAACTTCACATTGGCAGCAAACAATTTGCGTCGCCAACAGCGCTGCCAGCGTCGACGTTGATGTGGCGCATCAACCCCCAAAAAGCAAGGGCCGAAAGCCCATGTCGCACGTTATGCTGCTGCTCCATCTACTGCTGCTGCTGCTGCTCCTGCTCCTGCTCCTCCTTCTTCTCGCTCTGCTCTGCTCTGCTTCGTCGTCTTCTTTAATTTTGTTCGCAGCAAAGTTTTGCCATTTTATTGGAAAACTTCTGCCGCAAAGTGTCGTCGCCCAAAAAGCAAAAGCAGCATACAAGGCGTATACGCAATTTGGCTTGTACTCTATACACTAGCACTCTGCTCGCTCTCTCTCCCTCTCTCTCGTTCTCTCTCTCTCTCTCTCTCTCTCTCTCTCTCTGTGTCTGTGTGTGTGTGTGCACAAATTGCTTTTCGAATGTTTTTGACAGTTTGCAAATTGGAAAATTGACTTTTAACACACAAGAGTTCAGCAGCTTAATAAAACTGTTGCCAACTTTTGCTACGCACACGACGAGCGAGCGAGACAGAATGAGTGTGTGAGAGAGAGTGAGTGATAGAGATAGAGATAAAGAGAGTGAGAGCATGGCTTGTCCATTACACGTTTATTGTTGAGAAATATGCATAGCAATACTTCCGTTTGGGCTTTGAAGCTGTCTCGGTTTTTGTGGCCAAACAAATTGGAAAACCGTTTATGGCCATTGGCTAAGTGCTCTTTGGCTAACTAGAGTCTTTGGGGAAATAATTGCGCATATCGTTCAAAAAAATCTAGAGCTGCAATTATACATATTGTATAAGCATTCTAAATGCCAATCGCTTTTCCATGTCTCATGCAATTCAATCAATTTGATTGCGATAAGCATTTAATTGCGCTCGTTCACTCGTTCAGTCGTTCATTCGCCGAAATGCATTATAATTAAAATGAAAACTCCTGCTGCGCTCAAGGATATTGATAGCGGCGCCTAAACTAATGCCAATGCAATGCATCTGCCGTGTGGAAGCTTTAATTCAATTAAAAAAGAAATAACGACGAAACGGCGGCGGCGGCGGCAACAAACCCCAGCGCAACGAGAGCTCGTTTGCCCGACCCTAATTATATGCCTGTGCAGGATTTCGCCAGACATCAGACAGCAGACATGAGTTGAGCCTGTCATAATTTCAGACCCGACCCGACCCAACTACCGTCCCAAACAAAGACACAGCGTGGCGTCCTTTTAGCGCTAGTTTATGACATGTTCTCTGCTTTTGCATTGTTGTTTGGCTTTTAGTTCCGGCAGAGTTCAAACTCTCTCTCTCTCGCTCTCTCGCGCTCTGTGCCTGGGCCATATCCTGTTAAGAGCAAGAGCAAACAAAAGCTTTTTTTCGGCGGCACACAAAGCGCGCACAGAAGAAGATGTTTTAATTAGTTTAGAAGCCGACAAGCATATTGATTTACACTCCAAAGCCGCTTCACTCCCGACTAGGACTGCTTGAAGTTTGCTCAGATGAACTTTGGGCAAAATTTGGAATATATAGATATTGCCTAAGTCTTTCCCAAGAATTTTAATTAAAATTGTGCTTTGATATGCATTTCAATTAATATTATTATTGCCAAGTGTTTGGTGTACTTTGTAGTTCTGTTTAAAATTTGATAAATTCATTTCAAAATATTGTAGAAATATTTTAGTTTGTCAAGTAATTTATGTTAATTTTTCTTTATGGATCTCTCTTCTAAGTTCATTTCAACTAGTATTTTTATATTAAATTTAGTCATCCATTTGTTAAGCGTTAGTTATTCACTAGTTATCCATTAGTCATCCCTACTTTACAATGAAATTGGATTGGGCTTCATATCTTCTTCATCTTTGGCTACAATCTCTGCCCATCTTTCAGACAGCATACGGTTGAGTTTATCATTTGAGAGACTGTATTTGATTTTTTAACTTCTTTACACTAACACTACTCAAGAGCTGAAGGCCACAGCCTAATTGAGTCTGACTTATAGTTTGTTCCAGCAACTGCCATAATTCAGCGTCTTCATAGTTCTACTAGCCTTTACTTTGCTCGTTCTTTCTTGCTTCATTTCCACACTCCAAGAGTTCTGTTTTATAATTTTCCTCCAATTATATATATTAATATATATGTATATACATTGGTAATAAGTTTAGTGTACTTTCCCAGAGTTCTGCTCTATTATCCTTCAACACTTGCTCATTAAAATTTCATTTCAAATGTTCTCCAAATTCAATTTAGTTACTCATGTGTATTTAGGACTTTTCAAGTGTTTTACCCCTGCTTCATCACGAGCTGCATTTCAACTATTCTTGATTTGTTTTAGATTATGTGTGCTTAGTAGCAGTTCAAGTGTCCAGTGTCGTCATTATGCTTAATAATAGTTTCGCTTGCATACAAATTGTTGTAATACAAAGCGAGACACACGACTCGGTTTCTCTTCTGCCTGCTGCCAGCTGCCAGCTGCCTGCCAGTGGCAGACACAAATGCCACGCCTCAAATAACGCATGTGAAAAGTCAAAGGCAAGTGTCCTTTTCCATCCCCCACTCCTTCAGCACCTTCACTCTATAGCTTAACACCCACTCGATCAACGCTCGCTCAAATTTCCTTTCGATTTGAATTGTGGCTTTTTTTCTCCTTCTCTCTCTCTCTCTCTCTCTCTCTTGGTTTTCTTCTGCTCAACTTGAATTGACTTTGACTTGGGCTTTGGTTAGGGGCGGCGGGTAATTCGACTTGGTTTGTTTGCCGGGGCGTATGTTTGCAGTGCGCCACGTGTCACCCTGTATTTAATTAGCTATTTATTTACTCGCTGACATGCCGAGCAGCACAAAAGAAGGAACAACGCCGCGAACGAGCGCACGCACAGTTAATAAGCAGTTAAATCGGCTACAAAGAACGACAAATATGCCCAGCAGCAGCTGCCTTGGCAAATAGTCGACCAGCATCGCACTGATTAGGGCTCTGCAAAGGGGCGCGAAGCTGGGGGGGCGAAAGGGGGCGTGGGTAGTTCAACTGTGTCACACGCTTCACATGGCAAAGCAGCTATTAGCCTACACTCTCTCTCTCTCTCTCTCTCTCTCTCTCTCTCTTTCTCTCTCTGTCTCTCTCTTACTCACTCCTTCACATTTTTTGGTTGACACTCGCAGAACGCATTTTTAATTTGCAACTGTGGCCAAGTGAAACGAGCTTTGCTTAAGTGCGAGGGCAGCTTAATAAGTATGCAAAATGTATAGAAAAGTTGAAAAAAAAAACTTCTTGTATATACAAATATTTATGTAAAGCTTTTGAAACAGCCCTCGCTTATAACACAGCTCATAGTAGTACAGCAGAAAACAAGTTTAGATAAATTATATTCTAAGTTTGTTTGATTGTTAGCTTAGCAAGACAAGCAACTTTTGAAACAGCCCTCGTAAACAGCACACTTATATATGTAGCTATTATATACTTTAACGAAAAATTGGGATGAATTCTTAATTCAAAAGTTTTGTTGTTATAAAAAAGCAAGAAACTGTGGTAACAGCCCTCGCAGTGTCACACAGCCATGGCCTTTGCTTCTAAGCGCGCATTAATTTTTGGTTTAGCCAGCGGTTGTTGGCGCTGGCCATGCTTTAGTTGAGAACGAGGGATGTGGAAGAGGGAGATGACAGGAGAAGAGGACGTAGAGGAGTAGCTCCTCCTCTCGCTGGCTGATTTGCCATTTGCACTGGCCACGCTCTACAAGAGAAGGAGCGAGGAGGATAGCAGGAGGCAGACTGGAGGAGTAGCAGCTCCTCACGCTGGCTGATTACTCGCATAATTTGAATAATGTTTTATGACAAAATAAATTAGTCAACGTTGCGAGAGGAGAGTTTGGCTTGGCTAAAAAACTTTGCTGCATATATTAAAAGTTGTTCAAGTTGCGAGTTACTCAAGTTGTTGTTGTTGTTGTTGTTGCTGCTTGATAACTTAATTATATTTTGTATTTTGTGCGTGCGCTAAAAACGGAGGAGAAAAAAATATGGAAGCCGAAAAATTTGTTAGGTGATTAATTAGCACGTAATAAAGTGGCAAAGCGCACGGAAAATTATTTAAGTGTTTTATGATTTATTCAACAAACAGCAACAGCAACAACAACTCGAGCAGCAACAACAATAAATGTATACGAAATTGTATATAATAAGCAAATGATTGAAGCAGAACGCATAAAACCAATTAGCATGTTACACAAAATTAATTAAAAGCGGAAATCAAAAAAAGAAACGCAAAGCATGTCAAATGAATATATAGGTATATGAATATATGTATATATATATTCCATATAATTATAATAAGCAGCTTGTGTGTGTGTGTGTGTGTGTGTGTGTGTGGGTTGACAACCAAAAACCCTGTCAAAGTGAGTGGCCTGCAGCTCCTGCTCGTTGTCAAAACAAGCATTTATATAAAGCTGATTAAGTCACATTTCACATATCGTTTTTTTTTATACCCTGGATACCCAGTGAATATGGCCCAAACAGGTTATATTGATTTTGTTAGAGTGTATGTGATAGGCAGTGAGAGAAGCGAGTGAGAACTCTTGATGTGGAGCAACTGTTGAGTGGATCTAGCTCTGTCTGTTAGTCTTTCTGACTGTCTGTCCTGAATGTGCTGAATGTCTGTCCGTCTGTCCGTCTCTGCTTCAGTTTGCTAACTTAACTCCTCCGTCAAAATAAACACGTTACTTATTAAAGAATACATATTTCCAATAGAATTTACAGGGTAATCGCCTAGCCGCGTACGCCCGACTAGAGCACTCTGACTGCATTTGTTAAGGGGCACAAATTCTTATAAGTACCTGCCGCATTTCTGCTGAAAATTTCTTTTTTCTCAACGTTTTTCTGTGTATCTGTTGTGTGTGAATATTTCTTTGATTGACTCGACCAAAATCGAAATTGTTTTCTTCCGCACTAATTTGACAACTTAAGCCAACGCTCATTTAAACTGACAGCAGATAAGAGAGGCGGGCAGAGAGCAAGAGAGTGAGAGAGAGAGGGAGAGGAGACTGTGAGCGGCATACCTTTGACTTGATTGTGGAATACGCAGATATAAAAAGATATTCTTAAGCATGAATCAAACAATCATGCGCCTACATAGGCTCGTGGATGGTTGGTATCAGGTTGATGAGAGAGAGAGAGTGGGAGAGACTTATGAATAATGCATTAGAGTAAGTCTTATTAAATGGAATCATGGTTATTATTATCTAAAGAGCTTTAAGGGCCAGTTGCCATTCATGAGAATTGCAGAGTAGGGCGTACCCATATAAATTAATAATAAGATTTACTTTTTTCTGTCATAGCTCGCGTACTATAAGAGCTATAGATCTCCATATTCTTCCTTTGCTAACTCACCCAGTCCATATCACATTCCAGCCATGATATTGCTATGGCTCACTGCGAATTCAACTTTATTCTTTTGCGTGATCAATGCTAGCTTCTTTGTATTTACGCTTGAGCTTTGCCGCTTTCAATTAACCCCCATTAGAAGCTCGTTGCACAAAGGGAAGCAAAAGCGAAGCCGCCTTTAGCGTAGGCGCAGCTCTACCTGAGATCGGGAAACGCCTAAGCGAATGCGTGTCGCAATTAATTAAGCTAAAAGACGACGCAGTTATAAAGCACAACAGAGAGAAAGAGAGAGCGAGAGAGACCAAGGACAACGTCGGCGGCATCGTTTGTTGAGGCATTTGTTGTTTGTTTGCCGCAATGGCATCCAATTTCATTCCTTTATGCGACTTATTGAGTTTGGCCTGGCTCTCGTCCTGGCCGTCGTCCTGGCCAAAGGGTGTCGTTGTCGACGTCGTTGTCTGTCTCAGCCGCTGGGCAAAAGACTTTAAAGCAGCCGCCGTTCATGTGGCGGCTAAAGTTTGGGCAATGCGACGCATCCTTTTTTGGTTAAAGGACAACGTGGTGCAGCGTGTGCGTAATTTAAGCTGCGAAACGTGTCTTCGACTCAAGCTACTCGATCAGCCGCTGGTTGCGCTTTTTGCCCTGGCTAATTAAATCAAATGACGAGCGCGTGCGTCGGATTTGCCTAGTGGCTGTCACTAGGGCCAAAAGAAGGAAGGACGAAGGACGTCGCACGAGCTGCTTTCACTCATAATTTCGTTAGGCTTCATATCGAATTTAGCGTAACCTGTCAACACATTTCAATAAAACTGTATAAATCAAAAGGAATGAAATTATAAATCATTTTGTCCCGTCGACAGGCCGCTGTAGCAACCCTCAGGACGCGCGCACACAACGCAAACATAACCTCACTTGACATTAGGGGTAACAATAAAGGCAAGAAAGAAAGGAAGGAAAAAATGGATATATAAATAAAGAGGGCAGCAAACATAGCGCTGCATGCGCAACCCCTAAGCGAAGCGTAAATATGTTTGGCTTAAACTGAAACAAAATATGATCAAATGTAATCATGCGAATACAATTACAATTACAATTACTTTTTATAAGGATACAGAGAGAGACAGAGAGAGAGAGAGAGAGTGAGATGAGCTCTGAGAAAAGTCTGTGCGAGAGCAGCTGCTTAGTTGGTTGGCTCGAGTCAAAGAGCATCAAGCGTCGCACTTGAGTCATCAAGTGCATGTCCAAGCTGAAGGACATTTAAGGACTCTAGAAGGGGGTGGACTACTCCTGCTGCTACTCCTGCTTGCGTACACCCCTCGCTTATGAATATTATTCAATTTGATGTGTGCCTAAATGCTGTGTAATGAGTTGCACATCTGTTCGCTCAAAGGCCTCGGAGTCAAAAGTTAGCAGCGACAGCAACAGGACACGATTACGCCGAAGTTTCGCATTATTATTATTATTATTATTATTGCATTATGGCACTTGCGCTCTTTGATTGTGTTATGTGTCAGATGTCAAGAGCAGCGCGTTGAATCCCTTTTTTACAGAAGAAAAATAAAAGTGCTTCACAGCAAATCGAATAAGCTCGCAAATTGTTTTTCTTTCATAATTCTTTTTTTTCGTATTAACGAGCAGCAAATTGTGATGTAAATGGATTTGTTTAGGCACAAGTTACATTGTAGAGAATGGGCATATATAGAGATGTAAGACTGTACTTTTGGATATTTAATATGGGTATTCATATATGTATGCTTATATGAAACGACTGAATTGAGGAATTATTTGTTATGGATATATGTTGATCTATATTATTATTATTCACGTGGAATGTGAATAGTCGCAGGCAGAAATCTACTTTAATAAGAGAATTTTAATTTATCCACCTATATCATGTATACATATGTATGACTTACAGCTCGAATTGGGTTAGGCAACTAAATGATAAATGGCTAAAAAAGAGCAGATATCGTTGAATAGAGTCAAAGTAAAGAACTTGATTTGCTGGAAGTAAAGCATAAAATGGCTAAGCAAAAAGTACAGTTTTATATCAAAGTGAAAGTCTTTAGCTATTTTAAGTTCTCGAAAAATTCCTAAGAAACAAGTCTCTTAAAACCTCAATTTGCATTGATATAGGGGAAATGAGAGAAGATATATGATCAAATTTTCTGTACATCAAGATAAAGAAAAAGAAATATTGAAAATTTATATAAATATTTCCATACACTGTAGATTTCTTGTCTTTTGCCAGATGCACCTTGTCTAACTGATCAGGAATACGTATAATTAAGCCTTCTCAAATGTGACTTGCTTTGCTGCTGCCTCTTATGTACCTTTGCTACCCTGCTATATATATTCACTCAACCTTCAATTTACAAGTTTTCACATTAGTATTTCATAGTTTGGTCACACTGTAGCCCCTATGCTAACGACATTTTGCATATTTCATTGTTTTTTTCGTTTTTCATATATTTATTTGACATAATTAGTCAGCTCGCCTTCAAGTGTTGGCTCTTTGTGTTATTGGACAGTTTAGTTCAGCATAATTTTGAATAAGCAGCAGATGTGCACAACACACACACACACACAGGCACACACACCTAGGGGCAACCCTCATACATGACTTGACTTGACTTGCTTTTATTTATTTATATTTATTTATTATTTACCCTTGCGGCTGCTTTGTTGTGGTCTATGCACTTGTGTGTGTGTGTGTGTGTGTGTGTGTGAGTGTCAAAGGTGGCATAATGTGTTAATTGTTCTACGCCCATGCATTAATAAAGGCACTTGAATACAGCTGTCGTTGAGTTACTTTTTAGCATTCATTAGAGCTATAAATAGGCGCTGAGAGTGAGAGTGCTTAAGGCAATATTATTGGTTATATTATGTAAAAGAGAGCTTAGGGATTAGGGATCACAGATTAAAGGTCATAGGTCACAGCTCATAGGTCACTTGGGCGCTAAGCAAATCACAGAGATTGCCCAATTGCCAGCAATTGTAAACGCGACCCAAAACCACAAAGTTGACTTCCCCAGAGAGACAGAGAGAGAGATGGGCAGAGAGTAGCCAAAAAAATGAAGCTCATTTATGCAATTGTTGGCAATTCCAATTTTAGATATTGAGAACTCTCTCTCTCTCTCTATCTCTCTGTCTGTCTGTCTGTTTGGCCTTTGCCTTTGCTTTTGCCTTTGGCTTGCTTTCTGATTATTTTCATTATTAGATTTGTATAGGATTTCAATAAAAAAGGTCCGCAAATGAACCTAATATGCATTATTATTATTACGACATGTGAAAACGAAAGCGAAAGCGAAACGAATCGACTCGCTTACAGCTGTCGATAGGCAATAGACAAATGGAGCGTTACAGACAGACTGAGTGGGAGTAGGAGTGGGAGTATGGGGGGTAGGGGTATTCAAGAAATAAACATACTATAAATGTCTAACGTAGGCAAAAGTGGAATTGCAATAAAAATCTATTTTATTTGTTAGTGAAATGACATTTTTATTTGTTTGCTTTTTATGCACACACACAGACACACACACAGACACGCACACACACACTCATACGGGCAGTCAGGCAGGGACTCCGTCACGTCACACACGTCACACACGTCGTATGCGGAATATGCATATAAACAAACATTTCTTATGTGTATATTAAATCGTTTCCCTTTTATACATTTTCTATTTCTTTTTGGTTGTTTTCTTTTTTGCATTTGGCATATTTTCTCTGACAGTTTTACGATATTTAATCATTTGGCCATGCAAAATAATTGACAGCCATTTCTCTGCCTCGTCCCATAATAATATTAATAATAAAAATTGTCTTCGCTTGACTATTTGATAAACGCAAACGCATGTTAGCAAAAATAATATAAATATATAACAAATAACAAAAATTGTGCATTGTTTTGCCTTTTTTATTTGATTTAGTTAAGGCAAACAGACAAGAGGCTCACGACACGCCAGGCCATTCGAAAAACTAAATTACAATATATGAATGAGTAATGGAGCCAGTTTTTCCTAACGATAACTTATTGCAGTTCTGCTAACTATCTAGAAGTATGTAGATGCCTATGAAATAGAGATAAACTGACTAATGGAGAAGGTTTTCTTAACAATATTTTCTATTCCAATATCGTAAATATGCTAAATTCATTTAGAGACTTTCTTTTGTTTCGCGCAGCTCGAAAACTTTCAGAGTCAACTATGTCAAATATGCTATATAATTTTAAGATAATTATTTTAAGATAGGATATCTAAAAATTTTCTAAAAAATTAGAAGACATTAGCTTTAGGCATAGCTCGAGTAATTTAAAACCAACTCGTTTAAAATATGTCAACAATTTTCTCATAATGTCTATGCAGATTAAGTATATCAGTCTTATATGTGATACCTAATGAATTTGGGCAAAGCATGACTTATGATAGGAAATGAGATGTAGATTATCTCACAGTCAAAAATGTACTTCCTTTTGTAAAGCAAATTCAGAAAATCTATTTAAGCAATATTTTAAGCATTTTCTTTCTAATAACTATAATATTTTATATTTTTTACTTCCAATCTGGGCATAGGTTTTTATACACCTATCTACCGACTCAAGCGCTTGGCCCACTGGCATTTCTTAAGTAGAATCTCTATTCAATTTCTCATTTGCTTATGATAATATTTTGTCATTTTGTTAAAAATCAAATAAAGTTTCGTTCGCTAATCTTGTTGTCTCTTTAGAATATTCTATGCTATACACTCATATATGTATATAGATATCTGAATAATATATAACCTATAAATTAATTTTGGTATCCTCTATTACATAAGATATTGTATATATATACACAATATATATATATATTGTAGATTAATCATATACAACTTATATATCTAGTATCCTCTATTATACATAACAAATATATATCTTCTATATACTCTACTTTATCATACATACATACATTCCACTCATTTAATGCTTCTATTTTCTTTACCCTTAATCTTAGCATAAATTGCTTAAACTTCTTTTCCCAAGTCAATTCTCTTAGCCATATTCGATATATATTCATTTAGTTGCCTGCTCTAGTTGCTAGCCATCAATCAACGCCTGAGAGCAAAAGTTCTTCGTGCAATTTGCTTTGCTTTGCCATGCTAAATTAGGTTTTAATTAAACTCTTTTTCTTGTTTTTGTTTTTGTTGTTCTTGTTGTTGTTGTATTCACTGTCTGTCTAACTCGCTCGATTGTGTTAAATGCGGCGTATGATTGAGGCACGTTTAACCCTTAAACGTGGCAAGCTTCGCAAACCCTCGAAAACTGAAATTTGTGAGCTGTCAGCGTGTAATCCAAATAAAATAATTGTCATCTATGGCAGGCACTTTGCGCGCCGAGCCATATGTTCGAGCTCACAGCACTCACAGGACTCACTGCCAGCTGATGAACTGAGAACTGCGCGCCGTCTCAGCGTTAATGATGTGTCTGTCTGCGTGTCTTGCGTTTGTTTAGCTCGTTAAGCTGTTGTTTAATTTGGCAGCTTAACGCATTTTGTTTTGGTTACGATCGTAGATAAGACCCAGCTTAAGCTAGATATATGTATATATTAAGAAAGAGAGAGAGAGAGACAAAGAGAGAGAGAGAGTGTGTATATAACTGGCTGTGGTTGGCATATTAATTGCTTTGGCCAAACAGCCAAGCCACAAAATGACACAATTTCAATTTGATTTGGCAATTTTGGTTTCTCTATTGTTTTTTTTTTTTTTTAGTTTCGCTTGTGTGCTTGGCCTGGCTGGAAGGAGAGACAACTGCTCGTTTCTATTACAACAATGTAAACGAGTGCCAGGGCAATATTGGCCATTTAAACAACAATCAAACAAGCCACAACAATGCCAAATACGAGCACACAATGCATCAAATGCAAAAATCCAATCAAACTTTTTAAACAAACATTTAGCAAATCTATTACAATACATGTAACTCTTCAGGCCACACCCCCACCTCGCCCACTCTGAGTTGGCAAATGAACTCATCTAAACGAGAAATTGAACTGAATATTGAACCACTGATTGACTGAACTGGGGACTGAGCCCCGCCCAACTCGCTTCATTCTTTTTTGAGTAACAACTCGATTCCGTTTTCATAGTTCAGTTTTCTTTTATATTTTCTTTTCGAGCATGTGTGTGTGTATGTGTGTGTGCACAAACTTAATCAAAACAAATTTCCACCTTCAACGAGTTGCACACCAAGCAATTTCCACACAGCTCCAACGATAACTAGAACTTCATGCAAACTAACCGCAAATGCGATTACACACATACACACACACACAAAGGGTGTGCAGACCGAAAAAATGTGCCCACCAAATCGAAAAGAAAAAGCAAAAGAAGTCAGCGTAGTCTTGTGGCTAGTGCAAGACTAAGAGATACCCTGTTGTTTCTGTCAGTGTATTTGCATATACTTGTATGTATCGCACGCCAAGTGTGCCTGTGTACCAGAATTTAAGACTAATGGTATAGGGAAATGAGGTTTTTCTTAATTATAGTGACCATTAGAAGAGTTATCCAAAAAAGGAAATATTCATTAGCTTTCTCTTTATTATGATAAACAACATAGCAAGTTTCGCATATATAGCTCTTATAGTTCTCGAGCTATGTACAAAAAAAAGCATTTTCAAAGTAGATTTTTAATGTTACTCAGAAAGTATATTGATATATTGAACAAAACTGTTATCTGATATGTATAACGGTAAACATATGTACAAGAAATTCAAATTTCAAGTCTCTAACTTTTGTAGTGTCTGAGAATGAAGCTTTCAGACTAAGTTAGTGACATTTGGATATGGAAATATTACTAGATCGATGTAGTTCCTTGCCCTTTAAGCGTTGAGCCATGCCTCTTTTGACCACTCACAGACATTTGCACCAGAACAATATACCCTATTCTCAACGAGTTCCAGGGCACTTAAAACGAGTTGAACTTGGGGACGCGCCTGCCTCGTACACCAAGGGCTAAGGGCATGGAGGTGAATATGTGTGTGGGGTAAATAGGGGTTAAAGGGTATATCTTGCCGGGCTGCATTTGCCCAAATTTGAATTCGTGTCAATTTGACAAAGTGACACATGAGGGCCGTACGGCCATCTAGAGAAACGCGGATAAAACGCGGCAAAGAAAATTTTTATGCGATTTTCGTTCATTACTTTTGTATTTCATTTACTTTTTTTTCACTCAAATTTGTTTATTTATTTACGTGCATATATTTGTGTTGCCAAGCAGAGAGAGAGAGAGAGCGAGAGAGAGAGAGAGAGAGAGAGAGTGAGAGAGAGAGAGAGAGAGAGCTGCGATAATGTTTAGTCAATAAAAATGATTTGTCGTCTGAGTAAACGAATTCATGAAATTTGATATGTCCTTTGCCGTCAGTCGAGACTGTCGCCTGTCGCCTTTTGCCTTTCGTCTTTCGTCTATCGCCTTTCGAGCTGCAGGCGAGGTCCTCAGCTAACCCACAGTTTATGACTTAGAGAATAACACATAAAAACTATGCCACAGCGCGCAGCGATTTGACTCGAGTCCACTGTGCAGCTATGCAATTAGATGGCCGCCCCCCAAAAAGCCAACAGCTAAGTCAAATATTACATAGTTAGATAGATATAGATATATGTTATATTAGTTGCATAGAAAATGCCACTCGAGCTCTTTGATTGCTAAACTCTCTTGATGCTCTATTGCGAATTGGGTATTGGATTGGGGTATATAGTTTAAGTTGGAGAATAGGTAGAATAGGATTGCTTGAAGCTGACTAACAACATTAAGGAATTCTTAGATTTAAGCATAATTTCAGGGGTTCTAAAAATAAATTTACTTCTTGGCCATTGCCATCCAAATTTCTGAATATTAAGTTTTGAGATAGAAATTGTTGCTCAAAGTATTTCCTAAGAGAGTAAACCATCTGCATCTATAGAAATTTGACTTGCTTTTTATCATCTCTCTTCTCTTTGCTTTTCACTTTTCTCTTTTCCCTTCAGTCTTATCTCTTTTCTCTTCTGTCTTATAGTTTCTCGTTTCTCTCTTATCCCTTCCCTTTTCTCTATTTTCCTTCTCTCCTCTCTCACTGCCCTCTAAAAACCCTCACTACTGGTACAGAGTATCTCCCAGTCGAGCATATAGTACACCTTGCCGCACTCCGCACTTGCTTTCGTTTTTGGCCTTCTCCGATTGCTGCGTCGGGCGTCTTTTATGCTACACCGCCGTGAAAGGAATTTACGAGGCGCCCCGCCCGTTAATGTCGCAATTTGCCACCCGAAACGAATGGCAGCCAGACATGCATCCGCGCGAGTGAGCATAAAGCAAAAGGCGCATACACTCATAAAAGTGCATAATTCCTTCAGCATAAATGGATAGCTCCGCTGCCAGAGACCGCGCGCTTTGTCATTCGCATTGTCATTTCGCAATTGAGACATAAATTTTAATATGCACTGAAAGAAAGTTGCGCAAGTTTTTTCCTTTCCTTCTCTTTCTTTTAGTTTTTCAGCTGCGAAAAAGTTACTCCTTTCGGCACAGCCAACACGGAGAGGGAGTCAATCAAAGCTGGGGGCGGGGTTTGAGATTTTGGTGGGTGAATAACGATCGAAGCTCATTTTGTATAGGCTGGAAGGTGCAGCAAAGGAATATGTGGAAATAGAGACTAAACTAATCTATGGGAGAAACAATTGAGACATTGAATGACGAGATTAGTGAGTGATTGATTGAAGGTTGGCATTGCATGGGTATCATAGAGCTCCAGCTCTAACTATAGCTCCACCTCGATCTATAGCCCGAATGCCTCGGAGACTGAAGGTCTGCAGAAGTACAAAAAATCAGAGAGTAGTGAACTCTATAAGATTGACTGACTGATTGATTGACTTACAGATAATCAACAGACAAATGTATAAAAGCTAGAAAGCATATTTAAGAGCTTTGATTGAATACTGATTGAAGATGTAAAACTACATACCAATCAACCTTAAGCCAGAGAGCAACTAAATCTAGTAGAATAATTACATTGATTGATTGATTGATGATATATATGGATAGTGCTATGCACAAGCTTACTCATTGAAGCTATGTAATTCAAGAACTAAGACTACAGCATGACACTTGAGACTGGGATCAAGGAAGACAAGAGTTTGGAAAATGCCCCAAATAGGCAAGACTTGCGACTTTCATATGCAACCTTGTGCTGCTCCAACCAGCTTTAAACTGTTGTTTTAGAGATCCATTTCGAGACATGATACATTATTTTCGAAATAAACAACCCAATTTTCAGCCAGACCAACTGCCAGCTAGTCCACATACAATCAAAGCCAAAACCAATATATCTACGTGGAACATAAATTCTTGTCTGGCCATAACATATGGCTAGCTAGCTAGTCAGTGTCTATGTGGGCGGAGGGGGAGCTGCTTTAGTTGGCACAGCTTAATTTCGTTAAAATAAATTGCAAACGGAAATTATTTAATTTCCGGCGCCTGGCTGGGCAGACATGTTGATTGCACAATTAGCAAAGAGCCAGCTCGTAAATAAGGCTCGCTGATTAACATATGTATATAGAGTATATGGTCTGTGGGCAGCTGGCATATGAT
Source organism: Drosophila leonis (assembly GCA_035045365.1). Taxonomy (NCBI): domain Eukaryota; kingdom Metazoa; phylum Arthropoda; class Insecta; order Diptera; family Drosophilidae; genus Drosophila; species Drosophila leonis. The sequence continues at coordinate 1,283,514 of JAWNPC010000485.1, forward strand.
AACTCACCTGGACACGCACTTCGGGCAGATTCACCTTCATGGCCAGCTCCTCGCGCGAATACACATCGGGATAGTGCGATTTCTCAAAGGCGCGCTCCAGCTCATGCAGTTGATATGTGGTGAATGTGGTGCGATTGCGACGATGCTTCTTCTTGGCGCAGTTATCATCCTGGCCTAGAGAGAGGGAGTGAGAGAGAGGGTAGGAGAGGATTAGAGAGGCAGAGAAGGAGACAGAACGACAGAGAGTGAGTGAGATTCAACAAGCAATTAGACTTTAGAGTAAGTTTTTCTGTAAACTCTAGCAGAAGTTTGATCGAACGAGTCATGAGGGAAGAAGAATTATTGAGCTGGTTCCATGAACTGTACTTCTCGGTTAGTCTAGCAAAAGTTCTATTGAACTAGGCAATTCAGAAGAACAGCTGAACTGATTCCATCAAACTTTAATGTATATTCTAGCAAAATTTCAATTTAACGACTTTTTTAAGATGAACTATTAAACTGGTTCCATGAGCAACTCATTTGGAACAGAACTCCTGAACTAATCTGATGATGAACGATTAAACTGGTTCCATGATCTATGCTCAGCTATTCAAATTTTATTGCAAGCTCTAGTAACAATTTAATTGAATGACTCAAGTAAAAGGAACTATTAAACTGGTTCTATGAACAACTCATTTGGAACAGAACTCCTGAACTAATCTGTGCTCACGATTGATTCAGTAGTTCATAAATTAGCAACAAAAGTGTCAGAGAGAGCAAGTGAGCTGAGCTTGCTCCCACTCATCGCTGCTAATTGAATTGTCATTAAACGAAACTAGTTCATAAAATATACCAATATAAGTTCATGGAACTAATTGATCAAATCGAACTAGTTCACAGTTGGTGCTTACCTTCGTCATCGCTGCCGGATGTAATTTTCTCGCCCTGTTCACTGCTGTTGGTCTGATTGAGATCCTCGCTGGAGGCGCAGCTGCCGTTGACCAAACTGTCATTGTCCCCATTCAGACGCTCCACATGCTCCACCTGATTGCTGTTGTTGTTGTTGCTATTGTTGTTGCGATATTCATGCTGAAAGTGTTGTTGGTGTTGTTGTTGTTGTTGTTGTTGTTGTTGTTGCTGCTGCTGTTGTTGCTGTTGCTGCTGTTGCTGTTGTTGCTGCACCTCGTCGAGGCTGCGCGCTCTGATGCCATAATTGGCCAGCGACTGACCATTGGCTAATTTCGCTTCATTATCGTCGATGAAGGTGGATTTGCGCTTGTTGTTGTTGCTGTTAATGGTGCTGCCGATGGGTCGAGGTGTGGGTGGAGAGGTGACATCAATGTTAATGTTCGCTTCGTGCTGCAGCTTTGCAGCATCATGTTCTTCATCCTCCTCCAGCTCGCTGGTCGAGGACATTGAACGCTCATCGTAGTCGCGTGCTGCACTTGCACCAATTGCCGAGCCTTGGCCATCCGGCTGAAAGTAGCTGCCAGCAGCTGCAGCAGCAGAAGCTGGCGACGATGATTTGGCATATTTATTATGCTGCTCCTGCGCATGCGCAGCGAGCGCCGCCAAATGCTGCTGATGACTGCCGTAGACGGCAGGTGAGGGCGGCGGCGGGGGCAGCTGCCCCATTTGCCCCACCTGCGACTGTGGCTGCAATTGATTGGCCTCCACCATTTGATGCATCGAACTGAGGTAGTTGCCGGCCGCTGCCTCCTCCTGATGGCCAAAGTGTGTGGCTCCGCCGTGATTGTAGCCAAAGGCATTGTGGTAGCCAAAAGGTGCGCCGTGATGATGCGACGCCAGCGCCTGCTGCGACGGCGGCTGCTGCGCCTGCGTCGAGTGCTGCTGCTGCTGCTGATGCTGCGGCGGTGGCGCCGGCGGTGTTGGCGGCCCATAGCTCAGTCCATTCTTCGAGTGCTGCTGCAGCATGCTGGCCATGTGATTGTCCATGTGGCGCAGCTGAGTCAGCGACATGCTGCTGCAGCGCAGATCGGTGGCATCGTCCTCGGCCATCGAGGCATCGCCATCACCTGGAAAAGTAAAGAGAGACAGACACAGTGGGTATATTAAAGACAAATGTGACAAGCAGCAGATGAACGTTGATTATACAAGAGTTTTCTGGTCTGCTCTAGCATAGCTGATAGACTTCATTGTGCCATGTCTGAAAAGCGAGTACAGCAGAGCTAAATAGAGCAAAAGAATACAGGGTATATACGCTTTCATACATCATAACTGTCAGAAATATCAATTCAAAACTAAACTAAATGAACCAAAAGAGTATAGGGTATACATGAGTTCATACTTTATGACTCTACTCTGCTGTACGGTACAGTGATATCTAATACAGAAATATATAGGGTATACACAACATACCACAAATGTATAGGATATATACAAGAGCAAGAGCTATCATCTAAATTTCGTATATAATGCTTGATAATAACTTTCAGCTCGATTTCGATTTGTTTCTCTTTTCGACATTTCTTTCTCGATCGATTAGTGCATATTTCTTTATCTTTCTCTCTATTTTTCTTTCTTTTTCTCTCCCTCTCTCACTCACTCTCTTTGTGTCTCTGTCTATCTGTTTCTATCTCTATCTCTCTCTCTCTTTCTATATCATTCTCTCTCTTGCTCTGTCACTCTCTCTCTCTCTCTTGCTCTCTCAGTCTGTCTCTATCTCTCTTTCTCTCTCTCTCCCCCTCTCTCTCTCTCTCTCTCTCCGTATCTCTTTCTCTCCCTTTCTCTGTCACTCTCTCTCTCTCTGTCTGTTTCTATCTCTCTATATCTCTATCCTCTCTATCCTCATATTCTATATACATCGTTGTATATCCACTTGGAATACCTCCTCTATAAGCTCACACCATATCCATCCACTCGGCATAGCCTTTCCCGCTCATTCGCACTCTTCTCTCCAGTCTCTACACGCCTCCTACTAGTCTATTGACGGCGACAACTAATGACTTCCTTGCATGTCACGTGATATGTGTGCTACAGCCGAGCAGAGCCAGAACGCCCATTAGAGCCACCGACCTCGTACCTAATGCCCCCGTCGCACCACTAGCGCCGCCCGCTGCTCCACACTAGCATAAAGTTGTGGCCTTCGGCATTTCATTCTTTCTGAGAATTTTTATTGCCTCACATTGTAAATACGAGGCGACTAATTGAAAGCCGTTTATTAATGGCCAACAGGTGTGGGTGGGCGGGCAGGCTCGGCTTGGCTCAGCTCAGTTCGGTTTGGTTTAGTCTGGATGGTTTTGGGTGGTTTTTGGGTGGTTTGTTTGCAACCCAAAATTAAATAACACATTGTTATTACCGCGTCAGGCTTTTAACCACATGGGCAGCGACAGCTTTATGACTTGACCAACTGTCCAGCCAGCCCACCTCAAAGGCTAATTAAAATCTAATCAGGCCAGCAAATGTTAGAGTATTATGTAGAAATCGTCAACTCGTATGGGTGTATGGGTGAGTAAATCATGATTGAAATTATATACATAGAGCTATGAGTTCAACTGGAGCATAGTAGTTACACAGTTACATATCAAATGATGATAGATTCCCTTTTAAGGGTTACTCAATATCAATTTGTTGACAGACCAGACCAGTGCCTATTATGCATATGGAATTTGAAATTGAAAAGGGCTTCCACAAGAGAGAGAGGTAAAAAAGAGAAAGAGAAAAAGAGAGAGAGAGAGAGAAACGCAACATAGAGGGAGAGATTAGGTAGAGAGACTTAAAGAGAGAGAAAGAGACAGACAGAGAGAGGTAGAGAGAGAGAGAGAGGGGAAGGGAGGGAGGTAGGGAGGGAGAGATACACAGAGAGACACAGAGAGAGAGAGAGAGAGAGACAGAAACAAAGAAAGATAATGAGAGAAATAGCATGATAGAGAGTAAACGAGAGACATAGAGAGAGAGAGGAAGAAACAAAGAAAGATAATGAGAGAAATAGCATGATAGAGAGCAAACGAGAGACATAGAGAGAGAGAGGAAGAACTAAAGATAGAAATAGAGAGAAAGAGAGATAGAAACACAGCACAAATAGAGATAAAGAGAGAAACAGAGACAGAAAGAGCGAGATAAAAAGTATTCTCTGAAAGAAGACAATGAGAATGAGAGGCAAAGAGAATGAGAGTGATAGAAAAAACAAACGAAAGAACGGCAGACAGGCAGAGAGCCAGAGAGAGAGAGACCGATAGAAAGAGATATGAAGAGAAAAGATATTCGGAGTGGTTTTACAGACTTTGATTACAGAGAAGAGTTACAGACAAATGTATTCTGTGAGAATCAACAGAGTGACTCTGTAGAGAGAGCATTCAGAGTGAGTGGGTATACCTAGAATGGCACACAGAGTGGATGTACATATGAGAGTGCTGTAATTGCTTTCTGATGTACATACATACATACCTATGCACATAGATATTTACATTGACATCGCCATCGATTTAATTTGCATTGACGATGATTGTCTAATGTAATTACGTGCAATAATTAGTGCTTGCTATTGATTTTTTTTGTAACTTTTCTCAGCTCGCCAAGTGGGTCAAATGCTTCTCTTATTTTTGGCTAATTAACTCAAAGGAGGGGAGAGAGAAACAAAAAACAACAGCAGCCACAAATTCATCCAATCAAACGAAATTTACACGCACCGCATGAGCTTCATTTGTAGTTAATGAAATTAACAAAAACTTCCAAAAAATGCTGAAACAAAGTGAGAAAACCAAAATGCGGTAGCACAAAAGGTCAACAACAACAACAACAACAATGAAAATTTTGAATAATACTAATAATAATAATAATAATAAATATGTGTGTAATCATAGAAAAGAGCATTTAGGAAAAGGCGTGAACGCCGCATGAGGTGCCGCAGCGCCAGTAGCCGCAATCTCGAACCCAAGTCACAGTCAGAGAGAGAGAGAGAGAGGCCAGAGCCACAGCCAGGTCCCAATTCACAATCGTAGGCCACACCGAGTGCGTGCGTTAATTGCGTGTGCTTGAGAAAAGACCAACACGAATTCGAGTTGAATGAATTGACGATCAACATGATTTACACACATCAGCACACAAACACACACACAGATGACTGCGTAATCAAATTTTGTTGTATTTATTAAATTTGCGTGTAGTTTAGTTCACATGTGCCAGTTACAGTCTCAGTTTGTGTGTGTGTAAACACAGAGCTACTCTTCAATCAACTTTTGATGTACTGCAATGTTGAAAATGGCTTCCATAAACGATTCTGTTAATCTAATCATGTCTTTGCTTCAGCTGATTCCAACTGGAGTTACTCTTCAATCAAAAGAGAAACACTTGATGTAGAGATAGTAAAATTTACAGATATATAAGTATGCTTATAGACACCACTTCCAAGAGTAGAGCCATCATATTTAATATTTGCCACAATTTTAGACTCTTCAGATACTTCCCTATGCTTTGCTTCAATCAACAAAATAACTCTTGCTGTATTGCGAAAGTACCAAAGTTATATAGATATATTATATATAGCTTCTATAAGATGTTTCTTTCAAGTCTTCTTATACCATATTTATTCATTCCTTCAATCATCGATTCTTCTAATACAGCATTGTACTTCATTTCAATCATTTTGATGTATGGTAGCTAAGTTTTGGCTGAGATCTGAGTTCTAAGTTTGTTTGACTTCAAATCTTCAGCCTGGCCTTGATCATGAATAAAACTTTTCTCTTTAACAAATAACAACTATGAAAGCTGAAGCTACAGCTGCAGTTCAAGGCAAAGCTCACACACTATTCGCTATTCACTGCTTCACTATTCACAATTCACTCTTTACTTATTCACTATTCATTCATTCATAGAGTCTCGAGCGAATTGCCTGATCGACAGTTCAATTAAGAAATGATTTCGTTGGCTTTGGCCATTAGCTGTGGCAATTAAACTTGGCAGCTGGAAATTTTGGATTGTTAACAAATTTAACTATGAATAGAGAGGGAGAGAGAGAGCGCAAGGAAGGGGGCAGAGTGAGCTAAAGAAGTCAAGTTGAAATGTTAAAAGGTACAAATTAAGTCAGCTACTGAGAAAAGGGCAGACAAAGGCAGAGTCAAAACGCCCTCAGCTTGCTAATTGAGTGTGGAGCCTCTTTGCCCGGGCTTGTTACAATTTAGCGAGCGTTTACTGTAACAAAATTGACATTAATCGCATGATTTGACAGAAACATCAAGAAAACTTGGCCATTAGGCGGCCTAATTGAAATGTTTTCGAACAGTCATTGGCAACAGGTAAGCGGTGCAGGTAGAGCGGCCACACTTAACAAAAGGAAATGCACAACAGCAAATTTTGTATTAACTGATCTTCCGGCGTTGCCCAAGATATACAGAGATGAAAAGATACTCGAGCTGCGAGCGATGCTTTGGCCATCGCAGCCAATCGAGCCGCATATCATAAAATCAAACGAGCCATAAACAAAAACTGTCAATCAAATTGTCTGGCTCAACTGAATGTGAAGTGCTCTGCTTGCTGTTGTTGTTGTTGTTGTTGTTACTGTTGTTGTTGTTGTTGTTGTTAATAAGCCGCGCACACCGACGCGCGTTTAGCTCGCTTCGGACACGCATTAAGATCATTAAAGTGACTTAATGCTCAATTTAATGCCGCATCAAACGCGAATGGGCATGTGACTACATATACACACACACACACACACACACACACACACACACACACACACTTACACACACATACTCTCTCACACATACACTCACACACAGCTATATACAATGTCTCTTGACTTGCTTATTTATCTTGATCTGACTTGCTTTAGTTTGCATTTGCCTTAATGCACTTGCAGCTCTGCCGCTCTCCCTCTCTCTCTCTCTCTCTCTCTCTCTCTCTCTATCACACCCCCTCTCTCTTTTAGTTCTCTCTTTCCTCCTCTCTCTTTGTGTGACGCCAGCGCTGTCAGTTTAAATGCTTTTTGACAGCTTGCGTCTAGCCGCACTTCAATTATGATTATGACTTAGAGTTTCAGTGCAAGCCCCTTCAGCACCGCCATCCGCTCCCCCTTTACCTCATCGGCTGCCTCACCTGCTTAGCCAGCTTATTTGCTGGCCTCTAATTAATTTGCGGCCATTTAATTTTGCGCTTTGTATCGTTCGCTTCTCTTTTTTTTTGCCTCTTGTGTTTACACAACTTGTTTAGCTCTTGTTGCTTTTTTGTGTGTTGTTGCTAGCTGCCTCTCTTTGCGCTTCTCAGCGCAGGCCTTAATTAAATTAATTTGCAACGTCTATTAATTGATTTTACCTTCAATGTGTCTCGCGCAAGTCGTTAAATGACAAGCAGGAAATTGCCTAGACAATAGCTGACACTAGATAGCTCGATCTTGCTCTCTCTTTGTCTCTCTCTCTCTCTGTCATTCATTCATTGAAGATTGTTGAAATTCATTATTTTTGTTGTAGATCATTTTGAAATTATATATAATTTTTGCATCAAAATAATATATTTCAATCATAAATTATTGGCTTGAGTTAAGTTTTTATTTTGGAACTTGGATTGGCTCAAGGCTGAGAGCTAGGAAGAGCTATAGAGCTACAGTATTTGGTATGTGGCAAATATTATATAAAAAATTGATCTGTGATATATATACATATTAGTAAAATATATAAAATATTATTTTATTTATATTTTATATATATTATTAAACTTTTTATCCTTCCCGAAAGTCTTCAAAACTGGCAAAGATATTTTCTTCATTTTTTTATAAATTTTTTTAGAAAATGTTTCTATGAGTTTAGTTCTTGTTCGCCGACATTTAGTATGTGCCTTCTCATAAAGTAAGCGTAGCTATAAAACACATTAGCCTTAAACACAAATAAGAAAACCCTTCGATTTTAAGCAAATCTGACATCTTAGAAAGCATTTAAAGAACTCACAAAATTCTTTCACATTTTATAATATGCGCAAGTTTTGTAAGTTAGAAAAGAGTTGAAGCTAAAAAAGCTAGTGAATGTCTAGATTTATGATCAACAAATCCAGTCTCAATTCAAATTAAACGAGAGCTTGCTTAAAGTCACAGATAAAGTCGATTGCCACGTATAGCCACGACTCGAATTACATTTTGAATTCCTTTTCGCAACCAGCAGAAATTCCCATAACTGACTTTCATTGACCATAAACAAATTGACTAAAAATAAATTGAAGTATTATTTTATTTTATATATGTATATATTTATGTTGGCCCTGGAGCCAAGCAGCTCATAATAATAATTTATGAAATATGTGTTATTCAGAACTTCAAGACTTTACTCAATAAGCTCTTGCCTGTATACCCTACACTTATTATCTCATTTTTAACACTACCTATATCACCTGTCGCAAATGGCTTTTCAGGTGAAAACAAACTCACTTTTGGCCGCCCATTTTTCACAACTTGCAAATTCTAGTTGTTTTTTCTTCGCCTTTTGCTGTGCGACAATCGCTCGTTGGCAATCAAAACACAAAATGAAATACATTTTTAACGACGTGCCAAAGCAGCAGAAGAAGAAGTGGAAGAAGAAGAAGAAGAGGAAGCAGTTTGGTTGTGGGCAGTTAGTTAAGCACAGTTTTTGGCGACTGGCACCGACAGCGACATAAATCCCACTATAATCCAGTTAAAAAGCCTTCAAAATAACGACTGCAGCTAACTGAAAGCAATATGTAATAAAACTTTTAAATTGACTAAAAAGAAAGGAAGAAGCAGAAGCAGGAGTAGAGCCTTGGTTCTAATCCCGCTTTGGCCATGTAAACGATTACCGTTGACTGATTTCTCCTTATCAGCTGTCGTGCATCGCACACCAGACGCCAAAATGCCAGCTGACAGAGGTGAGAGAGAGAGAGAGAGAGAGTGAAAAAGGTAGCAGCAGAAAAATGGGAGTAGAAATAGTAGTGGGAGTAGTTACACCAGTTAGAGCCAAGCTGAAATGACTTGCGGCCCACGCGATGTAGTTGAGCCCAAAATAAATGCTAATATAATTTTGCGATTGTGTTTGTTGATTTCGCAACAATGCGCCGTTTGGCGTTCGCCGTTGTGTGGCACTGTAATTGAAATCGATTTGCATTGCGCTTATCGTTTATCGCTCTATCGGCGTTCCGATTGCAACACTCTGCTCAAGACAGCTGAAGACTGTGAAGAGTTGACCTTAACAAGCTAGCTACATTAGGCTAACAGCTTCAGCGCAACGGAACAGATTTCTTAGTCTGGTTTTTAGTACATTTTTAGAGCAAACTGCATAGCTACAGGTGAATAGCTATGTTTAGAACAGTATTTAGTACGTATATGAAAATTTAGTACACACACAAATAGAAATATTTAGTGTGTATGTGAAAGTAATATACATTTAGTACATGCATGGAAGTTTCATACAATTTTAGTACATGTACAAAAGTTTCACATTTTTTAGTACTTGTATGAAAGTTTCAGACATTATTTGGTACCCCTCATACGAAGTCACTTATGTTTAGGAAAGTCCATCTAAGAAATTTAAAGCGAACACTAAATTTTAGTACATATATTGAAATTCTGTAAATTAGAATTATTCCATGGCTGCAATTACATGTGGGACTAAATAATCTACACATAGGCAGACACTTGTATTTAGTATATATACAAAAATTCCATACAGTATAAAGGACACACTGACGTATCCTTTCATTTAGTACATATATAGAAATTCATAGACATTGAGCAACTCCCTCAGCCAGATAGTCCTACTAGCAACATAGCTGTCCACCCATGGCACATTTCACTGCAACAGCAACAGCATCTAGCATCGAGTATCTAGTAGATCACACATCCTACTACTTACCATCGCTGCTGCCCTCGGCTGCTGCCTGCAGCTGACTGTGCGCTTGGCCATTGCGATTTTTGAGTCCGAGAATTGCGTCGATTGTGTGGCGAGGAGTCAAAGTTTGACCGCCAGCTCCGAATTTGCGTGCGTTGTCCTTGAGCGACATTTCGCTGTCTGCAACAGAAAAAGAAGCAGAGTCAGAGGGAGAACACAAGAAAGAAGAAGAGAAGAGTGTGTGTTAGCTGGGCTTTCGGCTGCTGACTGCCATGCATGAGAATTAAAAGCCTGTTTGCCAACAGTTTGGCAAAGTCAATTAGGCGCACGACACAAGCGACAACAACAACTGCACTCAGAGAAAAATACTGCGAATAACTGTGTAAATAATATAATTATTGAATATAATATAAACTCTCATATGATATAAATGAGTGTTTTCAATCTTTAAAATGACCTAAGTGCATTATGTCAGAGCGCTTCAAAGAAAGTTTCGGCGTGAGCTATTTGGGATAGTTAGATAAGTTACAATATTATGCGCTTTGATTTTAGTTTAGAGCAAATATTACTGCAGCTTCACAAGTTTTAGGTATTTTCAATTATTTTCTATCGTAACGTATTTTCAGGTCCAAGCTTTGCTCTCATCTTTTTACTAAACAGTCTACAGCAGTCCTCGATCTAAAGATCTACAACTTTTGTGAAACCTAAAATTCTGCAATGTTTCCATATTTGTTGCCTAATTAAAGCTTAACTATCATAGTTAAGTAACAAGTCCTTAATTAAGTGCTTATTTTACTTCCATTCAGAATTGTAGGATAAGTTTTAAAAGGTCTTAAATCCATGGTCTTTTCCATGGAAAACCATGAATGAAAGTGGTTTATTCGTGTTAGGAATAGATAGAGATAAGATAGAAGGAAATGATAGCTTGTATAATTATTACAAACTTCTACATTTACACGCTCTCAATCTAATAGATGCTCAAAAATTTCCATTGCCAAAGCTCAGTTTAAATTATTAAAATTTTATTTAATTAATTTACTCAATTTTAGCTTTCTACAAGTTGGCTAAAACCAGGAAACCTAAACAAAAATAATGTCTTAGGCCCAATTTAAGACAGTTCTAAAATAACTCCAAATCTAATTAAATTTTTATCTGTTTTATATAAGAAAATAAATATTAAATATCAAAAAAAATCTTTTAAATTGTAATAAAATTAAATGAAAATATATAAAAAATATAATTGTAAATAAGAAAAGTATTGAAATCTTAAGAACTGAAAAACTGAAGATATTCTCAACAGTGAATCACGGAATTTCCATCGTCTATTGTTTCTCTGAGTGCATGCAAATATTGTCAGCTATTTTGAATGTTTAAACACACACACAAACTCTGGCATGGGGGGGACACAACTTTATTTACAGTTTTAACGAGCTAAAAACTGTAATTGCAACTAAGCGACATATTGCCCGCAATCGCTCTATATACACAAGCAACACACACTCATATATAAATGATTTTTTTCTAATGAGCGTTTGTCATGCCAAAGGCGACGCTGAAATGTAGGCAACAGTTTTTTTTATTATTTAAATATTTTTCCAGCTGCTGCTGCCGCTGCTGTCGATCATTTAATTTATGTATTTTTAACGAATTTAAAATGTTAAATGGAAATGTTTTTAGTTTTTTTTCTCTTCTTCTCTTTACCCTATATGTCTCGCATGCCTGGGCAATTAGTTTATAATTTGCAAATTATTTAAAATGCCTGGCCCGGGTGCATGTTAATGCTCGGCCCAAAATGCAAAACAAGTCCGTGAACACGCATTCGCACAGTGCCCGCTGTCAATCTGTGTACGTAGCGCATTTCATGTGCCGCAACAATTTGTGCTTAATTAAATCGGTAATCCGTAATGGCAGCCGCTTTCCGGCTAACTAAACTACTGCGACAACTTCTCTCTCTCTGTCCCTCTCTCTCTCACTCTCTGTCAGTCTCTTACCCTCTGTGATCACAGTGTTGTTGTTGTTGTTGTTGTTGTTAATGTTGTTGTTGTTGCTGCCATTGCTGCTGCCCAGTTGTGCATAGTGCTCTTGGAACTGTTCCAGATTCTTGAACTTCTCCACAATCAACTGCAAATTCTTCGCATCTCGCACATTGGCCAACAGATGGCGCAGATGCTCCAATTGTTTGGGCGCCATTTTGTGGTGGCCGCCACTCTGCTGGGCCAGTTGCTCGAAGATGTGCTGAAACGTTTGCTTATGCTCCATATTGGATGCTGCAAGACTTGCCACGGCTGAGCCAGCCTCCACAACAGCAGCTGCAGCGGCGGCAGCAGTAGCCGGCATAGGTGGCGTTACAGCTCTGGTCTTAATATCCATAGTTTTTGCTATACAAATTCTTGTTATATTTCTTATTAATCGCACACTCACACACACACACACGCACGCACACGCACAAAATTGACAAGAGTTTTCTGTTGCGACGGCTTGCGTGTCTTTTATCTTAATGAAGAACAGTTGTGCCCACAAGAACCGTAACCGAAATACGTTGCGCACGGTGCCAAGGCAGAGTTGGCAATAAACAAGTCGCAGCGACAAGCGGAGCCAGTCAGCCAGCAGCTAGCAAACGAATTGAAAACCGGTTTCCTGTGCGTGTGTGTGTCCACACACACATACAAGCGAGGGGCGGAGCTAGCGCAAATATGAGAGCGAGCAAGCGAGCGCGCTAGAGAGAGCGCAGCAGCGCAAGCGCTGTAGAACGGGTTGCAGTTACTCTGTTGCTCTCTTTCTGACTCGTCTCTCTCTCTGCTTGTCTGTCTGTCTGTGTGCAGCAGCAGAGCAGCAGCAGCACGCGTGCCTCTGCTCTGCATATGTGTCTTTTGTGTGTCTGTGTGTGTGTGTGTTATGCCTTTTGCATAGGCGACAACTTTTGTTTGCCAGCTGCTGCTTTGTTCGCTTTTAAATACAACTGGCGCTCACACAACAATATGCAACAAATTATGAACGAGCATCGGTCGAAAAGATGACCAAACAACCGTTAACTTAATAGTAGCGTAGCGTGGCAAACACGCCCATCCCCTGCATCCCCTACCTTCGCTGCCGTTAAGTGAATTTTGTAAATATCCTGCTATTGTTACACAAATTGTAGTGCTCGCTTAGCCTATTTAACAGTTAGCTTAACTTAACAGTTAGTATCTATCGTTGCTCACCTTTTGCGTACCTGTTGGCATGAGTTGCGGCTTTTTTGCACCAGCTCAGCTCGGTTCAAACTCAATTCAATTCACTTCACTTGACTCATTTACTCGTTTACGCTATCTTCCATTACACGTTAAATGAAAATGTCGAGACATGGGGCGAGCGGGCGAGCGGGAGGGAGGCAAAGGGAGGGCACAGACAGCCAGCAGAGCTGTTATCCTGGTCTGTCACGGGGGTTTCCTTTAGCCAGCGATTCGATTTGTGCCAACTAATGAGCTCTTAATGTGCGTTTATTCTTACGCATAACGAGCTTGCCAAACGTAATTATATGTGCTGCTAGTGTGTGTGTGTATGTGAGAGGGAGAGAGGGAGAGAGGAAGAGAGAGAGCACTGTGTGCGTGTGTGTGTATGTATGTGAGAGGCTGCCATGTTGGCGCGCTGCTTAATTGAAGTGGAGCTCGACTGGCTGGCTGGCAACATACACACAAACACACACACACATATATATATACATATATATGTGTTTGTGTGTGTGTGCGGTAACCGCCTTGCGTCATTTTCATTTGCGCTGCATCCGCTTCGCTTCGCTTTGCTCCGTTTCTCTGCTTCTTGTTGTTTTTGCTGTGTTTTAAATTAATTTGCTTTTAATTTGCTTTATTATGTGGCAATTTCTCCTGCTTCGTACTTTTAATTAGTTTGCTTTTATCGTTAAGCTGTTAACGGCTTTTGGCAACACAATTCACTCAAATTTCCGTCTATTTTTAGTGCTGCCAGCAGAGTTTCTTAGCGGTTTTCTCGTACGGTAAATGCTTATACGCGATGTTGGCTTGATGAGTCTCTTCCTCTTGATTCTCCTACTTGTTTTTCTTCTTCCCACCTTCTACTTTACTGCCGTCTTGGATTTTGCTCCTTCTTCTCTATTTCTTCCTCATCTCATTTTAATTTTCCTGTTCTACTCTCTTTCGCTTCTCCTTTGCGTTATTCTTCTAGGTTTCCGTTTTCTATCTGCCGCATCTACTCCTTCATCTTGAAAAGCTTATTTCGGTGTGCCTCTACATTTCCTCTCCTTCAATTCTTCTCCATTCTTCTTCTCCACTTTCCTTTCCTTCTCCATTGTTTACTTGCCTCTTTTCTTGCTTTTTCATCGCCTTTTCCTGTTCTTTTTTTTAATCGTTCTTCTTCATCGTGTTACTCCTTCTTCTCTTTCTTTTGCTTCTCTCCTCCTCCAACTCTTCGCCTTCGATCTTCTTCCCCTGTTTTTCCTGCACCTTCAGCTCCTCTGCCTTTATTCTCTTCCTCCTGCCCTTTCATCCTCCTTCTGCTCCACCTCCTTCTCATAGTCTTCCTCATACTCTTTCGCCTCCTCCCCTCTTCTTCCTCATCCACCTCCTCCTCTGCTACCTCCACCTCCTCCCATACATCTTCTCCATTTGCCTCTATTTCCTCCTTCTGCTCGTAATTCTCTTTCTCCTTCTCCTTCACATTCTCTCTCTATACCCCTCTCCATTCCACCACGCAGACAACAATAATTGAATGCATAATTCGAAATCCATTTATGGTTCATTTTCTGCTCGATTACGATCTAAACAAGCTGCTTGACAAGCAGTCGGCTTTGATGTGCTGATGCTGATGTGGACTGCACTTAGCTTTATCTCGAACCTCAAATCAAATCAAAGCGGGCTGCGCCAGCGCAAAAGGCAACAACCAGTTCTGCAAGCAGAGGCTGCCCTCCATCTACCTCACACACACACGCGCGCACACAGAGCAAGCGCTAGCTCTCTCACTCTCGCTTGTGCTGCTGCATAGCTATGCTCTTGCAGCAGAGGCGTGGCCTAACCGAAGCGACGTTGTGAGAGAGTTCAAGTGAGAGAGGGAGAGCGAGCGCATAGGCAGCGAGCGCTTCGGCGCATTGTATGAGAAACACACACACATACACATATGAGTATATGTGGTATGTATGTGTGTGTGTGTGTGTGTGTGTGTGTGTGTACGCCTTGTGGTAGACCATTGAAAAAGTGATGAAAATAACTCTCTGTCACTTTATTGGCGCTTAACGAGTTTGAGTTGATGAAGAATTTAATTTATGATGCTGCTCACACCCCCAGACCGCTGCCAGAGACAGAGAGAGCGAAAGAGTGAAGGAGCAGGTGCAGGAGGAGGGTGACTGGGGCGGGGTAGTTGGGCATGGCTCCAACCGCAACGAGTAGAAGTGCAGACGTCGAGGCGAAAAAAGGCTGAGAAATTAATGAACTCGTAACTGTCGCTTTGCAAATTGGGTCGCATGTGTGTGTGTGTGTGTGTGTTTGTGTGTGTGCCACGCCATTTTATGCGCACACATGTGCATAGATAGAATGAGTGTGAGAGAGAGAGGGAGACAGAAACACACACACAGCAGCAGCAGCCGCCGCCAGACGTCAAGCTTTGATGATTTAATTTTCTGGTCTTCTAATTTAATTTTATTATAGAAATACAGGCGAACGCTGTGTGTACGTGTGTGTGAGAGCGAGAGAGAGAGAGAGAGTGTGTGAGTAAGTCTATGTATGTGACAGACACACACACACAGACACACACACTTGCATAGACATGCATGCAAATTCGTTAATGGAAAATGGTGGCGTTTAATTGAAAAAGGAAGTACGCCGTAGGGCAAGAGGATGTGCAAGGACCAAAGGCAGAGCACAAAGTATGGGTGCGTTATAGTGAGTTTTTGCTGTGCTGCACACATTCGCTGTACAGTTTTTTCGCCTTTTTTGTTTCGAGTGCGGTTACTTTTGCAATAACAATTCGCAATTACAGTTATTTGTTTGTGAAATTCATATTTTTTAATTGACAGTCGCAGGCGCTGCGAGTTTTTTTTATTTATAGTTGTTAAATTTAATTGGATTAAAAATGCGCAGATAATTACAAAATGGCGTTAATTAATCGTCAGCCGCCATATTGATTTTGCAGCAACAATATTTAATGATTAACAATTAACAAAAAGCAAGTAGAAGAGAAACAGAGACAGAGAGAGAGAGAGAGAGAATAAAAAATTGTTGCTGCTGCTGCGATTTCTGATGCCAACTCTTTGGGCTGATTGCAGCTGCTGCTGCTTTCTGCCTTAATAAAACCAATTAAAATTCATTAGCTTCACACACACACACACACACATACAGAGAATCACAATCACACACTAATGCCATCATTCGCTCGTTTTCTCAATTATTCATTCAATTTATGTGGCACAAAAGCAGCTGCTGCCGCCTCAGCTCTATACATATTCATGCAGCTAAATGAAGAGAGGCAACACTTAAATGCAATTTACCTCAATTTTAGCATCTTCCAGCTTGCCAGCTTGCCAGCTTGGCATCTTGGAGCAGCCACAGCAGCCAAGCAGGGCGCTTCGCCTTAACGTCTTTTCATGGCACTTACATCGTCATTCTATTCGTCTAATTTCATTTTCTTGGCTCTGTGCGAAACTACGACGGCGCATCCTCTGCTCCTGCAGCTCCTTGACTCATCCTTGGCCCTGGTTAGTGTGGCAGCTACTGTATAGCTTGCTGTCTGCCTTAAGATTTGGCAGCTCATGCGTTTTTCTAATTACATTCAATTAGAATGTTGATTGATATGTTTGTCTAACAGAGCGACTGCCAAGATTGCCAGACAGCATTCGAGACAATTCAAATTGCCATTGACTTGAGCTAAAAATAAATACAAATGATTTTAGCATTACAATTGAATGTTTTGTCTAGAGATATTTGAAATTTACGTAAATGTGAGATTTGACAGTCAGCTTAGCATATGTTAAAGCTAACATAACATTACGTAACTTAACATAGGATATAGTCATGCTAACTTTTATGAGTGAACATAAATTTAATATTTATGTTAAACCGGAATTAACATTAAGTAGATGAAGATATGACTAACTGAGGCGAACTATGGCTAACTTTGTGCTGCTTATTGTAATTTAAAATATGTTAAGGCCAAGTTAACATGTGTAAGCTTACACTCATTTAACATATGTTAAAGCAAGATTAATATTAGCTAGATTAACATGTGTTGAAGGCAGCTTAACTTTGGGAAACTTTACCATTTCTTAGCTAAGCAAGATTAACATCAGTTGGATTCAGCTTAACATGGGCCAGTTAACAGTAACTTAACAGATACTTAATATATGTTCAAGCAAAGCTAGCATTAGGTAGTTCAACATATGTTGAAGTGATATTAATATTGAAAGGGTAGGGTAAGCTTAAGCTGATTTTAAAAGTAAGTTTAGCTTAAGCAGCTCAAACGTAAGATAATATATCAAAATGAACATTAACTTTTATTTAACATTAAAATAACTACATTTTTATAGTCGGATGAGCGCAGCGAGTAGATAACCTGAACCCACATACATATAAATATTTGCATTTATCTATATTATATTTTTTTTTCATTTTAAGTGGAGCCTAACAAAATTTTCAATTTTAATATGTTTTCCATTTGGTCAAACAATTTGGTGATTGGGCAACAAAATTGGAATTTCTCTGCACATTTTGGATGCTTGTTTATTGATTAGAGACTCTTATTAATTATGCGCATTATTTTGTATTCATGGACAACAAAATAAACAAATGATATTAATTATGGCCAAAATGGCAAACATTTTCCAATAGTTATGAACAAACGTTTCGCTCGACTATTTGCATTAATAAATTCAATTATGCATTTTAATTGCAATTTGGTCAAATTTTCTATAAACTTTTTCGTCGTCCTATTTTTTTTGTGTTGTTTTTCAAAATTAATTATTTAGCCGAAAAGAATTAAATTTTTGGGAATCGAACCAAAAATTAAGCTTTATTTGTGAAAACTGCAATTCAATTAAGTTGCCAAAACAAATTGCAAATCGACCAAAATGGACAAATAGACAAACGACAACAACAACAACAATCGAAAAGTTGTTTGAATAATTTCATTAGCGTTGATTTGCAGCAAATGCAATTCGCAATTGCAAACAGCCTTCGCCCCAGTCCCAGCCCCAGCCACAGCCATAGCCCCAGCAGCCTGCACCTGATTATATAACAGACTCTCTATATATCAATATGCATACATATACACACATATATATATATACATACATCTACAAATATATTAGATATATGTGGTGCAGCTCTGCATCAAATCATTCTCGTCTGAGGCAAATGGTAAATCAAACCAGCCTCAGCCAGCTCCATGCGGCCACCTTCTATAAAGCGTAATTACTGCCTCGATGTGGAATGAAACATAGCATACGTACACAGTGAGAAAATGTGTGGAGCTTTCTAGAATTCGTAAGTAACAAGCCTGTAGCCAGCTGAATATCTTTACGGTACTCCACTCTAAACTCTCCACTCTAGACTCTGAAATCTTCACTTTGCTGTCATCACTCTGCACTCTTCACTCTACACGCTCCACTATCTACGCTCTACTCTCCACTCTCCTCTCTCCATTCTTCACTCACTCCACTCACTCCACTCTCACCACACTCTTCACTCTCCAATTATTTCTCTCCACTTATACTTTCACAACATTCTTCACCAATATTATTGAGTCTTCCCACTTCACTCTCACTCTAGAGTGTAGACTGGAGAGTGAATGGTGAAGAGTCTCCAGTCTACACTCTCCACTCTAACCACTTACCTATTCTCCCTTTAGTCGTCATCCTCCACTCTATACTTTTCAGTCTTCACTCACCGCTCTCTATTTTCCTCCCTTCACTTTCCACGCTTAACTAAACTCTAAACTCTCCACTCTATAATCTCCACTCTATACTCTTCAGTTCTCATTCTCCACACTACACTCTCCACTCTCTTCTCTCTATTCTGTTTAATACTCAAATTGTGCACTTATATTACCAAAGCTCTCCATATGTAACACCAATTTTCTCTCAGTGTACCTTGCATCTGTATCAACTGCTGGGCCAACTGATAATTAGAAGCTACAACAGGGCACAGTCAACGCAACTGTATGTTTATGTGTGTGTATAATTTGACTGTGCCTTGCCAGAGAGAGAGAGAGGGAGGCTATATGAGAGAGAGATATAGACAGAGACAGAGTGTGTGAGTGTTTGAGTTAGAGAGATGAGGGTGCGTCACCGCAGGAGGCGCAATCCCAATCCCAAGCCCAATCCCAATCGCAGTTACCGGACACATTGCCAATGCCAATCGCATTGCCATTCGTTGGGCTGGGCAACATGTCCGCAACAGTTTCCGCTGCACTAACGAAATTATAGACGCAGACGAACACAAACACAGCTACACAAATTCTAACACATGGATGACCGACTCTGCCGAGCCGTGTCCTGCGGCGCAGCAGGACGAAGCACAGCAACGACATCCACATCCACATCCACATCGACATCAACATCTACTGCGCTGCCTAAATGCTCTTTGAACGTCTAATTAGTGGATTAGAACGCAACGCTGCGAATTCTCTTGGCCCAATGAAATTGTGCGGAAGATTTGCTCTGGCTCTGGTTCTGGCTCTGGCTCTGGCTCTGGTCTAATTAGCTCCGGGACAGCACTTGGGGTGGGAGCAGAGTTAGGGCTGGCGGACAGCAGCCCTTAAACCCAATTAACCAATATGTAAACAAATCTATTTACATGACGTTAATTGCAATTTATTTTAAATTATGATTAGAATGGATTTAATGAACTTTCGAAACTTTACGGAATATCAAAGAAATTGTTTGTAATATTTGAAAAATATATTATTATATGATTTAAGTTGGACATGCGAAGAGACTTATGGGGAAATGATACTTAACTGAAAATCAAATTTGTGACTACCTAAATTATATGAATATTATTTATTAGTGAGACAATGCAGCAGAGGTTGATATCATTTTTGTATAAATATTTAAAAAAAAATCAATTATAAAACTCTTTTTAAGCATAACTCGAGAACTTTAAGAGCTAAAGACATCAAATTTGAAATGTAGACACTCTTAAGATATGCAAACAATAGGAATAACACTTTTTGTAATACCTTCTCTCTTCTCTGCCTCTCCTATTCTATTTCTCTCTAATTATCGTTCTCTCCTTAATTCTCCCCCTCTATCTCTCCCTTATCTATCTCTATATTTCTATGTCTCATTCTCTCTGTCCACCTCTTTCTCTCTTATCTTCCTTTAAGCTAACCTACAATAAATAGCTCCGTCCTTAAAGCTCTTCTCTTTCCCTCTCTTCTCTTCATTCCCCGTTCGCTAGATCAGCTAATTACTCAGCTAATTACATTTTCTATATTTAGGTATACATATATTTCACATATTACATAATTCAGTTTTTTTCTGTCTATAATCTTCCCCCACCTTCTACACATTGGTTGGATTATAGCAGTTGAATGTGACCGTACGATCGCCCAGATCCTGCACGGGTCGGGAATTCCTGTTGATGCGAGAGCCGCTGCGACTGCGCAGCTTGCGGAATTCGTTGAGCTGCCGCTCGCTGATGGCCAAAGGCAACGGATTGATAAACCACTCAGCACCGCGATGACAGGGCGGTTCTGTAAGCGAGCCATGATAGCTATAGAAGTCCGTGTAGAACGGTGGCATCAGATAGTTGAGTGGGAACGGCGGTATCTCTACGCACTGTCCGGCTTGCTGTACAGCGAACAAATACTGAATAATCACATCGAGAAACGGATTCTCCGCAGCCACAGCAAACATATAGGAGATCACGAGCAGACTGCGACTGGAGACCTCATCGCCATTGCCAGCACAATTCGTATGCAGGCACTGCATCTCGAGAGGGAAATGCTCGTTATTCAATGAGTGCTCCGATCCGGTGCCATTGTCATTCCAGCTCCACCGAAAGCTGATCTCATGGAACAGAAACGAGCAGAGCAAATCGGCGCCATCGACGAAGGGCGCATCGCCCTCAAAGCAAGCCCGCACCAGCAGAGTATGGCCATTGTTCTCCAGTCGTATGCCCACGGGCAGCACATCATAGCCCATCCACATCAGGGATAAATCCATGCAGATCTGTTCAACATCCTGCGTATCAATGTTTATGGGACTTTGGTTGTTCACTGCCGTTTGCCAGGCGTGCGGACCGTTCAGTGCGCCATAGTCTAAGCCAGTCCTTGGATCAGCTTCAGTACTATATTCGTCATTATCAGTATATGTTTCATCGCCTTCATCATCATCAACGCATTGCGCGAAGCTCTGCATGAGGCAGAAGCTCGAATGGAAATTATAGAGCATCACAAGTGCTCCACTTACAGCCCACATTAGTATCACCAAATGGTTATCCACGAAATGGTAAATGAGCTCACGCGGCCAACTCCAACACATGCCCATGGTAAAAATATGTATAAATGCAAACTCTTTGATCTAATAGGGATATAAGTTTCAGTCGTTTTTTTTGAGAAATTAACTCAAGTAAATGACTTTTTCGACATGAATTTCGATGAATTATTGAACGAAAATGAAGACGCAACTGAAGTCAATATTCCTGTTGACATGATAAGCACTAAATAATAAGCACGCTTTGTCTGAGCAAATTCTCAACTAGATGATGCCCTTGAAAAACTGACTAAATTGCCTTTTGGTTGTGTGATCTTAATGAATGGTTGAGTGCAAACGCAAGACTGGATTGATTGAACAGAGTGAACAAGACAAACAATCGGATAGATAGACGAACAGACAGACGGAAGGATAGAGAGATCGACAGATAGACATGCGGACGGACGGACGGACGGACGGTCAAACATGGAGACAGACGAACAAAAAGTAATACAGATACATGGAAATTAGATGGAATGGATATATGAAAAGAACGGTAAGACAGACGGATATAGAAAAACAGACGGACGGATGGAAAGAGAGTCGGACAGACGGACAGACAGACAAACATGGGAAAATAAGAACAGGGTGTAAGACAGATAGACAGGTGAACGGACGGAAAGACAGACAGACATATAGAAGTATAAAAAGAAAGACAGACGAACAGAAAGAGAACAGAACAGAAAGACATATAGATGGCGCAGAGGTGAACGGAAGGAAGGACAGACAGACGGACGAAACAACGGACAGAGAGACAACCAGACAGACGACAGAGCTGACAGATCGAAGCACAGACGGATGCACAGTAACACAGTAATATAAATAGGCACACTGACCGATGGATAGACAGATGGATAAATAGAGATATAAACAGATGGACAGACAGCCGGAGGAACAGACGAATATAGCGACGGGTATACAGTCGGAAAGATAGACTCACTTATACTAGCTCGACTCAGTTATAATCTTTATGCAGCCCTTTGGCTTTTATACATAAATTGCCACAACTAAACCGAACTACCCGCTGCCACTTCACCTTCCATTTCGCTGCAGAGTATTTCGCGAAAGCTAACCAAGCAGCCCGGCTAAAAAGTTAATTATTTTCAAAAACAAATTTGCGCAAAATTTGCAATTTTATTTGCATTTTTGGGCAGTTGTTGGCAATGCTTTGTTGCTGTTGCCGCTGTTGTAGCTGTTGTTGTTGTATATTTAGCATAAATTAATTACGCGAACAACTCTTCAGCGTCGGAAATTACTTGCACAAATATCCTGCGCTGCTGCCGCTGCTGCTGCTGCAAGGATATTAATTAGTTTTGTATACACAAAATGCGAAATGAGCATTAAAAGCGGAAATTATTTTTGAAGCTTCCACAAAGTTTTTGTATATCTTATATATATATATAATATACCTATATATATACTTATATATCTGTATACTTATATATATTTAAATGACTTTTTCGCAATGTGAACGAAACTAAATAGTTTTCTTCGCTGAAATTGGACACTTGCTGCAAGCAGATCGCTGATTAGCATACAAATTTTTTGTCAAAAAGCAATCAAAGTGCAGCCAACGAACGCCCCTGGACACGCCCACAACGCAAGCTGACCAGCAGCAGGACTCACGCACCCTCAGCACACTCTGCCTCTCTATCACTCCCTCGACCTTTTTCGCTTTCTACCCGTGAAGTTTGATTGAATTATGACATTCTTATCAAATATTATTTGACTTGCTGCGGGCCAGTGGGCGTGGCAATTGTATGGGCGTCGACTACCACCAAATGTTGCAAATATTCCATTGACTTCGCATTGTTGTTGCTGTTGTTGATGTTGTTGCTGCACGCAAATTGCGGGGCTAACATGTGGCATGAACGCAACACTAACAATGTTATAGGAAAACCCAAAAATGCCTCGAGCGCTGCTTAACAAACATCATAATGATGATGATAATGATAATAATAATGATAATAATATAAGATTAATGAAGTTGTTTAGATGTTCATCAAAGTCTTTTTGATTTAATTGAGTTTTGAACTTAACGAGCCAACTAAATAGATCTAATTACAGTGAAATCTTGGATGAATGGACGATTCATGATGTACGATTCCAATTAGATGCTTTTCCTGTAGTTGCTGATGGAGCGAGCTATTGAATAACAATAAACAGCAAATAAAGCTTTTATCTAAGAGGGGAGGGCAAGATTTCAAGGTACTCAATGTATTCATCAAAGGAATCTAAACATTGAATCAGAAATATCCAGCAGTTGTGGCACACCTCAAAAACTAAATAAACTTATTGATTATTATCGATAATAGGGAAATGGAATGAGTTTTCAAATCAAATGTGGGAGTTATCGAAGAAATGAAGTTGCTTAAGAAATCACTGCGCTTATACGGAGAGCCGGACGCACACACTGACATGATTAGATCGACGCAGCTCAACTCAGCTCGTAGTTCTGGTCAGGGTCTATTCTAGTCAAGCACTCCTGAGCACTGTTACTTGTGTTTCTTCTTTTACTCAACGAATTAACAAAGATTTTATCAGGTATTTTCTTAATTATCTATACATATTCATCGCTTTTGGTATTTTTATCGCCATTATTATACCCTGAACCCATTGAAAATGGGAAATCAGGGTATAATGTTTTTGTGAAAATGTATGTAACAGGCAGAAGGAGACATGGCAGACCCCATAAAGTATATATATTCTTGATCAGCTCGACAAACTGAGTCGATATAGCCATGTCCGTCTGTCCGTCCGTCCGTCCGTCCGTCCGTCCGTCCGTCCGTCCGTGTGAACGCAGTGATCTCGCAAACCACAAAAACTAGAGATCTGAAATTTGAAATGTATACTCGTGTATATCCTACGCAGTACGAGTTTATCATTTTTTTTCGATAACTCATCCCATTTCTTTATTATCGATAAAAATCGATAACTTTTTTTCGTTTTTGAATACCGTTATAGCTATAGATTTCAGATTTACTGTGTGTATCCGTGTGATGAATACAAACATTTTGCAATTTTTGGATTTTGGATAACACGCCCCATTCTCCCCAAATTTGAAAAAAACGTATTTCAAATACTAGAGACTTGTGCTTTGGCAAATACATATCTATGAATGTCATTATTACGCTGTAAAAGTTTGATTACGAAAGTTCTCCTAGAAGCAAACCTATTCAACAAATAAGTTTCCAAAATATAGCCCATACTGCAGCCCAAGCGCTGCCCGCGCGCAGGTGCTGCGTAAACTGCGCAGTAGCAGAGAAAGTGCTTGTGCGTGCGTGTGCATGTGTGTGTGTGTGTATGTGTTGTTTGTATATATGTATATATAAAAGAAACGTAAAATGATTTGAATATCGCATCTTCGCAGGGTTCAGGGTATCTCTTAGTCGAGCAGTCTCGACTAGAGCACTCTTACTTGTTTTTATTTTAATTGATGTACCTCAGCAGCTCAGCTGCTACAAATGCTGAAATACATATCATAAAAAAAGTTTCAACTAGTTAGTTCGATTCCCCCTCTCCTGTTGCCCGTGCATCAAATCTCAAATAAATTAGTTTTTAAATATTTAGTATTTATTTAGTATTTTCTTTCTTTCATACAGAATTGCCTCTTCAAACTGTTTCAATCAAACAACCAGCTGTAAATATATATATTTTCACCCGCTTACAAAATGTTACAAAATTCCCCACATCTGGAGATGGAGACGGAGTCGGAGGAAGAGGATTATCTCTCCATATTGAATCTGTCCAACGAGGAGGCAATAAGCGACTTGAAGCTGATTTGCGAACGCATTTGGTTGCTCAAGGCGCAGATAGCGAGTCGCAGAGCAAACTTGGACAAGGAACTGCAACTGGCTGAGTTGAAGCGAACAAGCCGAACAGACGAAGAAACCACTGAGGAACTGTCCAATACGAAGGAGAAGGACGATGTTTCCGATACGGATACCCTGTTAAATTTTAGTGATTCTGAGAGCATATGCACTTACGAGGTGGAAGAAGTTGAGCTGGAGTTCAACTCGTATTCGACTTCTTCGACAACACCAAAACTCGAGATATCGCTGGATAGCAAAGATGAAATCACGCTGGAGCTGAAGTCGTCTACTACTGCTTCAGCTACAGCTTCGACTACATCCAAATTGAAACGGACCTCCACCGTGTGCACGCTCGATGGCAAAACGTTTGGCGATCGGCATCGCGAACTGCTCATAATTTGCCAGAAGATAATGCGGCCCTATGGCATACCCATGTACGAGTTTTCGAAGTCTTGGACCAGCGGCCACGCCTTCTGCGCCTTCATACACAGCTATCAACCCCAGCTGATTGACACGAAATATTTGAAGTGCAAAGACCCGATCGAAACGCTGCAATACGTTGAGAAAGTGGGCGAGACTTTGGGCGCCCAATTCGATGGGAACTTCGTAAAGTACTTGAGGAAAAAGAGACCGGGATTCGTGAAAATATATTACTATGTCGCCCAGCTATACGGCAGCTTGGAGGCCATGGCAAGAGAGTCACAAACACAGTCGGAATCGATTGAATAAAGTATTTATATATATTTTTATATACATATTATATATCAATCTGTATATACAATACATTGGGTCTAATGGTATGCATAGCTCCGATTTTACAGACACTTAAATGGAGCTCAATGCGACTCGACTCGACCTGGCTTGAGTCGACTCGACTCGACTCGACTTGACTCACAAACAAATTGGCGCCTCTCACAAACATGCGAAAGAAATTTCCGTTTCCGTTCGAAAACCTCGTTAAACTGACGCGAATTCAATTGAAAACGTTGCGCTGTTAGAGAGCAAAGCAAGCAAGCAAGCGTGCTAGAGAAGCGCGCTGCTCGACTAACAGATACCCTAACTAACAGTTATGCGAATCACTAGCTAAGAGTTAAGCGAGTTGATAGATCTAGCTTCGTTTATGCATACCAAAGAGTTCAGAGCGTGCTAAAGTGCTGTAGTTGGGCATGACCGACTAGCAGATACTCTGTCTAGGCGTTAAACTTACTCGCATATACCCTGGCTCTATATATTACTTAGTTCTGTGCACACAAAATAGCTTGAAAACGGCTCAAGGCATGCGTATGTGCTGTAGACTAGTATGATGGACTAGCAGATACCCTGTCTGGAACACACAATAATTTGCAGATATACTTCTATATATGTGTATATCAAAGAAGTATCTACATACCAAATATGATGTTAATAGCCTTAATAGTTCTCGAGTTATGCTGAAAAGAGAAATGGATATTCAATTGTTAAAGGTTTATTCCAATATGCAGTCAGTTAGGCTAAGTTCTACAAAAACTGAGACAGCCTATAACAGTATATGCTATAAGAGCGTCTACCCACAAAATTTGAAGTATATAGGCTTTAAAGTTCTCGAGTTTTGTTAATATATTTAAGATGTAAAAGAAAAATTTAATTTTTCAAATTTCTAGCAAAAGTTTGCTTTTGCCTGTAGCAAACACAGCCCCGCAACTAACCTACCCATTACACAAACTTGCATGAAGTTCAGGCGTAAAAGACAGCGAGAGACACCGATAAAGAGAACTTAACTGCAATCAGCAAATAAAGCCAGGTGAGTGAGGCACAGGTAAAGGCATCGCAGCACTTTTCGCAATTGGCTAACAAAATTTGCAAGGAATTCGATTGAGATAGAGCTGCTGGCGGGCATTAAGCGAAGTATATCCTTTAAATCACTTAAACGCAATTTGCTGATTAGACCAATGAACTCCCCTCTGCTACTCTGCCCCTCCTCTCTCTGCTAACTCTCTAATTTCTATGTGCCGCACAGCGGGCGCCTTTTCCGTCAGGCGTAAAATTTCACACATTATTCGAGTGCTGCGATAACAATTGTCCTCGTTCGATCCTGGGCACAGCTGATAATGTTAATATGCGCCGCAGGACATCAAACACAACAAACTCAACTTTGTTGTCTGGCCAATCCGCTTAAAGCGAAAATCTCATGCACCAGGATTAACGACGAAGTGCGTTTGTTAAATGAACAGCAAAACACGCATCGAGCAGAAGTTCCTGTCTCGCGGCCTATGCTGTGTGCCTGTCTGTCTACCTGCCTTGTACCTCATCAATTGTCCTGTTGTATTTTCACAGTTGCTTAACCACAGCTAAAACCACATTTGCTCTACTTTTCTTATACTGTTATCCTTGCTCGACTTCCTTCACTTACAGCTGTTATCCTTTATCGACTTCCTTCACTTACAGTATTATCCTTACACGACTTGGTCTTACTGCTACTGTTATCTTTGCTCGACTTGCGCTTACTCTAGCTCAATCAATATCCTTACTCTAGCTGTGATTCCTGCTTAACACTTGTCTCTCTCACTTGTACTACTTGTATAGATATTATCCTACCTCTATCTATGCTACTCTAGTTATCTAGTTATCCTACAGTCTACATCTTCTACTCTAGCTGGTATCCTTGCGTGATCTGTTCTTGCTCTAGCGCTACTTGATATCCCTGCTTATCCAACATCTAAATCATCTACTCTTGCTGTTATCCATGATCTTCCCATCTCAGACTAGCTTCCTTCCTCTACTTTTCTTGATTTATATGTTATCCTTGCTCTATATATCTACTATATCTCTATCTCTTTCTACTACAGCTGTTATCATTGCTTTAGCAGTCATCCTTTTTCTATTACTCGTAGTATATCTATCTATCTATCCTATCCCGCCTAGTCCATTCTCTACCTTTCTTGATCGCCCTGTTATCCTTTCTCTGCAAGTTCTACTCTAGTTGTTATCCATACTCTAACTCTTATCCTTGTTCTAGCTCATCCATTCTAGCCATTATCCTTGCTCTACTTCAGTCTCTTTAACTATTATCCCAGCTCTCACTGCTATCCTAGCTCTACCGATCGCACACTCCATGTTATACCCGCTCTGCCTCCCCTACTCGACTCCTGTTTTACCTCTCAGCCCTACGCACAGGATCGCTTCGGCTACTGTAACTCCATTTGCCACTCAGCTGGCAATGTAATCGTGATCCTTATCGCAGCATGCGACCTTTGTCGAGTCGTTGTCCTTTGTATATCCTTGAGCGCTGAAGTACTTCATTAGCAGCTCTCTCGCTCTCAGCTTAGGGGCGTTAACGTGTTCGTCCTTCCGTTTGTTTACAATGTTTTTTTTTCTTTTTGTTACTTTGGCCTCATTATGCGACAAAGACGCACTTCCCCTACTCCCCTGCCTAAACCGCAGCCGTGCTTGTTGTTGTTTCTGTTGTTGTTTTGCTTCGCCACAAAGGTAAGATGTGAACCATTAACAATTATATTATAGGGTATCATTGGTATAGTCCCAGACTGTTTGCTACAACAAACAACGCCTACTTGAAAAGTGAAAAAAGAAAAAACCAAAAACTGGAAACTCTTAAGGGAGATCATTGTAAAACATTCCCATAATTAGCAAAACATAACGATTTTTAAAGAGAATAGAATATTTTATTCATTCCAGCTATTTCATATTGATGCTGCGTATAAGTTAAAGTAAGTCTTATACTGACAGCTAATTATAAGCACTCTCTTCTATATGCATTAATTGAGCTCGTATAAGTTCAAAATAAGAAAGAACGAGATAGCAAGCAAGCAATATACTTATTCACATGTGTGCTTCTGAGAAGGAGTGAGCGAGACAGACAGACATACATAGATGATATCTATGCTTATTTACAATGGCGAGAAAGCTCATCAATCATCAGCCAATACAAATTGGAATCTAGACTTGAAAACAAAATCACAAAAATCTATGCATGAAACACTTGAATTCTTGAGAATCGCAGAGAACGGCTTAATACAAAAATAAATTTGAGAGCTGAAATTAAATTTTGATTTGCACTTGCTTAAGTGAGTCATTCACACACACACCGATATATACATACATACATACAATTATACATACATTAATCAATTAACAATATTATAATTGCGAATTCATTTCAACTGTTGTGTATGGAAAACGCATTCCGCATTTAGCTAAGACTTACACCTGGCTGTGTGTCTCTGGTTCGATTATCATGTGGAACACGCCTAATATCCACTAAGTGTAGCTCATACAAAGCACAACATACACACATATAGCTACCACAATACACACCATCCATATCAATCTTAAAGTCTACATTCCACATTCACCAAGTTGAGCTGCTAGAATCCACAGCAGCCACATAGTCTATTTATTGCCTGCATATACAAACCACAGACACAAACCACAACATCCACACTTATCACGGACTCACACCTTATAAGCGTTCTCAATTGGAACTACAATAAATGTGGCACATTTAAAGCATAAGCAAATGAGGGTTTGGAGCTTAGCTAATAAACATAGGAATGCGATGAGACAAGCTTTTAGAACAAGGGTTTGTGCGTTGAGTAAATAAGACAATGTAAATGTTTTGAGATTTAATGATATACTCTAAATAGGAGGTGGGCCGTGAAGTAGAAATTAATTGCAGGCTAGAAAAGTACTTCATTGACTAAAATATGTAATAATTATTGAAATATTATATTTATTAAATTAACAGAAAAATATTAATACAAAAAATAATATCAATGATACTTTAAATTATCTGCTTAAAAAGTATATATAAAGCCAATTTTAAAGAATATTAGATCATACCAAGAGAGCATTTCCAATGGCCTACAAATAGACAGTCAAGACTGTGTACTAAATGCGTTTTAGAACAGAGAAGTGTTCAAGGAATATTGAAATTAAAATATATTTTAGAACTCATTTTTAAGTTTTTATGCAGCAAGTTTTGATAACATTTAGTTAACTATTTTTTGAAGAGCCCGAAAGAGAAGAAGACAAAAAACAAAGTGAAAACTAATGCTGAGGCAGAGAAAGAGACAAGGAGAGAGCGAGAGAGAGACAAAAAGTGATATAGAGATAGACACTAAGCAAGAATAATGCGTTACATGGAACTGCACTAAGCACCAACATTTTTGGCTGCGAATTCCTTTTTTTATGCGTCACAGGCTGCACGGCAAGAGAGAGCGAGAGAGAGAGGGAGTGGGAGAAGGAGAGGGAGAAGCGAGTGTCGGCACAAACAAGTTGAAAGCAACTCAAGTTCCCGTTAGTTGACTCAAAGAGTGGGCGTGTGGCGTGTCGTTTGTGCCTAGACAAATTACCAAAGAGCAGCAACTGCAGCTGAAGCCATCCGTCAGCTTGGAAAAAGGACACAACACATAACACGAACACAGAGCGAAGGATCCTCCAAGGGAATTTTTTGGTTTTTTTTTTTGTTTTCAGATTTTTGGGTCTAGCAGCAAAAAGGCGCAAAAACTGAATGAATATGTCGTCCAAAAATGGAGCCAAAATATGCCTTTAGCTAATTAGTCAACCAGGGGGCCATACGCAGCAACAGCAACAACAGAGGATAACAACAACAACAGCAACAACAACAATCGGGCACCAATTAAATGCTTAAGCTGAGTTTCTGGTCTGCTTGTCATAAATTTTGACTGATTATGCGTATTCGTCTTTGTCGCTGCATTGTCCCAAGGAACCGTTGTCCCTGGCCAACAGTAACCCTACTCCTACCAGAGCTGACACCAAAAAAAGCTAAATGAAAAAAAAAGCTAAAGTGAAAGTATTTAGGTAATAATTTATATACAACTTCGTTCATAAAAATAGTAGTGCAATATGAATATATATATATATATATATATATAAGTAATAATCGCTTCAAATTTTATTCAAAATTTTGCTGTTCAACATTTCAGACGCACTACTATTTTTGTGAACACATCTGTATATATACATTATATATATAAATCACATATAAATACTACCAAATAAATTAATCATTTAAAAGTAGTTTTAAAAACTCACAAAAAGTAAAGAAAAAGAAAAAACAAGCTAAATTTGCTTTGAAAACAGCTAAAATTTGCCACCTGCCACAATCTCAGCCTTAATAAAGCTAAATCTGACGGGCAAGTAACGGCAGTCACAACACTGACAGCTACCTCTGTCACTGCCCTTCCCACCCCTTCCTCCGCCCACCTCCTTTCCTTTGGCTTGCTTTTTGTGTTTGAAGTGAAGAAATTTCTGCGTGACGCCACGCCCCTCAGCCGCATCGCAGCTCCCCCCCGCCCCTTTGAGTCAGTGTCCAAACGCAATTCATCATTCAATTAAATTGACCGCAGAGCCGCATTTCAAAGTTCGTCGACATCTTCTTCGAGTGTCTGTTTTTAAAGGACCACGGCAAAGCCTTTAATGCAATTTTTGGCCGTTGCCATCGATTATCCTTTCAATAAAACGCCCCGAAAATAAAAACAAAATAAATAAAAATCCCACCACTCGATGCCACGCATTTGTATTTTCTTTTCTTTTTTTGTTTTAGCTCTTTTCTTCTGTGTAAATCTCGCGCTTGATTTATGCTCTAGCTTAAAAGCCAATTGATGTGTAAAAGGAGCTGCTAAACTGGACGCCATTTTTTCGGCTTCAGAGAATGTGAGAGAGAGAGAGAGAGGGGAGAGAGTGGAGAGATCCCGTTGCATATTTTGCACGTACACTCCACACCCACTCTCTTTGTCTCGCTCCAACTCCTGCTCCGCTGGCGGCTTAAGCGTTGCTTTGACACAAAGTCAAAAAATGCCGCGCACATGCCAAGTGCCAAGCAATGCAGACAGACATATCCCCTTTTGCACGCCCCCTTACCGCTGCACTCCTCTTTACTTCGCTTTACAACTGCTTGCAGCTTAGTATGCCAGCGGCTCAGCGAGTCGACTCAACAGCCAATATACTGTAAAGTGATTTATGTCGTGTCCATGCATAGCATGCAAAAGTGCGCCTCGCTCGCTCTAGCTGTCTCTTTTGCTCTTGGGTGAACTCTAATTGAGGCGCTGCTTGCCTTGATGACAGCTAAACAATTCCAAAAATATTGTGAAATTCAACTAGTTGTTAGCGTATAAGAGACATCATACACTTATACATATAAATGTGTACATATATACAGCATTTATATGCATGTATTTATATCAGTCTATCAAATGCGCAACAGCTCAAAACGCCTTTGATTAATTAACACGCTCGAACATAGCTGATAACAAAATCGAAGCAAAAATATACAGGAAAAAAAAGGCAGAACATTGCAGTTGGGCGTTACTGACTGCAAAATACTCGCCCAGCTTGCAAAGTTAGCTAAATTTGTTATGAAATTGATATGTTTCACTTGCCATGCCCTAATGAGTGTTATAGCTCCATCTATAGCTTACTTTAATATAAGTTAAACGGTAAAAGTTAATGTTTGTAGCTCTAAAACTAAGTTAGTTAAACTTGTTCCTCAACTTGAAGTCGCTATATACCCTAGATCTAGTTTTTCATCTGGTATAAAAGGAAATCTATACATCTAATTCCAAGTTACTAGTTTCTAAACATTGCATAAAAGCTAATATACTCTCTTTTCACTTTGGCACAAATCTAAAATTAGACTTAAGCTCTAATAAACGAGCCCAACATCGAATTGAGATGTTTTTCTTTTTATTATTGTTCACGATTATTTTGTTTATTGATTTTTCTGTGCACTACACAAAAAATAAAATGGGAAGGGCTATGGGAATAGCTGAATGATTGGTCTATGAGCGTAAACAAAGTGAGTTAGCTAAGCTATATCTTTTACTCTAAACAGATCAGAGTTTGAAAAACAAGAAACTATGAAAGCAAGAAACAAGCTTAAGTTTGATCTATTTTAAAAATTTAAAATAAAAAAAGGCGTAAAATATTTAATAATTTTTAAAATTAAAAAATAAAATTATGCAAAATTGCTTAATTTCCTTATAGCAGACTAGAGAAAGGCTTTTCTATATTAATCAGTAATTTAAAAATTTTGAATTACTAACTTTATATCATAAAATCATGTATAACAATTTAATAATATAATTTAATTTTATTTAATGCTTTTTGAATTCTAAATACATATCTCATACCTTATTAAGTTCTATCTATTCTATACTTAAAATATATATTATTTTTCATGTCAGCTTAACATTTTGTTATATGTATATTTCAAAATTAAACTCAGCTCTATGTATTCTATTCTATTCTCTATGTAACTATCTTTTGATTTATATTTAAATATTTTTAAAATTATATTTTCAATTCATTGCCTAAGAAAATCTATTTATAATTTGAAAACATTGTAAATATTCTTTTAAATAATTTTCGAGCCTTAACTCTATCTATAAAATACATATTTAACTATCAAGAAAATCAAAGAAATCAATTTCATATTCAAGTCTATCTGATTGGAATTTTTCAGCAAACACAAAAAAAATTCTATATACCATTTAAATATATTTATATATATATATATCTCATACTATATAATATGTATGCATTTATTACTCAACGTCTCTGAAACTCTTCAACTCTTTTGCAAACAAATGAGAATAGTTGTTGGATATCTGAAATGTTTCTCATTTTGTTGTTTGGTTTTTGTGTTTGCTTAACTGGTAGACAGGTACAGAGAGCTGGCTACCTGTCAGATCTAAGAATTGTGTGTGATATTTTACAGATCTAAATGTATTTTACTGTATCAATTGCTAGACTTCTACTTCTACTTCCACTTCTACATCTTCTACTTCTTGCTGCTTGCTTGAGACAGACATCAATTTGGGTCTTTGTACAACAGCTTGAATAATTTGTTTGTGCTTCTTGTGGTTGGGTTTTCGGGTGTCTCGAATTTGAGTTTTTAATTAACGCCACGAATTTGTTTGCTTGCAATTGATAGAGAGAGAGAGAGAGAGAGAGAGAGAGAGGGAGAGAGATGAGAGGGCGAGTTTTTTTATGTTTTATTTTCATTTGATTTTTGGGAATTCGGCTTTTATTTTGCTTTTTGGGCAAACGGTTGCCATAGCAAGTTTCATTTTGGTAACATTCTTTGCTGGCTAATTCAACATTTTGCATGCTGCAACAAATATATATATAGCAAATTCCACCAAAAAGCAGCGTCCTGACAACAAAAAACTAATAAGCGACTGCAGAGAGGCGAGCTGAAAATGTGGAGGTGGGGCGTGGGCGACTGTTACAACAGGTGAGTGGGCACACGTGGCAGCCGTGGCAGCAGTAGCAGCAGCAGCAGCAGCAGCAGCAGCCAGGAGCCATCTTAGCTGCAAATGTTTAGCTGGCACGCGGCTCAATCTCTGTCATCCTCTGAGAGTTATGCTTTATACAAATTCCACTGTTGGCCGCCGTCTCCCCCACGCCCCGTAGTTGACTTTTGGCAATAACTGTGAATGGCTGGTTGCCAGCGCAACAGCAAATGCAAAGGGGACGAGAAGCTGGCTGCGCCGATTTCTTAGCACTTCTTTTTTCTCGACTATCGCCTATCGATAGGCGCCGCATAACAGGCGCCAAAAACAATTGCCGTTTATCGACTTGAGTGCCTCCCCATCCCATTGGCCAAGCCGACTCACACATATACAATGCTGACGTTCTTCTGGGCGGCGCTTGCATTACGCACAGCTAACGCCTGCTGTCTCGCTCTCACTTGTAGCAGTGTAGCAGTCAGAGTGCGACAGCTAGCCGTACGGAATGCTGCTCGCGTTAAGATGGCAGCTGCGTACTATAGTTGTCTCTGTTGCGCGCACAGCACACGCACGCCTTGCAAATCAAAGCAGTTGGCAGATAGAAAAGCAGATAACGCGCGCCTTACCCGCTTTTCGCTTTTCGCTTTTCACTTGTCGATTGTTTGGCACGCCAGCCAGCCAGCTATTGGCAGAGAGGGGGGGTGAGCGAGTGGGTGGATGGGTGTTTTGGGTGTTGGCGATTGAAATCATTGTTGTCGTCAGCGTTGGCATCGGCATCGACGTCGGCGTCGGCGTCGACGCTTAGCGTCAGCGTCAGCGTTAACGTTATCATCATCGAGTCAATTCGTTTTGATTTTTTCGCATTTGTCTCAAATGCGAGCGAGTCGCTGAACAAACGTTACGCGAAACGTCACGTATCGCAAAACGCCGTCGCTAAAAAAGCTAAGAAGCCGTTATACGGGTTAACATAAACCGGAAGCAAAGTCAATTCCCAACGGACGCTCAACTAATTTTGACATCAAAAATGCCAAAATGTGCAAAAAGAAGTGTTGTCTAAGTGTGTGTGTGTGCGTGTGTGGGAGTGTGTGTGCGTGTGTTGGTAAACGACAAATGCAGCTGCTATAATTGATTTGCAGCTTAGCAAACATACATAAATATATATACAAACAACAACAACAATAACAAGAACAAGAAGATAACCGCAGTCTAGCTAAATTGCGGCACTTTTGTCCAGCTGTCAGTTGGTCAAACATTTCATCAATAAACGATACAATTTCCGTTCCATTGCGTGCTTACCTTCAACGTGTCTCCGAGAGTGTGTGTGTGCGTGTGTGTGTGCGTGTGTGTGTGTGTGTTAGTGTTAATGTGCGTGTTAGAAAACTTTTCAACTTCCGGCCAAGTGACTTCGTTTTAATTTCTTTTGGCATTCATTTTTGTTTTTATGGTCAAAGGCATTTAATTAATTTTACTATGGCAATTTGAACGTCTTGCCTTTGGCCTGAACTTTGACCCCGAAGGCGGTTAACTTTTGGCTACGGCCACAGCTGATTCTGCTGCTCCTGCTGCTTCTGGTTTGCTCTACATACGAGTCCAGACTTCAGCCCCAGACAAAGGCAAAGGGGTCGCCAGGTGAGTGAAACTTAGCCAAATTTCTAATCAACCATTTGAGCAGCTACAAATTAGATTTGTTTTCATTTGTCACCTGAAAGAGTGAGAGCAGAGTTTTTGTTGGTTTTTGCAGTTAAGAGTTTAGAATTTGTTTTAAGTATTTGTTATTTTAACTTGATTTTGTATATAGATATGGTATTTAAAGGTAGAATGTGCATAATTATAGTCAAATATCAAATATTATTCAATTTCAGCTTAGTATTCTCGTTTTTTAAAAAAAATGTTTATAATACTTAAGGAATTTATATAAATTGTATGTAAATTATGTTTTTGTTTTAATGCACAAAGAGATCTAATATATATTATAGGTATACAATATATAATTTGTATGTATTTCAAATGTCTTGAGAGAGGATATAAGAAATCTTAGTAAGATATATAATTAATTCTCTTGCAATTGAAAAGACTTCTCTAGTTTCTCATGCATTAACAAAGAGTTAAAAAAGGGAGAAAAATTTGCCTATATGTGAGACATAAAATATCAAGATATAAGTTTATATGAAATTCGGGTGACATATCATAATTTAAGATTATATAAATATGGGAAAAGGAAGAGCGGATGTAGTTGAATTGTTTTATTAAAGTTCAGCAGACGCTAATTCAACGGCTCAAAAAGAGGTAAAAACTTCTTATTTCCACTAATTTTTCCTATTTCAGTTGCTCTAAAATGATTCTTTAAATTGTCCCGATCTTACATTAACTTTAAAAGTAACTGAAAAACTTACTTTAGTAAAAAAAAGTTTATATTTATGGGAAACAAATTGTTCTTTAATTTATTAAGCATTTGAGCCAAGATCAGATAGATTCAGAAGAATCATCAGCTACAAAAATATTTGAGCTTCTTTTACTTCTTCTCTTCTCTTATCTTCGATCTACATATATCCCTATCTCTCTCTCTCTCTCTCTCTCTCTTTCTCTCTCTCTCTCTCTCTCTCCCTTTCTCTCTATTCAATATAAACATAAAATTCAATTGAAATTTGTAATTTTCTCTTTTCATAAATTTGCTTAGAGTTTAGCTCTTGCTTTGCTTTCATTTTGTATTCACTCATCTATGTATTTATTTTAGATATATAATTTTGTATTATATCTGAACTCTTTAGATCTTTATTTATTGAGTATAAAGAATTGTCTTTAACACCAAAATCCGATCTCCATAAGTACATGAAAATTTACTTCTCTTTTCTATCTACTGATCTATTTGCCTATAAGAAATATTATTCTTAGTTATTAGAGAGCTAGTTTAAATTCTTCTCTATATTCCGTAGATATCTCTGCTATAACTGATGCAAATAGTCTAGCTATATTTTCTATTAATATTTATATTATATATTATTTATATTGATCAATATCTTTATACTATCCATACAGACTCTACAGATTTCTGATCTTCAGATATTCAGAGTTGCCTTCCTTGCTCAATAAGTTTTTTTTAACACTGAGTTTTCAGTGTCATAAATGATATATGATAGATGACATATTGACGATATATAAAAATGATATGTTATATATATTATGAATCATCTATTATACATCATTTATCAATCTTCTTCAGATTCCAAATCTCTTTTCTTCAACAAAGTTCATTTTCAGCTCAACTCTCAACATTTCTAAGATTTCTTTCTACTTGTTTCTCCCCTTACAGCTCCGCAAACACTAAAAGATTGAAATGTAATCGAGTTGCACATGAAATTTACTACACTGTGATAGACGAAGTATACGAGCAGAGATCCAACGGCCCAGTTGGAGTCTGCCAACAAAAACTGCAATTCAATCAAATTGAATTTCAATAAGAATTAAGTCAACAAAGAGAAGAGAAAAGGCGACAAACTGTCGACGCTATCCATACGCAACTTTTCGGCAAGCATGCTGAACAATCTTGGGGCCAATGTGCTGGGTAAGTGTAAAGTAAATATGAGAGAGAGAGAGAGAGAGAGAGAGAGAGGGCTATAGTTGCTAGTTGCTAATATATAATAATAAATGCATTAAACTCGCTTCGATTGGCCATAATTAAACTAATTTTTTGAACATACTGTGAGAGAGTGTGTGTGTGTGTGTGTGTGTGTGTGTGTGTGTGTGTGTGTGTGTGCAGCTTACTTCCGACTCGGAGAGCAGTGCCTCTGCTGCTAAATGGCCTATAATTGATATGTCTAAGCGACGCTGGCCTGGCGCCTGCATTTAGCAATAATTAAGTTGTATTTAACTAAATTCTTTATTATTATGATTAGCTGTAAAGCAGGTGTGCACACACTCGCACACCTGTTAATTGCCATAATTGCCCTCTTACATGCTCGCCCCAAACATAATTATCAGTTTATATTTATGCGCCACTCATATCTATAGCAATTTTTTCCATACCGCATTGTTGATCAATTTTTCAAGCACTTTCAATTTCGGCAATCAAATTTTATAGCTGCAAATGCAACTTGCTGCAACTTTTGCTGCTGCTGCTGCTGCTGCTGCACTCGAATGAATTATGTGGCGCGCTTTTATTGAATATATTTTTCGCCTTTCGCCTTTCGGTAATTAATTACTTTTATTAATTTATTACCATGCAATATGAGCAAATTGCTCTGCTCTGCTCTGCTCTGCTGTGCGGCTAACGCGGCGTATGCGCAATTTATGCTGTTGTCCATTTTTTCGTTACATTTGTTGTGTGTGGTGAGAAGAATCATGTTTCATATATATATATTATATATATTCATATATATATTGTGTAAGAGTTGTAAATTGTTACAAATATTGTTTTTCAATAAATAGTTATTTGCTGTAGTAAATAAATATTTATGGCAGAATATTTGTGGCTAAAAAAGAGTAGGTGGCCGAAAGTTATCTGTGGCAAAGACAGCTTAAAATATTATACAAATATTTTAAAAAATACAGTCGAGTCCCGATAATTCGAAATGGCAAGGGGATCA
Organism: Drosophila leonis; assembly: GCA_035045365.1. Taxonomy (NCBI): domain Eukaryota; kingdom Metazoa; phylum Arthropoda; class Insecta; order Diptera; family Drosophilidae; genus Drosophila; species Drosophila leonis. Next base: position 1,322,397 of record JAWNPC010000485.1, read on the forward strand.
GTTTTTTTCTCGATTTACACAGAAATTCAAATTATCGAGATTTCTATGATATAGATATCCCCATCAAGGGGATCGAATTTTTTTCGATTTATCGCGATTTTCGATTTAGCGGGGTACAAATTATCGAGACTCGACTGTATATAAATATACAAAAATTTTTAAAAATAGTTCTTAAATATAAATATTTTTTAAATATAAATATTTTTTAAATATAAATATTTCATACATATAAATATTTTTGTATAAAAATATTTCTTTAATTTAAATATTTTTAAATATAAATATTTTTTATACTTAAATATTTCTTAAATATAAATATTTCTTAAATATAAATATTTCTTAAATATAAATATTTCTTAAATATAAATATTTTGAAATATAAATATTTCTTAATAAAAAGTTTAAGAGCAGATTTAAATTTTGTTGTTGAATGCGTAACAAAATAAAAAATAAATTAAATAGCTCAAAAAATATAAAAATTATTAAATAACAATAAATTAACAATATAAAAATATTTATAACAGAAAATGCTTGAATTCTCAGCTAGTGTAAAGGACAAATAGAAAGCTGTTAAGAATCTTCTTTTAGTTACACACAAAAGTTGCAATAAAATATATAGTAAATATCGAGTACCAACACTAATCGAACGCTAGTTAGTTTCTCCTTACACTTGAACTACGAGCGGCAGCTTTACATGGTCAGGCCAATGCGCCGTGAGATTAGACAGCAAACGAAACGAATAGCTGCAATCTCTTTACAAATAGAAATCTCTTGCAAAGCTAATCTATTAGGTCAATTGCCGCTCTTAAATTAGCTGCTGGGCTCAGCAACAACAAGCGCGAAAGTTTTTTTTAAGTTTTTCTTAAGCTTGTTAAGCTTAATCAACTACTCAGAGTTTATATTCCATGAAAATATGTTGTTCTTCAGACTTTCTTTGCAATAAAAAGAAACTTAATTATATTTAAGAAAAGTCTAAGTCATATTTATCTATCACTATCAGCCTCATCTATGCCCTAACATTAGGCATATAGAACTACAATATACTCTATTCTATTGTATATACACAACTTCACACTTGGCCAGCTATAAATTTCAATAAAGTTTTGTCAGCCAACGCGAAAAATCCTTTATTTTTTTCAGTTTGTTGCTTTTTTGGGACAAGTGAAATCCTTTGCCGACTGCAGCTGTTTGCTGCACAAAACTAATAAATTTCATAAGCTCAACAACAGCAACAACAACAACAACAACAACAACGCTAAACTGCCAGCTACAACAACCAAGCGAAAGCAACAGACGCGCGACAACAATTTGCATATTACGTATACGCAGCGTAGGCCATTGCCATTGCCAGTTGAGAGAGTTGAGTTGAGCGAGGGGAGTGAAAGGGGGGAAGAGCTGGCCCGAGGCTTGCTTAATTAAGCACAATTTGCATGCGAAAAGCAAGGAGCGCGCGCGCGACATCTAAATGTTCCCCACTTTGGACCAAAATACAACAAACGAAAAAAAAAAACTTTAAATCGTTTCGACAAAACATTTCGACGGCAACTCCGACTCGCTCGTTGTTACGCAACTTTTTGCATGTCCTGGGCTTAATTAAATTAATTTCACGATTGCATTTGTAATTTTTCTGCCTGGCAGCCACGCCCACGCCCACACACAGCCAACTATGCCGGCTTGTGCGTTGGCATTTTTGCGGTCGCCTGTTGAAATATGTGAATTCGCGTTGCCCTCTCCTCGAGCTGCCCCGGCCTCGCTTTGTGCCAGGCTTCAAATTTGTATCGAAATGTTTTGTGGCTGCTGCAACTGTTGCTGCGGTTTCTCTGGCCTATCTGACCCCAGCCCAACCCAGCCCGTCCCAGCCCTCACCTGTCTCTCACTCGCCCAATGCCGGCGAACCGCACAATTTCCAAATTTCAATAATTATGCACAGTCCGTTTGCAGCTGACGCTGTGAATGCCAGAGTCCTTGCTAGTCCTTGCTGCCATATATTTTGCGGCAGATATTTGCATTTAGTGCAACAACTGCAACTGCAACTGCAGAAGCAGCAGCCGCTAAACTGATTGTGCAAATTGCTTGCGCGATAAATTCATGTTTGCCAATTTTAATTAATTAATCGCTTTGTGCGGTTTTCAACGCCCAGCCAAAATGGCCGCCCCATTGCCCATACATAAACCCACACACACGCACACGCACACGCACACACATACACACACTCGTATAGCTGTGCACCTCCATATTGCGTTTACTGAGCATTCAACTAATGTCACAACGATGCGAATTCACATTAGACAATTAGAGACTTTTACATCAATGATTGATTCCAAACTACCAATTAGACAGAGAAAGAGAGAGAGAGAGAGAGAGTGAGAGGGGGAGAGATAAGAGGGAGAGAGAGAGCAGAGAGAGAGAGAGAGAAGGAGAGGGAAAGAGAGAGAGATATGGATAGAAAGAGCGATATGAATATGGATATGGATAAAAATGAAGACACAGAGAGAGGGAAAAAGAAAGAGCTAGGTATGAACATATTTAAGATTGAGATAGAGATATTTACGTGTAAGCTGATATCAAAATTGTGAGAGAACGAGAGAGATAGAGACATTGAATTATGTAAGGAAAGAGAAAAAGATAGAGAAAGAAACAAAAGGAGAAAATAAAGATATGAACATTAATGGAAAATAAAAGGAGGAAAGGATAGAAAGAGACATATAAAGAGAAAGAGAGAGAGAGAGAGATAGAGAAATACAGAGAGAGAGAGAGAGAGAGAGAGAGAGAGAGAGAGAGAGAGAGAGAGAGAGAGAGTAAGGGGGAGTAAGACAGATTGACAGAGGATTGACAAACAAATATGGACGGTGAGAGAGTTAGAAGTTGAGATATTTGAGGATACTGACTGATTAATTGACTGATTGATAGACAGATTGATAGACTGATTGATAGACTGATTGATAGACTAATTGATAGACTGATTGACTGACTGATTGATAGACTGATTAATAGACTGATTGATAGACTGATTGTTAGACTGACTGATTGAATGTCTGATTGAATGACTAATTGAATCTGATTGATAGACTGATTGATAGACTGATGGGCTGATTGATAGTCTGACTTATGGACAGAGTAACTGATGACATGAATAATTGACGAATTGTCTGATTAAATGACTAACTGATTGACTGATTCACTGACAGTCTGCAATCTTGAGCCTTACATTAACTGATGAAATGACTTATCGATTGACTACTGATCGAATGGAAGACTGATTAACTGACTGATGGGCTGGCTGATTGACTGGCAGTCAAACTGCCTGAGACTCACTAGATAACTGATGGAGAGAGTAATTAAGGTAGTGACCGATTGATCGGCTAACTGATCAACTAAATGATTGACAGACTGATTGATCGACTGACAGATTGATTGATAAACTGTCTTAAGGGATGTTAGCCTAGATAGCTGTAAATGAGACTACTTTAGCTATAAATAGATAAGCAAATAGAACTTGAGCAAATATTCTTAGAAACTTAGCAATTTCTTCTTCTGTTATGAATAATCTATGTGAACTCAATGATAACAGCCTTAAATCATGACTCATAGAAATCATGAATCATGGCTAAAAGTTAAGAAAATGTTTATAAATTCCCACTGTTAGCTGTTGGCTCAACGATTGCTACTTGAAGCAATGCAGATTCTTTCGACTCGGCAAACATTTGGCCAGCCAAGTGTCTAAGGCTCACACAGATTTACAGTTGCAGTTGCATTTGGAATTACAGTAGCCGCTGCAGTTTGCATTTGGACTGAGCTGTTGGCTTTGTTTTTCGCATTTGTGTGCCACAACAGTAAAAAGTTTGGACTGCAAAAGACCCGAAGCTAGACCAAGGCGAGTGAGATTTCAAGAATTGACGCGATTTTAACAGAGCTTCGGGCAAAACGACGTCAAACTCAAACTCTGCGCTGAAGGAAGCTGCACACATGAATGCTAAAAGTCGCACTTCTTCTTCATTTTCTTCTTTTTTGCTTAGTCTAAAGCTGTTTCCGAGCTGAAGTTGCGGCTGCAGTCGAGCGTAAACTGTTTGGCCAGAGATCGCACCTAAAAAACGCGCCTTAAATTTACTAAACACGACTGACTGACAAATCTACGAAGCTACGAAGTCCACGAGTTCGAATCAGCCACGAAAGTCTTCTTCTTTGGCCCTGTTACAGTTGCATTTGACAGTTGGCCAACTGCGTTTTAACGGTACAAATTGCTGCAATGGTCAACAAAAGCCAAGCACGGAAGCTGCTTTGACTTGTTATGCTCGTTCAACATGTGGGACAAAGAGAGTATATTGGCTTTTGTTTGAAATATGTTCGAGTTGCTGTCAGTGTGGCTTACTGGGTGTGTGAGTGTGTGGGTGAGGCCTGTGTGACGGCGTGTGAAGTGTTCTCTTCTTATCTTTATACTCGCTCACTTAGTAGATAAAGAGAGTATATTAGTTTTTGCTTAAAATATATTCAACTGGCTGTCAGTTTGACTGTGTGTGTGCCGGATAGTGCTCTACAGTTATCTTTATACTCGCTCACTTACTGGATAAAGAGAGTATATTAGTTTATATACTTTATACTTGCTCAGGGGATAAAGAGAGTATATTGGTTTTTACTAAAATATATTTGGGTGTGTCTGTGGGCGTTTTTGCTTATGTGATTGTCCTATCCTTATACTCACTTAAGTTATTAATGAAGAGAGCGTATAGCTTTTTCTTTTCAAAATATGCTCATCACAGATTTTTGCTGTCCAACAGTCGCACTACTATTTCTATGAACAGAGCTGTGTATACTACGTATACATATCCAATTTAGTTGTATATACACATAGAGCGCAGTATTATATAATAATATGCAGCTTGTGTCCACTTTGGGGCGTGGCTTATCAATAAAATCTATATACCTTGCAAAGTCTTAGAGCTAGAATCCATTGCTTGAGCTGGAGCTCTATGGCTAGAAGTCTAAATTATATGGAATTCGCAGTAAAGACTTGGCAAATATCTACTTTTCTTTATAAATATAGTCATTTTAACATTTTGAGCAAGTATTACGCAGTCGTCGCTATCCTAACTCAAAGTTCTTACTTCATTTTTCTGCCTCTTCTTCAATATTTGACAAATATTCAATGTTGCAAGCTGCTGGCAGACAAAGCTGTCTCTATCTGTGTGTGTTTATGTGTGTGTGTGCTTGTGTGTGTTGGCTTGTGTGTTATCTGCGTCATGTCGTGAGCATATCGGGCGCGTCAAAAAATCGCTAATGAACAGTAGCTGCGCTGGGTGTATGTGTAAAAATTAGCACTTTGCTGGCAACGCTTTAAAAGCGACTAAGCAACAACAGCAGCAACGACAGACACAACAGCAACAACAACAACTATAGCCAGTGAACTGGCTTTAGTCTAAGTCTATCAAAGACCAACAACAACAACAACAACAACAACAACAACAATAAAGAAGCAACATCACAACAAATCAACAGCAACAACAACAAAAACTTTCCCGCTTTTTATGCCCTGTACGAGGTACGAGTAGTCGGCGTTAAGAGGGTATGCTGTACTTGGTCTTAATGTGCATTAGAGGTAGAAGAAATCAAGTTGAAACTTATTGAGTTTGGCTTAAACTATTGTAAATAGATAAGTTTTGCAAGTGAAGCATTCAGATATGCATGCTAGACTAGTGTCTGGCCCTATGGCCTATGTCTACGCTGTAGTTCAGAGTAGCTCAGGCTATTATAAATATTACATAACTAGATTACAGTTTAAGAATGAAGCATCAGCCTCATACCTCAATTCCAATTTGAATGTGGAGCGAATAGTTGTAAAGGCTGCAGCCACCTCAAGCTCAGCTCTGGCTTAATTTTCGCTCAGTAGAGCAATCAGACTCTGAGTCTATAAGTGCTAGAGCTAGAGTCTTGAGTAGGTATTCATACATACAGCTACAGATATTTCTAGTTTCTTGTATGGAACATATCAATAACTAACAATCTACAGCATCTGTTTTGGAAGCATCCATCCATTCATCCACCTCAACTCAAGTTCTAGACTTTTATCAAAAAACATTAGCAAATGCCATGTGCTACAAGCTCAGATGTTCAGGCACTCGTAGTGTAACCTATTCAATATAATTTTAAATAATTTCAAAGTACAAAATATGTGATAATAAACAAAAATTCAGAATCCATTCACTTTGGTTCGATATGCTCCAGCTTTGCCTTGACTATGGCTTTGAGAGTATCAAGAAATCAAATTGCAAGCTGCAGAAATATGGCTTGCTCTTGTTGTGCTCCACTCTATAGACACTATATATATATATATATATATCACTACTAAATATTACTAAATATGCCTTTTGAAACTATCCCAGGGTATCTGCTAGTCACTCACTTTACACTAAACACACCTGTGTTTCATGTGGCGCTGCACTCGTTCGCTCGCTTTATGAGCTGTGAGACTGTCAAAGCAGCAGCAGCAGCAGCTACTAGCTGCCAGCTAGTTAGTCAACAGCTTCCAGCTACCAGCTAGCAGCTTCCAGTTTTTCCCTTGGCCAATGCCTCTTTCCAATGGCATTTCCAGTTTGTAAGGCACCGCCAAGTCACCTGTTGCTGCTGCAGCCAGGCGGCTACTCGAATCGAACCTTGTGAAGTTGCCGAAATTTTAACAAGTCCATTTCGAAAACAATAAAAATCATTCAGATGCTGCGCGCGAACCGACCAAAGATCAAAGTCGGCAAATGAAATCAGTGTCTAGAAAGGGTATCGAGTAAAGAGTAGAGAGTAGAGAGTAGAGAGTATAGAGTATAGAGTAGATATAGCTAAAGTTGAGAAATGACTTGGCTAGGCATTAGCTAGATCTCAGCTGATGTGTATGTGAGTAAGTTTATGAAAACTGAGAATAGGCTGCTAGAAAGGGTATATAGTATCGAGTATGTAGATATACCCTGTACTACACAGTTTGCATTGGCTTTTGTCAATATCAGAAAGTACAACCGCCCACACAGATATCTATTTACTCTACATACTCTATCTAAGAAAAGAGTTAGGAGACTTATAAGACTAATGAGCAGAAGGATTTCTTGTTGTCTTACTATATACCCTATATACCATACACTCAAGAAAGAGTATATTGTACAGACTATAAATATAACCACCTTACATAGAAGTCTATGCACTCCTTATACATACTCTACATTTTTAACTTAATGCTTAATTGAAGAATATAGAATATGAAGAATATAGAATAGGCTGCTAGACAGGTTATACAGTACATAATATATACACATATGTATAAATATATATATATATATATACATTAAATTTCACTTTGCCTGAACATGACATATCTAGCCTCTCTATATACTCTATATATCTGTAGACTCTACACTTAAGATTACTTTGCATCAAAAGAAATTACAATTAGTTGCTATTAGGCTCACTATATACCCTATAATATATGATATGTGGCATGAAAATTTACCTGTAGTCTTCATTCTTTGGCAATCGCTTTATAGAGACTTATAATTATGTATCCTCATAGTCTTAGCCATTTGGAGCACAGTCTATAATTATATAATATGAAAAATGGAAATAAGTTGCGAGTATCTTACTGTATATAGATACCATATGCGTTAGAAAGTGAAAATGCTTCTGTATTGATATACTCTATACTCTATATAGAGTATAACAAGACAGCAGCATTTTATGGCACGCACACATAGATTGTCTTAGGTATTCCAATTACCTGTATACTTCTCAAACAATTGAAAGGCTTTAAGGCCTATGGACTATATTTAGGGCATAGAATTAATACATATGCTTGACAAATTCCATAATATGTCACTTCCATCAGAAATGAGACAAGTCCACACAGAACTCTAGATAATCTACATGCTCATATACTCATATGCTCAAGCCTGTAGAGTTTACTATGCAATATATATATATATATATATACTATGTACCCTATCTAACAGACAAAAACAAATATCTTTTAGGCATCTTCTTGCATATATGTATATTGTCGATATACTACATATACTATAGAATTTGTGTTGGATTTCACATTGAATGAAAATTACACACCTTTGCTTTCTATGAGTTCTACTCTACTCGACTCACATAAGATTGAGTCTTTTAGATATTGCATATAAGCAGCTTTAAAGAGTATTTGGCATAGCTATACTCTACAATTTGAAGTGGAGTTGTAAGACAAAAGATATCTATATATACCTAATATTGTCTATATATTACAGACATACTTATACTCTACCCTCTGAGCACTATGCATAGCCATATACAAAATTGAAGCAAGCTATGGTAGCTACTCTCTCTCTTTGTAGGGTATATGACCTAAAGTATATATTATACATCAGCACCTAACTCAACTGGCATAAGTTTCTGTTTACTACAAAAAATTCATAGCTTGTTAAATACTCTCCATACCCTACATGCCCATATACATACTCTACCCTATGCATAATTCATATGAACAATTCATATAAACTTGTAAGAGTATATCTTATAGACTCTTTAGCTAGACAAAACTTGCACACGCCCACACACAGTTTGCCAGATACTCTACATGCCCATATATACATGCTCTGCCTTCTGATATTTAGCAATAAGCTGCTAGCAAGTGTATTTAGTATATAGATATATTCGCCTAGACTCGATGCGATTTCCAATGCTTTTCGCTTTCAGCAGAACTTGCACAAACACCCACACAGTGCCCTTCACACACACACACACAGACACACATATAATACATATACAATCTCTGTATACTCTATCCCTGTGCATAATGATTATGAACGAAATATCCATGACAGCATCTCTTGTCAAAGAGTCGTGCCCAAAAAGGCAAAAGCCATAGACGAGAGTTCGCATCAACTGGCGATGAGTAAATGTTTAACTTGTAGCAGCAGCAGCAGCAGCAAGAGTTGAATACACGCACACACTCACACACACGAGCACAACTCTCTCACAGGCAGCGCCTCGCACATACATGTTAAAAAATTCCAGACACTGAACTCAGCTTCAGCTTCAGTTACAGATCTACACAAGCAGCCTGTGCTTCTTCTTCTTCTCTTTTTTTTGTATTTGTATTTGCCTATGATTTCGTGTTTTCTTTTAGATATATATATATATATATATATATATATATATTGTGATATTTCCCAAAAAAAAGAAGAAGAGGAAGACGACGCGTTACGTAGCCAAAAAGGTAAAAATTGTTGTTAAAAGGGGTTAAGCGCACAGCCTCCGCTGCCCAGAGCTAGCCAATGTCTGAGTGTATCTGTGTGTGTGTGTGTGTGTGTGTGTGTGTGTGTCTCGCACCTCTCTGAGCTGCCGCTGCCGCTGCTGCTGCTGTTTTTGGCATCGTTTTTTTCTGTTTTGAATGACAGGTTGTTGAAAGATTGAATTCGATTCGAGCGGGCCAAAACAGTTCGCGCTCAGCTCTAAAACAAGTCGGAATTGAGCTCAACTCGCGTTCCGCGACGGCATAAAAAAAAACAGAGAGACGTGAGAAAAAACATAATAAACGTAAAAAATAAAATAAAAATAATTAAAGTACAAAAAAAATAAAATTATAAAACAATTTCGCATTCGCGTCGGCTTTTTTGTGTCTTACACTGAGCGCCAATTGTGAGTGTCCCTACGCCGCCTCCCACCCTTTTTTGCATTTGTAATTCCTGTGAATGCTGTACAACAAATGCTCAACTGTATTTTAATTAAATCTAATTCAATTTGTCATCGAAAACTCAGAAATCAATAAACAAAATGAAAACAAATCTAACAAATAGTTTCTCCGAAAGGAGCTAATTCCAGCTAATTCTCTTTTGTGCATATTTATGAAATATTTGTCTTCTAGAAATTTATGAATTGATTCTACTGAATGCTGAATAATCAAAAAGTAATCAAATGTAACCTTGAACAGATACAGTGTCAGAAAAAGCTAAACTCTTAAACACTGCAAAATATGCTTAATATTTATCGATTATGCGAATGTGAACTCTAAAATCTACAAAGTTAGCTTAAAGAGCCCATGGATTGTGTGCAAGATATGCAAATGTGTGTGAACTATAGTAGCTTTGAAAATCTCATTCAATCTTCGACATGAGCTTAAAGAAAATATCGATTTTTAGTAATCGATAAAAAGCAACTAACGAAAGTTATCGTTTCTGTGATACAAATATAAATATCTAAATGTGCTCTAGATATATCTAAAGATATCTTTAATATTTGCTCTCTGTTTCTCTTTCTCCCTTTGCTTTTTACTCTGGTATCTTACATTCTCTGCGTTCACCCTTCTCTCTCATTTCTCTCGCTCTTACTCTCCTCTCATCTCCCTCTCTCTTGCTCTGTGATTTGTCCTCTTTTCCATTTTCTCTCTTCTCTTTCTCCTTTTCTCTCCTCTCTGTTTCTTTCCCCTCTCTCTCTCTCTCTCTCTCTGTCTCTCTCTCTCTCTTTCTCTCTCTCTCTCTCTCTCTTTCTCTCTTTGTCTCTCTCTCACTTTCGCTCGCTCACTCTTTCTTGCTCTCTCTATATTCTTGTGTCTCGCTGTCTCTTTCTCTCTGCCTCTCATCTCACTACTCCTTCTCCGTTCTTCTCCCTCTCTCTCTCTCTCTCTCTCTCTTGATCACTCTCTCTTCCACTTCCTATATCTATGTATATATAATATTCACTAACTTTAAACTAATCTCTCTCTCTCTCTCCTTCTCTCTCTCTTGAACTCGCTCGATAGGCCCCAAGGATTGTGATCTACCCAAGGCAGCAATCACAGCTCTGCACGCGGGCGTCAACAGCTTTGGCCAGTTGCCCGTGCCACCAAATATTGCTGATTTAGGCGGCGGCGGTGCTGGACCTGGTGGTGGAGGTGGACCAGGCGGCGGCGGAGGAGCAGCAAGCTTAGGCGGCGTTGCGCGGCTGCATGTGTCGGGCGGATTGTGCGACAATAGCAATGCCCTAAATGGTGCTAGCAATCACAACAACAACAACAGCAACAATAGCAACAACAACAATAACAACAACAACAACAACATGCAACAACAGGATCAGGTGAGCAAGCGCTGAGCGAGTGCGAGAGAGCGGGCGTGTGCGAGGAGGAGACAGTGTATCTCTCTCTTTCTCTCTCTATGTATACCCTTCCACGCCCACCGCCCCCTCTCTCACGCTCACTACAAGCTAAAGAATTTTTTAATAATCCATGTTCTTTTCGATGTTTTTTTTCCTCAAAAACAAAAAAAAAATGCTAAAAAAAACCAATTCGAAAACCAATCAAAAAAAAATCGTAAAAAAAAACAATGCGAATGTGTAAATTCTGTGTGTGTAAAAAATAAAATAAAATATAAAATATATATCTTATGTGCAATGATAAATAAAAAAAAAAAGTAAGTGTGATTTTATTTCTCTATTTAAAAAACAAAAAAAAAAAAGTTTTTTTTTTATTTATTTTTATTGTTTAATTTGTAGTTGAAATAATTTAGTGCTTGTTCTTCTTCAATTAAACTTAACTCATGTCGTTGTTGTTGTTTTTGTAAATTTGTGCTCTTTTGCTCTTCACAATACTAAAGCCACGCCCCGTGCGCCCCTCTCTGGCCGTCTGCTTGTCTCTTTGCAGCATCTGGACAAAAACAAACAGAAGCGACATCGCACACGTTTCACACCTGCTCAATTAAATGAGCTGGAGCGCTGCTTCTCCAAGACCCACTATCCGGACATCTTCATGCGCGAGGAGATTGCCATGCGTATTGGCCTAACCGAGTCGCGTGTCCAGGTGAGTTGCCTCCCGTTACCATCTGACCATCTGTAAGCCACTCTCACTGCTGGCAAAGTTTTTGCGGCTTTGTTGCGGCATTTGCCTGTCACATTTGACTCGCAGTTAGCCCCATTGACAGCCAGCTGCCTGCGGCCTGTCCGCATGTCCCTTTGACACTTGAACGTTTAGCGCGACAGGACATTTTGCACGCGAGAAACCGCAGACAAAAAGGCAAATCGAAACGTGATTTCAACTCAAACTTCTTCAAAAGTTTTAGCTGATTTGAGAGAGCAGCAATTAAAATTTAACTACTAGTTAAGAGATATAGTTGGGCATAATTTGATATCCATATGAGCTGAGTTAGAGTTAGACTTGAGTTAAGTATATACAAATTTCAATGGAAGTGTGGGTGCGTCTAACCAATTGGCGAGCAGTGTATAACTCAGCTCAACTATATCAAAGACAATACTGATTCGAGTCGCAACTTCTTGAAATTTTCAAATCTTTTTAAAATATTTTGTTTGTTTATAACTTCCAGTCAAACTTTAATGAACAGCAGTTGAGTTTTAAGTATATATTATCAAATATTTTGGTATAGTTAACTAAATAAGTCAGTTTACTATGATCTTTCTTTCTATGAGCCATGCAAAGCTGCTCAAACTTCTTCAAATTCTATTAGATTTTATAGACTTTTACGTAAATTTTAACTGGTAGTTAGTCAAATGCAAACAGACGTTTACTTTTAAGCTATATTATAAAACGGTTTCTAAATTTATTAAATAGTTCTGACTTCGAGGACCATTTAGATTATCAATTGTAGCCAAATGCTAAACAAATTTATAGCTGAAGAAATGAAATCTTAGTTTTATTTTGAGAATCATGCAAGAAGCATTCGATCAAATATAGAAGATGGAAAATATCAGATAGAAAATGTCAGATAGAAGATAAATGCTAATTTTAAGAAGGGCGAATGGTGGACGATGGATGCCATATCATATCTGATATCTACATTTCATATTCAGTTGGCAAAGAGTTAAATTGTCTTTCAGCATGGAAAATACAAATATAAACCGAATTTTATTAGAGTTGCAGAGTAATGTTCTTCTATTATGTTATCATTCTTAAATAATTCTGATTTTCTTTAATAAAAAACATTTTTGAAATAGGGAAAATATAGGTTATAGGTTATATAAATATATTTATCTACATTTTATATAGTTATCTACTATATACTATATCGTATAAAGGACAGTATATAGTATACTATATAGTATACCATACCGTAGTATCCTACAATTCCTCCACATCAACAAGTTCTTCTAAATATATACGTAATTGAAATTCGCTTTTCAAAACTGTATCGTAAATTTCTAAAATATTTACGCACAGTTTTCGCTTATATGGCATTACTAATTAGTTTATAAACATTTTGTTTATTTGTTTAACAAACAATTAGCAGGCAAATATATATGAAACGGATTTCAAAATTCTCTAGTAGATATAAATTTGAATTGGCATCGAAGTGTGGCACAGAATGAAGTAATAAAAGAATAAATTAGTAAATTTATAGAGCGAAAGTTTACAAATAATGAAAAAAAAACTTTTGATTTTTCCCAGCATTTCCTATTAGAAATACTGGAAAGTTTCGCAGTTTCAATCAGACTTTATAAATTTTTTCGCCTAACTTTAATAGAGTTACAGAAAAAGCTTAATAAACAGCTAGAAGTATACAGATTATCTTAAATATTTCTATTTTAAATTCCCTTTTCAGTTTCTTTCTTATTCTCTTAAATTTATTCACATATTTATAAAGGAAATCTCGCATCTCATCTGATATTCCCTATTCCCTTTTGTTTATGTTTTCCCTCTTCTTTTTTTATTCGGAATATTTTTATTTTTATTTTCTGCTCTCGCTTTAATTCACAATTTTCACTCATTTTTATGAGCATTTTGGCTGCACTCGGCGCCATTTAAGCGCACGAAAATTATATTTTATTAAAGCACATAAAGTCACATTTAGACGGCGCTGCGCTCCCATCTGCCCAGCTGTCCCTGTCCCTCTCCCTCTCCCTCTCACTCTCCTTGTGCGACTTATGACTGCCGCAGCAAGCACAAAAACTTTACCCACACACACACACAGAGAGTGTGTGTAAGAGAGAGAGGACGAGAGCATTATCCTTTTGCGGCTGGCAGCCGCTCCCCTCAGGCAGGCGCTGCTGGCATTATCCTGGCTGGGCGGCATGTCCTCTGGCATTGCGGGCGGCGGGCTTTTGTTTGTTTATGCGACAATCGAATTTACTGCTTCATTAAATTTGTGTTTAAGCTTCCGCTTCCTGCAGTGAGACTACTGCGTCTCTCTCTCTCTCCTTCTCCCTCTCGCCCGCACACACTCTCGCTTCGCTCTCTTGCTCTTTGTGTAAAACTATGCATTGAATTGTTTTGCGGTTTCAATGAATGCCAAAAAGTTTGCTCAGCCTTTGAATTCTAATGGCTGCCTGCTCCACTCACTCTCTTGTGCACTCTCTCATTTCGGCGCTCTTAGCTAAACAATTAGCTGCGCCTGGCCTTGCCATCTTTTTTTCACCTAACGGTTGTTTTGCTTTCAATGACTTCGTATGACCGCCGTCGCCTCTAGTTTCGCTCTCTCTATTTTTAGCTTCTTTACTTGCGAATAACGGATGTTTTACTTTCAATGAATGCGGAACAGTTTGCTTTGACCACTGCTCGCTGTCCCACTTGCTCTCTCTCTGTCTGGGCTTAGCAATTAGCTGTTGACCAATCCCACTCATCTTCTGTTGCTTGGCGTTTGCTGTGCTACTTCATCAATGAGTGCCAAAAAGTTAGCTATGACTTCTTATGACTTGTCTCTCTCTCTCTCTTGGGCTCTCTTTGGCCTAACAATTAGCTGCTGACCAAGCACACACACACACACCCTCATCTTTCTTTCTTCCTTTTTTTTGCCTCTTTTCGCGCGCGCCTAACGGATGTTCTACTTTGATAAATTGTTTTTAATAATTGCGTATCAGTGTCTGGCTGTTAATGTATCCTGTCTGCTGCCTCAAAAGGGGGGGTCGCAAGAATAATGCCGGGTTGCTGCTGTTGTTGTTGTTGTTGTTGCTATTAACACGCTATAATGTTTGATTTTTCGTTTGTCGTTTGGCTTTTGCGGCTTAAGGGATGTCAGCCCTTTGGATTAGCAAGGACTTATTGTAGCTGCCTCACGACTCAGCCTCTGTCTCTCTCTCTCCCTCGCTCTCAGTCTCTTTCTGTTTCGCCCTCTGTTAATAAAATTAGCATATAAATTAAGTTTGCATGCTGGTTTTTGTACCACTGTGCGGCACACACACACACACACACACTCCTACACACATGTATTACATATTTTCTATATACATTTGAAAATCTTCAAAAAGGCGTGGCACGCCTTCATTTGATATGCACACACACGTCTGGCCCTAAATCAATCTGCAAGGATTTGCAGCTAATGACGGCATAAAGACAGCCCCAACTGCCACTTGCTAAAAGCATGCCCCAAAATACAACAAAAAAAGGATGTGGGAGTCTTAACACGTAAAGCAAGTCAAGCTAAAACTGAGAGTGTATGTGTGAGTGTGTGTGTGTGTGTGTGTGTGTGTGTGTTAGCTGCATAAGTTATGAAGCTCACGTAGCTAGACGTGGCTGGATATAGGCAACAGGATATGCGATATTGTTGGCATATGAGCTGCTTAATTATGCAGCAAATATATATGTATATATTTATATATAATAAAATATATATTTAATATATACATAAATATATATATATATATAATTAAATAAGCAACAAATAAGTGAGCTCTAATGCAGAGCAAAGCATTAACTAAATGTAAGCAGCGAGCGAGTGAGTGAGAGGGAGATGAAGAGAGAGCATTAACCCAAATATCAGCATGGGAAATGAGAGTGAGAGAGAATGAGATGAAGGGCGAGCATAAACTTAATATCAGCATATTTAGGCAGAGAGACGGCGATAAATAGAGATCATTAACATAGGCAAGCAATGGGAGAGAGAAAACAAAAATGAGAGTAGTGCAGTTAGAGAGTTAGTTATTTATAGAATATATTCTACAGTTAAGTCTGCCATGCCAGTTGCAAAGGAAGTAAAGAAGAAATTCATAGATTAGACATCTACAATAAGCAGACACTTAGGTATATTTAGTACACTCTTTAGCACATGTCGAATTTCTATATATGTACTAAAAATGCATATAAATTTATGAAATATGTCATATTATGTCAAATATATTAGATGCACGGCATTTCCATAGTTGTACTAAATATAGATGTCTTCTTATTGAAGATGTCTAATGAATAAACTTTCTGTAGATGTGCTAAATTATGTACTTAATAGACGTTTGTACCTATTTTAAAGCATTTGTGAACAAATTTGATAACTGAGAAGATGCTCGCTGCATGCAACTATTATTCAAACGAAACTTCACTGTACTTGTAAATATAATTGAATAAGCAACAAATAAGTGATCTAAAAATGCAGAGCAGAGCAAACCATAAGCAAATGTGAGCAGCCGAAGATTTAAGAGAGAGAGAGAAGTAAGGTTAGGGGCAAGGCAGGGCAGGGCAGGGCAGCGACTGTTTGCCCAGCGTGTGGTGCAATTGTTAATTTGTTTGTTTCACAGCTAGAAATGAACAATTTGTGTGGTGCATTAAGGCCTAAGCGTCTTAGCACCACCCGTGGCCAGGCAATATGCCACTGCATGTGGCACACACAAAGAGGGGGCAGTGATAGATAGAGGGGGAGGGTGAGTGTGGGTCAGAGCGTGTCACACACACAAAATTGACTTATCATGATTTTTACATTGTCAAAGCAATGTTTGGAATGCTTTTGCATTTATTGCTTTGTTTATTAAATTTGTTGCAACGGGCACAAGCTCGAGGCACGTGCCACCAAGCACTCTCCGCCCAGCTCTCTGGCTCTCTGTGAATCAAATGAATTTCTCACATGATTAATTTGCCTTGGCAACTAGCCAAAAGTGGGGCGTGGCACGTAGCCAAGCAAAAGCTAGTTGGCAACTGAGGCAGGCACTGGGACAGTGGCAGTGGCAGTGGCACAGCCAAGTGCCAGTGGCAAGTGGCACACACACACACACACACACACAGACATTCGGCATCAAGTAGCTTAGTCGAGTGCCTCGCTACCTGGGCCAAAGTTTTCCAGCTAATCAGGCACTAAAAATTGTTTAAATTCATAATTTTGTTGGCTTAGTTTGAAGGGTTTTGCTGCTGCCCGAGTTCAAATTGAATTCGCACAACTTGAAAGGACACTCGTTGAAACTTTTGCGAATTGCGATTTGCAGCAGTAGATGAAGCAGACGAAGAAGAAGAAGAGGCAGAAGGTGAAAAGGTAGCTACACTGCTAAAAAGCAAGCAGTTCAAAGAGAATGTTTCTAAAAGGGTTTCAATAATGCAGCTAAAAGCGATTCTCTTGCTTTTTCCATCTTTCTGTATGATTTCTTTGTTCTTCTCTGAATCATTCCAAGAAATTCACACTTGCCAAAGGATATGAGGCATGCGAAATGCATTTTAAATCAATCATAAAAATATAATACAAAAATTTAAAGAAAACAAAAACAAATTCGAATTACTCACCCCACATTATAAAAGCTGTTAATTGTGTGTCAGGCTTCAGTTGCAAAAGGTTCATAAGAAGAAGTTAAAGTTGTTAAACTTGTTCTTCAAAGAGGTTGAAAATTTTCTTTGTAGTCGCTTCATATACAGTTAAAGCAATATATATTGGTTTATAGGCTTTGCTGGATATATCTGTAAGAGATAAGAAAATTATATAAATAAAAATATATAAAAATAGATAAAGAAAAGCTAATTAATATACGAGAAAGGTCTGAAAAAGTCTAAAGCTGAATATGAAAAATTTTAAAACAGTTATTAAGACTGTTTCTAAATATTCTTAAGAAATAATTCTTTTAAAATTTGCTATATTTTTTTTAAGTTTTTCAAAATAAAATTCTTTAGCCATGAACATTTTTGTGAACTAAAAAGTTCTATAAAACATATTAATTTAAAAGAATATTAAATGGAAGCCATGAAACAGTCGCAAAATTCTTTGACCAGTTGTCGATTGTTAGCTTAAGTTTTGAAGATTTTCAGAATAAATATGAAAAGTTTCTATAAATCATATAAAAACATGAATTTTTGTTCGTAATTTATAATATTGAATGAAAGCCATGAAATTAGTCAATTATGAACAAAATAAATATCTTTAGGTTTAAGTTTTTCAAGCTAGATAAAGACTTGATATAATAATGGATTCAGGCAGAAAATATGTAAGACTTTTGGCTCTAATAAAAGAAAAGTTGCTGAAAAAATAAAGCGCTGCATGGACTCCTATCAGAACTTTCGAGGCAAACCAAGTATTTGTTAGCTTTCGTTTATAAGACTCCAATGATAATATATGATATTATTCTCATATATATAAGACTCCATTGAAAATAAATGATATATTATATATACAGTCGAGTCTCGATAATTTGAATTTCTGTGTAAATCGAAAAAAAACTGATCCCCTTGCCATTTCGAATTATCGGGATTCGACTGTATATATATTTGGTTCGCTTCTTTTCACTCCAATAAAAGAAAAGTTATGCCCAGAAATAATTGCTGCATAGAGCACAACTCAAAGAAACAGTTATAAAGTTGCTTTCCTAAGACTTAGTTTCCCCTGGAACAACTCCAACCCAAAACATCTATTGATTAGCTTAGATTTCAGGCAACTCAAAGCCAAGGCAAAAAGACAAAGCAAGAGCTGTGATAAATGATGTCCACAGCAGTTTGAGAGAACTAATTTATGTGCTAAGCCGTCTAATGCGAGACTCGAAGCACAGCAGAGACACATCGAAGGTGGAAGGTGGAAGGAGGCGAAATTTATGAGAGCTCAGTCTCTATGCGAATTTAATTACAGTTACTAAAAAAAGTGTGTGAGCGAGTAAGAGAGAATGCTGAAAAGATGAGAGCATAAAGAAAGTTAAGTTAAGCCAAATGCAGTTTTGCCTTTTAGATATAACCATGGCAGCGCAATTTAATTAAACTTTAATTGAAATACCAAAAACGAAAATATGCTACAGCAGCTAGAAAGAGACAGGCAGTGAGAGAGAGAGAGAGAGTGCGAGAGTGTGAGTGTGGGCCATTCGCCCACTCGCTGTCTCGCATAAAATGCACATAAAGAAAATCTGGCACGCATTCTGTTTATGGCATATGAAGCAATTTCGAAAGCAATTTCGTTGATACTTTTCATTGAAATGTTTTGTGTGAAAACGGCGTGCCCAAAGTGTCGAAGCTGCTGCGCAATCGAGTCTTCACTGTGTCCATGGGGATAAGCGACCAGCGTGCGATGCTCTATTGATAAATGAAAAACGAAAAGCAAATAACAAAAAAAGTTTCGTCCCTTTTGCCAATGCTCTGCAAAATAAGAAAAAAGTAAAAATAATAGCCAAAAACAAAGCCAAAAAAAAGCCAAATAGCAACGCAGCATTTTGCTAGCTTTTTACATTCTTCAGAGACCCACGCTAAAAAAGAAGCCAAAAAAAAAGCAACTGCAAACTTTGCTAGCTTTCTCACATTCCAGCTTCCACCCAACAACAACAACAAAAAAGCCAAAAAAAAAGGCCAGGAAATTTCGCTAGGTTTTGCACGAGCTGCGCATGCACCAAACCATTTTTGGGGGTTGCATTGCGTGCGCCCCACCAAAGGCAGCCGAAAATATGCAATGCGCTGCACTACGCCAACCGCCCAACAGCCAAGCCAACCCCACACAGTGACTGGCAAAAGTAATGCAACTAATGCCTAGTCCATTTGGTCAACTATTTCATAAATCCGCCAAAAGTCCAAAGTCCAAAGTCCAGAGTCTAAGCCTAAGCAGCTGAGCCAATAGTTCCGAAGCCAAAAGGGACGGCAAAGCAACCACCAAACCGTGTTTGGGGGGCAAGCGTGTGTGAGTGAGTGGGACAGACATAGTGTAGCCAGCAGGCAGGCGGGTTGGATAAAGCAGAGCAAAGCAAGGCAAAGCTGTGTGGCTGAGTGGGTGGCTCGTTGGGTTGGCTGGGTGGCAGCCAAGTCGCAGCAAGTGTCGCTGGGCGCTGGCTCGTAAAGCAGGATTTAAAGGATAACATAAAATAAATCGACTCCATTTGTGTGCAATAACAACAACAGCAACAGCAACAGCAACTGAGTCGCTTTATGAATTTATACGCAGTTTTTATATGAAAAGATATTGGCCGAAAAGCGATTTCCATAAACCACTCAGGCCATCCAATAAAAAGCTGCTTGTAGCCAAAGACAAGTGGCAAAAGGACTTCAAAGTAAAATCAGAGAAAAAGAGAGACAGAGGGAGAGAGAGAGAGTTGCAGAATACAATCAGCAACGATTGGCAGAGAGTTGGCTGCCTTTTGAAGTGCTTATTTCATGCGGTTGCCAGGCCACGACGAACAATTCAGCTTCAAAGAAAATGCAATAACGTGCCCAATTGATTTTTGATTATGCAGCAAAGAACAAACGTTCATAACTGCTCGCTTAACCAGCAAAAATTGTCAATAAAAACAAGCCAAATATTATTGCAAGCGCTAACTAGCTCTCTCGCTCGCTCACTCACGCTAGCTCTCCACCTCGTCGTCTCCCTCTCCCTCTCCCTCTCTCTCTCTCCCACTCTCTCTCTTCATCGTTCTGTTTGCCAATCAAATGTTTATTAATACACAGCGAGAAAGCATTGTTGGGTTGGGTTGGGGCCACTTTGGCTAGCTGTCCTGGCCTTTCCTGGCCAACTATATATGACATTTGCAGGCTTAATAAATAATATTTGCATTTTGCAGCTAATCGAATTTTGATTGCAATTTTGCCATTTGCTGTTGCTGCTGCAGCTGCTGCTGCCTCTGCTGCTGCTGCTGCTGTTATTGCTGTTTCGATAGTTGGCAACGCGATTCTCTGGCTTTCAATTGTGATTGATATTTTTGAAATTGACTTTTTTCAAGTGGCCAAAGTGCATTTCTATGTATGGAGAGTGCAACAAACTGGGTACAGCAATTGCCACTTGCCGTCTGCGGCATATGCAAATAATACAAAAATATAAACAAAGCTCTTCATATCCAGGTTATAATTTGTAAAGTTTACGAAGGGAAATTAAGCCAAATATGGCCTGGTATTAGTTAGCCAAATCATTATTGACAGCATCTATGCCCCTAAATAAGCTAATTAAAAATACAATTTTTAATAAAAAAAAAAATTACTTTTAGCATAATGTTGTCGGTGGCGAGCCTCGAGCCCTACCAGCACACTAACTGGGCCTACATGTTAATCCCTGCGCCATTGACAACATTTACTGCCCTTGACAAAGATAGTAACATGAGTTCATTAAGTCATACAAAATACAAATGCAAAGCAAAGTATTCAATGTTAAGCTAATAATAGAATTCTGTTAAACTATCTTTGATGCCTCGTCTGAGCTAGGCAAACGATCTGCTACTGTTTGTCACTGTAATACAAAACCAAAAGCCAAATTCTGCACTGAAATTTTGTTTTTTTTTTCTTTGAATAAAAAATAAAAAATATTAACAAAACAAAAATAAAAATTAGATGTTTGCAGCTAGACTAGAACCTGAGACCTGCTGCTTAGCTTAGTAAGTCTATCTCTTAGCTTTAGCTACTTTTTCATCAGCTAAAAATAGCTGCAGAATATTTCCCTGCTCTAGCGCTGTACTCTTCTAACACATAGCTTAGCAATTAAGGTACTTTTTTGGCAGTCAGCTGTTAAAATATGAATGCAAAGCAAAAATTATAATTGTTATGCTGAAGAAGATGAGTAGCTAAATAAAATGATTTTTTACATATACAAAAATAAATAAATGTAGCAGGACTTGAAAGTGCAACCTTACTGCTTACTAAAAAAAAAAACAACTAGTTTTTAAGTTTACAAAAAAATATCCCTTTGGGCTTGGGCTTGCTGCTGCGCGTGCGGGTCTCGAACCTACAACTGCTGCGCGACTTGACTTTATTTATGATAAATGCTTAAGCCAGACGCCTTCTTAGAAGCTCTAACAAATAAATTAGAAAAAATAAAATGAAGCCTTTTCCGGGAATTGAACCCAGGACATGCTCTTGCACATGCGATCAACTCTCTAGCAGCTAGGTCACACAGGCTTCTAACAGACAAGTGCCTAAGCTCATATATCTATAAGATCGCGCGCTAGTTAAATCTCTTTCATAATTCAATTAAAACTCAAAATTTCTATAGAAATGCCAGCAACTAGTTTGATCAGCAACTAGCTATATCACAGTTAGTGTGACAGCTGTTTATTAGCCATTATGTGCAATTAATGTTGCATAACGAGGCCCCCCATTGCGCTGAGACACAGATTTACCATTATAAATGGCTGGCAATCATATGGACCGAGTTATAAACAGGTTCACTTTCATAATAAAAATACCATTGGGTCTTTGACACTAGACAACGAGCCCTTAACCACCACCCGAACAGGCCAGACCAGAGCACGTCAGACCAGCTCAGTCATCCAGTTAGGGCGCTAGTCATAAAATCAAAGCAAATCACTTGTTTAGCCCATTTGGGTTCGTTTCACTGCCAACGTCCCCCGGCTGCAGCATGTCATTTGGCAGCTACTTAATTTCTGACTTCTGCTAACCCCCTAAGGGTGCGTTTTCGGGTGTGCCCGGATCAACAACACAATGTGGGTGTTGCTGCTGCTGCTGTTGTTGTTGTTGTAGCTGGTGCTAATATTTGTGGCCTGCCGCAAGAAATTGCTTTTTCATGAACTTGACTCATTTATTATTTGCAACAGTTTTTCGTAATGCTTCTTCTTCAGCTCATTGTTGTTGCTGTTGGGCTCACACCTTTTGTTTGCCTGTCTGGTGGTGTCTTTTTGTTTCTTTTTTTTTTTTTTGTGGCCCGTTTGTCAGTCGCAAGTGAAAATTAAAAGTCCAAACATGAAAATGCTTTTGCTTTGCAGCATATGGCCAGAAAAATCTTTTTTGGAAATCTTGTTTTTGTTGTTGTTGTTGCCCTCGGCTTTTGATTGCGTTCTGCTCCATTTGCTTGGCTGGGAATGGGGTTGGTTGGGCAGGTAGATAAAAGATTGTGGCTGAGGGGGTTGGCACATTTATTTTCTTTCGACTGCAAATTGAAGTCCTGTGCCTAGTGAAATTGCATTTCGAATTGGAATAGAATATGCCAAGGCATGCTAATGGAGTGCACTTTGTTTTTGGGAATTTGGCATTTGAAGTCAAGAGAAAACTAAGAGAAATTTATAGAGAAGACTTCAAATTTTCTTGCGATATATACTGAGGCTAACATAACTTTGGTTTATTAAGCTATCAGCTAATATATACAATATCATGTATATTGTCTAGACATAGTTGGATAGTATTGCATTTGCAGCTAGATCTTATTTCTTTGACTGTAAAATGATGTCTGCATAGATTTCCATGAGTTTTGAAGTGCATTTTTATAGGGTAAGTTAAGGATTTGCTAATGGAGTTCATATTTTAGTAAATAAATGCAACCAATATGTGAAATGTTAAAAAACTAAAGTTTTCTTATGAAGGTAGTCTAAAAAATCCATACAATTGGAAAAACTAAAGTTCTCTCGTGAAAGTAGTTTAAGGAAACGCCTTAAAATGAGAAATAAGAAATTCGAATAAATTTGTAATCTTAAGAAGAGCTCAAAGGTCAGATCTTCTATATACAATAAAAATATGCTTATCTATATGTAATATATGCAATATATATATAATATATATATGTATGCAATAATTATAATTTTAAAAAATATCAGAGAAATATATTCGCTATAAGGACAAATTTACGTCAAATTTAATAGCTCTAGTTCCTATAAAAATGCTTTAAAAATACCTCAAATTAATATTTAACGATAAGCATATCAGAAATATAGAAAGTTTATTAAAGACTAATTCTACTAGCCCTAGTTCTAAATAGTTGCATTAAAAACTCTTAAAAATGAGTTTTATATTTCCATATTCCACTTTTATTTCAGCTCTAAGCTCTGCTCTCTAGAATTTTGCTATTTATATAGGTAGATTTCTAGTTCTTTCCTTAAAACCCTTTTTTAAAATATTCAATCAAATCTTGTATTAGCCTTAATAAATTGTAAACTTTCACCTTTACTTTCACATAGACATACATAGCTAAATCTCATGTCCTGACCTCTATTTACTAGACTCTTTTATTATTCACACACAAATCAAATGTTATAGATCATTCACTTAGCTCTTTTATAGCTCTTTTTTCTGCACTTCACTTTTTATTTCATAAGCCAAATAAATCAAATCTCGTATTTATTGGTAGTCAAAGCGCAACGGCTCATCTGCCCCACCCCACGCCCGCCTCTTTTTTTACACACACTCAACGTCTGATAATTTATGCATAAGGGCGAAGCTTAAAAAATTACCGTTGAAATACAAATTTAGCGCGGCTAAAGGAGCGTCAGCAAACACAGAGTGAGAGAGCGTGAGCGAGAGAGAGACGGGGAGTGAGCTAGAGCGGGTGAGTGTGAGTGACAGAGACACAGGGCGTGCGAGAAGGTTGGAAATGGCATAGAGAGTGATAACACGCACAGTGTCTGGCATATGCAGGGCCCATGCACACCCTATAAACACACACATTTATGTCTATATATCTATGTGTGTATGTGTGTGTGTGTGTGTGTGTGTGTATT
The DNA here is from genome assembly GCA_035045365.1 of Drosophila leonis. Classification (NCBI taxonomy): domain Eukaryota; kingdom Metazoa; phylum Arthropoda; class Insecta; order Diptera; family Drosophilidae; genus Drosophila; species Drosophila leonis. Next base: position 1,346,910 of record JAWNPC010000485.1, read on the forward strand.
TATGTGGGTTGCTCTGCATAATAAAAAAATAAATGTTTTGTTTAACCGACATTTTAACGCCTATTTGCGTGCCAGGGCACGTCATGCACGTTATGCCAATTTAAGAGGTATGCCAGTGCGACTATAGCTATGCAATGACTAGGCCTTTATTTTTAAAGAGACTCGCACACGCACACACACACACACACACACACGCATACAGGAAGAACCACAAGCAAGCGAGCAAAACATAAAAAACCGAATGAAATCAAAGCGAATTTGGCAAGCAAAATAAAAGAAGCGAACAAAATGTAATTGTAGCAACACACACAAGCGGGAGCGAGACGGACAGACAGCATGTTGGAGAGAACAGCCGTGCGAGCGAGTGAGTGAGCCAGAGCCAGACTGTCAGACATTGTCTTAAATTATTAAATTAAAAGTTAATGAATAGAGCGACGCATAAACACGTAAAAAGCATAAACAAGTCAAGGTCGTCGCTGTCGCCGTCGCCGTCGCCGTCGCTGTCGACGACAACGTCGACGTCGCAGTCAATGTCTGCCCTACCCTGAAGTTAAATCCCTGTTGGAACATTGCGAGCATACTTAGTGAAACGTCTGTCGATCCCGAGCGCTGCTGTCCAAATAGTTGTCTGATTGTTCCCGCTGTGTGTCGACCTCACTCTGTCACTCTCGCTTGCGCTCTCGCTCTCGCTCACTCTCTCTCTCGCACTGTGTGCGCTGTCTGTCTGGCTGCCTGCTGGCCGACATATGACAAATACGCTGGGGACCATCAGCGCTACAAGCAAAGTTACTTTGCACAAAACTTTGCCATTTTTCTTTAGCTTCAGTTGCAGCTACAGCTCGAGCTCTGTGGCTCTGGCTCTGGCTCTGGTTCTGGCTCTGACTTTTGATATGCCTTAAACAGCGTGGGTATTATGTATTTAGAGAGTGAGCTTGTAACATTGAGATGATATTTTGCTATGACAACTGCCAGAGCTTGTTTCTTAGAATTCTTGAGTTTGTAGCTAAAGTAATGGAAACAGATTTGAGATCAAAGTTCTTATTTAGTCATGCTTATTTTATTAGACTAGCAAAAAAATTGAAATAAAATTCTCTCTTTTTTTTACTCAAATATATCATTCACATAAAGCCTCAACAGTTGAGCGTACATATGTATACATGTTTTACTGTATGTGGAACTTAAGAAACTTATTTATACTTAAAAAAATGATAAGGTAATGATAAGTTTCTATATGGTTAGGGTATTACTGCCACTCTTAACAGTTTTGCCCAATTTCATATTTACATATCTACATATATGTATATAGTATATGCAATATATATCTATATATGGTATATCTATATAGTTTCTAGATGAAAAGGGAAGTTTATATGTTATAGAAGAACAGTTATAGGTAAGGTATAGCCACAGAGTATACCCCTGTCATCTACATATGTATGTATATGTACACGGTATTCAAATTGGGAGCTGCAGCTGAAAACTGCAGTGTTTACAGCTGTGGTCATAAAAATAGTAGTGCTGACTGAATAGTAGTACTGACTGCTGGACAGCAAAATTTGGTGAATAAACATTATATTTTGAAAACAATTTAAATATATTTATATAAATTTATGCAAATTGTTTTCAAAATATTGCACTACTATTTTCATGAACACAGCTGTATATGATATAATTATACAATATATTATTTAATTATATATAACTTCTGTATAAGAATTTCAATATGTCAGTGGCACTACTATTTTTATGAGCACAGTTGTATATGATATAATTATACACATGTGACTTCTATATAAGAACTTCAGTATGCCCTTAGCTACTAATACTTATATTTAAAGGGTATTCAAGCTGCCTTAATTAGCTTTCCTCTTAGTACTATAATCTTATTCATTTTACCATATTTTATCTATTTAAATCTATATAAATCTAAAACAAATTCCATCAAATGAACATAGTTTACTGCTTCTAAGGGTTATACCCTACCTCAGCTACTCATATACTTTAGGGTATTCCAAACTGCGACCTGCTGTGCTTAACTGTTTTTCCGTGTTGTCTTTTTGGCTTTGCTTTTAGTTGCTTGTATTTCTTCTTGGCCATTAGTTTGTTGCCTGTTTTGGCTGACTGTCAGGCGACAATGCGACGCGCTGACAGCTCAAGATTTCAACCAATAAATGCACACACACACACACACACAGACACATATATATATGTATACAGATAAAGGCATTGGTTAAGTCAAGTTAAGTTGTCAACCCGCCGCGTGATGTGGATGGCTAAACAGCGAATGATGTCGTCGTCTTTTATATATTTATATACAATATATACTCGGCGGAAAAATCGTTTTCATGTCACAAGTCATTCACTCAGCTTTTCATTTGAAAAAATAAACAATAAAAATTATTTCGCTCAAAAGCCAAGAAAAAAATGTTGAAAAAGAGCTGCAATTGCGCGCGCTCAAAAGTAGGCAACACTTTTTGCAAGCAGCGTGTCTATGTATATATATATATATGTGTGTGTGTGCAGCTGCTTGTAAATGTCAAAACCTCAACATGTGTCTATAGACAGCTACCTTTGCTAGTCTCTCTCTCTGTCTGTCCGTCTGTCCGTCCGTCCGCCTCTGTCTAATTCTTATGCATATGGAAATGCCAATTTTCGAAAACACACATCCGACATGGGCCTCGACCGCTGTCTGTGTTACGCCTACCCAGGCCCCTAGGCCCCGCCCCTCCAATTGAGTTAAGTTAAGAGCTGCCTGGAAGACAAAAGCATTTCGGCTGACCAGAAAGATGCGTTGGGGCTGCGCGTTGGCAGCTGCCAAATAATTTTGCTTCTTCTATATGGAGATAAAGAATTTACATACGCAATTTATGCATATGTGTGTGAGTGTGTGTGTGTGTGTGTGTGTGTGTAGCTGTGTGTGTGTGTGTGTGTGTGAGTCGAGACATGTTTTGACTGTCACGACGGTAATTGATCTCGATTAAGACCATGTAAGAGAAGTCGCTTAACAAGCAGACAACACATGTACACACACACACACGTACATAGCCATACACACACACACACACACACACAAATGTATTTACAAATATGTGCGCTGCGTTCTTAAGGCTTTAACCTCACCTGGCCGCATCTTTAATTGGCCTGCGCCTGCATTAAGTCAAAGTTGGAAAATGGAATTGAGTTTTGTATTTTTTAAGCGAAAGAAGAGCAGAATTTTTATACACTGTTAAGTGTGTGTAGAATGTGCATATTGGTTTGTTAAGTGACTATAGGAAGTTTATATTGAACTTTAGTCAGTTATGCTTGAGAGAGAGTTTGGCTAAGGTTAGGTTAGGTTCAACTACCTCAATTTTATATCAGCAAATTATTTATATAGAGATATTTACTTATATTATTAGACAATTTGACAGCCATTTTAAAGCTTTTCAAATACAGTTTGACAGTCAGTCATTCAATAAGAAGAAAAAGTAGAAGATTCGTTTGATTGTTCTTGGTTGGCATTGGAGCTAGCTATGCATAGAGCATCAACCAGTTGGTTAAGCTTAAGAGCTTCAGATCTAAGCTGTAGATAAAGCACTGTTAAGTCTTTAGCTTTTATAGCTTTTCTCTAGATTAGGTTCTTTCATTTTCTTCTGCACGTAAAGCTGTGTTCATTAAAATAGTAGTGCGACTGAAATGTTGGAAAGTAAAATTATGTAAAAAATATGATATTTTGAAAAACAATTTGATAGTTTGGCTGGAAAAATTAAACAAAAATATAAAAAATATAAAAAAAAAATAAAAAAAAATAAAAATTTTATTTTTGTAAACAAAAATATAAAAAATATATATAAAAAAAATAAAAAAAAAATAAAAATTTTCTTTTTATATATTTTTTATATTTTTTATATATTTTTTTAAATTTTTTCTTGCAAACTATTCAAAAGTTGATTCAAAATAATTCACAAAACTATCTCAGTTAAATTTTGAGTCACAAATCATTTTCTGCAACTTCCTTGACGTCTTTTCTGATGTCAACTAACTCAACTGATTTGCCCCTAAATTTCTACATTTTTCTTTGCCAAAAACAAATCAATTACATTTTTTGCTCATTTCTGCAATTCAGTCAAGTTTCTTTAAGCAACTAGAATAAGTTCGTAAATCAAAAGAAGATGATAAATAATTTCAAAGTTTCTATAGTTTATTTGTTGTTCAATCAATCATATGCTGCAATATGTAATAAACTAAGCTAAACTTTTTACTTCAGCTTAAGCAAGTTCAGCCAAGAATTCTGTATTAAAAATAAAAATAAACGTTATTTTTAAAATGTTTTCGCTTTCTTCATTTCCAAACTATTCCAGAGCTGCCCAGAGTTTATCCAAAATCATTTTAAAGTCAATTTGTTGCTCGTTGCACAAAATCAGATTTTGTCACAATTTCTTCTACTTCTTCTTCGTCAAAGACTTATATGACTAACTCAACTGATTGTCTCTAAAAAAGTCTCTAAAAACCTCACTTTGCTAATACAACATCATTTTATGCCCTTTTCTCCATTGACTCAATTTCCAATTGGAATCAAATTGGAATCACCCTATTTCCAACTTCATAAAACTAAATTTCTCTCTCTAATTTTCAGGTTTGGTTCCAGAACCGTCGCGCCAAGTGGAAGAAGCGCAAGAAGACCACAAATGTCTTCCGCACGCCAGGTGCTCTGTTGCCGTCGCACGGCTTGCCGCCGTTTGGGGCAAACATCACAAACATTGCCATGGGCGATGGCTTGTGCGGCACCGGGATGTTTGGCGGCGATCGCTGGAGCGTGGGCGTCAATCCCATGACAGCAGGTGAGCAGTGAGCAGGCATAAGCCAACTAACTAACTTGATCACTAACTAAACTAAACGTACTACTATTTATGTCTGAAAATGATGCGGCCAAAGGCTTTGGTCAGCTGAATCAAACGACTTCGCTGAACAGCGGCCTCAATTCGGGCATAAACATGGGCTCAGCTCTGGGTGCCGGCACCTATCAGCACTATGGCTTGAATGCTTTGGGTAGGTGCAACCCTCTACCCCTAATTGAAATCACATGAAAAAAAACTTTCCATTTGACATTTTTTTTCTTCTCAATTTTGTCTTTTTTTTTGTCGTTCACAAATTGTCAAAACACGAATTTTCATTTCTTTGAACTCACTGCTTCTTCGCCTTCTCCTTCTTCCTCTTCATTTTGTTTAAATAAATTTATTAAGTAAACAAAAGCCACATACGTTTCATTTATAGAGCTCAAGACGCATTTTTTTTTACTTAATTTTTTTTTTTTTGCCTTTTCGACTTATTTGCTGGCTCAATTAACAGGCAGGCGCTTAATTTATCAGATATGGCTGGCAGGCATGATTTTGAGCTCTGCTTCTGCTTGAATTTTGAATTTTGTTTGTTTTCGTACAGGTGTGCTAATTAAGTTTTTGGAGACAGGTTTTTTGTTCCGTAGTGTTACAATTTGGTGTTATTAATTGAAGTTGTTTGTTGTTGTCTCTGTCGCACCTGCTAGGCGATTCGATGATGTATCAGCATGGCGTGGGCGGGGGGGTGAGCTGTGGACCGGGCGGCTCCCCGAGCGCCACAACGCCGCCCAACATGAACAGCTGTTCGTCTGTGACGCCGCCGCCGCCGCTGGCAGCGCAGCCCAATCAAAATGAGCTCAACAATGAGGCAATGGTAAGCAGCGAAGACACAAACCACATGAGCTAACAGCCCTGTTAAGCTTAACATTCTGCAATCCTATTTCACAGCCACTTCACCAACAGCAGCAGCAGCAGCAGCAGGCACACCAACCACAACAACAGCAGCAGCAGCAGCAGCAGCAACAGCAGCAGGCACACCAACAGAGTCTCACACATCAACAGCAAGCGGCTACACCAACACAGCAGCAGCAACAACAGCAACATCAACAGCAACAGCAACAACAGCAGCAGCAGCAGCAACAACAACAGCAGCAACAGCAACAGGATAGCTCAAATTTGCTGCCGCACTGTCATCAGGCCATGCAGTCGCCAGATGGCGCCACCGACGAGGACGTCTGGCGTGGCCATAGCATTGCAGCGCTGCGACGGCGCGCATCAGAACTAAACGCAACGGCAATACCCTCGTACTTGCACCACGCAGCGGCCGCACACAACAACTACGAGCACCACAATTCGGTCTACTGAAATTTGTTGAAAAGCTTTGAAAGCTTTTCGGATTACGGTTTTTCCAATTGTGGCACCCATGACTTTTGAACCAACTGTACACGCGTACAGTTTGACAGCCCAGCAAAACAGTTTTCAAAGCCCATTGTACAATTTCGTTTTTGTGTTTTTGTTTTAAATTAAAAAAAAAAAAAGAAAAAAGAAATATTTAAATTAAAAAAGACTATAACGAATGTATACGAGAGAGAAACTTGAGCTAATTTAAACATATTTACCCACTAAATGTATTTTGAAAATATTAAATTAAGCAACAAAATATAAAAATATTTAAAAACAAAACGTAGAGCTCAACGAATTAAATATTAAAAAAGAAAATATGCAACAAAAAAATAAAAACTTAAATTAAATAAAATTTAAATGAAATACATAAAGTATACGAAAAGAAATGTAAAAAACAAAAGAAAAAGAAACGAACTTTAAGGCTCACAATAATTTTTGCTTTATATATAATATATATATATACAAACTATACAACTATACATATACATATATATATATATATATCTCTTATATATATATATCTTATATAGATGTTAAGCTTAGTAGTTGTAAACTTAAGTGTTGTTGTTTTTTGTGTATAGCATCCAAAATTTTCACTGTTTTAGTTCATCTATAGCTATAGAGCTATGCATACCCTGCTTATGGTTTAGATCGAGAAATGCAATAGCAAACTATAATATATATAATATATATATACATACATACATACATATGTGTATGTATTTCAATGTCAGTCAAAGCGTACAGTTTTACATGCACAATTAACTAAAGTAAACAATTTAGATGACAGCAAAATGGTTTAATTTTTGGAATAATACGTAATACGAGTCCATTAATAGATATATAAATAATAAATAAAAATATATATATATATATATTGAACTAAATACAATTATGGAATACTTGTAATAGACTTTCTTCTACTGTTTAAGCCAACAACAAAATATATAAACTATATATGTAAAAGACATTGTATGTAAAATTATGCGTATTATTGAATAGAAAACTAAACTAAAAACTAAAAACTAAAAACTAAAACTAAAACTAAAACTAAAAACTAAACTAAATTAAAATGCGAATTGAACGTGATTTAAATAACAGTCGAAATAAAATATAAACTGATTTGCGTGTAAGAAACGAGTTTATAATCATGTAGACGAGGGTGGTTTGACAAGTTTTGGATAAAGTATTTAATTAAATTTAGACGAATATTGCCAGAACAGGAAAAAACTATATTATGCGAGGGTGGTTTGACTACTTTCCGAATGGATAGATAGATATTATGCGAAGGTGGTCTGATAAGTTGTCAAAGTTGATAAAACTATATGTTGCGAGGGTGGTTTGACAAGTTTTCGAATTAATATCACTATATTATGAGAGGGCGGTTTGATAATTTGCTTGAATTGATAGAAAAATATTATTGTTTGAAATTTACTTTTATTTTAATTTATATATATATTTTTGTATTATTATGTAAACAACTACACAAGCCACCCTCGCATATAAAACCGGACATATGACAGTCCATTAATATGCTGCGAATGCAATTAGCTAACGGTCTCAATCGGTTTACCGTTAGCTGCAAATTGCAACAAGCAAAAACAAGAAAAAAAACCCAATTACAATAATTGCGTGTCAAAAAAAACAGAGGATGTTCTGGTCGGGAGTGCCTGACTGGCAAATACCCTGAAATGTGTGTAAGATATGCTCGAATATTGAAAGTTTGATATAGATATTATATAACGGACATGTAAGAAAGTTCACGATGAGCCGAAACACACATGACGTGAGGGTATTATAATAAAGTTATGAAGACATTAGACCTATTACCTTCCATGTTTTAAGCATTCAACAGTTCACGAAAAGGTGCCAATCTCGCCTATTGATACTGCTCAAGTATATACATATATACACCTTATGATGTTGCTCATGTCTTTTTCTTCTGCTGTCACATACATTTTAACAAAATCAATATACCCCAAAGCCACTTGCGATAGGCTCCAGGATATGAAAACAGTTCAACACGCGTTTCATTTGCCACAAACAACTTTAAGCTCAAATTGGCAAATTGATAAAACTTTGACAGCGCGCACACACACGCACACACATGCACGTACATGACCTCTGCTGTTGTCCAAATCTCCATTTCATGCCATTGACTGCTTTCCATTATTGAGGTCAACTGCAGAGACAGCAGCTGCAACAACAACAACAGCAACAGTAACAACAGTAACAGTTTTCACTGCATATTTACGGCCGCTGTGGTTGCATCTGCTGCATACCCTGTATAGTGGACAAGTGGTACGTGGTATATTGCTTCGTAGGCCTATGCCACACTCACGTATATATCCTAAACTAAATATTACAATTTAAATATAAATACAGTAAATACTCATTAACACATACCACAAGTACTCCAATATAAAGCGTCTTCTTGAGACATCTAACTACAATAGCTTCTAGCCTCTCTACTACTTCTTCATTCAATACTGCTCATTCAGCAGTGACTAGAACTACAAGTGTTCTTTTTATAGGGTATCTAACACGTCCACAAGTCATTATTCTTAGTTTTTCCCCATGTTTATTTTCAATTTCTCATTTAAAGCAGCTTTATTAATTTTCATTTCAATTTCAATTAACTAACTTCTCGTTTATAGGGTATCTCACACGTCTGCCCACTTTGATTTTCACTGTTTAATACTTTGACAGCCAAAATTTCTAATTTAAAGTAGATTTAATACTAATCTTATTGATTTCATATAATATGGAAAGCCTTTGCTGCTACCAATACACTTTACAGGGTATCTCGCACATGCCTACTCTACGATTGTACTTTGTTTACTTGTACACTTTTTTATACTATATTATTTTCAATTAAAATCAGCTTTATAGTAAATCTCATTAGTTTCAAGACTTTGCTAGTGCTTTCATGGTTTACAGGGTATCTGTCACGTCCACATAGTTGAAAATTTCGATTTTATTGGTAGTTTTGTATTGACAATTTCTAATTGAAAGCAATTATATTGCCTAACTTAATGTTTGCTACTAATTTAGTGCCTTGTACACTTACAGGGTATCTCGCACTTCTTTACTCCATGATTTTCTCATTTGAATTGTCACTTTTAATATAGAATTTATGGTTTAAACTAACTTATTGACTTCATATATAATTTGCATACATATTTGTTTTTACAGGGTATCTCTAAAGTCCATACTGCCCACTTGTCAGCGTGCTTATTGGTATTTTGTGTATGCATATCGATAATTTCGTATCTTAAGGCGCTTTATATATTCTTGGAATATTTATTATTATAAATTCTCGTCTGCCACACTTTACAGGGTATCTCAGACGTTCACTTCTGTTGTAGTTGGTACTTGTGTATTTAGAAATTTCATTTTAAAGTAAATTGTCAGTTTTATATACGACTTGCATTCATATTTCTCTCATTTGCAAGTGCTGCAACACATTACAGGGTATCTGGCAAGTCTACACTCCACACATATCTCGTCTTGAATGCTAATTTTTGTATATTTAAGTATTTTTTAGTTTAAAGCAACTTTATTACGTCATATATGATTTGGTTTGACATTTTATAACTTTACAGGGTATCTCGCAAGTCCAAACTCCACAATTAAATTCTTGTACTATGTGTTGTTTACTTTGTATGTATGTAGGTATAGGTATTATATCTTTTTTAAAGCGACTTTATTAGTTCATAAATTAATATATTTTCACTTTACAGGGTATCTCTAAGGTGCGCCTGGCTGCTAGTTACTTTGTGTATATGCACACACACACATATAGTTGGCTTATAAATTTTATAACAACTGCAGCTGTGTGACATTTGACATGCACATTGTCACGACAATTGGCCAGATCCAACCCCAACTTAATCACGCTGATGGCATTTTTATGTGATGTGGCAGACAACAACAACGACAACTAGCAACTTGCAACTTGGAACTTGCAACATCTAGATGCGTATGTGGAAGGTGGATAGAAAGTCTGGCGCCCGTAAGATGACATGCTCAAACTCCAATATGGACAGCTTGCCATCGCCATCGACGTCCGCTTCCTCGATTACCTTGTCGGCAATCTGTTGATGCTCCTCGGGACTTAGCTCGTTTTTGGTCATCGTTGTCAGACAGGACATCAGGTCGGCGTGCCCAATGAAACCATCCTGATCGAAATCTGTAAAGTCATCAGCAGACAGCCATAAGTAAGATGAACACACACACACGCACATATATGCAAATTGTGTGCGGGAGAGAGACAGAGAGAGAAAGAGAGAGAGAGAGCATAGTGTGTGTGCTGGAGATTGTGTATGCGACTGCTTCTTGTTGTATTCTTGATATACTCGTTCACGAATTGTGCAAAGAGAGTATATTAGTTTTGAGAAATATTCGAATTACAATCCTTTTCTCTCATTGTGTGTGTGAGAGATAGTTTGAGTACTGAAGACTGTGTAAGAGAGTGATTCTTGTCGTATCCTTTGTATACTCGTTCTTAAGGTGTAATGAGAGTATATTAGTTTTGTGATATGTTCACCTTAGGTTTGTTATTTTCTGTGTATATGCGAGAGAGTATGTGTGAGACATAGTGTGAGTGCTGGAGAGTTTGTATACTCTTTCGTAAATTATAAAGAGAGTATATTAGTTTTGTAAAATATTCATCTTCCAGTGCGTATATCTACATATGTGTGTGCGTGAGTGCGAGAGAATATATGTAAGACATAGTTTAAGTGCAATAGAGTATGTTATATACTTTGTATTATGGCTCACAAATTATAAAGAGAGTATATTTTTAAGAAATATTCATCTTGCATTCCGTTTCTCTGTTTGCCTGAGTCTGTGCGCGAGTGTATTTGTTAGACTTAGTGTGTATGTGCTGGAAGCATACTCGTTCACGTATTGTGTCATCAGGGTATATTAGTTTCCCTTTCCAGTTCATTTCTCTCTATGTATGAGTGTATGTGTGCATGTGTACTGGCACACACCAGCTCTAGCTTCTTTTTATCAACTTTATGCTGGTTCATGAAGTGTAAAAAAGAGTATATTGGTTTACTGCTAGCTACGTCGTGTTAGCAATTTGTTTGTGTGTGTGCGAGTGAGTATGCATGCGAAGTAGTGTGCGAGGGAGTATGAATTCTTATACTTTGTATACTTTTTCATAATTGTTATAAGAGTATATTAGTTTTTGGCTATATTCGTCTGTCTATTCATCAGTCAATCAGTAATTTCTGTCTGGCTCTACGTATGCAGGCTTAGAGTTTTAAAATGTATGGATAATCGTTTATACCCTTAACTGATAAAATACTAAAATTTACTTTGATGCGCCCACTTGGGGCGTGGCAATTTTCATTCTATAGTTTTCAAGCTAAAATCAACAAGTTTTTCAGCTAAATCACTTGAACTGCTCTACAGCTTAAACTAGTATAAACTAAAAGCAAATCTAACAACTTTATTCCTTTTTCTAACCTGAACGAGTATTATGCAGTCGCTTAAGCCCGATGGCAACGATTGCTTACTCAGTGAGGCTGCTTATCATGTCTGACATTTTTATGCATATAAAAGTGAATTGATGTGTGCAAAACTAAGTTACGAGCTAACATGCACACTTACATATGCATAGCACACAGACAAACACACATCCACACACACACACATGTGTGTGTGCTGCGCGTGTTGCATGCCTCGAATTTGTGTCAATCTAATAATCCAACGAATTCGAGACCAGAGTCAACTCTATTTTCTTAACACATATTAAGCCTGGAAGTTGCTCAAGCCTTCAATAAGTCGAAGGGAATCCTGCATATCCTTTCGACTTATTTAAGTCTTGAACAGGTAGAGCAAATTCATAAGCCAATAATGCAAATGGCATACGAAACTTGGAAATACTTAAGCAATAAATAATAATAATAAAAGACTTAAAGAATTGGGCATTCTGTTGCAATTGAAATTGAGCATTATTTAAGACTTAAGCAGCTTTAAAACTTAATTGTTTTTTATAATTTTTAGAGAATTTATAAAGTAGTAATAGATGCAGCCATAAATGCTTTAAAATTTTATTATAAATATAAAAAAACAAAATATTACAAAAAATTTTAATTAGAATTTTTTTAGCCTCGAATTTGTAGACAAACAAAATTTTTTAGATATTTTAAATAATTTTATTAAAAATAAATAAATTTGTTTAAATAATTTAATGAGAATTTTTCTAGCCTCAAATTTGTACAAACAAAAAAAAAAATTAGATAGTTTATATATTACAAATATTTAATAGGCATTTTAATATGGAACTGAAATTTTTCACTTTTTCTTTAAATTTTCATACAAAAAAAGTTTAAATTTAAATTCATAATTCATAATTCATTTTAACTAAATTCTTAAATATTTTTACTAACAAAAAAATACTTTTAAGTGAGATAAGACGACTTTCTGCTTATCATTTCTATACATTAAATTTTAAGAAACAAATTTTAAATAATTATATTTCTTATGTAAACTAGTTTTAAACAACTTTTCTGTATTTCAAAGTTTTATTTTTAATTTTACTACATTTAAAATAGTTAAAATTTTATTAAAAGTTTTAAGAGATTAAAAAAAGAGAGAATATGCAAGAAACAGTCGTCCGCTGTTTATAGTTGTTGAAAAGCGAATCGCTGTCATTGGATAAACACACAAAAAAGTGAAAGCCTAAGCTGCAAGCATAGAATTCTCAACTGGTTACAGCTTTACAAGAGAAGCAAGGCGAATAGTGAGCCCAGCGAAGTCTGCTGATCTATTATCAGGCGGCTCTATAGCCGCAAGGCACTAGAAAGAGCCAAGCAGAAGGCAAACTGCTAACATTTTGTGTGTTAAATTTAATATTAGAAATATTTTAATAAAAATTTCATTTTAAATTTAAAACTCAAAAGAAACACAACAAAAAAATGCCTAATAAACATTTCAACAAAAGCTGGCCTAAACTAAACTCCAACTTGCCACTGAGCATATCAAAGCCGCATCAGTCTCATTTTTACCTTGGCCAATTGGCTTTCAATTCAGCTGTCCGTTCTAAATTCTCTAAATTACTTCTTTTGTATAGTCTTTTTATAAAGGCATTCATGAACCGCAACTAATTCAATTTGATTCAATTTGTAACAGAGACTAAACTATTTGCTTATCCACAACAATTATTTATTGCAAAATGTTTCTGAATTCATTCTCTCTCTCTCTCTCTCCCACTCTCTCCCTCTCTCTGTGTGTGTTTGCTTTATGCAATTATTTAATGCTTTTTTTCATTCAATTTGCATTTGTTTCATGTTTTTGATTCTGTTGATTCAATTCCCAATTCAATTTACAGCGAGCATATGAGAGAAACTAATATATTTGCCTGTGTTGCACAGTGTACACTGTGCCACTTAATTGCTGCACAGTTTATTTGCTTCTGCTTTCTCATTCTCCCACCCTCTCATCTCTCTCTCTGTCTGGCTGTCTCGTAAATTCTGTAAAGTTGTAAAATCAATTTGCCAAGTGAAAGCGCGACATTTTTCACATTCTAATTTAAATTTCAATTAAAATGCTTATTAGAATTTATGACTGGCCTTGAACTCGGCCCACCAACAACAACAACAACAACAATTGCAGTTGGCATTTTTTGGAGCTGAGCCACAAATAATTGAGGCGCGCGACTAGGCAAATGCCTTGGCATTACCATATAAATACCAGAGAGAGAGAGAGAGAGAGAGGGAGGGCGAGCGAGGTATAAAACGTGTAGCGACAGCACGCAAATGCATAAACAAAACCCGCAAATGTTTTTGGCCTAGAACATGGCCAAAAGCGTGCACCACAACTACAACCAACATGCGACTTTGTAGCCGTAAGATACCCTGAACAGCTTTAAGAGTTGATCTCTTATAGAAACTGAAGCATATCTATATCTGAAACTGATATCAGCTTTATATATATATACAATATAAAAGTCATTTGCCAAATTATAGAACTCTAGCTTGAGCTCTTGCAGCACTTAAGCTAGAATTTGAAAGGCCTAAATTAAAATAAATAAAAAAAATATTAAATATTAAAAAATTAAAATATAAATTAAAATATATAAAAATATAAATTATAAATACAAAATTTTACCTGCCTCTTTTTATTTTTACCTGCACAACTGTAGCCAATACACCCCATTTACCCATATACACATACATAGGGTATAATGAAGAAACTTACCATAAATTTTGAAAGCGTAAAACACTTTAATATCTCTCGGCGCCTGTTCGCTAAACACGGATAAAGCATCCAAAAAGTCCTCAAAGGATAAATTGCCCAGGCCATCGCGTGAGAAGGCCTCGCCTGCCAAGTGGGCGTGGCACGGGCACAGTTGGGCGTTGACCAAAGAAAAAGGCAGAGAGAAAAGCAAAACCAAAAAAAAAACATTTTTATATTTTGTTGTTTTTTTTTTTGCTGCTTATGAATGTGAATGAGGAAATTGTTGTTGGTTGTTTGTCTGTTTGTTGTTGTTTTGTTGTTGTTGTTGTTGTTGTTGTTGTACTTACAGATACGTCGCCGAAATGGATTCTCACGCAACTCGGGCATCTTCTCAATGCATTCGCGTGGAACCTTGACACTCGATGCCTGACCCTCGGTCATTTGGCGTGGCACCAAATCCGGCCGCAGCTCACGAAAGCGTTTATGCACGCTGAAAGGACGAAACGCGGGCAGCAAAAGGAGTAAAGCAAGCTGAGCAAATGGAGCAACTGATGGCAGGCTTTTGTGTGTGCGAATGTGTGCGAGTGTGTGTGCGAGTGTGCTCAACAAAAGGTTGCGCCAAACAATGGAACGCAAAATAGTTTCGCTTATTATTATATTTTCAACATAGCAGAAAATTGCGTATACGCCCCGTGCTGTCATATAAATACATACCGCAATATCTCCTTGCGTGTGAAGAACGTGCAATCCTGAATTGGCGCATGGAATATTTAAGTTTCCTATATGATTTAGCTGCTCTTTAAAGGCCAACTGAACTGAACACAAACACAGACAGACACACGCACCTGATAGTCATCCAATTGCTGTTCGGTGAATGTCACAATTTTGTTGCCCATTTTGTGGCCGGCTGGGATACGGCTGGGCAAAATCCAACTGCTGGGCTCTGCTAACGCTGAACGACTGACAAAACAGCGCAGCGCCTGGGCAGGCCAACAACTTTGCATAGAACAACGTTAAACTGGGATCAGGCTGTGTGGGTCGATGGGCAGCGCCAAAACACATCCTGCGGCGCCTTTCGCTGCGACAGCGCGTGGCTCCAGCTTGTCCTGACCGCATTCGCATGGAAATTAATTAAGGAGTGTTCACGGTGTGCCAGCTACTTTTTTGCTTTCCTTTTTTGTTGTTGCTGCTGCTGCTGTTGCTGCTGCCTCGCCTGTGGTTTGTTTGACAGCGAAAAAGACAGCGCAGGCAGCGCGGCTAAAAACATTGGCGAGGGGCGCGCCAAAAAAACTAACAGCAAAAACCAGTTACGCTTATGCGACCAGCTGGCAAAAGCGGAATATGAAACGCCCTAGGATAGAGAGAGAGAGAGAGAGAGAGAGAGAGAGCTAAATAGATAGATGGATAGATAGACTATAGTTTATATGGAAACTATGATTAAGCTGAGAGCTTTATAGGATGGTAGTAAGCAAAAGATTTAATTATAGATAGATGGGAATATAGACAGGTTGATCGAAAAATAGGTATATATATGGATAGACAGATCAATAGATAGATATATCGATAGATAGATTGATAGATCGATAGATAGATAGATAGATAGATATATAGATAGAGATAGATAGATAGATATATAGATATATAGATACATAGATAGATAGATAGATCGGTGGATAGATATGGATGGATAGATGGATACGTAGATCAATAAGGAGATTAAAATATAGATGCATAGACAGATCGATAGAAAGAACGATAGATATATGGATCTATAGATTGATGGATATACAGATCGATAGAAAGAACGACAGATAGTTATATCAATTGATAGATGAATAGATTGATACATATATCCATAGATAAATGGATAAAATTGATTAAGATAGATAGATGTCTTTAGATAGATAGACAAATTGATCAAGATAGATAGATTGATCGATATATAAATATAAAAATGAATATATAGAAAGATTGATAGATAGAGTGATCGTTAGACATATCGATAGACTGATTAACAGATTGATTAATAGATAAAGTGATCGATAGATAGGCTGATCGATAGATGACTGATCGATAGATAGATTGATCGAGAGATAGATAAATAGATCGATAGATATCGAATCTATAGTTTAGGGTGACACTATGATCAAGTTGGAGCTATATATGATGGTCTGGAAACGTTAACAATACTTGACACATGATAAAGACTATGAAATGATTGATAGACATATAGTCTATAAGGAAACTAACACAAGCTATATGAGAGCTATACGTGAAGATAATCTTTCTCTTTCAACTGCTTAATTTAATATGAAATAACAAGTAAGAGTGCTACAGCAGGAAGTATCCGACTATAATATATTCAGCATTCAGCTTTTTCATACTCATTCATTGAGCTCATCGAATACTTTCGCCTTACAAAGTATCCGACTATAAAATACTCAGCACTCAACTCATTCATACTCATTCATTAAGCTCATCGGATACTTGCAACTATTAGGGACTTAAGCTTACATCTAAATTGACAAACAGAGAGCAAAATCTTGAGCCAATTGGCTATTGATATAAGAATATATATAATTACCTCATACATAGTATAAATTACTCTGCTTTCTGCTGACATAATACAACTTCTGTCATCATTACAATTATTCTCTTCTACAAAGGTCAAATGAAAAAAAGTGTAGCACAGTTTTGTGCGCTGCTAGGTTGTTAAGGATTTTCAGTTTAGTTTCGCGTTGCGAGTTTATTTATTATTATTATTTTATGCGTCGCAAGCCTTTTTAATTTGACGCGTTTGCTTTATGTATTTGTGAAAGTGACTGTCAGGCTTCGGATCCAGATCGAGAATGCTTAACTTGGTCAGAAACTGACGACCCTGCAGCGAGATGAGCCAAGGCTGCAAAGCACTGCAAGAAGCGTGTACGCTGATTAGCTAGGAATGAGTGTGTGTGTATTAGTCACTCACCTGTGATGCTTCACCTGACAATGAACTTCCTGAAATGTCAGCATTATGGAACAATCGAGCGCTGTGGCGCCTAGCATATAAGCCTGCTGCGCTGCCAGCTCTTCCACATTGTCCGGCTGACAGCTGCTGAGGAGTGCACGCAGCGCCCTGTAGCTGGGCGTGGCATGCTGGGCATATCCTTGCGCCCACATATAATGAAAATGTCGCTGCAAATGGCCAAAAGGAGAAAACGTTAGACAGCCAGCGACAGTCGAACCCAATAGTTTTTCAGCCACTTGGCCGCCGTCCAAGTGAGCAGCGAGCACAAGTCCCACAGCTCCAAGAAGACGCTCTCAATGACGTGTCCACGAAACGCTGTCCACTGTCCGCTGTCTGTGGTCTGTTGTCCGTTGTCCATTCGCTGCCCTTTCAATTTGATTCCTTTTTAGCGCTAGGCACTAGCCTGAAGCATTGTTGAAGCCATCAGCCAGGTGTAGCTCAATGCAGTTGCCTGTGCACAGCGACTGCACTTGAACAGCGGCGGCAGCAAAAAAATAAAGTAAAATACAAAAAATCTGTGCTAAGCACTGATCGACTAGCTAATGCCCTGTAGTGTAGCTAGGCAAGTAGACAAAGTGGAAAGTTTGGTAACGAAATTCTAGTGAGCCTTTTGTATTTGAATTGATTTCTTATCTTATCTTGATTCTTATCTTGATTTCTTATCTTATCTTTCTTAACTATAAAATCTTGAGCAATGGAAGATTAGAAGTTTGATTGGCGATAGTAGTCAAAGAGCTCTATGATCAGATTACAATCATTTCAGGTCATCGTTGATTTGCTGATTCTATGTTGAATATATATTCAAATATATCTAAAATATATAAAATGAACTGACTCATCTCAGATCCCATTAAGTATATACAATATATACTCCGCTTTGAATGAGTTGATCCACTCCAAAAGTTTTTTTTATAGTAAAAACTTTGCTAATCACAAAAAGAACAGTAAACTAAAAATTATCAATATTTTAGATTTTTTTTAAATTATACAAAGCAAACTAATTTAATCATTAGTTTCTTTGTAAAAGAAATTCTTCTTCAAATTTCAAGCAAACAAATTTCAACTTAAGATTTTTCCTAAAATCTCTTGATGCATCTCCATCCCAATGTTTCTAGCTTCCAGTCATCTATTCACTCCAACTTGCCTTAACAAATTTAAAATTCAAGCTCATCTCTACGAATGCGACGTATTTTTCAGTCAGGCACTTCCTTCTAAAACACCATTTTCTTTCATTATTAACTTCTTGCCTTATCAAGTTTTTTAACTTGCTCTAAACTTAGTCATACTTCCCCTCAAATTAATCAACATTTTGTTAGGGTATCCCAAAATGGTTGAAAATCATCAGCTGATGGCTATCAAAGCGCAGTTCTACAAAGCTCTCCATTCTCCCGCCCCCGTTTCTGGTCCCTATAAAAATAAACAAAAAGCGATGATAGCCAACAACTGCCCACAGCGCAGAGCTGTTTCCTCTTATAGTACACACCTAGCTGTAGTTTTACACCTTTACCTTTTACGTACCTTGACCAACAATTGCAAATGCAAAATTTTTTGCAAAACACAATTTTTGGGTAAGTGAAATATTTCCGCTTTGCTGATCCGTGCTTGAGTCTCGCACGGCAACGTCGAGGGCGCCCAGGGAGACGCGACAAGTTGCGGCGTTGGGTTCAGCGTAGCCAACGCTGTCGACGTTGTTTCCGTTTCCGTTGCCGTTTCCGTTTCCATTGCTATTCGTGTTGCCACATTCGCTGACATTGTTGTTGTTGTTGTTGCTGTTGCTGTTGTTGTTGTTGTTACCATTTTGGTACGCTTTGTGTACCTTGGGCTGGCTGTTTCAGCAGCTGTTCGCCGCTGCGGCTGACCAGCAACAGCTTTGACAAAGTCAACTATGCACACCTCCTTTGGCTCCTCATCCAGCTGCTGCTCTACGTGCTTTGCCCTGCCAATTTCTATAGTTTCGGTTGGCTTTGTCTTCGGGCCACAACGTTTGAATGTCGATTTCCCAAATGCAGCAGCAGCAGCAGCAGCCACGTGGCTGCGGCTTTCATTCGCTGCCTGCTCCTGCTGCTGCTCCTCCTGCTTCTCCTCATTGCTGTATTCCCTAAGCAGGCAGGCGACCAACAAATGTTTTATAAGCGCCATAATTTCACTAGAGAATTTCCACAGATTTTATGACCATAGCATTGGGCATTGGGTATAGCGGCAATGCGTATTGGTAAAGCATTTTCGGTTTCAATGCAGATTCCAATTTTGTTGTCAACGTGTTGCCAAAAAAAAAGGTGTTGAAATGAGTGGAACAAGCACATAATAGCCAATAGCAAGAGTTCAAAAGAGACAGAGAGAGTGAGTGAGAGAGAGAGAGAGAGAGAGGGAGAGAGGGAGAGAGGTAGATAAATATCTGTGTTAACGTTTGGCAGTCGAGAATTTGTGTTGCTGTCTGAGCATTATTTATTGAATATTTGCGTGTCGAACAATTGCTTTGAGATTTTTACTCTATTCTATTTATTTCTTCTTCTTCTTCTTTTTTTTGGCTTTCGTAATTGTTCGGCTTCCATGAAAATTTTATGCTGCGTATGCAATAAATATTTGAGCTGCTTACAATCGATTGCAGCTCAAGCAAAAAGTTTGACCCAAAATTTCATTTCATAAAAATTTAACGGAATTTCCAAACAGTTTGCCTAAAGAATCTAAATGGAAATGGTATTTCTACGCAGCTTTAAAACTTGTTGGAATATTTATAAAAAAAATGCTTTAAGAATTTACTATTCACGAAAAGCTTAAGGTGATATAGAAAGCATTTAATATTTATATTTACATTAATAAATAATATATATAAATATTTCATTATTATTAAGTAATTAAAATATATTTATGTTAAATATAATATTTTGACTTGATATTGTGAAACTAAGAGCCACATCAGCTATCCTTGTTGCTCTTCCTGCCATTGCTGTTTACAGTTTGCTAATGCTGCCTGCTTCTGTTGAAGTAGTATAAGCGAGAGACAACGAGCTTCCATGGAGTTGTTCTAATAATAGTAACCGAGTGAGTTTGCGTGCTAATAGCAAGCTTTTCTGAGTGAGAGAGCGAGACAAAGATAGCTGTTGCTAAACGTAGTCGCTGAGTGCGTGTGAGATGGCTACTTAGGCTCTTCGAACTGCTGAATTATGATTGGAGAGGACGAAAGCACCGCGAGGCTGAAGAAGCACAAATCATTTTTGAGCAACGCTATAAAAGTGTGTAATCTATGCAGCCATAATAACACCTAGCTTAGCTAACATTTGAACTGCTGTTAACTTAACAGCATTGCTTGTTATTAACAGCATCGACTGTATTAACAGCTATTAGCACTGTTATTGCTCTTATCTTCTAAAAACTCTAACAAAAGCATAAATTTCAAACAAAATTCAGCAATTTTAACATATTTCTTGCAAATATTCAACTATTCAGATTGATTCACATTTAGCTGATAAATCCAGATAGATGCAACTCACTTAATATTGATATAAAAAAGAAAGAAAAACAAAATATATGTTGCGCTCACCCTGGAAAGAGTTGAGTGTGCAGCTGCTCGCAGGAAATCGAATTCGCGTGATCGCCATAAATTAAATTCCCGTTCTGAAATACACGTAAATTATTTTGCGGACAAGCGAAAAGTGCATTCAAGGCATCGACCATACGACCAGGAGCACTAAAAAAATCGAAGAAACAAGAAAAAATATATATATATAAAATAACACTATTAAACCATAAATATATATATGTATGAATGGACAGGGGCTGAGAGCTGAGTGAGACGTGGTAAATTTTTGTGCGCTGAGCGGCAAACGCCAAGTCCGTAAAAAGCCGACCCGCCTGAACGAAAATGAAAACGAAAAGAAAGAAACAAAATGCAATGAAAGTGGATGCGAAGCAGGCGGTAAACCGGAATGAAAGCGCAAGCAAATTGAATTTCGTGCACGGATGCACGCATGACTTAAAACAGCGGGCCACAAATAAACGAATGAGCCGCGGGATTCCACACACCCAAAAATACAACAGAATAAGTAAGCTTGAGTCTAGGCCGGGCATGCACGACTAGGCAATGACCTGTACTCTGAACGACGAGCTGCTACTTTAAATAAGCTTAGCTGCAGTCTATAAATGGACTAAAAATGTGAGTATTCCAATGAAGTTGAAGGTTATACTTTGGGATGGCGAATGGTATTTAAAAAGTGACGTATATTTGAGTTGTATATACACTTCAAGAATCTACATACTAAATTTAAAGAGTCAAACTTATAAAGTCTTCGAGTTATAGCTCAAAAACTAAAAGATTCCAAATCAAAATCCGTATCAAAGATAATATATGGGTATATAGCATTCTAAGTATGGAGATTACTATTTTAATTAAGTCAGACTACCCTCGCATATTGAAGAGCTGCCAAATCTTGTGCTACAGATCTCAAACTCAACTCTGATTAGTGACGAGTTTACATACCTTATCAAAGATTTTTCCCAACTTCCCCTTTCAAACACTTGCAATTAACCAATCCACCCTCTCTCACACGCCCACGCCCACTATTCGTAGGGTATATGAAAACAAACCAGTCGCGCGCCCATATTATAAAGGCTCAAACCGGAAACAGAGCAGAACAAAAAATGAAAGGAAGAAGAAGTGGCATTCAATTGCCTGCAGGTAAAACACGCCACAGGCGCACAGGTGAGGCTGCCTCCAAGCTTCAGCTTCCAGCTGAAGGTGTTGGAATTATGAAGCACGACAGGACACGCAAATGGAGCATATTAAAATTTATGATTTAAAGGCGTGTTAAGCCCGGAAACTTACCCGGAGAATAAGTGCAATGGACAATATTGGCCCAAACGTTTGATTTTGCCCATTTGCAGCTGCAGAAGAGACAGAGAAGAAGAAGAAGAGGGAGATGAGGAAGATGTTGAAGAAGAAGAATGGAAATGTTTGTAAATGTTTGTAAATCAAATAACAAGTAGCTGGCAGCATATCAAACACACACATGCATACACACTCCCACACACCCACAGTCATACACCCCACATGCTCTATATCATCTCACCTTTACCACCTGCATGCTGCAATAGCGACACCTGCATTTGTCTGGCTTTAACAACGAATCAACCGTTGGCCGCACCTTCTGCTCCTTCTGCTTCTTCTTCATCTTGTTCGTCGATTCGTTTGCCTTTTCCGGCTGGGGTTCAGGTTCAGCTTGGGGTTCACGTTGTGGTTCAGGTTCGCAGGTCGGGTCCATTGTGCCGTCGCCAGTTGGCATTAAATCAAATAAATCGCTGACATCACTTGGCAACTGGAGCCAGCCCTGTTTCGGTTTTATTTCGATGGCATATGTATCGCCCAGACAGCTTACTCCACAGCTGCTGCTGCTGCTGGTGCTACTGCTGCAGATGTCCGCATCCATGTCCGTGTCCATGTTCATGTCCTTTGCCTACAAATTATTTCGTTTGGCTTATTCGGTTTTTCTTTTTTCACTTTTTTTTCTTTACATGAGCTGATCCGCAGTGAAAATGTGTTTAAGAGAGGGTATATTGGCTGTGGGGGTATGTCATAGCCAGAGGTAAGCAGACCAGATGCAACTAAATATAACTCCACTTCAACAAGAGAAACTTACTTCATATAAAATAATCTGTGGTCAGAAAAATAGTAGTGCAACTGAAATGTTGGACAGCAACATTTTGTGATAAGCAACCTGGTTGTTCATAAAAATAGTAGTGCGACTATATGTATGTATATATGTTATACTTTATACTCGTTTCAAATTGTTCTCCAAATATTATGTTTATCACAAATTTTTGTTGTCCAACATTTCAGTTGCACTACTATTTTTATGAACAACCAAATTGTTTATCACAAAATTTTGCTATCTTCAGCTTCAGTCGCACTACTATTTTTATGAACACAGCGGTATATGTACACTTGAATAAACTACAATACATCTAATTGGCTAAGCTCTATAAGCAATCTATGATGAAACTTAATTTTGTAAATATACTTCGACATCTTGAGAAGTTACAGATATCAAATTTGATAAGAAACCTCTCCTAGGGTATACAAGACAACAAATATACTTAGCTAACTATCTCTCAATCAAGGATATCAGCCAATGCCTTGTCAGATTACCTAACAAAGCACATTTGCAAAGGATATCTCTGAGTCGTTTACTTCCCACAAAATCCTGCTTATTTTTTATTGCGCTACCAAATGGAGTTGGAATTGCAGTTGGAGCGAAAGAGACAGACAGACAGACAGACAGAGAGCGAGAGAGAGAGAGAGATAGAGATAGAGAGGTGCAGTCCGCGTTGACGCCATTTTGACTTGAAAATGCCAACGACTAGCGAAGTGGAGTTGTTGCCAGCGACACAAACAACACACAGAAAACAATCAAAACAAAAAAAAAAGAAGAAAACGAAGAAAAGGCAGAGGGAGAGGAGAAGAGAGAGAGAGTGAAAAAAGAGTTAAGAGGCGACTGCAACGGTTATCGCTGCCAGCCCGAACATGAACTGTAACTGCCAGGCATTGTGCTCGTTGTCCTCGATGTCCTGCCTGTTGTTGCCACATAAAGGAAAACTTTCTGTTTGCCACGCTGATTGTATGATGAGTTATGGCACAGGTGAAATATATTTGCACAGGTAGACAAGGACAGCGGGCAGCGGTGTCCACACGTGCGGCCCAACTTGAAATTGAAAATTAACATTTAAAGCCACAATTAAACAAGGCGCAGAGCAATCCGAACAGCTGCTGCCGCACTGTAGACACTGGACAGTGAACAGTGGAAACTCCTCCCAGCTCCTAGTCATATCCAATATAGCGTTAGTTATGGCATCGTAACTATTCTGCTTCTTCTGCTGCTTGTTTTTATTGTTTCTTTTTTTTCGTTTACTTCTTGCAATTTTATTTCGGTCAATGCTTTGGCATCAAAGCCATAAATTGAATATATAAGCATCGCGCGCACTAACGTGGCTCAAATGTGCCAGCCAACTGGACTTGAGAGATATCCTATGTTGGCTTACGATTATAGGGTTTGCTTACACGCACTGGCGCCATCTAGCGTTTGGTGTAGGGCGCAATGACAGCACCTAACGCTAGATGTCGCTTTGGATATTTGTTTTTAAGGCATATTTTAGAAGAATTCGAACATTTTTCTTTTTGAATAGAAATATCTAAAATTGTAGACATACTTTAACGCCAGATATCGCTTTAGCTGTTTGGTTTTAGCTACATTTTAGTACATTTTGGAAAGTTTTTGCTTTTTCCAAAATATTATTGAAATTCAGACATTGTTTTAAAGCCAAAATTTGTTATTTATTGAAGAATTATGAAGCAGAAAGTAAACAAAATATGATATGCGATATACAAAAAGCAGAAAATATATATACAAAATATATATAGCAGATATGACATAAGCAAACAATCTAAAAAATTGACATATTAAATATTTAGAAGCTAATAAATGTGCATAAATTTATAAAAACATATCTAAGTATCAGTTATAGTAGAATAAACAAATATTTTCTGCATGTACAAACGATATTTAGTTATTTTAAAACAATCTATAACAATCAATCCAATTGGAATCAACTTGGAAACTCTCAAGTCCAATCACATCAACCAATATTAGCTTATTTTCCTTTTTACTGCTTTCCCTTCAATTGTATCTCATTATCTAGCCATTGCTCTATAATTTCTCTCACAGACCATTAACCCCTTTTGCGTAACACCTATAGTTTACAGGGTATATTTGAACTAGTGGCTTTGGCGGCACTTTCAAAGCAATTTTCGTCGTCCTTTATAACCGCAGCAACCGAAACGGCCAGCGGGTCCAGGCGAAGGCTTTAGCTTTTTGGCTGCCAATGCCGCTGGCCACAGCAACAACAACAATGGATACAACAACAATGTGTTTACACTGTTGCCCACTTTAATTCAAAACAAAGAACCGTTGATTTATGTTGCCTTAGCTGCTGCTGCTGTTGCTGCATGTCCACATCCATGTGCATCGGCTCACAGTTTTAGGTTTTTGGCTACAAAATATTTGTTTTTCCTTTTCGTTTTCATTTTCCTTCTTTTTTACTTTTTTATTTTTGAGTGCACAAAAGCGAGCTAAACCGCAGCAGCGCATATGGCGCAACTAGAAAAAAAACCTGCCAATATTGTCCTTGTACGAAATCTATATATATATATAGATATATATATATAGGTTAGCCAATATCCCGATAGAAACTCACCTGTAAATTGGCAAGTAAAACATCGAATGTGGCAGGCAATTGGGTCACATCTGGCAGCAGCAGACCGAATGGCCCCACAAATTCCTTATCCAGACGCGAAACTGCAAAAGGAGCGAAGAAACATGAATGTAAAGTGCAGTCCACTCAACTGATATGTATGCGGATGTACAGTGAAATCAATGCTAACGGACAGCTGCATTAGGCGCATAGCTCAATTTGTCGCACACAACTTGGGCATGAGAAATTTTCTAAGCAGAGGACTTTACTTGAAGCAAAGACATATCTAGTACAACTATAGAAAGTTTCTCATTAATACATTATTTAGAACATAAATGGGAGCTCAATATATCTATTAGAGCTCTTCTATAGGCATACATTTATATTTAGTACATCTATGAAAACTTCTCTCAAATGGGTATAATGCAATTTAGTGCATTATTTAGTACATATATATCAATACTTTACGTACACTCGTTTTTAGCACATGTATAGAAATTACATGGGGTCGAATATTTTTCAAGCGGATAATTGTATTTAGTACATCTATAGATAATACTAATTATAGAAAATGTAGCATGAGAGGAGCTGCATGTTCTATAAGTATATTTAGTACATATATACAAAATGTGTTATATATTTTAGATCTTCAATGGCGGAAATTCAATTACAGTACATTATTTAGTACATATTTTAAGAAAGTACCTATAACATATATAAGCAGTATACTAAATATATGTCTGCTTTCATTAAAGATGCCCAACACATAAAATCTCCATTTGTGTACTAAATATAAAAGTTGCTCTTCAGTAGATCTCTATATCTATCTCTATAGGTCTACTACAGGTGGACTCTTATATTTAGTACACATATGATGATTTGATATATTATATATATCTCTTGTGGAGACTGGCCTATATTTAGTACATGTTAATTTCATATGTTACACGTTAAACATCTGCTATAGACACATATATATTTAGTACATATTTAGGAACATTTCATACTACACACCTGGACAACTCTGCATATTTAGTACATGTATAGATTTACAATTTTCAGAACTTTTTCAAATAAATTGTTTGCTAACATTTGCTTGATGTTTATGCGCCACACTCTTATCAACTGCCAAAAGTGACAAAACTCTTTTAACCAGATATGTCCATCTATGGCAGATTTCACTGTATATTGATATATAGTGTAGATGCCGCTGGGCAATGATAAATGGTGGCTCCGAGCGGCGAGCAGCGAGCAGCGAGCAGAGAGCTGCCGCCTGTTGCTGTTGCTGTTGGTGCAATATAAACCGAATTTTGATATATGGCTGCGACTATTGGCCGGCACCACTAATCAGTCCCATGTGGCTCCACTTTGATGTACAATTTAGTAGAAAGTGGAACAAGAGAGCAGCGAGTAGGGAGCAGTTGGAGGGAGGAAGGGAGCAGGCCAAAGTCTGCACTAAAAAGCTCGTTTATGATTGATTGCTGTGGCAGCGGCAGCGGCAGCGGCAGCGGCTTTTGGATGCAGGCCAAAGGCGAGCAGCAAATGCAGCTCAGATCAAATACAAAATAAAACTATGACACAGCAGCTGCCACTCCAACTACGCCCTCCATCCTTCGCCCTCCCACTCTGTCTCTGTCTCTCCGGAGATGAACTCACCCGGCCTGTGCTTGCGTATGTGCTCGTTTATCCAGCATCTATCGCTTTCCTTTGGTATGGCAACAATATCCGCTGCACAGACAAACTCATTTCCTAATAGACGGCGCATTATCTCGATATAAGCCATAAAATCGGGCATTGTCAAGACGCCAGCTGAAAGAGAGAAAGGCAAAGGCAAGAAATAAGATAAATGAAATAAACACATCTCGATGCAATGGCCAAAAAGAAGCAGCCACAAAAACAGATATGACTAGGGTCACAGCTCCATACAAATGCACAACTATATATATATAGGTATCTTTATATATACTTATATACGTATATCTGCCCTATACAAAGCCAGCCAAGCGAGCAATAAGCATCGCACAATACACAAATTGGCCAACAGCAACGCTAAAGGGAACTAAGTTTGCTTTTGCCTTTGCTTCTGACTGCGATTTGCGAAAAATAGGAAGTTCTTATTGTTATACACGAGCTGTGGTGCATTATAAGCAGATATGACAGCATATAAATATATAAAGATATATATATATATGTATATATAAAACATTCTTAAAGACTATCTAAGGAAAAGCTCGAATGTGCTTTGCAATGTTGCAGAACAACATTTTGTGATAAGCATATAGAAAGACATATAGATAGACGTTTAGTTAAAAAACTTAGATTATATAAAATAATTATTAAAAAAAAATTTCTTTCAGTTCCTTTTTAAAATAGAAATAAAGAAAGCAATTCAAAAAATTTAAACCGATTCATGCCTTATTAAAGTTTTTACAGGCATTTAAAGATCAACATGGCCAACATGTATCCACACGTGCTCGCCACTGTATATATCTATATTTATATATAGCGAAATGTTGTGATAAACAAAATATTTAAAAAACAATGTGAATCAAGCATTAAGATTAACATATATATATAAATACTTATATATATTCTAATATTGTGTTTATGCAAATTGCAGTCGCACTACTATTTTTATGAACACAGCTGCATAAATATAGATTTTGAAAAAAATGTAAAACGAGTTATAGGATTTACATATATGTACATATGTATATATAAATATATATATATATACAAATATATACATATATTCAATTGCACTACTATTTTTATGAACACAACGGTATTCATCTCTGCATATATCCACATGCGTATATGTCTACTCAGATATATATCAATCAATCTATGTATTCATATTTACCTATACATCTATATATATCCATATACCTATATAGATATATATATATATATATATATCCAGATATATGGATATATGTATCTATATACTTATATATCTAGATATAGAGAGGTGTAAACGAATAGATGTATCGCTTACATCTCTCTATGTCTATCTACGAGTGTTGTCTAAGAGCTATATAGCTAATCTAGTAACAAACAGTGCATTATGAATATATCTTCAACAAAGTAAACGTTTAAAGTTATTAAATATCTTTCTAAAATATGATTTAAATATCATAAACAGATCTGTTTATCACATAACTAACACAGCTACTCTATGTAGCAATGTATAAGCTCATTATACAAATATATAAACACATAAGTGATGTTCAGTATTAGTTAAAAACAACTTCAATTAATTACTTAACTATATCTACAATGTAGAATCTACATACGATTTGTGTTTAAAGTTCGTTGGGAACTTATTTAGTCAAAAAAAAAAGAAAAAACTATATCAAATATATAATCTAGTTAGCATGAACAACAGAAGAGTTTATCATCTAACTATAGAATCTACCACTAAAATAACACCTGAAATTGTTATATATATGATACATCTGTAATATATGTTCTGCTACAAAACTTATAGATATTTTTGCCTAGACAAACCTCGTTATCTATCCCTATCTATCAAACTTAAAGTTGACTAATCAAATACTTTTTCTTTGCAAACAGACTGACCTAAGTCTTAGTAGGTATACAAATTGATGACTATTACATATAGCTGGCATAGCAACGAGCAGTCTTATAAGAGTTAACAGAGTTAAGTTAACTTAAAGAAACCTAGATTAAGTATATATCTAACATAACAGATTAAAAGTATATACTTAATATACAATATCATATATCCTATAAAACTATTTAAATACATATTTGAAGCTCTCATATACTTCGCCTAGGCCGAAACTCTTTCTCGCTCTCTTGTTGCTGTTGCTTATGCTTTAGGCCATAGTGTTTGAAGTTTTGCACGCAACCATTTCCTGACCAAAACTAACAACAATATAAATGCTATGCTATGGCTCTACTCTTATATATATTTAGTATATATGTATATGTATATGCAGCATTCAACCTTTTGAGCTGGATGCTTCGCTTGGGTCGGAAACGCTGGGTTGCTGTCCTTCCGGTTGGTCTGCGCTGGTCGGCTGGCAGCAACTGCTGCTGCTGGATATCATTTTTGGCAAACGTAAAACTTTTTTGAATTGCGGCAATGCCAGCACCAAATTTGCATTACCCTCCGCCCGATAGATCAACTCAATTTGGCTCAACTCCATCTCTGCGGGCAAGTGCAGCAGCGCGTTTAGCGACTTAGCTTGAGGCGGGGGCGGGGGCGTGGCAGTAGCACTAGCTGATGCTGCAGCAGTTGTCATGACTTTTGCGCGGGTGTTTGCGGTTCGTTGGCGTTGTCAAAATTCCAACTGACACGAACGAATCTATCTACCTCGCTCTGTCTCTCTTTCGCTCCCACTCGCCTGGCCGCTGGGCAGCCTGGAAGGGCCGGACTGTCGCGCCAGTGTTGATGATTTTGCCGATTGTGGCTTGTTGTTGTGGTTGGCTTTTTGCGGTTGGCTCTTGTTTATATTAGTTGTTGTGCTTGTTGTTTATGTTGGTTGTTGTTGTTGTTGTTGGCACGTTTTTGTTGCCGTCTGCTTGTCATTTGTCTGCGATAAGCTAAGCCGCTTGCAAGGCAAATTGCACTTGTGTTTATATATGTATATATCAAATAAAGCCCTGTAAGAGAATAATAATAACTTAATGACACATAGATACATATATATTATATGCAACAGTATTATATTTACGCATAGGCACACTCTTATAACTAAAAGATTTAAATAAGCCAACCCAAACAACAGATCACAACTAAGCTGCACTTCAGAGTGTGCCCAAACGCAATCAGCTGAGCAGCTGCTAACTGTGGCGGTCGTTCGATAAACGATCAAGCGCAAGCAGCTATCGATGCAGCTGTCTTGCAAGTGTGACCAGCATTTGCCTAACTCAAAAAAACCACACACAAATTTAAATATATGAAGAAAACAAACAAAACAAATTTAAATTAGGTTTTCAATATTTTGTTTGTTAATTTATTGCAGTTTTTAGTGTTTAGTGTTTGCGTATGTATTGGCCGTTGTCCGTTTGGATGAGCGTATGGCCGCCAGAGTGAATCACTTGCGTGGCTAAACAGGTAAAATAAAATAATGGAATTCGATTTAAATTAGTTGCAGTCACTTGATTAATTCATAAAATATATTTGTATAATTACCAGCATTCGCACTGGCCAGAGCCGCAATCAAGGCAAATACAAATCCGCAGATCTTTAGACAATTCATGTTGATTAATTCGGACTAACTGAACCAAGAGATCGCAGTGCAATGCGCTTTTATAGGCAGAGCTGACGACAGCTCGACTGGAATTTCCAGTGTCTCTGGCTAATCAGTATTTATTTTTTACAGTATATAGAAAATACCCAAAGCCCAGCAGCAACAACAACAAAACTGATAATTGGAACTCTGCTGCTGATTCTAATTGGATTTTATAAATATATGAATGTTTGTAAATATATATATATAAAATAATAAATATATAAATAATAATATATTGTGCATTTGTTGTTACACATTAGTATTTCAAGTGCATCTAAATACATTAATAGTAAACATATTACATGTAATAAATATCGTACAGTAAAGACTCTCGAGTAACGGCAACATATTTGAGATCTAGACTTGAAAATAGCTTAGCTAGAAATAATTCAATAGACAGTCAACTTATGCTAGCATGATCTAAATTTTTTAGACCTTAAGAGAAGTTAAGCTCTTAGTTGCTTTAGGCCCTTAAGTCTCATAATAGATTCTAGTTTAGTTATATATAGTTAAATTCAATTTATAATCCATATCACATACTTGATCTAAATACAAGTTTTATGCTGTTTGTTCATTGTAGTTTTTACTGCTCTTGACTGCTCTAGTTTTTGCCTTGTACTCATTTCCAGCTCTCTTTTCTCTATGTTATCAAGAGATTGCCCCTGTCTATGTGCCTATAGGTAATACTCTGGGCACTACTAGAATTTCGCTCTGTATTAAGCTTAAGCGCATTTCTCTATAGTATCAAGAGGTATAGAGGTATGGAGGTATATAGAGCTAAACAGGTATATTGAGGTATATAAAGGTATAGCAGTATGTATAGGTATATAAATATAGGCACTACTCTATGTACTTCTAAAAGTTCGTTCAGTATTAGTTTTTAGCACATTTCTCTATTGTATCAAGAGTCTTAACTCTTTTTAGCTCTAATATGACTCTAATCTATCTAATGTGTCTAATAGGTCTCTGTTTCTCTATGTCTCGTAGATTTACAGAATCTAACTCTCTCTCTAACTCTCTTATCTCAATTACTCTATAGATATTACTCCTATTAGCTATATCTCTCTGACTGTCAGGCTTAAGACCATTTCTCTATAGTATCAAGAGTCTTATCTTACTCTAAAAGTCCTACCCATACTTTGCTTCTCAGTATAGCAGTCTAACGCCTTCTATATTTACCTATATTACTACCGATACTGCTCCATTTCTTCTTCTTACTCTCAGCATTTAGCTTGAGTTCATTTCGATATACCCTAACAATATACCTATACTACTTACTACCCCTACTATTTCTATTCAGCATTAAGCTCACGTCTGGCTTTTCCAGTTTACGGTTCAAGTGAAATCTCAAATGATCTCGGCTGATAGTCTGTTGTATGAAGTCTCTGATCTTTTAACCTGCAAAATTCCAAATCGCTAGGAATTTCCCGAGATCAATAGCAGTCGACGCAGCAGCAGCAGCCAGCAGCAGCCAGCAATTGCTATAAAAGATCAGCTTCGCTCTCAGCTGCAATCAGTATCAATCGCATACAAAAACAACTCAAATCAAATCCAAAGATGAAAATCTTTCAAGCAGCTGCATTACTCCTGGCCCTCATCGGCGCCTTTGCCAGCGCAGAGCCTGTGCCCAAACGTAAGTTTAAACAAATTTACCTGGTCAATCCATCAATCAACATCAATCAATTATTTACTCTTTACAGCTGGCACTGTGCTCGTCCAGACCGACAACGTTCAATACATTCGCACGGGTTAAACTCGTTAAAGAATTTTTTTTTAAATGAAACTGAATTGCCTCAAAAAATAAAATGAAAATATTAAACTAAACTTAAAGTTTATTTCTGTGTTTTCACTTTTATTTCAATTTATATTTTTTTCTAGAAAAATAATATTTAATTTCAGAAAGTGCATGAAATTGCATACAAATGTTTTTTGTTTCTTTAAATGTTTATTTAATCAAAAAACGGTAAACAAGAAAAGCTTTTGACAGCAGAACGAATTATGTATACACTAGGATTGATTCGTTAGCAGCTATATGTGCAAGTTATATATGCGTATATATAATTGGGAATATGTAGAAATATATAGTTGTTAATACTCAATAAATTACATTAATTCAATACAAATTTCAATTAAATATCAATTATAGACCAATTAGCCTGTTGCCAGTACTCTCCAAAGTGTTCGAAGGAATCCTTCTTGGACGAGTACTGACACACCTGGGACGCCGGGAAGCCATTCCAAATCATCAGTTTGGCTTTAGGAGGCAACATGGAACGCCGGAACAGGTGCATAGAATTGTACACCACATCCTAGGAGCTTTTCAGGAAAAGATGTACTGCTCTGCCGTCTTTTTGGACATTAAACAGGCGTTTGATCGTGTCTGGTACCTGAGACTACTGCACAAAATAAGGACAGCCCTGTGTGCGTGTTTTTTTTTAATATGTAACCAATAAATATATTTGTAAATGTATTTAAATAAATTAGTTTTGATTTTTGTAGTACCAAAAAAAAAGAAAGAAACTTGTTTATATTTTTTAATGAATTATTTCTATACATATATTTTTTATACCCTGAACCCATTGAAAATGGGAAATCAGGGTATAATGTTTTTGTGAAAATGTATGTAACAGGCAGAAGGAGACATGGCAGACTCCATAAAGTATATATATTCTTGAGCAGCTCGACAAACTGAGTCGATATAGCCATGTCCGTCCATCCGTCCGTCCGTCCGTCCGTCCGTCCGTCCGTCCGTCCGTGTGAACGCAGCGATCTCGCAAACCACAAAAGCTAGAGATCTGAAATTTGAAATGTATACTCGTGTATATCCTACGCTGTCATTATTACGCTGAAAAAGTTTGATTACGAAAGTCCATCTAGAAGCAAACCTATTCAACAAATAAGTTTCCAAAATATAGCCCATACTGCAGCCTAAGCGCTGCCCGCGCGCAGTCGCTGCGTAAACTGCGCAGTAGCAGAGAAAGTGCTTGTGCGTGCGTGTGCATGTGTGTGTGTGTGTATGTGTTGTTTGTGTATATGTATATATAAAAGAAGCGTAAAATGATTTGAATATCGCATCTTCGCAGGGTTCAGGGTATCTCTTAGTCGAGCAGTCTCGACTAGAGCACTCTTACTTGTTTTATATTATGAATATAAAAATAATATGAATATTTCATATTAATTCAGACAGACTCTCCTATATAGATAATTATTATGTACTATTCCCTAATGTTTTATTTTGTTTTCAGATCATTAGAGATTGCAAAAACTGCATATAATATATATAACCGAGTGTAGTTCGCATACTATGGACATTATTTTTCTTCGCTCTGATATTCAGTCAAGCTGTCCTCACATATTTATTTTAAACAGTCATAATATCTAACATTTTCATAATACCCCCAATTCGAGTTAGGGTATTTGCTATAATAATGATATGCATCAATTGCTATGCACAGTTGTTAACAAGAAGAGCTTATTTGTTTAGTACTTGACGATTTCCTGGAATATAAATTTCTGCTTTATGGAAACCAGTTACAAAGTTAACTTTAATTGAATTCAAAGAAAATCATTTAAATTGTTGTTTCATTCATGAACGGGAAGCAGTTCTAAGATATAATACAACAAATTAAATGTATATATATGTTTAAACAACGATGGATATAACTAATATTTGTTGTCTTTATAGTGCAGGATATATGTAGTCGAAAGGGCTCTAGTCAAATTAAGTTATTTTTTTGTTAGGCTATTATTTTTGTTCTATTTAAAACACAATTCACCTTAGTTGTTTGCAGGGTATGCCCTAGTCGTGTTCTCTATGCAATTGGCATAGCTAACACGTAGTTTAGACTGATGCTGAGAACGGGTTTTGTTATTGCAACAACTTGTTATCAGCTAAGCTGGCATTTGTTGTTCTTGTTGTCATTTGATTTCATTTGATAGTAAATAAAATTGGAAATGCCCCCGACTGAGCGCGACAATGCGCATAACAATGTCGAGTCTAGCTATATATTGTAGTATATAATATATATATACTCTATTTATGCGGCTATAATGGAAATATGAAAAGTTGAAAGCTTCTTGTACCCATCGAAAATGTGCTTAGTAATTTGGTCTATAGATATTCCTAGGGTATAGATAGTTGTTAGTCTATCAATGACTCGTCTCCTCCTAAATCAAGATAGATAATAAATATGTGGCGCATATACACATTTTAGTGCATCATTTATACACTGAATTATTTAAAAACAAATCCATAATATATAATCTAGTATAATATAGGTATGTACCGGGTATCTGCTAGTCAGGCAAACCCGACCCGAAACTTATTTTAATTGCTGTTGGCTATAGAAGCGATGACTTCATATTTTTGTATATGAGCAAAACTTTAAACAATTTCCGGCCACCCCCCAAAAGGCGAAAACTATTTTTGTACATTGTTTTCACTTTGCGGAATACCCTTAACCCCAGCCCCAGCCCCAGCGCCAGCCCCAACTCCAACTCCAATCTGCCTGCCCCATTCTTGGCTGTGGCATGGTTCGTTACATCAACAATTATTTGAAACTTTTACCGCAAATATTTCCACGCCTGAAATAAATTGTAATAGAAGAAGTCTGCCTTTTGGTTTAACAGCTCGTATGATTGTGTCGGCGAGACTTTGGCTGTCCGCTGGAACTGCCAGAAGGCAGCAGCAGCCAGAACCGAGGCAGGCGCTCAGCCTGGGAGGGAGCGAGGCTCTAGCTAATCCTTTTTGATTTTCGACTGCACCAAAATTCCAGCTAACAACAATTTATGTGTACCCCAGACCCAAAGACGGTTGCTCTGGCAACGGGCTATGGCTGCAATGGCCGCTCTATGTGTGTGTGGGCAGTCAATGTAGCCGGGCCGCACTGTTGCCACTTGCCATTGGGCGCGTGGAATTTGCAACGAGCTTTGCCATCTTTCATCTCTCATTTCAAAGTGAATTTTGCGACCACGCGAATTATGCTGCAAGAAGTCGATGGGAGTGGCCGTCACGCCCACTGGCTCTTCCTCCTCCCACCGCCCACTCTACTCCTTTACTCCCTTTCATAAGAAATTAATTTGGACTTGTTTCAAGCTTGCCTTTAGCTTCATATGGCCAATTGCCCAGCGCACAGTGGGACAATTGCTTACTATTTGTCACAAAAATCATAATTAAAAGATTTTCTATTAATATTTCGTAGATAATTTTAAGTTTTATTTAGTATTTCTATAGTTTTTCTTAGTTTTCTGTTACGCCTTCTGACCCTAAGTTCCACTGTACGCTGGTTCATTGGCTTTCACACAGACTTTGACTTTGTGCTCCAATGCATTCAAATTTCATTGAAATGTTAGCTCAGCTTCGGTTGGCAATTGAAATAGACTTTAAAGCCTTCAGTTGTTTGGGTTTTTCTTTTTCTGTACACGTGATAAGCTGCGTGAGCTCTGGGCAAAGCCCCAGACGCCAAGAAAGCAAAAGGCAATGAATATTCTAGTCGCAAGTTCAAGTACTCGACTGGGAGATATCCTGTAATTGTGTGGGGATTCTAGGCTTCTTGTATACAAACTTAAACAAAAACACATTTGTACACATAAACACGCACTTGAACGGTCCCAAGCTCCTACTCCATGGCATATAAGTTCCTGGTTAACTCCGGTTCTAGACACGGCATCTTAATGAAATTTTCGCCTCATTAATATGGCAGCTAAATGTGTGTACATACCAAAGTCTGATACTATACTCATGAAAATAAGGTTTATTTTGGGGAACTAGTGTAAGGCATCTAAAAATTAGCATATTTTAAAAAGCGCTTACTTCAACAGAATCTGTACCCAAAATTTGTTGTTTTTAACTCAAATGATCAAAAAGTTATGCTTCAAAAACTAAGCAGATATATAGATATTGCTCGATATTAAGGAAATAAATAATATATTAAAGAAAAATTCTAATCTAAAACTATCTCAATATACAAGAATGTAAGCTTCCAAATTTTAAGTCGCTAGCTTATGTAGTTAACGAGATCAGACCAACTGACAGACAGACATGCCTAGAGCTACTCAGCTTAATCTGCTGATCAGGCATATACACATGACATAAGGCCATGCCTGCCTCTACCTGTTACATAAACTTATACCAAATCATTATACCCCGTTTACACATTTTCAATGAATTCTAGGGTATAGTAAAACCTGATAACAACTGCAATTGCCGCAGCTTTGGCTGTTTCTGCTGCTTTGGCGCTGCCTTCCGCTTGACTGCTATAAAAGCAGCTGCTGCCGCTGGTTCCACATCAGATTTAAAGCGAATCAAGCACAGCACAGTCTAGCCTTCATATATATACGATATATACACTATATACAATCAACATGCAATTGATCAAGATTTGCGGTTTTGTTTTCGCTTTGATTGTGGCTTTGGCCAGCGCTGAGCCGGAACGTAAGTATACCCAATGGCAGCAATAGCAGCTAGGGTATAGGCTCTAAGTTTGCTTGAACTATTTCTCTCTAACTCTCTGACTCTCTCTCTTTTATCCTTCTCTCTCTCTCTTTTTCTCGCTTTTTTTAGCTCAAGGCACACTGTTGATCCAAACCAAAAATGGTCAGGGTATTTTCAGAGGCTAAAACCAAACTTTTTGATTTAACTAAGCATAAATGTAACTTCAAATATAAAATTTTAAAATTATAAAACTTTTTGTATTGAAATTGGTTAGGAAATAAGGTAAGAAAGAGTTTAGCACATAGCAAAAGTTTTTTAGTAACTCTACGACCTAGACTCAGTTGATATCTTAGAAATGTTAAAGCTATAACTAAAACTTAACCCAGTTTTGAGTGAAAGATCTTGAGAGCTAACAGCATATATGTAGATAGATTTAGAAAGAATATACATATATCTAAGATGATGTATATGAAAGTAAGTTCTTAGATTTAATTAAGTATAGTTTTTTATAATTTCATTAGGCTCGTTTTATAGCTGAGAGATCCTCAAACTTAAGTCTCCCGACATCTCCCTAAATGAGCTTCATCAAAGACATATAAATAACAAAATGAAATTGATTATTATAAAATATATATATATATATATGTGCACACACACACACACAAATTGTATATATATTAACACAAAAAGGAACACAAAATTGTCGCTCAAAACACAAGCAACATCTTAACAATTCAATGAAACACAACGATCGCCGAGCGGTTGCTTCTGGCGGGCATTCGACATGATGCTTCGACCGTGCACATCGCGAAGATCTCGGAAACGAGCCAATTGTTCGTGGGAAATGTGGAAGGTGCGCGAGCAAATGGCCCATTGGCTGAGCAGTATGGTATTGCCAGTGACATAGGTGCCGCGATAGCTATAATAATCCTTCCTGAAGCAACACATTAAGGTGGCCAAACCAAAGGGCGGCATCTCCATCGCTGAACCGGCTGTACGTATGGCAGCCAAATTCTCGATAATCTGATCGAGTGGCGCGTTCTTCTGCTGTGCCAAGTCGAACATGTAGGAGACCGCTAGATATTTGAAGGGGGCATTTGGTGAGTTTGTGGCATGCAACACCTGCAGCTCCATGGCATAGTTATGCGAGTCTATCGAATGCTCCGAGGTGCCCCATTTGAATGATGCCTCCACAAAATAGTAATTGCCAACTAAATTTCCACCTGCAATGTAAGGAGTGCAATTTGGTGCACACGCAACGCGCATTATCACGGTGCTGCCATTGTTCTCGAGTAAGACAGCCGGTGGCAGGTCCTCGTACCAATACCAACGCAGCGTATTCGAATGCTCCATCTTGAAGACCACACGGCGCACAATATTAATCGGCGAAGGCTGGCGGTCGGCCAAGGATCGGTGACATTTCGGTCTGAAGAGATCGCCCAATATAATGGACGCAGAGTTCACATGCGCCATAAAAATTACCGCCATAATGCAGCTAACCAAAGCTATGCAATAATTCGACTGATAGATAAAGTCCATAGTTATGTATACACTCTTCGTAATGGTATCCCAAAGGAAGATCAACAAGCCGAGCAACATGATTAGCTAAGAGTGGGTGTATTAGTGAGTTATACAAATATTATAAATATATTTTCTAAATCAATAAAATGATAAAAATGGCCTAAAATGTTATCTTTTTAAAAAGGAATTTGATCTATAATTTGACCTCCACAGGATTCGAACCGGGTGCAGCTTGCATAAGTTGCATAATCCTTGCCATTGAGCTACAGCTTGAGTCTTCGCCTACAGCTAAGTTTTGTATGTGCAAGAGTGAGACGAATATAGTGATAAGGCAAAGTGGAAAAACAATATTGCGAAAATAAATAGTCAAATTATTGATAAGTTTTGTTAAAAATTTAAGAGAAATTAAAAGTTTTTTAGATGCACGATGACTCAGTCGACGAAAATATAAATTTAAAAAAATATATATATGTAAATACAAAATAAATCTGATTAGACTGACTCTAGTATTGAACCGGAATCAGTTCGCTTAAGAGGCGTGAGCCTTGCCACTGAGCTACTGCTAATGAGCCAATTCTCTGTTAGGTTGCAAGACTGAAACAAAGAGCAAAGTTGGGTGTGAAAGTGTTGCTTTACAGCTATAAAGATAGAGAGAGAGAGAGAGAAAAGCCTATACAAATTGTAAGTGCAGCAATCTAAAATGATTTTTTTTTTGGGGCATTGAGTGTCAAAGCGCCTTTAAATAGAGTGCATTTACGTACAAAGTGTACATACACTAATGGCAGCTAAGCTGCATATGTGTAAGAGCGAGGCAGACAACTGTCAGAGAGCATTCAAATTAAGTGAGGATACTTTATGCTTTTAGCAATAAGGAAACAGAAAGAGAGAGTTAGAGAATCTATTATAAAGCAAATAAATTGTGAAATTTTGTATTATTTATTTTTGGGCACAAAAAAATTAATTTAAATTTCACAATTAATGTAAATTTAATATAGAATTGTTGAACATTTCGCACAGTGTATTAAAACAATGAGACTGTCTGCTATTCAATAGCCTGCTGCGATTAGGGCCAATAGCCATTGACTAACTGAAGCTTAAAAGCCTATTGTGAATGATATGAAAGGACGCATACGGATTGGTGGTCCTGAATGGAAACTCATGCAGTTTATAGGCTGATAATATGCCTGTGAAGGCTAACAAGAAGAGGGCCAACACCAACACGCACACGCATACGCAGCCATAGTGGGGCTATTCAGGCTGTTGCATGGGCTTTGAAGTTTTGTTGCTCCATAGTGAGAGCTCATGAATTTAAGACTAAAAGTCGAGCCATAAACCAGTTGCGATAACAATGAGCAATACACACACAATCACACAAACACGCAGACACAGGATATGCACAGGATGTAGGCAACAGCCCTGGCAGCAACTTATATAAATACCTGACAGCGCAATGCACAACAGGCCAACAGCAGGACTCAGGACTGAGGACTGAGGACTGAGGACTCGTCCTGTTGCTCTGGCTGCATCTCGTTTGCTGCTGCCAAACTTTGCCAACGCGTGCTTCATAAAATAGTCATAATGCATGTTTTTTGGGCACGGCCTATTTGGCCATAAGCTAAAGGTAAACCGAAAGCCAAATGCTGAACTTTTTGCCATGTAATTATACGTGCACATGGCAAACAGGACAACGTGTTTGTGTGTGTGTGTCCCATATTAGAAAGCCCATTAAAAGTTCGAGCCGCTGGGCGTGCAAAAAACAAAAACTCAAATTGCATTGGGACTTGTTGGAGAGTCTATTAATTAATCACCTGCTAAAGCTAGACTTAAGTTACGTCTAGTAAAAAAACAGATTTTGTACAGTGTAAAAGCTACAGTGAAGCTTACTGAAAGTATACCTAAGCTGATTTAAAAGTTTTTTTCCAAGAGATTTAAACTTTAAGGCAAATACGGGTGTTAAAACAATTTAAATTAAATAAATCAATAGATCCTTATGTGTGAGGGTTTACTGTGTTTTGTATTGCGTTTAGATCAACTACTTCAAGCTACAAACACATACAAACACATTAAGCCCTAAAGTA
This sequence comes from Drosophila leonis, assembly GCA_035045365.1. Taxonomy (NCBI): domain Eukaryota; kingdom Metazoa; phylum Arthropoda; class Insecta; order Diptera; family Drosophilidae; genus Drosophila; species Drosophila leonis. The sequence continues at coordinate 1,387,865 of JAWNPC010000485.1, forward strand.
TGCAACAAAGAAGCTTATAAAATGTTTTGTGGAAATTTTGAGTCAAGAACTTTCTTTATGTGTGCAAAGTCTTATGCGAAGGATAGTAAGGATATGTAACCAAATATATATTTATTTATTGTCTTTTAGAGAAGGATGAACTAACAAATTTCGACCTGACAACAAAATATATATTCATTTAAATTAATTTATTTATAATTTGCACTTTTTATCTCTTCATTTAAGGCAGTATTAGTTCAAACTACTCTCGCATAAAGCATACATACAGTAATATGGAATATATAGGAACATAACTACTCTAGAATCTTTATACCTCTCACTTAACCCTCTAATATTTCACTTAAAAAACTTTTAGAAATTGAGCGACAAACCCTAAAATTTTGCTATAAATAATGTCATTTCCCTACGTAATTTCTCTGCATAGCAAAAGAATTTTTGGCAAAGGAAAAAAACACGACAAACAAACCGATGTTAATCAAGAGCAAGCAGCAGTAGCTTGTTTGTTGCGGTTAAAGCAAATCACTACACACAAACACTAATAGGCATAAGCACATGTACACACACACACACACACACACATGTGTTGCATTAGAGCGTGTGCTAAAAGCAAGCCGCAGCAAAACGTTTGCGATTGACAGGCTTAAGCTTTACAGCTAGAACACTTTTCTCTGTGTGGGTGCGTGTGTGTGCGTGTGTGTGTGTGTGTGTGTGTTGGTGTGCGTGTGGTAGGGGTTTAATGAGGCAACGTCAATATAACTGCTGTGCAGTAATTAAATTGAAACCACACTGTGTAAACAGCAACAAGAACAACAACAGCAAACAGGCAAATACGAAAAATAAAAACAGAAGAAGCAGAAATGAAGAGAAATTTCGCTGTACAAAGCTAAGCCGGCGGGAGAGCGATGCCTAAGGAGAGAGAGAGAGAGGGGGTAGGGAGGAGAGGGCAGAAGGCACGGTTTGTAGCGCAAAAATACGGCGTAAAATGATTACCTGCCAGCGTAAGTTTATTTATGGCTGCGCAAGCAAGTCATAAACAGCTGCACACGCAGGCAGACCAACAAAAAATATGTGGGGACGAGGGCAACGGCGGGGGCGGAGACATGCCTGTTGCAGGTCTAGGGCAGCTGTGCACACGCCCACTTTTAAGAGAGAGAGAGAGAGAGAGAGAGTTGTGTAAAGGCAGCTGGGCAGCGCTGCCTTTGGGCTTGAAGTTGTTGTTGTTGGTATTGCCTGGCCTGTTTGCCTGGCGATAACTTTTGACTCTCAAAGCACAAATATTGTAGAGTGCGTGTATTTACACACACATACAGACAGACATGCAGACAGAGTTCGTGTGTGTGTGCGTAGGCACAACTTAATATTGAATTTATTATATTTGTTGGCCATAGCTTTCTCTCTCTCTGTGTGTGCAACATGACTGAAACTGAAAAACGCTTGCAAATTATTTTGCAGGACAAGCATTTTTAATGCTCTCAGCCAATTGTGCAAGCTATATGATAGGGTATATAAGTTTTGTATGCATTTATGTAACAGCTGGTAGAAATGAAGAAATATAAGCTAAAAGTCAAGAAGTAGACTTGATATTCGATAGATAGAAAGGAAGAGCATTTCAGTTTGTTTTCTATATGTGCTGTACTATTCTCCAAGATCAATAAGATCTGTAAAACTTAAAAGTACAACTGGAGCATTATAAGAGCTAGAGCCTTCATATTGGGCAAGTGGATACTCGAAGAGTTTAAACAAGTAAGCAATAATTCCTCTTTTAGATACCACAGAAGAGCTTCAGAATAGAGTTCTAGACGTTGCTTGCGTAGTCAGTGGAATCTAAAGATTGGTTATTATAAAATTTTTAATATGAAGGGTATCTTCTAGTCCATTCTTAGATAGGCTGGCTTATCTTGCAGTCAAAACTCAGCCTGGCATCGTTAGATTTGGTTGAAGGCTCAGTATAAAGATTTGATATCTATATAGGCATACATAGTATACAAATACAAACATAGGTATACAAAAAAAGCTAGACTGTCTGCAATATCTCAAAAGAATATTTACTAGTCGAGCACAAGGCGGCTTCAGTCTAAGAATTTGTAATATGTGCCCATAGAAAACAATTAGAATTATCTCTCTAGTCTATCCCTCATATTTGGCTCTCCATTTAACTGTTTCTATTATCTCTAAAAGATACCTCTTAGTCGAGCAATATTAAGCTATCGAAGTCTGATATGTTCCTCAAGAAAATAGTTAGAGTTCTTAGAGTATCTGCCAGTCTATCACTCACAACTCGTCGCTCCATTTGCAGAATTGTTGCTGTTGGCTTTTATCGCAAGCAAAGTTCTGTTAGCCAAGTTAACAGCTGCATGCAATAAGTTACTGAATTATGCCAACAGCCCGCATAACTTTTCTGCCATTATTCACGTGTTTTCGGGTTTCATAGACTCACCTTTTAGTCCTACCGCAAAGTCACGTCAATTACTTTAACCAAATGTCAGCAACAATCGATCCACCGCAAGACGCAATGTTTAGCGCACAAATCGTACAAAATAGTTTTTATCTGTTTAAATTTAATTTTTTGTAAGGTCTGTTTTGAGATACGAAACAATTTGGAAACAATTTGCTTTGATTGCTCGACAACAGTTGAAATAAGACTGAACTTTTGTTTAATGTAAGTTTCCCAAGAGAGCTACGAGAAGCTCAGGTTACTTTAGAGAAATATGTCAAAAGAGTTTATCAAATTGCCAGGTAAAACTTTTCCTTTTATTATAGTATTTGCTTTCATAACTCAGTAGACTTTGATTCGATATACGATCTATATATTCCTATACTACTATATTATGTGAATAAATAAATCTTCTTAATGAAAACTAAAAGTGCAGCAGTTTGGTAAAGCAAAGGAAGGAAGGAAGAATTTCACAGAGATATTTCATATATCTAACAGTAGAAGAAAACTTTCTAACTTGATATTTGCCATAATTACAATAGATTATCTTGATTTTCAAGCATATCTCGAGATCTATATGAGTTTTCGACTCAAAATTTGGTATGTAGATACTCCTAGAGTATTTAAATATAATAAATAATTCATTTTGTAGTTAGCCAACCCAATCTCCAAGTTAAGCTCTTCAGCTCTGCTTAAATACTTCTAAATTGCTTTTTATTGTAATTCACTTTAGCTAACATTTGATTATCAATTATCGCATAGATTATCTCATCAATTACTATAACAATTGTTGGTTTTTTCAGATTTTCTATTAAATTTTCATTTTAATTTCCATTGAATTTCTGCACATTTTCAATTTGGTTGTAAAATCGAGTAACATTTTAATTGTTGTCTCTCTCAATTTATTTCTATTTAAAGTTTTCATTTTGTGCTTGCAGCTTGTCATTTTGTCAGGCGGCTTGTTACGCAATTTGAGTGTTTTTCCATTTTCCATTTAGCATTTTCTATTTTCCATTTTTAATCAAATTAGCTGAGGCTAGTTGAGCTGATGTCCTGGCAGCCAACTGCCAACTGGCTGATAAGGATCAAATTGCCAGGGCAGGGCGAGGCTGGGCAGGCGAGACTATTGTGTAATTGTAACTGTAACTGTGACTGTGACTGTGACTGCGACTGCAACTGCAACTGTAACTGTAACTGTGACTTTGAGTAGCTGCTTGTTGACTTGAATGCCTGAAATGGCAACAAATTGCTTGTTTGCTTGAAATTATGCAAATGCCAGCAAAAATGACGATGATAGAAAATAGAAAATGAGTTACATTTTCCAAGACATCCAAGTCAAGGATTTATGCTGTTTACATAGGGCCCCCCCACACGCCCCTCCAAACTTTTTGGACTGTTTTCTAATCCTGAGCCGGAATCAACGTTGCCTGCATTCAAACATTTTTCAGCACTCAGCTCAGCTCAGCTCTCATCTCCTAGCTATTTGCTTTGAAGGAAATTGAAAAGAAATTATTATAACTCGTATTTGCAGTCGAGTCGAGTCAGAGAGAGAGAGAGAGACAGAGGAGAGGGAGATAGAGAGAGTGAGCGCCTGCAGGCACAGTTGCTGCTAAAGTTTTTGGTGACTTCCTCCGTCTTCTCCCAGTTGTTGTTTGTTGACCAGAGTGCAGAAATGTATGCAGAGTACGTTGTGCAGCGTAATGCTGGAAAATTTATTCCCATTACTTGGACTTTTGGTTGATAACTTCGCTTGGGTCTTCAGCTCTTTCTGGGCATGTTATTAAAAAAGTTTGTTTTGTCAAGCGAGAGTGAGTGAGAGAAATTGAGAATGTGTCGCATGTTTACTTTGCCCTCACGTCTCTCCCTCTCTCTCTCTCTCTCTCTCTCTCTCTGTCTTTACCATATACAAAAAAAAACTTTCAAAATTAAAAGGATTAATCGGGTGAAGAGTGCGAGGAGTATATATATGTATATAATGTATACAAATCGTAAGGTAAATTCTCTCCCTCTCTCCCTCACTCTCTATATCTGTCTCCTGTTTACGGCAAACTTTTTGATTGAAACTTTTGATGAAATACTTGACAGCAGCAGAGAATGAGAAAATAACTGCGACTGGAAGCACATTCACAAATGTTATTGCCAGAAATCATCAATGGAAAAACCAGCTGACACTTTTCCGGAAAAGTTGAGAGGCAAAAACTTTTCCCTGAGTATGTGAAAAAATATGTTGGCATGCAAATATTTAGCGCCACCTCTGTCTCTCTCTCTCTTGTTGTCTCAAGAAATGAATGCCTTTAGTAAATAAAATATGGTCATATCATTGACACACTCTCTCATTCGATATCTTTTTCTATTTTGTTAATTTAACTTAGTTGACAGTAATTTTAATTTCTAATTCCCAGCTGCTTTTCAAAGTTTTCCTAGAAATGTAAGGGCAACTATCTCTCTCTCTCTCTAACACCCCACTTCTCTTTGCTATCTCTCTCTCCTTCGCTTGCTCTATCTCTGTTAAATATCTCTCTCTCTCTCTTTCTAATTCTGTCTTCCCCCTCTCTGTCTCTCTCTCTGTCTTCTTGTTCTCTCTCTCTCATTTTATCACTTTTCTTGGTCGCTCTAAATATCTGTTTGTCTCTCTTTCTGGTTGATTGTGTCTCTCTTTTCCTCTCAATCTCTTTCTCTCTTCCCTGTCTCTCTCTCTCTCTCTCTCTCTATCTCACTTACTCTTAATCTCTTTCTGTCTCTCACTATTTCTCTCTGTCTCTCTCTCTCTCTATTTATTTTTCTTTGATTTTAACCATCTGTAAAAACTATTTATAGAAATCTCATAGGCAGACCAACCACCTTAACTGAATGGTCTTCTTACAGGGTATCCATGCTATCAAACTTTGTTTGTGTGTGTGTATCGGACACATGTTAAGGAAGCGAATCAGAAGTCAAAGCTTAAACCAAACGAAGCATCTTATGATCTGCCAATCGACCTGCTGCCAGCGTCCATTCAATGAGTTTTCGATTGTGTATGATTGTGACAGCTGAAAGGAGAGAGAGAGAGAGAAAAAGAGAGAGAGAGGTCTAGTTGCCACTGGCTGGCAGTGCATTTGCATTTGCATGCATAGTGTGGATGGCAAAACGCAATCTAATTCAATTTCTAATAATACCCAAGCATAACTTTTGGCAATGCTTTGCTTTGTGCCCAAAAAACTTTTCCACGTGGACTTCTTCTGCTACTTCTTCTTGTTCGTTTTTTGCCAGCCAGAAGTTCGAATTGAAAGCCAAAAAGTTGGCCAAGACAGGCAGAGCAAGAGTGAGATTGGTAGCGAGAGTGAGAGTGCTTTTTAGTCTTAGACCTTTGCAGTCGTTGAAAGTGCATTTGTATACAATACATTTGAGTTGTCCAAAACTTTTTCCAGCTGCACATGAGTGTGTGCTAGGTAGGTAGGGTGTGTATGTGTGTGACTGTGAGAGAGTATGTGTGAGTGTGTGCTACAACAAGCTGTCAACACTTTGGCTTTGACTTCCTGCTATGCTGCTGCTGCAGTCAGAGAATTGCTCTAGTCGGAAAATGTGAGCGAGGTTTGATAAATTTGCGAATTTAAATTAGTTTTTATAAAACAGTTATTTACTCAAATCAATTTAGATTGACTTAAATATATATTAATAAATTAATATTTAAAAAAAATATATTGATGTGTATTTTAATATCTATTTATTATAAAAAAATTATTTAAAAAAAATATATTTTTAAATAAATATTTTTTACATTTATATCCTCCAGACTTTCCATATTCTTTTAATTTCACATTAAAGTTCACAATTGTTGGTACTACCCTCGTAAACAGTTTTTCGAATTTCTCTGCTTTCAAGCTTGCTTTAAGTTCGTTTAAAATTATTTTTTTTGAATTTTTTCAGTGTAGCTGCTGCTTAGCTCTAATACTCACTTTTGCTGTTTGTTTATCTCAAACTTTTTGTGAAGATGTTGCAAAAGTTTTGCAACGGGTGAAAGAGAGTGAGATGGAAACTATTAAATGGGTATCGAGTCATTTGAGTCAGGCTTATCAAATTACAGCCAATTACAGTGACTGCTCTAAATGATAAACCAATAAAAATCAACTTGAGCTCCAACTCCACCTCCAACTTGAACTCGAACTTCAACTTCAACTCTAATTCCGATTCGATCTGCAAAGTGATAGCCAAATCTATGCAAAATGTTAAAAGGGAATAAGTGAAACCTTTGCCTGGCTAAAGGACGAAACATTTTTTGCATATCAACTGACCGTTATGCCAGGACACGAACAAGGATATGGATATAGTGAGCGAGTGCCTGGGGTGGGGCAAAGGCGCTGTGGCAAGTAGCAAAGTGCGCGCCTGCAATGTGAATTGCACGCAAAGTGTCCTGGCTACGTGACTGACATTAAGCATTGGCATTGCCTCAAATCTTTTTCCATTTCTCTCTCTCTATATATCATTTATTACTTGTTAGAAAAAAACGAGTAGTTTTGTGCTAGTTGAAAGAGCAGGACTTTGAGATACCCTGGCTAGGAATATTGGAATAGACAGACTCTATGCATATACCCACATACTGATTCCCAAAGCACATTCAGGAACATATGAAATATAGAGCGGGCAACTAAGGAACTAAGTAAGTTAGTGCTGAGTCAAAGTTAAGAGTCTCCAGAGTTTGTAGCTGTTGAGATTGTTGAGTTGTTGTTAATTGAACCAGGCGTTCTTAGACAGGCATAGACAGATAGATGAACAGACAGACATGACTTAATTGACTCAGCTCATCAAACTGATCAACAGTTTATATATATTTATAAATACATGGATATAGTTACATACATTTACCCCAAAACATCATACCCATTCTCAGTCTGTAACAGGGTACACTAAAAAAAAACATTATGCAAATTTGCTCATGTTGAGTCCGGGGGCCTTGTCCCTAAGCAAATTGCTCTTGTCTTCTCATAATAGCCGATGCTCTCCCTCACACTTTTAGCATTGCGAAATACTCTTTTTCTTTCTCTGCAATTCAATTTTAAGTGAGTTTTCATGTTGCTCAAGCGAAAATTTAAATCTGTCAATTCCTAAAGAAGAACAAGCCACTGAACTTAACTAGCGAAACAGACACTAAAACAAGCAACTAATCAATGTGATTAGGTTTTTTTTTTAGTATTTTACATGTGTTAAGAGTAAGTGAAGTTTGAGAGAGATAAACTGACTGTAGCTGTATATTGTGTAAAATGTTGAGTATATTCATTCTTAAAGCTAAGTTAGCTTTTCGAAAATAAGTTTTATATATGACGAGTCGATGGATGTGAGTAGTGAAAACTCGCTTGAGACGTACATATATAGACAATTATAAAAGGAAGTATGTAGACAAGTATAGGGATAAGTATAGAGTGAGAAATCTCTTTGAGAACTATAGGGAAATATATATATTAACATATAGAAATATATATATTAACAAGTATACAGAGAAGTATAGACTGAAATATATAGAGAAGTCTCTATGGGATATGCATAGAACTGGTATGAAAAATTGGATGAGAGTTTAAAGAAATATATTGTAAAATAGAGCTTATGAAATCTGAATCTATTGAAAATGTATTTCTAATGAAATGCATTAAACAAATTATGAAGCTTCAGTTATTTGATCGCATCTTGTATGTTTTATAAGCTAGACTTACCAAATTTGTTGAATGAATTCTCCCAGAATATACATAAATGTCAACAAATCCACTTTTTGTATAATTCAACCACTTCCAGCCAAAAAATCTGAAAGAAATGGAAAGTAAAGCCACTTATTAGTCGGAATATTTACAATATTTGCTCTGCGCTAAGGTACAAGTAAATCCTAGTCGGACACTTCCAACATAAACATAAGAAGTTGTAAAAGTAGATAACTTTAAAAGCTCTGTTCATTGAATATTATACAAAAACTTAAACAAATTAAATAAAAACTGAAACTAATTATGTTCTAAAAACTAATAGAAAAGTTAATTTATAATTTCGAATCGATAAAAACTCCCATCGAAAACGCGGTCTATTTGCAATTACATAAATGCCAATGGATTGTGTGGCTGATGGTTTCATGGATTTGCTTTACGATTTTTCTCAATTTGCTGCGATTCATTTGCATTTTATTCAACATTTGCTTTGATATTGCAATTTTTGTGGCATCCGCGCTGGTGACAGAGCTGCAAAAAAGTATTAAGAAAGAAAGAAATGAAAGAAAAAAGATGGTAAAAGCAAAAGTGAATGTAAAAATGTAAAAAATGTGAAAGAGGAATATAGTAAAAAATCCCGTTAGTTGAGCTTTCCATCGCAGGCGACGAGTGCAAACAAATAATTTTTTCCTTTTCATTTGCAGCGTGCGCTGTGTGAAATTTTCTTTGAAAATGCTGCGCTTGACGCTTGAGCTCGTCCTTGGCGGTTTTGCTTGCTTGCTTGCCACAGTTATAGCGCATACCCTGTAACGGCTCGAAGAGGGTAGATTGTCGCGGCAAAATTAATGCAACAAATAGAAACAGATAAACGTTATATATAGATAGATAACTTTGTAGATATACCAGAAGTTTGTCTGATGAATTGAACTTATTTCAAAATATGTTGGAGATTATTACAGGTAAAGAAACTTTTGCATTATGCTGTTCCCTTTGGAATATATAATGTGGGATATTAAGGAAGTATACATACATTATATACCCTGTAACTAATGGGAATGTATATATTGCAGTTGGACTGATGAAGTTAACTAGCCGAAGTAGCTAGTTAAGATCACTTACCTAAAAAAATGAGTATTTGCAACAGTTAAATGTATCCGATAACTCTATAAGTTATCGATAACTATCGATTTTTAGGTTTTTAAGCATAACTCGAATATTTTAAAAGCTGTACAGATCAAATTTGGAATGTGGCTTGATCTAAAGTAGACTCAAATCTAATAAGCATGATCATTTCAGCTTCCAATCGAAAGGCATATATGCTGTTTATACCCTGTAGCCTATCAGTTGTATACATGTAGTAACTGGGATAAGCACAGAAAGATAATAAAGCAAAGAAAAGCATTAACAGCTTAGTTCTGTTTCGATTTATAATGAGTATTGCAAATTGATATCGATAAATATCGATTCACAATGCTTTTTTGTAACTAACTCAAAGAGCATAAGAGCTTAAGACAACAAAATTTCTCTGAAGTTGATCTGAAAATAAATAAAGCTATCTGATATATGATATTTGAAGTATATCCGACAATATACAGTATAAACCCACAATTAACTCAAATGAGACTGAGAATGGGTATAGAAACTGTTCAGCAACTATTGCCACATCAGTTGAAAACCTTTTAACAGGGTATCGCAGTGTCACTCTCCTTTGCGTTGTTGTTGCCTGAGCTCTGTTTGCGATTCCAATTGCATTTGGCCATTAATATGCAAAGTATGATATGGAGCTGCAGTTGAGCTGCGATTTGTTGCGCTCCATTGCGAGTGCACTGTGAAGATATTTACATGCCGCAAATATTGAAATCCCAGCCACGTGCTGCGTGCCACAAGATGATGCGATGACAGCACCGACAAGCATAAATGCAAATACTTATTTGCAGTTCATTAAGTTGTGAGCGAATGACCCCGAAAAGCAACAAATTGGATTTAGTCAATGTGCAACAGCAACTGCTTGCCACATGTGGCATATCAATTAGCCTGCCCGCAGCTTCAAGAATGTTACATGCACGTGTGCCGCATGTACAATAAAAAAGAAGTGTAATACTTGTGCTTGCCCCTATTTGCGGCAGAGAGTCAAGCGTGGCAGTTAGTTAGAGGCAGCTGCCTACCAAGTGACAAAGCGCGTGCCTAGCTGCTGCCACGCGACCTGCGGGCAGTCGCCAGTCACCAGTCGCCAGGCTACCTGTTGCCCGTCATCTATTGTGGCAGTCAGCGTAGCATAGTGCACGTGCAGCTGCCACACATGTTGCACAGTTTAGCCCTAAGCCTTTAACGTTCCATTTTTTTCGTCTAGGTGTGAAAATGCAATGAGCCAAAAATATGCAAAACTCGTAGCCTTGCCACATGCCGCACACACACACACACGCACGCATATATGTAGTTATCCTTGCTCAATAAAAATGCAATATGCCAGCTATGGAATTTGTGCGCATAAATTTGCAAAAGGATTCGCATACGCACAAAAGCATGCGAAATGCTGCTGCTGCTGTTCTTGTTGTTGTTGTTGGCTGTGATAATTCATGCACAAATATGCAACGGCCACGCCTACCTGCCCTGCTCGTTTCCATTTCCTAAGCCGGATGCATTGCCATTGTTCAGCTGCACAGCTGGCCTAAGTCTTGAACTTGGCCAAAATCCTTGCCAGGCACTAATGTGTTTGGCCGAACGCTAATAGGATTGCAATGTAGCAGAAGATATTATCAATGAAAGACAGCCTCATGAATGAAAGCAGCTAAGCAAAACCCTTCTAAGCTGTCTCCAGGTATCTTCCGCAATCTCAATTTGTGGCGTGTGTTGGTGTGTGTTAGTCTATATTGGTGTATTGGCATACACTATTTCGTTAATGCTTTGCCAGTTTTAGCCTAAGCAGCTAAGCACGCGCTTCTTAGGTGCCTTTTTGCCTCTCTCTGTCACTGTCTCTCTTGCTCGCCCGCTCTCTCTTTCTCTGTGTATGATTGTTGGAATGTATTAAGGCGCATTGGTGAACACATCATTAATGAAAAGACATCCTCATGAATGAAAGCAACTCTCTCACAATCTCTTTCCCAGTCTATCTCGCTTTCCTGTTTTCTTCTCTTCTTGCTATCTATTTCTATCTATCTCAATATATCTCTCTCTATCTGTCTCTAAATGTCTCTATCTGTCTTCCCTATCCCACTTTCGCTCTCCTAATATCTCTTTCATTCGCACACTCACATTGCTCACATTCTTCTCTTTCTCTCATTCTCACTATCTCTCTCTCGCTCATTCCTATTCTCTCTCTCTCTTTCATTCTCTATTTCTCATTATCCCTCTCTCATTCTCTCTTTCTCTCATTATCTCTCTATCGTTCTCTCTCTCTCTGTCATTCTCTTATTCTCTGTCTCTCATTCCCTGTCTCTGTCTCTATTAAGTTATATTCCTATCTCTGTATCCATCTTTCATTCCTTCTCTCTCTCTCTCTCTCTCTTTCCATCTCCCTCTCACTCTGCATTGCTGTAGTCGCAGTGAGTGCACTGATGCAGAAGACATTATCAATGAAAACTTGCCACAAGCAGTTAAGCAACTCCTTTTAAACTGTTGCTATGTCACTCTTGCTCTCTCCCTCTCCCTCTCTCTCTCTCGCTCTTGCTTTGTTAGAATCTCAAAATCTGTATATTTGCTGCGAGCTGTTTTACTAACGCTTTGCCAGCTTACATTCGCATTTGCATTTGCATTTGAATGCAATTTTAATTATACAATGCTTCGTTTCCTGTGTCTGTTTCTCTGTCTCTCAGTCTCTCTGTCCGTCTGTCTGTCTTTAGGTCCTTACTTGGCAGCTTCGTTATCCTTATGTTTTATGCATGCCATGCGCAACTGCTAGCCATTGCGCGTTAACCGTTACAGTTACCTTTACCTTTACCTCTATGCAGGTGGGGCGACACCTGCTGATATTTGTTATCTCAGCTTGACCCGCTTCCGTTTGGTCAGGCTCCCGCCCCCCTCCTCGATTGCCTCCTCACTCCTTTGGGCAAATTTGAATGCAAATTTAAACACTGATTTCTGGGCATTCAATTGACATACAATTTTCCACTTGCTGGCAAAAAGAGAATATACAAAAAAAAAGTAGAAAAAAATATTCTAGTCCCCGCCGTCACGCCCACCGCCCTCCGCCTTCCGCCGCCCACCTCCCGCTTGACTAACTGATTTATTCCACTTGCATATTCATAGTCTGCAGGCCAAGGAAAGCTCAATTGGGGAAATTGCAAGCGTTAATCAAAACGCTAATGAAAGTAAATTTCACTAACTGTGCCGACGCCGCCTCTACCTGCCTCACCTGTCCCAGCTTGTGGCACATAAAAATAACAGTAAACTTCGCTAATTACATCAAGAGAGAAAACGTGAGAGAGAGAGAGAGAGAGAGAGAGTGAAACCTTCGTCGAGCATCAAAGCGAGAAATAAATTGCTATATGCCAAATACACACACCCAAACACCCAAACACACACGCACAGGTGCTCATATATACTCATTTATATGCCACACACTCACACTCACACACACACACACATACACACACACTCACACTCAATTTGTAACTGCTGTTGAGCTTCGGCTGAGGTAAGTGCAAGTTATAATTCGTTGCGGCCAAGGACATTCCGCATATGCGCGCACAAGGACAAAAACTGTGCGACGCTTGCTTAAAAAAAATAAAAATAAAATAAAAACAAGTAAGAGTGCTCTAGTCGAGACTGCTCGACTAAGAGATACCCTGAACCCTGTGAAGATGCGATATTCAAATCATTTTACGCTTCTTTTATATATATGTATGTATGCACATATAACAACACATACACACACACGCACATGCACACGCACGCACAAGCACTTTCTCTGCTACTGCGCAGTTTACGGAGCGACTGCGCGCGGGCAGCGCTTGGGCTGCAGTATGGGCTATATTTTGGAAATTTATTTGTTGAATAGGTTTGCTTCTAGATGTACTTTCGTAATCAAACTTTTACAGCGTAATAATGACGTTCATATGTATGTATTTGCCAAAGCACAAGTCTCTAGTATTTGAAATACGTTTTTTTCAAATTTTGGGGGAAGGGGGCGTGGTATCCAAAATCCAAAAATTGCAAAATGTGTGTATTCAGTTATCGATTTTTATCGATAATAAGGAAATGGGATGAGTTATCGAAAAAAAAAGATAAACTCGTACTGCGTAGGATATACACGAGTATACATTTCAAATTTCAGATCTCTAGCTTTTGTGGTTTGCGAGATCACTGCGTTCACACGGACGGACGGACGGACGGACGGACGGACGGACGGACGGACGGACGGACGGACAGACGGACATGGCTATATCGACTCAGTTTGTCGAGCTGATCAAGAATATATATACTTTATGGGGTCTGCCATGTCTCCTTCTGCCTGTTACATACATTTTCACAAAAACATTATACCCTGATTTCCCATTTTCAATGGGTTCAGGGTATAATAAAAAGGAAAACAAGAAAAAGAGAGAAGAGAGAGCAAAATTTATATGTGCACAAGGATATGCGGACGCTGACGTGCGCCTGCAGCAATCTCGACTTTGTTGCTGCTCTCGCCAAGGGCTGCGCGATAAGCTTTCTCCAAAATAAATAACTTCACAATATATATATGCCATAAATTAACGGAGAGAGAGAGAGAGAGAGAAGAGATGCACGATTCTTATTTCGTATAAAACTTCATATTTTTATAAGATTTATCAAGAGTAAGAGAAACATATGTGAGCAGATGGCATGGATAACATGGAAATTTAGCAATGCAATGAGACTGATAATCATCATAGAGATGATAATAATAATAATAATAATAATATCACTAATGATAATGAATAATAATATTGCTAATGATATTGATATTGCTGTTGATAATAGTGCTAATGACAATGATAATGAAATTTGTTAAAAATTATGGTGGCAAAGAAAATAATAATAGTCCGAATGATAATGACTATGACAATAACTAATTATCATTAGTACAATCATTGAAAAATTTCAATAACAATAAGATAGTTAGCGAAAAATATGCGCATAATAATGATAGTGCTAATGATAATGATAATTATAATAAATAAATATGATATTGATATTGATAATAATTATAATAAAGATTACGATAGTAAAGCAAACACCTCAAAACGAACAATAATTAAAATGACAATGCTAATAACAATGCTAATGCATAATGCAAATACGTATTATTAGAAAACGTTATTAATAAATCCTTTGATACTAAAATCACTAATGAGCAGACTAATGCGTATGATGATAATATCATAATAATGAACATATTAATCCTATGGATCATGCTTCATGGCAAAGCTAATGCCACTAGCTAATACTCTGACTTATACAAATGTTGAAGATACTCAACAAATAATGATACAAATTATATTGATGCTTTGATAACTAATTAGACTACCCTCGTCAGCTGACACTGACATCAGCTGCCAAAGTTAACTGCCACGCGCATTGTTTAGTTAATCATGTACAGGCTGCAAGGACAAAAAGTGAAATTCCTATTAAGAAAACTCTTTAAGAATAAGTCCAGCAATAAAATTTAGAAAAATATTGAAAAATGAAAACACTTCAAACCGAAACTGAATGAAATGCAATGCGAGGCAAGATTACTTAGCTGTTTTTGCTGTTTGCCTATTAAAGCAACGAGTTGAACGGAAAAACTAATCAAGCATGACAGGAAGATAGCCTGCAAGGCAGAGCTAAGATATGTCAGAGGTTATGAAGACGATACAAGACTTCAGCATAGAGTAGAGTATGCCTATTTACCCCATCATTTGACATTGATAAAGCATATGCTCTGCATAATGATGTGCTAAATGAGCAGTCCTATTTATGTTTAAATAATACAAATAATATATTAGGAGCAGACAGACTGCGTCTAATGAATGCACAAATGCATTCACAACTGCAAATAATATTTAATTCAAAACTGGAATTCGGCGATTCGGAGATTCTCCGATTCGCAATTTTGCGCATTTGCATAATTTATAAATTTTTGTAGCTACTAATGAATTGAAATGACAGCAGCCAGGGAAACTTTCAATGCTGCGCTCGAGTTTTTTGAGTTGCGCTTTTTCCAGTTTTGCTCACTTTTTGCCTTTTTGCGTGTATTTATTTGATTAATGAACATTTCGATGCATTCAATGCTCACTCTCTCTCGGTCTGCCTCTCTCCCTCTCCCTCTCTCTTTCTCTATATGTGTGTGTGTGTTTGTGTTTGGGTGCACTTAACACACTGACAAGCAGCGTAAAAAGTTTTGCCGCTGCTTCGCTCCAATTGCAGAACTTTAAATGCGGTTTTTTCTTCTTTTTTTTTGCAGCAAATTACGCGGCGAGAGTTGAGCTGCACTTTTCTTTATTCATTGTACACTAACTGCGGGTATTGTAATTATATTATTAAATGTGTTATATATAGGAAAAAGATTAATGAAAGTATAGAAAAATAGATGCTATATCATATATATGTATTCAATAATAATATAGGAATCCTAATCTCTCTCTCTCTCTCTCTCTGCTATGCAAGCTTCACTCTGAGCTGTCTCTCTCATCTTTAACTATCTTCTTTCATTGCATAAGAATCTTTGGCTATAAATTCTTCACTTTTTTGCAGTTAATACGTTTGTTAGAGTCTTTAATCTTTAGTCTGTTAAGTTATCAGCTCTATGTATAAATTATATCCGAACATAGCTCATATACAACTAGCTTTAGCAAGCTATAATGACGAGAGATTGACTTAGGCTAGGCTTCCACAAAATGTCAAGCTCAAGTCAATCAAAGCCCGCGAATGGAAATGAATCAAAATAATCAGTTAGCCAAGTTAACTTGAATCCCATTTGTATATCCCTCTCTATACATCTATATATCTCTATATATATCCCTCACAACAACAAGTGTATTCCATCTTCACCTAAAAACAAGGATCCCCACTGTTTTTTGTTGTGTTGACTACTTCTGCTGCGGCTGTTAATGCGTCTTCGCGACGAGTAGAGCGAAGCTATTTACGCAAGGCTGCCTGTGGAAGAGCATGTAGACGAGGATGTGGACAAGGATGTGGCTCTGGCTCTGGCTGTGGCTCGGGCAGTGGCTGTTGGCGCTGTGTTTTCATTATTTATACGCACAGTCAGCCAGCTGGTTAGATGGCGGCAACAACTAGCAGGCATTCGGCTTTTTGCATTGTGCCTTGTGTTCAAGCTAATAAAAACGCAGACAGCGACGCTGGCGGCGACGGCGCCGGCGACGTCGACGTCGACGCTGGCAGCGAGCAGCCGCATAAACAAACAAACAAACAAATAGCCAAAGAGCCAAACAGCAAAAGCAACAAAGGCTAAAGCAACTGCAACACGAAGCTGTATTTTCTAGTTGAATTGAATAGCTGTGGCTTAGCTGCATGACCAGCGCCTGAGATGCCCTGTAAGCAGTGACTATGCAGCTGGTGTTGATGATATTTGATATGTCTCAAGAATTATGATTTGATTATTAAAGAAAATACTTTAAGAGATTTGTTTACAGGGTATTTCCAATGTTATCAGTAAGTTAAAGAAAATATGCACCTAGGATCTCATCTACTTTGGCTTACTTATTACTTTTAAAATTAGGAGTTACTCAAGCACAGTTTTTTGAGTACATTTTTTTACAGGGTATCTTCTTCCACTGATTGAACAATCTACAAACTTTTTTACACATAAAGAGTAGTTTAAATTTGCAATTTCGACATTTACTTCAAGTTTATACAAAAACAACTTCATATATTTCTGTGTACAGGGTATGTTATAGTTTAGAAAAAAACAAAAAAATTTATATATTTATACATATTATTGCAGTAGATTGAGCTCTGCAGTTACTCTTCAATTTGTTAGACAAACACTTATCTTCTTCTTCATTATTTTGCCTACAGGGTATCTCTTCGTTCAGCTGTTGAATTTTTTCAATTATTTTTTGTTGTTACCTTTCGTTCAGACAATCTGCAAGAATTGCTTTTAGTTTTTTTTTTTTTTTGCTTCGCTTCTGTTGTTGGCCAAGTTAGCGCAAAGTTTGTCTTCTGGTCAGCGAACAGTTGACCAGCTCCGCAGGCAGAGCAGATCCTATACAACGCCGGATACGGGCCCAGACCCGGCTAGAGCCGTAGCCGTCTCCAGCCAATGAATTGAATTGTTTCTGGCTTTTGCTTTTATTTATGCGGAGCAAAGCAGGAATTTTTATACGGCCTCGGCTAAAAGAAAAATTATATTTGTTCTCTCAATCTCACTCAACCTCACTATTTCTATTTCTTAGTTTTTTCGCTCAGTGTATAGTGCTTTTAGTATGCTGCGGGCAAAAAGTTTTCTGTCTCCTTTTTTTGCTGCGTAAATTGACAAAATTTAAAGTTGAGATTTTTGTATTATTAAAATACATGAAGAAAATATGAAATGTTGTGCAAAAAGCCAGATAAATTTATTAGAAATTTAAGCGAGGGCTGTGTGAAAAGTTGCAGAGTTAAATGTAGAATTTAAAAATGTTTTATTAAAAAAAAAATGAACTTAAATATATTTATACGAACTAATAAACTGGTTTATAAGATTGGCAAAAATAAAAATAAATTATTTTAAATAAATATATACAAAAATATGTACATAGAATATGTTTTCATAAACTTTTCAGTCAGCCCACGTTTATTTTATGTGCACATATATTAAATAAACAATACTAGTTTTCAACTTGTTTGCCAATTAGTAAATGAATAGCCATAATAATATTTATTATTAACTTAAATAAAAGGCAATCAAAGCTTTATAGAAATACGCATTAGCTATAGCGCTCTCTCTCTCTCTCTCACATACACACTCTGTGCTTCTTTCTCTCTCAGCGCCGCAAAGCATGCAACGATTAATTAAATTTCAATTTGCCACGCCCCCACATTTTGTTACCCATATGTTTTTATCATACATATAATGAGCAATTATGTCAATAAAACACAAAGGCAAACAAGCGTAAATGCTTGCCACTTACACACACACACACACATAGTCAGGCTCAATGTAAGTACTTATACACACACACACACACACACGCACACACACACACATACAGAGTAGCTCTGGCTGTAAAACAAAGAAAACTCGCTTAATGAACATTTTAATTGTTAGTTAAGGGAATGCGGAAACGCGACGGTGACACTGTGAATTGCTTTCCGTGAATTGCCTATGCGCACAGTGGGGCAAGACAATATTTGCATATGCAAATCAACAAATAAATGCAATTTTATTGAAAAGAATTAGCTTTAGGTTAATATTATCTTTATGTATATGATTTATTACCAATGTACATTTAAAACTATTCGCTTAGGCTGTTTAACTGCTTGATTGATTGATTTACTGATTGATGAGTAATGCATAGTTCAAACTAAAAGCTCTAGAGTTGTGCCTTTTGACAGTTACAATAGTTGGCAATAGCAGAGAAATAACTTAGACTCATCGCATAATTATCTAGATATTTATATGTGAAATTGTTTGTTTTCAGTGTTTAAGTGCATGATTGATTGAATGATTGATGGGTACTGCATAGCCCAAATCAAAATAGCTAGAGAGCTGTGCTTTTGACACAGTTACTGGAGCTATTAAAAGTAATCGAAAAGTTGTTTTCAGTCAATCAGTCAAATGCTTGAAATGATTGGAAGATTTCAAACTAAGCAAAACTGCTTTATTAAGCAACTTAACTTGCATGACTGACTGATTGAATGATTAATGAACGATAAGTGCATCCACAGTCAAGAGCATAAAAGCTAGAGCTTTGGCTGATTGAGTGAATGATTGATGAGTAGCGAAGAACATAATCCATTAGAGCTAGAGAGCTGCAGCTTTACAGATGAAATCTAGAGCTATAACATTGATAGTTCTAATCAAAGAAAACTGAAAAAGTTTCAGTCATGTTTATTAATCAATCATTCAAATAATTGAACATTTTGTTACTGAATAAGTTCTACAACATTGCCATCCAGAGTATTTCAGCTATGGTATCAGTATGCAGCCATTAACAGACACAAAACTTAGTCTCAATAATCGCACTTTGAACCACTGTACACTCCCATGTGTGTGTGTGTGTGCTTAAAGGCCTGCATATGAACATGCTTGGGAGTAGGCTAACTTTTGCGTGTGCGATTGTGATTTCTGCAGTGTGCGCAGTTTGGCGTTGAAAGTTTCAATTACCATGCCACCATACCACCCACTGTCAGCCCGTGTAACCCCGTGCCCGTGTCGTCTGTTTGGCATCTGGTGCCGCCAATGCCTATTTTCAGTTAACTGGTCGCATAACGGGGCACATGTGCGAATTTTGTAATTAAAATTTGCGTCCATTGGTTGTTCCGGGCAAAATTGCGAACTTTCTGCCAAGGCATATCAAGAGCATTTAAATTAAATGCTTTTTATATGCCATCGGGGACTTAGCAGAAACACTTGTAAGCCTCTCTCTCTCTCCCACTCTCCCACTCTCTCTCTGTCTGGCTGCCTCTTCCACTCCATTAGCTGTTTTCTTGAGGGCTCGGTCGAGAGGGTTAAGTAAAGGAAATTGTTGAAATCAAATATTTAATTGGTTTGTGGCTGCGCTCAGTTTCCAAAAAGCAAGCCAAGACTCTGTCGCACTCTCTCTCACACACACACACACACACACATCAATTATGCACATGTGGGTGTGTGTGCTTAAGAGTGTGGTCTATACACACACATAAACACAAACACACACACAGATGCAGAGTGTCAGCAGTACTTGCCATCTAATTAATTGTTAATTGCTCATTTGAACGGATTATTAGTCTTGTAGCGATTTGTAATCACGCCTAAAACACATAATTGCAATGAATTATTAAATTCTATCGCATAATCACACTTCAATTGTTCTCACAGCAACATCGTCATCATCTTTTACTCTAAGTCCTGGTTGAAGCACGTAGCATTCATTAGGAAATCAGTGGGTTTACGCCCAGTGGGTTTCCGCCCACAACTTATGTGCATTTCGACAAGCTACAAAGTGTGTGTAAGTATTCCCTTGAAAGTAGTCACAAAAGAGAAGTTGAGAGTCGATATAAGTGTAATTTGAATGGAAAATAATTAAAATTAACAGGAAATGCCAAAGCACAAAGGGTATTCCTTATCATTCCTACAAGTTATACTACTCAAAGGTAAGGGTATTCCCTGGAAATTAACTTAAGCTGGTTTTAAATTTATAGTAATCTGATTTAAATAGAAAATAATACTTATTAAGAGGAAAAGTCATTGCATAAAGGGTATTCCTTACATCAATAAGGCTATATCCTTGAAATGGTATATAAATGAAATTTGAGTGCAAAATAAGTTTAACACAGAACAGAACAGAAAAGCTAGAAATAAAATATGTAGTTTAAATAAAAATAAATAAATACATTTAAATGCAAAAATCGGAATATAAAGGAAATATTTTATTATTCTTGCATGGGGCAGTGGGGAGAGCCCACTGAAATAAGGATATTCCACTATCAAATTGTCAATGAGATCCATATGTATTGTAAAGCATATTTATAATGTTCAGCAGGAGATATTCAAGCATGGGCAATTCCTTAAAAATCTTTCCACAAACTACTAGGGATATTCGCTAATGCTTAAAGTAAGTTTTTAAGCTCTCTATAAATGTAGTTTGTAAATAAAATTTACAATTTAGAGGCATAAATTATAACCTAAAGAATTTCCCTATCAATATTCCACAGCCAAGTCAAATCAGCGTTTAACTAGAATAAACAAAACGCAAATCAATTCAAAACTCACTTATGACCTCAAAAGTTAGCGCTGCATCTACTTATTTGCCTTTTGGCAAGTTTTGCTATTTTAATTAAGTAATTAATTTGAGCTAATATGCCAAAATATAGATACGCAATTTAAGGCACTGAGAGTGAACGAACTTGAGCTGCATTTTAAGCAGGCTTAAATGCAGTACTTAATTAAGAGCAGGCAATTAAAACCGTTGCAGAAAGGGCTCAAAGTGAAAATGTGAAGTTGAGATGCACTTGGACGCATTACCTGTAGCACCACCAACCAGCCACCACCCGCCACCCACCAGCACCCGTCCTCTACGTTTTACTCTAATCTCCCCTCGTTGCTGTGAACGCAGCTAAATTCAATTAAATCATAATTTCAATTACATGCAGCTAAATTAACCACAGAAACCAAATGGTCATTACACCGCATTTGCCTGGAGGCAAAACGAGGCACGAGCCTCTCTATGCCACGCCCACACCCATTGCAATTCATTAACACTTCAAAGTTTTTCCAGAAGGAGACGGAGAGACAGACAGAGAGAGATAGAGATAGAGAGAGAGAAACCGCACAACAACACTTGAGGCGCTCGTTAATTTGTTAGATGAACAACAAGATGCCGACGACTGACTATGCCAGAGAGTCAGATATCTAAGCCCATAGCCTACGACTGCCACGCCCACATTCGCCCACTTTAGAGACCAGGTTGCTCTAGCCATTCGCGCTGTTTCCTACACAATTTTCAGCGCCAGCGGCCAAAGGCAAACAATAAAAAAATAGCAAAAAAATGCGCGAACCAAAAGAGTATAGAGAAAGAGAGAGAGAGAGAGAGAGAGAGAGAGAGAGAGTGGAAGTAAATGAGACAGCTGCAAGCGGAAAGAACTATTGTTCCGGAAAAGTATTTCTGCTAGTTAGGAGTATCCGCCACAGAAAGAGATAGACTGAGAGAAAGAGAGACAGAGTGAATGAGAAAAAAAGTAAAAATGATTTCGCACAAACTTTTCTGTTAGTCAATCATTTTAATTAAGTAATTTTTTCGCCTAGTTGTCGTAAAAGTTTTAATAGCAGCTGAGCCTGAGCTGACCACAAGGCGAGCGGGGGTTTTGGTTGGTTGTTTTTTTTTTTTTGAAGTTGGGGCAACATATTGCCCAGCGGCTGAACCCGAACGGCGGCTCGCATTTCAACACAAAGGACTCGCGGGCATAACTGCATTTGCGGTTAATTATAATGTTGAGTCTGATTACATTTGCTGAGAGTGAGGTTGGGAAAAGTTAGAGAATGAGAGAGAGAGAGAGAGAGAGAGAAAGAGAGGGAGACAGAGGGCGGTCTAGAGTTAAACTTCTGCATCAGCGAGCCATTGCTAACTTTGGCGCTGTGTCGCAAAATTTCTCGCACTTAATTGCTGAGATTTCAGCTCTGGCTAGCAGCATCGAGAAACCGACTTCTAGTTGATAAAGAGTATTGCGGTAGAGTATCATAAAATTGTTATGAAATGTGTAGAGGCTAGATAAAAGGATACAAAATATGCTAAATTATAATATATATAGTCTATGATAATTTTAAGAAATTTTTTGTATTAATCAAGCCAAGTTTTCTTATACATATTGTATAAAGTAAGCCAACAGACTCTTACTTAGACAATCTATTGCTGAAACAACATTCGTTTAGCAACGATCAATCCACAATAAATTTGTATTTTCAAATTAAAATCATTAAATACAATATATACACTCTATCTACATATATATACTACATATTCTATCAGAAATATATATTGATTAACGAATTTAGAGTAGTAAACATAGAATCATATCATAACTTCTATATTACGAAAGAAATCATAAGCTTTGGTAATGCTAACTAGCTTCACTTCCATTTTCGTTTTCATAAGAAACTCTTAGATACATATATCAGCCCACACGCAACTTTAGTATGTCGTCTAGCTAGCATAAAGATACCCTGTAAGAGCGCCTATCATGGTCAAACAACAATATTTAATAGCATTTCATTAGCATAACTGACATTTAAGATATTACTTATAAATGTTATTCAAATATGAACTAGCTATATGACATATTGGTTTATAAATTGATAAATATATATATATATATCTGTATATAGATATAGATATCTTGCTGACCCATATTTTTGTCGCACTACTATTTTTATGAACACAGCTGTATATCTATATATCGGCTAGATATAGATAGCTTATATCTTATATCTTATCGTATATAGGCTACATATAGATAGCTTATAGCTAAATATATGTAGGCTATCTATAAATATGCTGTACTATATAGATATAGAAGTTCATGTTTCATATGCACTACATCTATATATAGGTATATATCATATATCTTTATATTGGCTCTATATATACATAAAAGATTTCTATATATAAACTGTATAGTTTTGTAAAGAGTGAGAAATCTTCATGATAGAACTCCAATTTATATGAAATATAGCAAAAGTCACACATTTCTTAGTTCCTCCTAAGCTAATATTTGATATAAAAGTATACGCTATAATATGAGACTATAGCATCATATATACCATAAGTGTATAGACTCATAGCTAAGCCACATATGTATATACCATAAATATATAGACTCATAGCAAAGCCTAACCTTTACTATGAATAAGCGTATTCAAACTTCACCTTACATCAAATCCCCATATTCAAACCTAATTTCTGCTACTTTGAAGGGTATTCAAAAGTCGCCCATTGCTGCCTCAGCTTGTTCTTGCTGTGGCTGCTGCTTAGCTTATATTTTTTGTTGGTTTTCCGTTGTTTTTGTTGCTTGACTGTTTAATGACCTCATCAAAAGCCAATATCAAAGTTGTGCCAAAACTTTTATTAGCAACTCGTGTTGTTGCAGCTCATCATACAGTTGCTGTTGCTGATGTTGTTGTTGTTGTTGCTATTGTGTTGCACATTTAGCGGGCCGTGTAATTAATTAAGTTGTTTTGTTGTTTAGACAACAAAAAAAAAAACGGAAACATGTTAACCAAAATTTAAGGCTTAAGCAAAATCAATAAATAAACTTTGTTGCAGCTTACAGCCACATACATTATTCACCTTAGTCACTCCCACACACACACACACACACTTACATACACCTACAGGCACTCGCATAGACAGCTACAATCCATCCTTGAAACTAGCTAAACGACAAGCACAGCGACAGGTAACATCAGCTCGTCGACTGCTCTCACCTGCCTTTGACTGCCCCACCTGACACGGAACAACTTTGACCCCAATGAAGTTGCAAGCCCCCAAGCTGGCAAAGCTGTGTGGGTTAGCAGCTGCACGCGCTTCTTGCATGCTAAAGCTGTGACTGCGACTGCAACTGTGACTGTGACTGTGACTGTGACTGTGAGCAGCTCACGCTTGATTTCCTCACTAAGCACGCAAATGAAGCGTGCACACGCATCAAGGATGCGCCTCTCTAACGGCGACAAGTCCTGAGGACAGCAGCGACAGCTGGGCAGAGCTAGACAGAGAGAGAGAGAGAGAGAGAGAGGGAAAGTGTGTCAGGAGATCAAACTGTGTTTAATCGCTAAAATTATGCAATCGAGCTGCAGGCGCACAGTGGTACCACATGCTTTAAGCATGCCAGTAAAAAGTGCCCGAGCGATGAGGGAGCAAAATATGTTGAGGTATGTAAATTTTTAGAGGTAACTGTAGATTGTGCACTTCTTATCAAGCTTGCATTTAGAGCTGTTGATTGATCATCAATCAGTCAGTCAGTCAGTAGTTTCCCCTATCTAACAGGAGCACTCTCGCTCTCTTTGTCTTTATTGTCTCTGTCTCTTTCCCCATTTCTCACTATTTCGCTTTCTCCCTGTTGTCACTCATTTTCTCTCTATTATCTCTTTATTATCTCCTTCTATCTATCTCTATTTTTTCTCTCTCCATTTTTCTCTCTTTATCTCACTCTCCCTTTCTCTCTCTCTCTCTCTTTCTCATTCTCATTCTCATTCTCATTCTCATTCTCATTCTCATTCTCATTCTCATTCTCATTCTCATTTTCATTCTCATTCTCATTCTCATTCTCATTCTCATTCTCATTCTCATTCTCATTCTCATTCTCATTCTCATTCTCATTCTCACTCTCACTCTCACTCAAATTCCCTTTCATAAATAAGTAATACGTGTTGATATTGCTGTAGAATACTCTAGGTCTATCTATCTATATCTAGCAATCTTGCTAGACCTCAGTCACTCTCCCTTTCCCACTTTCAATCATTGCCTTTCCCTCTCTCTCTTGTTCTAGCAAAAACAGTCTAGTCTTAATAAACATAGATATGTTACATGAGTTGTCATTTTCTGCCTCAGATCAGTCGATAAATGTTATTAGAACCTTGTCTAAGACAACGTCATCGGCGCCGGCTACGACTTTGGCTTGCGGCACAAACAACGTGTTAAAGCAATTAGCAAATATCAATTCTAGTTACGACAACGGCGACAGTAGATAGATGCTATGGTCGCCTATATATAGGCCACAGATACAGCTAACGGCTCAGTTGTTTGGCTTGTGTTTTAAAGTTGGAGTTAGAAATGACATCCACTAGCTACGATAGCAGTGAGAAGATCTGGTCGGGTCCCAAAGACAAGGAGTACTATGGACCCGATATGACGCTGGGAGAGGTAGCTCTGCTCATACTCAAGCTACATGCGGACAATGTGATGCAAGTCTTTGAGCCGACCGGAGAGACGCTGACTGGAGCTCAACTCTATGAGCAAAGTCGTCGTCTAGCGCACGCTTTCCAGCATTTGCATCTGCATCGCGGCGATGTGGTTGGTATTTCCGCTAAGAATACCACTTACCTCACAGAGGTGGTTATTGCTGCGCTACTCAGCGGCACGCCCATTAATCCTCTGCATCCGGATTTCGATAAGGGTGAGCGAGAGTGAGAAAAGCGTTTGCCTACATCAAGTTCATATTCGAGTCTTACAGAAACTGTTGCCTATATGTATGAAATAACCAAGCCCAAGGTCATTTTCTGCGACGTGGACAACTACGAGACCTTGGCTGCGGTTAAGGACAGCTTAAAGTTCAAGACGGAGCTCATTTTGCTGAGTGGCACGCTGCCTGGAGTGCGGAATATACAAGATCTGCTAGAGGATGGCGCCGATGGCTATGATCCCAAGACGCTGTAGGTAGAGTTCAACTTAACTGTGGGCCATTCTCTAATATTTCTCGATAGCTATGCGTGTCCACAGCTGTGCGGCGATGATACGGCCTTCATCATCAGCTCCTCGGGAGTAACCGGTTTGCCAAAGGGCGTCACGCGCTCGCATCGCAGTCTGTTAAATAATACCAAAATGTGAGTAAAGATTATGGCATCTCTCTCTCTCTCTTTGACTACAGCTAACTCTCTCTCTCTCTCTCTTTCTTTCTGCCTTTTCCTAACTTACATACCATAAAATAGGAAGTAGGCTACCTCTCTTGCTCTCTCTCTGTATATATATCTAACCCTTTACCTCCTTTCTTACTCAATCTCACTTCTTCCACTTCCTACTTACCAAAATGTCTCTGTCTATAGCTAACTCACATCTCTACAACGCTCTCTCTCTCGCCCTCTCTCTCTCTCTTGCTTTAGCCCTCAAATGTTCACCGCGAAGACTGTGATATTCTGCATTAGTCCTTTGTACTGGGTCTCCTGCATTTTTACTCTACTCGTCTCGCTGGTCAATGGCTGCAAGCGCATAATAACGAATAAGCCCTTCAGCGTTGAATACTTTGCTGAGCTCGTGGCACGGCACCAGGTTACGTTCGTGATCACCGTGCCACATCACATGGCGCTGTTGGCTAAAAGCCAACGCATGGATCTGGCTGAGCAGCTGCAGTCGGTGCAGTCGTTTGTCTGCAGCGGCTCCAAGCTTCCACTTGGCATTTGGCGTAGGCTGTATGAGCTACTCGGCAGCAATAGATTCTCGGTGCTCTATGGCCTTTCGGAAGTTGGTGGCGTTAGCAAAAATATTGGCGGTCCGCTGGGCTGCGAGGGCAAACTCTTGCGTAACATTCAAGTGCGCATTCTAGATGACAAGGGCTATGCCCTGGGCCCCAATCATACGGGTCACATTCACATAAAGCTCAATCAGCGCTGGGGCGGCTACTATCACAATCCACAGGATACGCAGACAACGGTGACCCCTGATGGCAAATGGCTGCTGACCGGCGATCATGGCTACTTCGATGAGGAGGGCTGTCTGCACTTCCAGACTCGCGACAGCGATGTCTTCAAGTACAATCACTTTCCCATCTATCCCAAGCAAATTGAGGATGTCATCTTACACTTGCCTGGCGTCCATGAAGTCGGCATCTTCGGTGTGCCCGATGATGTGTCCACAAATCTAACGGCCTGCGCTGTGGTACGCGAACAAAACGAAGAAGGCCAAAAGCTAACAGCGGAACAGGTCATTGAAATTGTTGCAGAGCATCTGAGCGAAGCCTATGAGCTGAAAGGTGGCGTTTACTTCATGGAACAGCTGCCCAAGACGACGAACAACAAAATACAAAGACGCCGCATTCTAGCAGAGCTTAAGCAAAAGTGCGGCATTACGCATTTATAAAAAATACAATTTTCAATAAAGTATGAACTATTAATGAAATACAAAAGATATTTTAATATAGAATTGAAAAAATGCCTATGAAGTAGGCATGGTGAAGGGGACGAAGGGGAAGATAAACTGCCTGATTAGACTAGGAGTTGCGAGGCAGCTCTTTGGGTAGCAAAGAGAATAATTTCTACACATTAATTCTGAATACTTATGCATGTCCTTTCTTTCTCCTCCGATGAGCTCAACGCATGCATAAGTATAAGTTCATAAAACAAAATTTGGAGACTCTAGCTCGAAAGATGTACGAGATATAATTAAATAACTTAATTTCGGTAGGGTTTTTAATCGATAACAATAAAACGGGAAAAGTGATCGATTTTTAAAAACAAATTCGATATGCGCGTCTCTAGCTCTTATATTATCTGAGATCGACGCGTTCATACATACGGACAGACGGACAGACAGACAGGCAGACGGACAGGGCTAAATCGACTCAGCTCGTCTCCCTGATCAAGAATATATACACTTTATGGGGTCTGCCACGCCCCGTTCTGCCTGTTACATACATTTGACAGTTTATCAAAACCATTATACCCTGATTTTCCATTTTTAATGGGTTTAGGGTATATAAGCTGCTTCATTGAACATAGATTTTCTAGAGTTGCTAAACGCCTGCTCACCGCATAAGATTTATACGTTTCCACTCATGACAGACGAGAAGGTATATTTCATGCTTCCATGTTTAGAACTTGCATCAGCTTCTACTTCTGGTTCTGCTGCTGCTCTGTTAAACAAGTTAATTGCATTAATTGATGAGTCATGAGAAGTGTTTTTTGAATGGAAACCTTTGCAACTGTTTTCTCAGTCGAACATCAGCTCAAGCCTAAATCAGCATCTATTTAAACAAAGCTTTAGTTGACAACAATAATGATTAAGACAAAAGCTGTGAAATGCGTCTGGAAACGTGTTGAAGTAATTAACACCTCGAGATATGTTTCCTATTTACGACGTGAAGCGTATATAAAAACAATACCGAGACGCAATAAATCACTTAGTTGCAGATTCAATTCACAGTCATCAAGATGGGCTCCTGTGAGGTCCACTACGATGCAGCGACACGCACCTGGCTGGGGCCACGCGGCAAGGAGTTCTACGGCCCCGAAATGACCCTGGGCGAAGTGACGATGCGTGTGCTGAATCTGAATGCGGACAAGATCTTGCAGCATTGTGATATGACGGGCGTGCAGCTAACTGGCAGACAGCTAGCACAGCAGGGCTTGACCATAGAGAGGGCCTTCCGACAGATGGGTCTGCAGTGTGGAGATGTCATTGGCATTGCAGCTAATAATACAAGCTATCTAACGGGCGTTACCATAGCTGCAATGCTTTGTGGCACGCCCATTAATCCACTGCATCCAGACTTTGATCAGGGTAAGCTCGTTTACTTAAAACTTCCTCGATAAACCACTCAAGCTATGCTTTAATAGAAACCGTCAAGTACATGTTTGACATCACAGAGCCCAAGCTTATCTTTTGCGATGTCGAGAATTATGAGATTATTAAAGCTGTTAATGAAAAATTAGCTAAGCCAGCTACGATCTACCTGGTGAATGGTCAAATAGAAGGTGTGCTCGACGTGTGGGATCTTCTGAGGGAGGATCAGTCCATCGCGCCAGCTGCGTAAGTTTTGATTGCATGTTTAAGCTAACATAAGTTAATGGAGTCTGCTCTTCCTCCTTAGCTACGTGCCCTGCCCCAAGCTGAATGGCAATCACACGGCTTTTATTGTCTGCTCTTCGGGCACGACGGGCATGCCAAAGGGCGTCACACGCTCGCATCGCAGCCTCATTTGCAATTGCAAGAAGTTAGTGAAAAAGTATATGAGCTTAACTCAAGATGAGTTCATTCATCTCTCTTTTCCTTTCTGGCAGTCCCAACACCTACACGCGGGACACAGTCGTACTCTCCTTCAGCCCGCTCTACTGGATCTCCGGCACCTACATGCTGTTGGCCAATCTACTCAATGGCTGCAAACGCATCATCACGCATCGTCCATACACTGTGGAGTACCTGCTGGAGATTGTGCAAAGGCATCAAGTGACCTTCCTATTCCTCGCCTCCCATCAAATAGCGCTGCTGTCCAAGTGCCAGAATGATTTGCCCAAGATTCGAGCACAATTGGAGTCTGTTCAGGTGTTGATTGGAGCTGGCTCCAAGGTGTGCAAAGCCGTCTCTCAGCGCATGTACGATCTGATAGGCAATATGCGCTTCGTGGTGGGCTACGGCCTATCTGAGATGGGCGGCATTAGCAAAAATCTAGGCGGCCCTCTGGGCAGCGAGGGCAAGGTCATGCGCAACGTGGAGCTGCGCGTGCTGGACAAGCTGCGCATGCCGCTTGGCATCAATGAAGTTGGCATCATTTATGGCCATTTGCGCTACGAATGGGCGGGCTACTATCGCAATCCAGAGGCCACCAAACGGGCACTCAGTCCCGACGGCCAGTGGCTGAGAACTGGAGACATTGGCTATCTCGATAGCGAGGGCTATCTCTATATACTGACACGCGACACCGATGTCTTCAAGTACAACAACTTTCAGATCTATCCGGAGCAGATCGAAGAGTTTATTTTACGGCTGCCAGGTGTGAGCGAGGCCTGTGTCTTTGGCGTACCAGACGAGGTCTCCAACAATCTGACTGCCTGCGCTGTGGTGCGCACCGCCGATGAGGAGGGAAACAAACTGACAGCGGATCAAGTGCGCAATATTGTAGAGCGATATCTGAGTTCCGCCTATCATATAAGAGGCGGCATATACTTTGTCGACTCACTGCCCAAGACATCCAATGACAAGCTGCAGCGTCGCAAGGTGCCTCAAATGATAAAGAACTTGGGCATAGCTGCGGAGTAGCATTATAGTATGTACTATAACTATATTTAGTTTAAGTAAGGGCTAAACAGCTCTAACTATCTTTCAGTTAAGTAAATGGGAAGAACTGTTGACTAATTTTCTTACTGGGAAAGGAACTTTGTAGTTAAGATGCTGATCGGCATATGTGAAGCTCGCTTGCAGAAATACATGTGAAGAGAGTCTCTAAAAGCTGTTGACGAATATCTTGACTACAGAAAGATCTTTTGAGCTATGAAAATATTAATTTTATAACACTTTATTAAAAAATCTATTATTGAATATCGTTTGCATGGAAGCATAGCTCTGAAAACATAAAACAGTTGAATTTCAAGCAACATCTTAATGAGGCAAAGATCATCAGAAGACAAGTTCTATGTGCTGATCAAAATGTGTAAAGATCGCTTGCTGAAAGATCTTTAAGCTCCACATAGTTGAGATCGTTTGGTAGAATTGTAGATCATTTGCTTAAAGATTTTACAACTGCGCATGGAGAATAGCTTAAGGATTTGAATCAGATTTGATTTGGTTACTAAATAATCTGAATAATAATGATAATTCATGCTGAGAAGACTTGTTAATAGATCACCATAACTAGAATACAATCAATCTTTCAGTTAAGAATCCATAAGGCATCCTCTTTTATAACAGATAACAAAGTAACCTAAGATTATGACTAACATTTAAAGATAGATCAGCAAAGCCAACATCTAAATTCAAAATCAATAATAAATCAATTTTCACATTCCCTTTGCTTTTTCTAGCTGTCAGCCAATTTCATGACATTATCATAGACTTTGTCACACTGTGAGTGCAAACTAATGCCAGAGATTCAATGAATTTTAATAGAGATTGAAATTGTAAATGCAATGACCCCACAACTAGAAACGTTTGGGTCGCCTGCTTGCCTAGTCTGGTCTGGCCTGGTCTGGCCTGGCCTGGCCTGTCCTGGCCCAGCCCGGCCCGTCTAACTGACTGACTGCAATTGCTGCTGTTGGCCAACAACGATGCCAATGACAAGCAATTTGTTATTTGTGGCACTCCTGTGGGGCTGTGGGGTGGCAGGAAGGAGGATCCCTGCTCTATAGTAAGTGCGAAGGCAGAAAAAAGAGTAGTAAAAGAAGCGTGTGCAGGCCAGCAAAATGAATTGAGAAATTAAAATTGCAATATGCAATACATATTTTATTGTATATGGCATGCGACACGCCCTGTCGCACTGTCGTCCATTGAGGTTAACATTTGGACATTTGACAAATGCCAAATGCCAAATGAAATGCTGGCCAAAACACGATTCAATTTGCGTAGCTCCATGTTCGGGCTAACCAACTGGCGACAAGGACTAAAACTAAGTTAACTAAGCCCCGGCCCAATATGCTTTTGGCCCAAAAACCAAAAGCATTGTGCAACTAATGCGGATTATCCCCGGGGCTTTGCCAACTGCACCCGAAGGTGTAAATTTTCTCTGTCTGGGATTTGCATGAACAATGTGAATCGAGTGCATGAATACTAAGCCCTAGCTCGAGCATTCCCAAACACACACACATTTGCCCAAGAAAAAAATAGAAGAATTTAAATAATTTTTAGCCCATTTAGACTATTTGACATCCGTCTCAACCTTTGCTTATGCCCAAAATAGAACTTTTTGTTGAAATGCTTGAATATTTTCATCAATTGCAAACTGAAATTCTTGGACTATTCAAATTTTTAACTTTGCTTAGCAGAAGAAAGAGTGAAAACTACCTGACTAGCAGTTATCCTGTATATTTCAAAGGCAGTTATTCGAAATTTGTTTTTACTTTAAGAGAATCTATATGCCAAGGCGATGAGTTCTATAGTTAACGAACTATACCTTAAGGTGTAGGTAAAAAGGAATAGTTCAAAAAGCAAGATTTCTTACAAACTTCCTAAAATAAACCTAAACTTAGTAGCAATCCTCAGAAAAAAATACTTTTTTTAATATATATACTCAACGAGTATCAAGTTATCAAATTTAATAACTCTAGCTCTCAGAGTGCTCGAGTAAAATACAAACAAAAAAGAAAATCTTTGAATGGAAGAAGATATTCATAAATTAACTTAACTCTTTTACTTTCACTTATACTTTTCATAGTCAACTACTTATGGTTTCCCACATGTTTCTTAGTTATTGCAACATGCACTACTAAATCAATATACCCACTCAATATACCCTTGCTAAAGCCCAAAAAAAAGCCCAACCAAACTGCTTGTCTGTGGCTGCATTTGCTTCGTGCTGCTCTGGCTACATTTATTAAATTGAGGCTTGATTGCAAAATAAAAACCGATTTGCCGCAATAAAAACTGTTATGCCATTATTCAAATGCAATTTACCGTTGCAACTTATACTATATATATATATATATATGCATATATATCTAGATATCTGCTATGCTTGGCATTTTGCAGCTAAATTCGAAGTAATATTTCGAATGCCATGTCAAAGCACATCAATTGAAATTCTACGAATTGCATTACTTTTCATGCCACAAAGTGAAGCTACTTTGCCTCTCCTCGCTTTTTCGCACAACTAGCTCTTTCTTTCTCGCTCTCTCTTTCTACATATTTTTCAGTTTGTGCAACAGTTTGACTAGCAAAATCAAAGCAAATATTTTTGTCACATTTCTTCTTCTTTTTTTTTGCAAAATTCTTTGAAATTTTTGTGCCAAAGTGCAAAACTAAACCTGCAAATGAAATTTAATTATTTATGCCGCAACGCAGCAGGCCGAAAAGTCACTTCTTTTGTTGTGGCAACTACAGTAAAGACTCGCTCAAAAGAAATGTGTGTAGATTTGCATAGAGTTATTAAGTTGAAGCTAAAGTGACAAGGGAAAGTGAAATAATATCATATATGAGAGAGGTATATATACAATAGATAGATGATATAGAAGATATATAGATTATAGATAAATATATATGATTTATGTATGTAGAAGGTCTGTTCGAGAAGTAACGCGAATTTGGCATATCTGCGGCTTATATATATTTGATTTTTGGCATTATGTTGCTACTCATGGCCCTCATGCTTTGGCTCTTAGAATTTTGACTATTACCAAAACTTTAAAGAAGATCTAATACGATTTTGGCCAAACAGAAAGCACTCATGATGCCGCAGCCAATGTATTAGCTAGAGCTGTGCCCCTAAAACCTTTTCTTGTACCCGAAACTGAAGAATAAATTAATAATCTTTCAAATAACACCAAAAATTCGTTTTACTTTTTGAACATAAGTCATATATAGATGGTACATGTAAAGGCGACTTAAAAGTAGAGCAAATATTAAATAAATTTATATAAATATTTATATATTTTTTTATAAACTAGTAAAGGCGGGTTAAGCGTAGAGAAAACGTAACAAGTAATTAATTTAATAAATTTACTTAATTTAATTAATTTAAAAAATTTATGTTTATTGCTTACTACTTTTTCTCCACTCTTCAATCGCCTTTACTTGTTTCTTACTTTATTTCAATTTACATGTAACTTTTTTTGGCTTTGTTGTTTTTGCTATTTCGAATTCAAGAGGCCACAAAAATGTTATTTCTACCATTGCTTACATATTACAAATGAATTGTATAAAAAAAATATACAAAACAAATAACATTTGTGCGCTACACACAGGTGTGTGCGTGTGTGTGTGCGTGTGTGTGGTGTATGCAATAAATATTTGTTCAAAAAGCAAACAAAAGAAAACAACAAAAATCAAAAAATTATTCCAAAAAATAAAAAAGAAAAACATAAAAGAAACATTTAAGAACGTGGCAAGCGAGCCTAATCGACTACACAAAGCTCGTTCATGAGACAAGAAGTATGCAAAATTTATTCAAAATTTAAGTTCTAGATTTGAGTCTATCCAATAATGTTATAACTTTATCAGACAAACCTATATAGCTTCGTCTGGGTCTCTAGAGAATGACAAACAGACCATCAAGCACTACACAAAAGCCAATATGCTCGCTTTGCACGGCCTGAACTAACATGCGAGAGAAAACACTTTAAAGTTTCATCAAGGATTTCCGTAACATATGAAATATTGTAAGCAACAGAGAAAAACATAAGCTCGTTGGCTGTACCAAAAAAAAAAAAAATGGAATAATTACAACAACCACAACAATAACAAGAACAACTGCAACAGCAACTACAACAACATAGAGAGAGTTGTTGAAAATGATTACAATATGAATTTTGGTAGCAAGTTTTTATAATTAAACAAGCATAAAATGCTCCAGGGTTGATCAAGTCCTGAAAGAGAGTGTAGAATGAAGAGAGAGGGAGAGAGAGAGAGAGAGTGTGCGCGAGCGAGCTAGCTAGAGCGACCCGCACACGCTCACATGTCCTGTGCGCCTTCGAGCGTGTCCTGTCGCGCACATCTGCCGTGCGTTGATTTCTGCGGCACGCGGGGTTGCAACTAGACGAGTGCTCAAAGTGGTGGAAATTATGACTGAAAGCAAGCAAGGAGAGTGAGGAGAGTGGGCAGAGTGAAGTAGCAGCCGGAGCAAAGAGTAGCTCAAATAACCGTTACTATTTCGCCTAGCTGAACTTATCAATGCGTTGCCTTCATTCATCCTTTGGGGAGTTATATTTGCTAGGAATTTATGCTGTCCGTGACAAGCGGCACAACAAGTTTGGGAATACGAGCATGTGCGGCGCGTCCTACCTGATATATATTTCAACATACACCCAAACACACACACAGAGAGAGAGACAGAGAGAACCACAGACAACTACAGACACACGCCTATGTGACCCACTTGGCAGCTGAACGTTCGCCACATTCAAATCAACTTCAAGTTCATGCAATTTTAATGCCAGTTGGTCAGGTGAAAATGGATGGGTGGCATGGGTGGCTTAGCTGGCTGCTGTGTTACGTGCAGCTGACTTGTGGCCAGTGTCCATCTGACCCACTCCTCTGCTCTTACCCCCTCCTAACCCCCTACAGCTCACAAGGCACATGGCCAACTATCAGTGCCAAGCTGCGTGGTTAACAGCTGCTGTGCCGGACAGCATGTATTCATGTAGCTAGGCAATACACTGAGCGAAAATACTATGAACAAGTATAGAATACTTAAATGAAGAGCAAAAGTATCTGTATCTGTATCTGTATCTGTATCTGTATCTGTATCTGTATCTGTATCTGTATCTGTATCTGTATCTGTATCTGTATCTGTATCTGTATCTGTATCTGTATCTGTATCTGTATCTGTATCTGTATCTGTATCTGTATCTGTATCTGTATCTGTATCTGTATCTGTATCTGTATCTGTATCTGTATCTGTATCTGTATCTGTATCTGTATCTGTATCTGTATCTGTATCTGTATCTGTATCTGTATCTGTATCTGTATCTGTATCTGTATCTGTATCTGTATCTGTATCTGTATCTGTATCTGTATCTGTATCTGTATCTGTATCTGTATCTGTATAGGTATCTGTATCTGTATCTGTATCTGTATCTGTATCTGTATCTGTATCTGTATCTGTATCTGTATCTGTATCTGTATCTGTATCTGTATCTGTATCTGTATCTGTATCTGTATCTGTATCTGTATCTGTATCTGTATCTGTATCTGCATCTGTATCTGTATCTGTATCTGTATCTGTATGTGTATCTGTATTCCAGTTTCTTCAAGTGTATTTATCTTTGTATTTCTATATCTCTGCATCTGTATTTGTATCTGTATCTGTGCGTTTGTCTGTTAATAAAATGTATATAAAAATATATTTTTCTTGCTTTTCGCTTTAATGCAGCTCAGCCTAGATAGTAGCTGGCATACATATATAGACACACACATATATACATAGATCTGTAGATTTTATTGGGTCCTCGCTTGTGGTTTTATCTGCCGCATGCGTTCGAGCGTATGCCCCAAATGCCAATGAGGCATACATTTTTGATTTTACGCACTTTTGATTGATGAATGAATTGGGCTTCGCTAGCCGAAAAACCTGCGGGCGTGCCACAAAAAGTGAGAGAGATAAACACACACACACACACACATACACACTCGACATAGACACAATAGATTAAAAGCACAAAAGCTGGCGACTTGACTCTGATGATAAGACGCAAGACGACATTTGCATGGGCAATCGAAGGATTCGCCTCATTTCCGGATAGATAAGCCGCCAAAGAAATGTCTGGCAATTGAATAGTTTTCAGTCAACTATAAAGTCAAGAGGTAGGTGGAGGCGGCAGGACAACGTCTTTGCCCAGCTGCGCATTTTAATTTCCTTCAACTTAAAGCCAAGGCAAAACGCCAAACGGCAAACGGCAGCGTCAAAGGCGACCAAAACAAATGCAGGACGCGTGTCCTGTCTGCCTTGTTGCCTGCCTGCCTGCTGTTGCCACGCTTCGCAGCGCCCACACGTTTTGAGCGAAGGTATGTGAATAGATTATATATATATAAATTTATATATATATATGTGTGTGTACCTACCACTTCCTGGTAGGCGTTACGTGTTGCCCGCCTGCCACACGCCACGTTGCAGTTGAGCGCCTTTTCGTAATGGCCCACTGGCTAATAGTTCACTTTTCATCGCTGCTACCCAAAAGCAAAAAGAAAACAGCAAAATTTTATAAAAGCTGTACAGCAAAGGGAAAATGGAAAATGGAAAATGGAAAATGCCACACGACTGCTACAAAATATCGCTTTTTATGCTTAGCTAAGTTGTTCTTTCTTCTTTGCTTTAAACATAATTTAAGCGAACGAAAGGACATTTTAGTGAACTAAAGAAACTGCCTCAAAAACGAGCAGAGCTGATCAGAATTTCGATTTATGGTTAGAGCATATAGACTCAAGGATATGGCATATGTTTTGTGCTGTGTCTATAAATAGATCTTGATTAAAGGGGAAGAGTATGTGCTTATATATAGCTGTGTTCATTAAAATAGTAGTGCTCTAATATAAAATAGGGATATTGTCAAGACAAAAATAATAAATTAATCAAAGTGAATTTCGAATTCTTGAAGCTCTTAATATGCAACTTTAAGTATTAATGGATGGATATATAATAAATATACATTAAATTTTTGTAAATAGCTTTGACTAAGTCTTCCAATAGCAACTAAAATAAATGATAGACTTACCTTTATGAACAGCATTTTATGATTAAAATAGTTAGATATAATATATATTATATAATATATAAATATATTTCATTATATAATATGCATAAATAGTTATGCTCTATTATCATGTGTACATTCAATCTAATTGGATTTATATCCTAAAAGTTCTCTAACATCAACACAATCGAAAGCCTTTCATTAGAAACAAACTCATTGAGAGGAGGTTTTTTGATCTCAATTCTATATAACTTACGACTCATGCATCAGTGTAATTTAGCTAATATATGCCTGCCATTTCTCTTTCTCCTACTTGCTCTCTCTCTCTCACATATACCTCACATAAACTCAATTTCAAGCATTTCTAATCAACTGCGCCCACAACTCAAAGGACTCACAGCTAATCACGCACGCATTGCGTAGGCGTTGCTGCGCTCATATTATGGCCAGTCTCAAGGTCAGCCAGCAAAATTGAGGAGCACGCCCACGCGACTTTCTACCCCTCGCGCTACAACTTCCTCCTGAGCTCAACTCATTATACCTGGCAAATATTTACGAAAGTTTATTAAACCAAGCCGCAACAAACTTCAAATAAACAAATGTACATGAATATATATATAGATATATGTATATATATATGTATGTATATATATGTATATATATGATATATAGAGTATATATATGTATGTATATGTTTAGTTGTCTTTCTGTCTGTCCGTCTATCTGTTTGTGTGTGCAGCCCAAACTTTCGAGTCAGTCAAGCAAATAACAAACAAAAAAGTACATGGCAATCGGGCGTACACGACTGCATGATACTCGCTCAGGCTACAAAAATAAATAAAATAAAAAATTCTAAATATTTTTGTACATTTTTGTATGACACGCCCTAATGCGCAGCAATTTATAGCATAACTTCAAGTTGTATCTGTGTGATCTAGCTGCAAAAATGATTGTTGTTAGCCTTAAGATATACAGGTATGTATGAATAATACAAGATATGATATATACATGATATACATATGCCAAATTCTCTCTTCAAGTCTCTAATTTGAATATCTTCACAAAACATTCAAATAGGCTGTAAAGAATATATTAGAATATTCTATGTAGAAACGCCTCCAGTAGAGAACATTCAAAAACACTTTATGAAATGAACTTCAAGTCTCAAGTTTTTATAAGAGCGAAATATCGTTGATTCCTAAAAGACAGGCAGACGCATAGATTTATGAACAGAATAGGAAATTGAATATTGCACCAATATACTCTCTTTTGTACGGAGCATAAAACGAATCTGCGCTTATCGCTGCGAGCATTTAAAAAGCTAATGCTTAAAGCATAAACAAATATTTGTTAAGTTTCATATAGAAATATATATATATATATATATATATATATAAATATATATATATATATATATATATATATATATATATATATATATATATATATATATATATATAATATATGATTTGTGTTGTATTATGCTTTCCTGTGCAACGGTAAACGGAAAAACTCGCACATAAAAATGCTTTTCAATGCATTTAATCACATGTGAATGCGAGTCAAGATAAGATAAGGCAACATAAATAGATATAGATATATATATACAATATATATATACATATATGTATATGTGTCATAGTTAGGCAGCATAGGGGGCAAGAGTTATGCCTGACTTGAGGTTTGCTTTAGGCAAATATATGAATAGCGGGCAATTGGTATGAGGTGAGATAATGACATTCCAAACAGAAGACTCAGCGCGACTTGTAACGAGTTGTTTTTCAGCTGAATTGATATTTATAGAAATTAAATATAATATATATAAAGTATATGTAAGAAAATATCAGACATAATTTACATATATAAAAGTTTTAATTTAATTTTTGTTTGTTTACTTTCTTAAAATTATTTTAATTATAATACATATAAATTGTGTGATCATGAAAATAGTAGTATACATGTATATTAAAATATGTAATAAAATAGTAGAACGGAACTAGAACCTAATAAAAAGGTATACATCTATATACTTATATATAATATATACAATAATACATAACCATATTCATTCATATTCCTATTTATTTTCAGCAACTTGAAGTATAAGTTACTAACTTAAAGCTCCAAACTTCGCTTTCCCACCCTGTCTGTGCTACTTCAACTCTAGCCAACATAGCTATAGGCTAAGCTGATCAAATCTTTAGCCATTTAATAGCCAAAATAGCAGACTAAGCTCAACTGCTCAAAAGTAAAGTGATTTAAACTAATGATTCGTTGTGGAATACCCTTAATGTAACAAAATGTTTCTAATTGCTCGACACATGTTTTTCATATACGATGCATAACAGCTGCACAACTGTTAACTGTTAACTGTTAACTGTTAACGGGTCGAAGCCACACTACAACAGCTTTATAAAATATCAATTAAGCTTTATAATCAGCGACAAGAATAATATATTTTAAACGCTTCGTTAGTCTATAAATATTTAATAAGTTTTTTGCCAAAAGCAAGTGAGAGGCAGGAGTGAGGGGAGAGAGGGGGCGGCACATTTAAGTAGCTGCCAACATGGCGAGCATCTAAATTATATGCCCCATTGCCAGCAACTCAGCCCAGCCCAGTCCGCCCATGCCCAGTGGCTGAGCTGGGCAGCTGCTCTGCAGGCAGCTGCATTCAATTAATTTTACACGATGTAGCGAAAATCTAGCAAAAACAAAACTAACGATAATTTTACAACACTAGCAAAGGGCGATGCAGAGGTGGGGGCAGAGGCAGGAGCAGGGTGCCAGAGTGCAACAAAAACTTAAAGCAAAAAGAAAAAACGACGTTGTAATAACATTTTAACGATATTAGCACGAAAAATGTGGCCGGCTACACAAAAGCGGAAAGTGGAAAGCTTAACGATGCTAAACGAGTGCAGCGCGCACATGGGTGGGAGCGGGACGGGCAGTGTGAGTTGGGTGAGGAGCAGTGTGTGTGTGTGTGCAAGCATTAGTGCTTAGATTCAGTCATATGCAGCATGGCTAAAGGTGCAAGCGAGAGAGCATGAGTGTGGCGGAAGCACCGTAAAGCAAAAGGCTGTTAGCGCAGCTTTGTGGACTGCGACTGCTGCTGCTGCTGCCGCGGCTGCTGCTGCCAAAAGCAAATCTGCAGCGCAAATTGTTCAAATATTTTGGCTTTTCCACACACACACGCAAACACACACACACACATATATATGTATATACTTGTAAGCAAGTAGAACTTGAAAGAGCAGACAAAAATGTTTGTGCGTTGTCTGCTGTGCCGAGCAAACAAAAGCGCGC
The DNA here is from genome assembly GCA_035045365.1 of Drosophila leonis. NCBI lineage: Eukaryota > Metazoa > Arthropoda > Insecta > Diptera > Drosophilidae > Drosophila > Drosophila leonis. The sequence continues at coordinate 1,428,660 of JAWNPC010000485.1, forward strand.
CGCATTGTTCAAATGCAGCGAGTTGTTACATAATACACACACACACACACACTCACACCCGCACACTCCCGCACACATATGTAAGTGCACTAAGACCTCACATTGCTGATAAGCAGCTGAAAAAAAAGCGTTTTACGCGCCGGCGTTTCTTAAAGCTCCATTATTTTACACAGCATAAATTTCAACACGCCAACACACACACACACACACACATACACATACATATGTGTGCGTGTGTGTGTTTTGTGCGCTCAAGTTTATGCAATGTTTTCGCTTGTTTTGCGTCATTGTCAACATTATTATTTTTGCTTTCTTTTTGTTTCGCTTTTGTTGCCAACGCTTGTTAATATAAAAGCCGCTGCATTGTCTTGTGGCTGCTGCTGTACTTGTTGTTGTTGTTCAACACTTGTAAATTGTGTGTGATTTTTTCAACACTCACACACACATTAAGTAAGGCAACAATGCGGCTCAAGTGAAGCGCACAGCATGCCATCTCGCTTGCACGCACACTGACAAAGCTAAAACAAAAGCTTCTATAAGCGTGTCTGTGTGCGTGTGTGTGAGTAAGCTACTAAAATAGTAAATTACTGCACAATGCACACACACACACACACACATGCACACACACCAAGAGCAGCCGCAACCGCAGCAGTCTTTATACTCGGCGCATTGCATACTTATGCGGGCGTCAAGTGCTTTGTGAACTTTGCTTTGGCTTTGGCTATGACTTAATAAGCGCCACTTGAGCGCCAGACAAAGCTGCATTACCTTGCCAGTGAGATCTTTGCACGCGCTCGCTCACTCCCAGCAGCTGTGCATAGACAGAATAGTGCTAAGCTACTCTAACACTGCTAAAATAACAGAGAGAGAGAGGGAGAGAGAGAGAGAGAGCTTAGCAACTCTAACAGCATTAATCTATGTTAATTTAACATAGCTGATGCTCAGAGCACATAACAGAGAAAGCAAACTACAAACTGCAAGCTAACATATTACTGAGCTGCTCTAACACTGTTAAACTGTTAATCTGCGCTACGCTAACAGTGTTAAGCTGCTCAGTTAACATGAATGCTGCTTAGCTGCGCTGCTAAGTGAACAGTGTCAATGCCTTAAAGCTTGCAGCTGCATAAATAATAGCGAATGAGCGCAAGAGGGAGAGAGAGAGAGACAGGGTGAGGGAGGGAGGGTGGTTTGCGAAAACAAACACATGCTGGTAACAGTTAAATTTCAGTGCAACTTTAGACGTCAAGTTTTTTTTCACGCTGCATTGACAACTGACACAAGGTAAACAGCCAAAGCGACAACGCTGACGACTTGTTGCTGCTGCGCAGCGTCTGCCGCTGTCGGCGTCAACGTCAACGTCACTGCTGTCGCTATCTGAGTTTGTTTTTGATTTCATTTGGGGCGTCGATTCGCATCGTTAAATTGTTTTGCTTTAGTGCAGGGCTTGTTTTTTTTACCGTTTCCATATTGCTTTATGACACACACAGAGACAGCGACGCCGCCGCCGCCGCCGCTGCTGCTGCTGATAAGACGTTGACTGGAAAGTGCTGAGGCAGCGGTAAAATAAATATGATATGCAAGGAGTCGAATTGCGAAAGAGCAAGAGATACGATATCGATACCTGCCGCTTTGCTCACTCACAACTTGACACGTTGAAGTCGCTGCGCTGAATAAGCTGAGTCCGCAGAGTGTTTTGGGTAAGTGAGAGGCAGCGAGAGAGAGAGAGATAGATAGAGCGAGCTAGAGTTACGAATTAATCACAGCAGATCACGCGCGCTCGCCCTTTCCCTCGCGCTTACTGTTATTAATCACATTTTGTTTTTGTTTCTTGTTTCTTTTCTTATTTCTGCCGCGCTGACACATAAGAAATTTGGCCAAAGTGCGAGTGAGTCAGCAGATTGCAGAATTTGTTTGGATTTAGGTTTATCGCACTTCATGATGCGATAAAACCAAAGATAAAACTATGAAAGTGAAAAAATTGATATGCAGTCGGAAGGGAGTCTATGGCGGTGTTCTATCAAGTTGTTGACTGACTGTGAGCAGTGGAAGTAGAGCTCGATGTGGTCATAAAAATAGTAGTGCGACTGAAATGAAACTTTGCACTCTAAAATTTTAGTTGCACTACTATTTTTGTGACCGCAGCTGTATATCATTTGAATAAAAAAAAGATAAGCTAGAGAGAAAACTAAAATACATTTTAAAAATTAATATATATTTAATTGAGGTCAACAATTGTTCGCCTCTTTCCAAATTTTCTTATCATAACTAAAACATAAAACACTTAAGGCCATTCTCTACCAACTTCGAGTCAGATACGTTAACTAATTGTCGAGTTATCGATAGGTCGTATGCGCGCACCGTTATGCAATTAGCCAGCATATCTATGAATAGCCAAAGCGAATGCGCTGCTCATAAATTTCTAGCAATGCAGCAATATCGAAATAGTTGCGACATTCAATGTTGATAACGATTGGACTCAATTACCAGCCATAGGAGTAGACTGAGGAGAGAGCAGGGCAGAGGAGGGGCGGGGTAGAGTGAAGAAACCGTCAGATTGTAAGGGGTGCAGACAGCTGGCAGACGACGACGACGACGACGACGACGCCGCCGCCTGCCCTGATGCACTTAAGTTTTCTTCCAGTCAGAGAGTCTCTCTCTCTCCCTACGTTGCATTGCCTGGGGGTGGGTTGAGTGCGCACGGAAGTCATGGCATAAGGCACACATCAATGCCAGCCAAGGGGTGGGGGCAACAACAGCTATTATATGAACTAACAAACATGCAATTGAGCAATTGAATTGTGAGCGAGCACAAAAAGGGAGCGAGAGAGAGGGAGAGAGGGCGTTAACTAGAGCGTCAGTGTGAGCGAGATGCCCAGTTGCTCGAGCCAAAGGCAGCTGCGACAATTCTAGCTGAGTTTTGGGTTAGAGTTTCCAGGATAATTACGGCAAACGTTAGTGACATTTCTCTCTCTATGTGTGTGTGTGTGTGTGTGTACCTTTGGCTAAATCCTTTGTGCGCTTGGATTTCAACTGAGCTGCTGCTGCTGCAGTTGCTGCAAATTTGTGACAGCAGCAGCAGCTGAGTTTATGTTTATTGCCAAACTGAAACACTCGCAGAAAAAGAATCAAGATTTTTTTTTTGCAGTAGGTAAATCAAAGGTAGAACCAAGAGAGCAAGAAATTCCTGTTTTAGGAAACTTTTGGGCATAGGCAAAATATTTCGAAAAATAAATTTTAGGGAGTAAATGAAGAAATAAAGTAAAATAGAATAAGAAGAAAATAAAGCTTTGAAATAATTTTGATTAAAATATTAATATAAAAATAAACAAATATTAAAAAAAATGTTTTTTAATAAATAATTCTATGAAATTTTAATTTTAATTTAATTTAATTTAATATATAAATACGCTAAAAGCAAAATTAACATTTTCCAAGTAAAACAGATTTCGAACTCTGTTCTAGAATTTTAGAGCAGAGAATTGAGTTTTTCTTCAAGTGACGGCAGCTGCAGTTGCTGCTGCTGCTGTTGCTGCTGCTGCTGCTGCCGCTGCTGTTGTTGTTTTTGTTGAAGTCTAAATTTCGTTAACGTGACAAAAATACATTGATTACATTTTTTACATGGCGCCCTGAGAGCGAGCGAGAGCGGAACAGAGGAAGCAGGAGGAAAGGGGACAGGGAAAAAGGCGCAAGGAGAACCCGCACGAGCCGCGGCTCGAGCGCTGCTCACGTCTGCACACTTGGCACATTTGTCTCCAGCTCACTATCTCTCGCCCTCTCTCTCTCTCTCTCTCTCTCTTCAACTGATGCCATCTCTATCTCAGTGTAAACAGCTCGAGCAAAATATGCACGTAGAATCCTGTGTGCATCCTGTGTGTTTGTGTGTGTGCAGCTCTGCACCTTTGTTGTTGTTGTTGTTGTTTCGCCTACGTGCAGAGGTCTTTGAACTGACAAATTATATTGCTCGTCGAAACGAAATTCCTTTCACCGTGTGCACTCTGAACTTTCTTTATGCGCCCTCTGTCTTCCTCTTCACACACACACACAGATATATGGGTGTGCGTGTGTGTCTGTCTGTGCTCTGCACGATTTTCTTCTTTGTAAATAGTTCCACATTCTTGTAGCAAAGTTTATTTTCCTTGCAAGAACAACAACAATTGGCATACCCTATATAATTGCTAGTTAGGGCTAGCTTACAGCTAAGGACTTCAGATTTGCTATTTCGCAATAGTTTTTTCAATAAAACTGTTATGCAAAAGAAACTAAACTGTTATACAAATAAATCTTAATCTGTTATATACATAAATCTGATCAATAAATAAAGCTGTTGTAAGCTATAAGGCATACAAATTAAAACTGTTATACAAACGATGCATAATGACTTTATGCACAAAAACTGTTATACAACACACATAAAGCAGTTATCAAGAGAAATACAACTGTTATACAGAAGAAATATAACTGTTATACAAAAGAAATACAGATGTTATGCAAAAAATAAACTACAATAAAGAAATTAATCTGCCATAAGCAAAAAAATGATAGAAATAAAGCGTATGAAAAATAAAACTGTTATACAATCAAAATAAATGTTATACAAAAAATAGAAATATTAAAAATTAAATAATAATAATGAAAAATAAAACTGTTATACAATCAAAATAAATGTTATACAAAAAATAGAAATATAAATATAAAAAAATATAAAAATTAAAAAAAACTGTTATACAAATGAAGTAAAACTATTACAAAAAGAAAATAATTATGCAGACTAAAAGACTGTTATGAAGAAAACATAAAACTGTTATACAAAAGAAAGAAAACTATTATATGAAAGCTAAAGCGCTATTATAGCCTTCAAATATAAAAGACATACAAAATAAAATGTGTTTTTAAACAAATATGTTAAAGGCGATAAATTTAAAGATTCAAATAAATATTTTTGTATACCAGTTTAATATTTTTATTATAATTAGCATAAATTAATATGTTTACTTATCAAATTTGCTCAATAATCAAAATAAATCTGCGAAGTAAGAGAAAATCTTCAATTGCTTCATTTTACAGGATATGTTAATGTCTCTCACGCTCCTTATTGATTATATTCACTTGTTTTCAATTTTAATTTGCTTACCCACACGCGCACTTGCACTCCCATATACATACATATGTACATACATACATACATATGTCTTGGTGATTACTTCACCCATGCCATCACTACTCCCACTATTCCTCCCCACCCCTCCTCCACTCTTGCATATTGCTTTTTAACTACTTTCACGCACTCGCGCTTGGCAACGGCACTCGAGAACGCGCGTGCATTGCTTTCCAGCTGGAAATTGTTATAAAATTGGCAAAATTGCTGTACGAATCGAGCGTGGGTGGTTTTAATTGTTTGCGGCTATCAGGTGGGCGGCATAAATAAGCATTTATTGCGAATGTTTCAATTGTTTAATTGTGGTCGTGGGCCAACTGATGGGTGGACTGAATGCCACTCAATGTGACGAAAGTAGATGGATGTTGATATGTATATATACATATGTATATGCTATATATAAGCTATATCTTATTGATTGATCAGCTACCTCAATGTGGACACAACAACGCTGACCGTAAACTAGCTACGAAATCTAATCATTAATAGTTCCATTACTTATCAATAAACAAATATTTCACAACGGAAATGCCTAAAGAAATTTGTTGTTAACTGCTCAAGCTCACCTCGGCACTCGCCCAATTAACGTGTGCGCCGTGCTATGCAAATGACACAACTCAAAAAGTAAGCGCCAAAAATGTATATAATTATGCATCAAGAAGAACACCAAAAGCAGAACAGAAGAATAACAAAAAGAAAACAACAACAAGAACAAGAACAGCACTAAAATCACGGCAGCTGAGCATTGAAATGAATGGAATGCCGCGCATGCCTAGTAACAGTAAGAGTGAGCAGCGCAGCATAAGTCAGCTCACACGCATGCTCTCTTTGTTGCGCGCTCTCGCTCTCCCTCTCTCAATACCGGTGCGCATAGCGCACAGCTGTGCAATACGTCACGGCAGAGCGTGTGATAAGCAAGAAAAGAGAAGAAGCAGCAGCGCCGCCAGCAGCCGAAACCACCACGAACAACTACAACAAGCAATGAGGCGCACAATACGCTGCATTATGCGAAACTTGTGTACAATATGATTAAGCAAACAACAACAACAACAACAACAACAATGACGCAGACTGGGCGCAGCAAACACAGCAGCTGCTTGGGCTGATAGCTCGCTCGCCTGCTCTCCAGGTAAAGCAAGTCGAACGCGCTCTCACCCTCTCTCATCTTGAGCTTCGTCTCGCTCTCTCAGCATACACAGTTAGTCAAGCGAACACCCTCAGCGGCTTACGCACAGACAACGCTGCTCTCTCTCTCTCTCTCTCACCGTCTTACGCTCTTTCAGGCAGCAGCGCAACGTTGACTGCGTCGCCGACTGCGCCGCATTCGTCATTCGGTCGCAAACGTTCGAACAACGCAGACGCAAAGGTCGCGATCGTCGCGTTTTCTTCGTCTTTTCGTGTTTGTGTTTTTGTTTGCAGTTAACTGTTTACCGTTGTGCACTGTGTTAAACTATTTACAGCACCATATTTGTGGGTGTCTATCACCAACACCACACCACCCCACCCCACCCCGACACTTGTTTGGGTTGTGCTTTGTGTACCATATTCGTATGACACGTGCTTCACATACGGATTCTCCTACTATCAGCACTCAATAAAAGAAATACAAAAACAAAATAAAACTCAATAATTGGGATTACCTCGACTTTTGTTTATCAATACGACGACGACAGCAACAGCAACAATAACGGTAAGTTGACCATAAAGTGAATGCAGTGAAGACTTCCCATTAAGCAACCACAAATTGGGAGATCAAAAGAAAACATTGAAAATCTTTGCAGATTTTAATGCAATTCTTTAACTGTTTTGGTCTGGTCCTTTATAAAAGTATTTACTGTACTGTTCTAGTACAGTGAGGAATGTTAACAATAATATAATAAGTTTATTTAGCGAATTTAAAATCATTTTCTACTCCAATTTTGTATAAAAAATTAACATATTTAAAGCTCCGTTCGTTATCTTAGTGTTTACTGTACTGAATTAATACAGTAAAGACTTGTTTTAGTGATGTGTTAACTGTCTTTCTGCAAATCTTCTTCATTCTTAATACATTTCATTAGCTTTAAAGCCTTGTTCTCTATCAGCGCATTCACTGTACTACTACAAATACAGTAAAGATTCGCTGTAATGTACACACTATAACTAAGAATATATATGTATATTTTAAGCATCAAAATCTTTTTCTCATACAATTCTCTTTGACAACTCAACTGTTCTTTATCACAGTGTTCACTGTACTGCCATAGTACAGTAAAGACTGACACTCAATTATAAAAATATATATTTAAAGCATAAAAATCTTTTACTTTTTACATTACAATCAAATTTGTCACGCTGTTCTTTATCACAGTGTTCACTGTACTTGGGTCATTACTATGCTCGCACTCATCATAAGTTTATGTTTCTGTCTGACCCCAATAAGCAAGTGCTTTAGATTAATATTTATCCAGCTTATCAATAAAAATATATAAACGAAAGCAAAAGTCATTTACCTTCTACACATATGAACGCCCCTCATTAAAAGGCAACCCACCGCCCATGCCCCTGCCCCCTCTCGATATACTATGTGAACTTTATTATGCTGAGGAGTTGACGTCGCCACGCCCAGCGCCCACTTTTTATGAGTCAGGAATTCAGTTTGTTTGCGTATTTATCTTAAAGTTCTCTCTCGCTGTCTCCTTCTCTCTCTCTCTCTCTGTTGTTCTCTGTGTAGATCCCAATGAGTCATGGGCAGCTCAGGGAAACAATGTGATTACCTGACAAAGATACATATATATATATGGATTTATATATATTCACGATGATCATTCAGTAATTGACATTTTATTTGGATCTATGAAAGAGTTGACTAAGCCAATGGCTTCAAATGGGAATTACTTATTATGGCGCTGTTTGTGAAACGAGGAAGCTTTGAAATTGCTTTAACAGCAAATGAAATAACTCAATGAGAAGTGCATGAATCAATGACAAAATGACAGGCGCATAGATACGACGTAAAAGCTTGGAAGCTTAACAGAATCAGTTTGTAATGCCAATTATCAGACTGTAAATTCTTCAAGCTTAAAACCCAAACTAAATTGAGTTATTTTTTATTCAGTATTTTTTTAAAAATTATTTTTCGATCTATAGCTCGATTCTACAGTTAGATTTCTTGATTTTAAATGAAACTCATTAATATTTTTTAAATTCAAAAATATTATATGGATTTTAAAATCTTCATAATTGAATAGATTTTGGCAAGCAAAGAATTTAACTATTTGTTTTTGTCTCTATTGAAGCAGTGTTCATAAAAATAGTAGTGCAACTGAAATGTTGAACAGCAAAATGTTGAGATAAACAATTTGGTTGTTCATAAGAATAGTAGTGCGACTATATATATGTATTTATGTTATTCTTTATGCTCGTTTCAAATTGTGCTCAAAATATTATGTTATAATTTGAAAACCATTTGAAACGAGTATTCAAATCAACATATATATTTATATATATATTTATATTCAAATTGTTTTAAAAATATAATATTTATCACAACATTTCAGCCCCACTACTATTTTCATGACCACAGCTGCATGTATTACTCGAAAATTCCACACTTTTCAAACATTTATAATATAGTCAAATCTTATTCTTTAGTTTTCAGCTCTGCTTTCATATGAAATTCAATTTAGAAAACTGAAACTGAAATTGTGAACGAAATTCATTTCACAATTTCGACACATAGATTCTTCCTTTTCCTTCCCACAAAGCATAGTCATAGGGTATTTTTTGCCCAACACAATTTTATACACTCATAACTATGTCATAATATTTTGCTCATGTTTCAAAATTTTAATACAAATTTGGCCATCAAACAATTTCATTAAAACTTATGCAAATTTTGTTAACTATATTTTAAATACATTTGTGCCATATATGGAATATATATATATATATATATACATATGTATGTATGTATATCATAGGTATGTTGCATGTATATTTATGATCGTGTCTACTAAATTGAAAATGTCATAACTTTGCCATAAACTCAAACGATTTTTATGGCAAACATTTATGTTTGTGTTTTGAGCTCTATTTTGATAAATTTAATCAATTTTGGCTTAAAGTTTTATCAGCAAATTCATGAAGTTACAGGAAGAGAACTCTTCTCGCTGTCTCCTTTACTTTCAGTCTGTTATCTCTTTCCATCGCAATAACTTTTCTCTCTATCTCTCTACTTTACTCTTACTCTATTCTATCTTTTTTGTTTTCTCACTCATCTGTTGCTCTCTATATCTCCGCTCCTTATCCTCTTTATTTATTATTATTTATTTATCTCTATTTCTCTCTCTCTCTCTCTCTCTCTCTATTTCTCAATATATCTGCCTTTCTGTCTCGCTCTCTCTTTCTCTTTATCTTTCCTTTGCTGTCACTCACCTTTCTCTCTGTCTCATTTTGTTCTCACTCTCTCTCTGTTTCTCTCTCTTCCTTTAACATTATATTTCTTAGTCTCTATCTCACTATCTCTCTTTCTCGCTGCCTCTCTCTCTCTCTCTCTGCTTCATTCTGCCTGTCTTTCCGACTCTGTCTCTCTCTCTATCCGGCTGTATTTCCCTCACTCTCTCTCTCTTTATCTCTCTCGTTCTCTGTTTTTCTCTTTCTCTCTCTCCCTTGCACTCTATATCTCTATCTCTCTCTTTCCCTCTCTCTACCTTTCTTTATCTGTCTTTCTTTATCTCTCTCTCTCTCTCTCTCATTCTCTCGTTCTCTGTTTCTCTTTCTCTCTCCTTATCTCTCCCGCTTTATCTCTCTCTCTCTCTCTCACTCTCTCTGTCTATTTCAGCAAACTAAAAACTTGTTTGCAGTTCGTCAAGTCCAATAAGAATGCCAATTAGAATTAATTTGAAAATCAAGTTTAAACAATTATTTGTAATTTCAATTATTTATAATTGCAATTTGTAAGCAATTTGTTAACATTTGTATTTGTTGACTTGCTAATTATGGGCAGTTGAGCTCATGGCATGTGGCATGTGGCATGTGCCACACACGACTTTCACACTGACTAATGCTAAAGAGCAGCCATTAGAACAAATGCAAAAGCCAAAGCTAAAGCTGAAGCTGAAGCTAATGCTAATGCTGCTGGCTGCTAGCTGTTTGTTGTTTGCTGACCATAAGTCAGGGCGTCATTTGCTGTGAAGTTGATCACAAGGCGGCGGCAGCAACAAAGTGGCATGCAACAAAGAACTTGGAGATGGCTAAAAACGAGTCTGCAACTCACTCGAGTTACAATTCAAGTTGAATCACATTCACATTCGTTCAAGATCTGAGGCGATCCGATCAGATATCGATGACAATGGTGTCGAGAGCATTAACTACCGTTAGATCGGCGCTCTATAAAGCTCAAATACCGAACCGATGCACGATTTGTCGATTGTGTAATTAGAATGCGAATTAAATTCAATTTCCAATGAAAACAAACAGTGGAAAGAGAGAGGGAGAGAGGGAGAGGTAGAGAGGCGCTGAGTAAGAGCCATATCGTATATATTGCATAGATATATCGTCTGTTTGGCCTTAACATTTGGCCAAGCGCTCATAACTAACTCGAACAATGGCTTCAACAATTGTCAAATGGCTCGCATTACAATTCAACTATTTGCAGTGTTGAGTAATGCGCTTTGACTGTATCTGTGTGTGTGTGTGTGTGTGTGTGTGTGTGTGTGTGTGTGTGTGTGTGTGTCCAGTGTTTGTTTGTCTCATAAATAAAAGAAAACAAAGAATTCTATTTAATGCCCATTTAGCAATTTGTTTATTGTTCGCTGTAATTCGATTTGGCGCTGAATATTGATCTGGCAATACTTTAACCCAGCTGAGTTCTATTGGTTAAGTGTTGCAAAACGATGCGCAGTTTGATATTTCATGCATATATAAACATTTTATGAAAGTTTCGACTTGAGTCGTTGCAGTTTAGATTATTGTAGATAAAATAGATATTAAAATGTCAAAACTTGTTACGTTAAGTGTTGTAAAATGTTGAAATATAATAAATAATATGCAAATAAAGGAATTTTGTTCGATAATTGTGCCTCAGTTTAATCAATTTACTTGAATTAATAAAATAGATTATCATAATAAGGAAATAAACTCTATGAAAGCCTTTTTTGTATTCAATCAGTGTTGGAAAACGGCATTTAGTGCCTTATTATATATGTATATGTGTAAAAATAGTTTTTATTACACTATTTAAACTTTGACTGAGCAGGCAGATGCAGTTGAGAGCTGTTGGGCAACTCTTATTTGGATTGTATTAAAGATTTGGCTTTGGCATGTTTTACTGCAAAGATTTTTCAAGAAATTTTCAGCAAAACAAACGGAAAATTGATGGAAATGAAGGCCTGCATAGTAGCCTAGTTCATATATAGCTTTCATTCTTATGCCATGAAAGCCATAAGATTCTCTAAAGACTTTTTATTATAATAAAGACAAAAGTAAATATATCTTATATATGTATAATATAAATATTTGTCCATATGAAAAGTGTATTCAAGCTACTAACTTAAAGACTTGTCTTTGACTAAAAATAGTTTTCATATTCAAATACTTTCCACATAAATCATGCCAAAATGATTCATGGCATTGCTTAACACCCATAATATAATAAGAATAATACTTCTATATGATGGGGCTCAAAAAGTCAAGCATTTGACTTGATTTTTGTCCAGCCTCCAGCACCCGCGCCCTTTGTTAACCGCGTGTCCATTTAACATAATTGCGCAATTATTTAAAAACTGATTTATTTTTTAATTGTTTGTCACTTGAATGACAACAATTAATTATGCAATGCAAAAGCGAAAGAGTAAAAAAAAAAACGAAAATAATAAATAAAAGAACATTTCGCAATTATATAAATATTTCGCATTATATAATCAGAGCAACAGCTGGCAAAAAACAAAAAAAGCGACATATAAATGATATAAATAGGGGCTTCGGCCTGCGTTTTAATCATAATTATTATTATTATAATAATAATAAGCGCAGCAAACGGAACAAACAAATGGGAAATGCTTAACGCAGCGATTAAAATTTATTGCGCTTATTTTGCATTTATTCGAATTTCATTTATTTTCCTTGATGCGTTTGCTCTCTATGGCATACCCTGTATATGGAGAAGGTATACGGTAGGTAGAAGCAGGCATGCTTGAGTATACACAGTATATGCTTGCTTTAGATAATAAAGTTATCGAACTTTATGCATGAAATCGATTAAAATCGATAACAAAATTATAGCACTTTTCATGAGCTAGATTCAGTCAATTTCATATATATCTATATATTCCTTCAGTCTGCACTCCATTCATGCACTTCACATGGCATTCAAATCTTTATTACATCAGTTACAGGGTATCTCCTAGTCGTGCACATCTAAGTGCCACACTTTCACTTCCCTTTTTTTTATCATTTTGCCACTTAATGTCAAAACTATTAAAAAATTGTTTGCGGATTCATAATTGAAGTGTCGATTAATTAAGTAAATCCGACCCGAACCACCGCAAAGCACCCGCTTGGCGCCTGCCTCAATCTTCAATGCCTCAATACCGCTATCAATAAAGATTTGCATTTAAATCAATTACTTAACTAGCAAATCGATGTGTGGCAATGTGGAGCAGTGCTTGACTAGGAGTTACGCCAAGAGCAGCTTTACTTTATATTATCTTAATAGCTATACAAATTTGACATAATATCGATAATTATCGATTATCGTATTAGTTAGTAGTTATTGATTGATTTTTTGTTAAAGAAAAACTTTTTGAATACTATAACAATTGATCTATATGCTCTTACTAAGCTCGATAAATATCGACATTTATCGATTTCATGAACAAATCATTGAATGTATCGATAGAGTATGTAGTTATCGATCTAAATTAACTACAACTTTTGAATGCATTTGCAAAATTCGTGAATTTACTTTTAGTATCTTACGCATAAACGGACTAAATCGATATTTATCGATTCTATGCCAAATTCTTGAATTTGGCTATAGTAAACACAACTTAATCTGGCCAAACATAAAGTTGCAGGCGTTTTCTTAACACATTCTGTAATTTTAGTGATCTTAAGTTTAAGTAACGTCAGTTAAATATCTATATTTATCGATATTTATCAATATTTATCGATATTTATCGATTTAGTATATTTTTACAGGAACTTGACAAGCAAATTGTATGCACGTATGAAATACAAGCAGCTCTTATTGGGAGACTAAACAGAAGTCCGCTTCTCTTAATTGAGAATCTATCTCTAAGGTCTATCTCTATGACCCAAGTATAATTCAAGCTGCCTTCCTTTGCCTCTTCTACACAAACACACATTCATTTGCCTAGAGTTATATATACTCAACTCTAACTACATATTTTTCAGCTCAAATCATATTCATAAAACGATTTGCCCCACTCTCTTTGCCCTCTTCCTCTCACTTTATCCAATATTAATATAATTTTTCTTAATACTTTAGACCATAAAATAAAATAAATAAATTTAATTTTGTAATCGCCTCTCTCTATCTCTGGCTCCAATCAGCTTAAAAAATATGGAATATTCTGTTAACATTTCGGCTTTAATTCCATGTAATTCATCCATTCAAAAAGCTGCTTAATAAAATGTTGCGGTCTTTCAATACATTTTATACAAAAATATGAATAAACGAAGAATATATAAATACAAAAATACATATAAATATATTTACATATGGGTAATTAAACGGGCAAAGCTTTTGTTATCAGACAGCTATCAAAAGAAGAAGAAAAAATGAAAATAAAAAAAAAAAGTTTCAAGCTAAAAATGTATTTTTGGTCAGTTGCCTCGATTGTGCTTGGGTTTGGTGCGTGTTTGGCTTATAAGAAAAGTGCCGTTAAGTGTGGCAGCTGTTGACAATGCGTTATGCATAAATTATGACACATTATACCCTATAAAAGTTTTTAAATATAGAATACATAATTGCTCAAAGAGGTTTCAGCGGCATTTATTAGAAGGTCAGGTGCATAAGCTTGAACACGAAAGCAATACAAATATGTTAGACAATACTGAAATACCTGCTAAACAACAAACAAAGGAAGTTGGCTTTCCTTTATATATAAAACAAGAAAAGGTTTCAGATCACATATTTTCCATACATTTTCCAATTGCCTCAGTCTATGTGAAGACAGATATAAAAAGGGACTCTTCTAGCTCTAATAGTTTGGACTGTGCATATATCATCAATCAAACTGATTGATTGACTGATTGAAAATTGGGATCTAGACTTCAGTAGAGCTATACAAATTTCAAAGGAACGTAAATTAAGCTTTCTAGCTTTACTAGCTTGGTCTGTGCATACTCCAATCATCAATCATGATTGACTGACTGATTGACGAATTGATATTTAGAAGTCAGTTAAGCTTATATAACTTTTATAAAGAAGTAAAGCTTCTTAGCTCATGCGGCTCATCAATTACATCAGTCAGTCAATCAGTCAATCAGAATACAACATAAAATTTTTATATATAAAATATGAAATATTTGCGGCAAAAAGTGTTGCTTTCTAGCTGTTCTAGTTAGCGCTAATCAATCACTAATCACTTCAATCAAACTGATTGATTGATTGATTAAATTAATTTTGGAGTTACCTCTTTCTATCTATATACCTCTTTCTATATATAATTTGACTCTATATAGAGTCAAAAATAGTAAACTACTATGAAAAATTTACTTTATTATCTATTTCAGTTTGTCTTTAGCATTCAGCTTCAATCAGTTTGATTGACTGATTGATTGTTTGTGTTACTGAATACAATATATCGCTTTTTTGCATATACTTTGTATCTACGGCACAAAAAGACAACTAGAGTTCCAAATGTAGGCTTACAATTTGAGTTGTCAATCATATTGATTGACTGATTGAAGCATTGGCTTGTTGAAACTCACAAAAAAGTCTGCTTAAACTTGCACATTATGCTAAAACTTGACTATTAGCTACTCAATTCTATCAGTTTTATGTGCACGCAGCTCTACAATCAGTCAATCAATCAAAAAGCAATCAAGCAACCAGTTTTCTTTGAACTTTACAGCTAATCCAAGCATATTTGTCAGCTAAGCCATGTAAACAAAGCCATAAAACTTGCTTACAAATGACACTTAAGTGACGCCTAATCAAATGCCCATTTACAGGGTATTCAGAGAGAATCGTCTGAATCACAATATTTGATTGATTTGCATTTCGATAAAGCGCAATTAATGAGGCTCCCCTCATCAAGCCGCTATCACGATTGCTGCTGGCTATGGCAAATGATATCCAACACATGTGGAACCTGTTTAGAGTGAGAGAGGGAGAGGGTGAGAGAGAGAGGGGGTATAGGGTGTTTGTCTAATAGCAAACGACTTTATTAGTATTTTGCTGAATTTGCATATGAATTTGATTTGTCGACACATTTTGCCTATGCGATGCGCTAATTAAACAAAAGCAGAGAACATCAAGAACAAGAAGAGGAGGAGGAGGAGGAGGAAGAAGAAGAAACATTTTCTTTAATTATTTAATCAGCAAAGCAGCCCTTAGACATGCGCCTCACCTACTCAGTCTTACACTGTAATAACTATATGCCCCCATCCCTTTCCCTCCCCCCTTGTGCCAACTGTAAAATGAACAGCTCAGCGAATCGGAATGTGCATAAATTTCGTACGCTTTTTAACACTGGTCAGGCCCAGGCTGCGCCTTCGCCTGAGCCGCTGGGCATTTGTAATGAGCATTTTCATGTTATTATTATAATTTTCCATTTTTTTGCTGTTTATTTTTATTTTTTTGTATTTTTAATGAGACACCATTTAAAAAAATTACTCATCGCTGCTCATGCAAAAATATCGATTCTCATTTTGTGGTTTTTTTTTTTAATCAATTGTAATTTACTTTGCCGCTGTCGCTGTCGCTGTCGCTGCTAATGAGGCGCATTAAATTGTAGCTGTAAATAAACGCCACGAAAAAATAGAAGAAAAAGTGTCAGTGTGGGCGGGTCATTTGGTCATTTGCTTGGCTGGCTTCAGGGCACACTTTGTGGTCAGAGCTAATCTAATTAGCTAAGCCGCAGCAGCTAACGCTAAATAACTTAATTAGCTTTACTTTTCAAATTAACAAATTGTAACGTATTCAAATATCTATCGATAGTCGCTGGCCTGATCGTTGTGTGTGCACGACAACTAGATGGCGCTAACAATGCTGCCAGCGTAGAGCAGCACTGTTTGACAGCTAGCTGTCGCAGTCAGCGCAACGCCACACACAGCTAGCGGCACTGCTCTAACGCACAACTGAGCAGCGGCTCGGCACTGCGCAAGTTCATTCTGTCAAGTTGACTCACTGCGCGTACGACTTGCCCAGCTGTGCGGTCGCGTTTCTACAGCAAAAGAAGAGAACGAAAAAAATAGGAAAAAAAAGGAAAATTGAAATTAAAATTAAGAAACTTCAGTTTTGTCATCGAGTTAGTTGTGTTGCTGTTGCGCGCGTGTGTTTGTTGTTTGTTGTTTATTGCTTTGATTGTTTTTCGAGGGGCTTCGATTTTCGGGGTCGTAGTCATGCGACGCTGCCGCGGTCGCTGCTAAAGCGAAGCATAAAAGAAATTTTGCTGTTTGCCGCTGCGCCGACGTCATCAGGCACACAGAGACAGACACACACACACACATACACACACACACAGACAGGCAGTCATTGAAATTGTTGTTGGATTTGTAAATTATGAAAGCAATTTATCAAATCGAAAGAAGCAAAAAAACAACAAACAGCGAAGCTGCAGCAAGAACAACGCCAACTACAACTACAACAACAGCAACAGCAGCAAAACGAAACGAGTGAAAAAAAGCAAAAACAAAACGCGCATTGATCGTGCAGACAGCCAACAACAAAAGAAGAAGCAGCAGCCGCAGTCGCAGTCGCCGTCGCAGCTGGCAGCGCAGCAGCTGAAATCATTAGTGCGAATACAAATAGTGAAGGCAAATTGAAGAATTCGCAGCGCTCAGTCAACAGAGCTGGAGTGCTAGACGAGACCACTTCCCAACAACAGCAACAACAACGACGCCGACGTCGCCGTCGACGACGACTTGTTGCTTATTCACACACTCCCACACGCACACACATAGCTGCGCTGTATTTGTTGTTGTGTGTGTGTGCATGCGTGTGACCTTTAGCGGCGTTTCCCCTCGAGCATTTGCATGTGTAAGTACGCTAATAAATGTATTCAAATGGCAAAAAAAAGCAACAAGGCAACGCGTTTAATTGCAAACTCATAAATGTGTGTACAAATACAAAATTATTACAAAATATAATAATAGCTAAGCTAAGGCAGGCACAAACACACGCACACACACACACACACACACAGCTGACTGTTAACTGGCACTGTTAAGCGCGCTGTTAACAGTTTTACATTCATAACACTTGACTCAAATGCTGTTAAGTAATTTATTACTTAATAGTTAAACTATGTTGTTTTTTTTTTTAACTAAAGGCATTCCATGCGCGCATTTCTGATAAGATTAAATATATGTAATAAAAGAACAGTAAACGCCTACACTTTGGCATTCAGCAAATACACACAATATACTATTATATATATATAGAATATATATATATATTCATTCAGAACAAACTGAAATCTATATTATATATAAAATTTTCCGTTTTCTATATACATAATTCCGCATACGTCGCGTATCCGAGTATAAAAATAAATTCAATAAATGAGAATTTATTTTCGGTATTTATTTCTTGCTTTCCATTTCTAAATCATCAAATATATATATATATATTTATGTATATTATGTTAATGTTTATATTAATGACGCTAAACAATTGAAATTCCATTGGAGCAACAGTTGGCATTGCAAACCTAACGGTAAACAACCCAGCAGTAACAGTTTGACATGCACTGCGCTCAATCTGTGTGCGTGCGATAAAAGTGTTTGCAATTGTTCTTCTTGTTGTTGCACATTGTGTAAACAAAGATAAGCAACGTATTAAGTGTTGTTTGTATATGTGTGTGTGTCTGTGTGTGTCTGTGTGTGTGTATGGCTGGGCTTACGCTGCTGACTAAGCCAAGCGCTAAATAAATCCCAAGCCAAAAGCAACAAAACAGAAAGAGAGAGAGAGGCAGATAGAGCGAGAGACTTGGCTAGCAAGCTGACGGGTGGGCGGAAAAAAGAGAGAGAGAGAGAGAGAGAGAGCGGGAACAATTTAATCAAAATTGAATGCAGCTTTGTGCGTTCAACTGATTTTATTTATTAATTTCAAAAACAGAGCACGTAAACGCTAAAGACGAATGCAGCGGCATAAAAAAAAAGAAAAGAAAGAAATACATAAAAAATAAGCTAAACAGAGAAATATACATAAAAACAATTAAAAATACTATTGACAGCAATAAATGACAATCAAATGAAAAAAGTTTTCAATGAAAATAAATATGAACAAAATTATAAATAATAAAACTCAGTAATAAACAGTTATACAATTAATATATAGTACAGAAAAATGTATTTAAAATGTAAAAATTATATATATAGATATATGTATAAACTAAATTATTATTAATTAAAAACAATTAAATAAATTGGGGCAAACAAATTTAAAGACAATAACAAACAAATTAAATTAATTTATGAACAAAAAAAAAATTAAATAATTAAAATTATGCATAGGATAAAAAATATAAAAAACTTGAGTAAAATTTATTTATGAAATAAATATTAAAATATAAAAAAATATAAAAAATTAAAATATAAAAAAAAAAAAAATTATAAAAAAAATAAATAAAGTAACTTAAAAATAAATTAAAATTAATTAATTAAATAAAATAACTTAAAAATAAATCAAAATAATTTAAAAATAAATAAAAAAGCTTAAAAATAAATAAAAATTATAATATACAAAATAAATAAATAAAACTTAAAAGTAGATAAAAATAATTTAAAAAATAAATAAAATAACTTAAACATAAATTAAAAGTGATTTAAAAATAAATAAAATAACTTTAAAATAAACAAAATAACTTAAAAATAAATAAAAATAATTTAAAAAATAAATAAAATAACTTAAAAATAAATCAAAATAATTTAAGAAACAAATAAACAAACTTAAAAATAAATCAAAATAATTAAAAAATAAATAAAATAACTTAAAAATAAATAAAAATAATTTAAAAAATAAATAAAATAGCTTAAAAATAAATCAAAATAATATAAAAATAAAAAAAATAACTTAAAAATAAATCAAAATAATTTAAGAAACAAATAAACAAACTTAAAAATAAATTAAAATAATTAAAAAATAAATAAAATAGCTTAAAAATAAATTAAAATAATTTAAAAACAAAATAAAATAACTTAAAAATAAATCAAAATATATCAAAAAATAAATAAAATAGCTTAAAAATAAATAAAAATAATTAAAAAAATAAATAAAATAACTTAAAACTAAATAAAAATAAATAAAATAATTATAAAAAAAGAACAAACTAAAAAAATTATAGTAAAAATATATAAACGCTAGAAAAAACCTTTAAAAATTCTATTTATATATATATATAAATATTGAACATTAAATATTTAATGTTCGACCTTGCATTTTTTGTATTGTGCATCATATTGAGTGTGCGCTGTAATTGGTTTTTATTGTGCAATTACAAACGTGACATATATATGAATAAAGGTATATACAATGTATTACCCTCAAGCAAGCTTAATCATCCACACACACACACACACACACACACAAACACACACACACACACACACACACACACACACACACACACACACAAACAGTTGAGCTGCAATTATTCGCGCATTTGCTTGTTATTTGGACAGTTTGACAGCCACTTTGCCATTTTGCCATTTGTTAGCTGTTTCGTTTCGCCCTTCTCCGTTCGCTAATCAAACTCAAATTTGTAGCAATATGGAGACACAAATACAGCTGGAGCTGCAGTCGCTTGACAAAAAGGATCAGCACGAGGAGCAAATCGAACAGCGCCAGCCGCTGCTCACAACAACAACAACAACATTAACAACTAACAACAACAACAATAGCAACAACAATGTCAGCAATGGAGCGCCGCTTAGCATTAGCTCTGGCTCGGCCAACTCCATCAATGAGGCCTCGTCGAGCAGTCAAGCGCTGCCCGCCATCCCACCAGCCACGCCCCCAGCGAGCACATCCCGCCAGCTGTTCAGGGATGCCGCTGCCATGCACGGCGGACAGGATTCGTTAGCATTGATGCAACAGGAACAGAACTATATATCTGCCACACAGCTGCCGAAAGTGCACAGCGATGGCTCCATGCCAGATGCGAGCATCTCGCGGAATCCCTCGACAACGGGCAGGCACGAGAAGAAGATCGGCCATCGGCGTGTGGCCGAGGGCGGCGAGGTGACCTACAAGAAGATCCAATCCAAACAGATCATGGGCTCCATTCAGCTGGGCATACAGCACACGGTGGGCAGCCTGGCCAACAAGCCGAAGCGAGACTTGCTAATGAACGACTTCTGGGAGATGGAGACAATTGCCTTTCCGCCGGACGGCTCATCGCTGACGCCCGCTCATCACTATAGCGACTTTCGCTTCAAGGTCTATGCTCCGATTGCTTTTCGCTACTTTCGTAATCTGTTCAACATCGAGCCGGATGACTTTCTAATGTCCATGTGCGCCTCGCCCATGCGGGAGCTGTCCAATCCGGGCGCCTCCGGCTCCATATTCTATTTGACCGACGACGATGAGTTCATCATCAAGACGGTGCAGAAGAAAGAGTGTGAATTCCTGCAGAAGCTCTTGCCCGGCTACTACATGAATCTCTCCCAGAATCCGCGCACGCTGCTGCCCAAGTTCTTCGGCCTCTACTGCTTCCATTACAACTCCAAGAATGTGCGCCTGGTCGCCATGAATAATCTGCTGCCGTCGGACATTAAGATGCATGCGAAATATGATTTGAAGGGTTCGACATTTCGGCGCAAGGCGTCCAAGGCGGAAAGGCAGAAGGCGAGTCCGACGTACAAGGATCTGGACTTTGCCGAGCAACATCCCAATGGCATTTTCCTAGAGACCGACACCTACACGGCGCTGATGAATACGATCAAAAGGGACTGCATGGTCCTGGAGAGCTTCCAAATCATGGACTATTCCCTGCTTGTGGGCATACACAATCTCGATCTGGCGGCCAAGGAGAAGAAGGAGGAGCGCATACGCAATGCTTGCAATGCTCGAGCCAAACTGCAGCGCAGGGACAGAGACGGCGTCGAGGATGATGCAGCCGATCAAGCCGATCAGCTGAATCAATTGCAGCCCGTCTCCAGCTCGGCCTCCATACCGGGCACCTCGGCTGCCGGGCTGAATCGGACGCGCAGCATGAATCGTCAGCGTTTGGTGGCTCATTCCACGGCCATGGAATCGATCACCGCCGACTTGGATGCGACGCTCGAGGAGGGCGTCGACGAGCCAAAGGGCGGCATTCCAGCACGCTCCGAGAACGATGAACGCCTCATGCTCTACATTGGCATCATCGACATCTTGCAGTCGTACCGCTTGGAGAAGAAGCTGGAGCACACATTCAAGAGCATCCTGTATAATGGCGATACGGTGTCCGTGTGCCGGCCGTCGTTCTATGCGAAGCGCTTTCAGGATGCCATGGGCAAGCAGGTGTTCAAGAAGACGCCCACATTTCCGCTCAAACATTCCCCCTCGAAGCGCAAGACCTCGGCCACGCAGCTGCTGCGCAGTCCGCTCAATCGCACCACCAACGCGACAGCAAATGCGGCCGGCAATAGCGGCCGGCCCGTTGCCTTGGCTTTGCTCTCCGGCATGTCGACGCCGCCGCCGGCCTTCGATGACATCTCCGAGGAGGACATTACGGCAGGTGCATCGACAACAACGCTGCAGCAGCAGCAGCAGCGGACGTCAGCGAATGCGCCGCGCTTGCAGTCGCCCTACTCCTATGCCAGCTCGATGCGCAGCAGCGACTACAGCGATGACGACGATGAGATTGTGGAGGCTGCCGATGCGGGTGATGCGGTGGCTCATCTGCATCAGAGGCGCAGCAATGGGCGGGCCAAGGAGCTGCGGCCGGGCAACGGCTTGGCCAACAATAATATGCTAAATGAGCGCACTTTGCACCTGACCAAAACACTGGTCCAGGTAACCGCTGTGGGCTATGTCGAGCAGCCGCCCACGCAGCTGGAGGCAAATGGCAAGCCCACGGCCAACTACACATCCACATTGATGCTGAAAACGGCGCCGGATCTGTAGCCCCTCTACCCACATATATGTACTGTCTACCTGTAACCCACAAAGATTGGTGCTGGCCTTTACTATATACATATGCATATGCCTCTATATACATATATATGCTATCGACTCCCTGCCCCCTGTCCTAGCTGCTGCTCGTGTGGCGCGGCGCGACGCGGCGCTCGTTTATCTTGATTAAACAAATACCAAAAACGAATATGTATTCGATATTAAAATTTATGTGGCGCGCGTTTGTTAATTGACTGTGCCACACACACACACCAGCACACACACGCCCACAGCAATGGCAAATCCCAATTTTCCTTTACAATTTTTCGTTTTTTTTTTAACTTTATAATTATTTTCAGCTGCTTTAACTTTTATTTGTATCTGTGTGTGGGAGATCGCATGTTTGTTCTCCCATTTGTTTCTCGATATTATTTGCGTTTGTATTATGGACAGTTAAAGAAGATGAAGAGGAAGAGGAAGAACGCTGCTGGCAAAGAACAAGAAATACTTCAAGGAAAATATTTGACATTGTTGAACTCTGTATTTTTGTATTATAGAAAATGCGTTTATCATGTATTCTAGGATGCTTTATTGTATATATACATAAATGTAAAACAAAACAAAACAAAAAAATAAATAAATAAATAAAAAAAACGAATAAAAATGATTAACAAAAAACAGAAACAGAAATGGCATCGAGTGTTAATTGACAATAATCTTTAAGCAATTGGATTGACGAGAAATTTGTATGCCTATCAAAGTCTTATAATAATTATATTATTTAACTTTTTACATACTTATCCAAGTATATTTATTTTAATTATTTAAAAGTTTTTTTAAGACATTGACTTAAGACATAAGTCTTGCGGTATTTTGATTGAATTTTCAATTGTTCATAAAATTGGTTATAATAATGCGATTTAAGTCAAATGTGCGCCGTTTTGTTCGATGACGAGTTCCCAACGAGATGCCAACTTCATAATGCGCCTCTTATAGAAGCTCGCTTCCCAATTGTCAAAAAACTCGGAGAGCCAATTTTCACAGGACTCTCTTGTGGACAACTTCCGACTACCAAGCTCGTTCGCCATGGACAGAAATAGGTGGTAATCACTTGGTGCGAGATCCGGTGGATGCAAAAGAACCTGCCATCCGAGCTCCCGGAGCTTCTGGCGCGTCACCAAAGATGTGTGTGGCCTGGCGTTGCCCTGGTGGAAGACAATTCGGCCTCTGTTGATCAAAGATGGCCTCTTCTGCATGAATGCTGCATTCAAGCGGTCCAGTTGTTGGCAGTACAGGTCCGAATTGAGCGTTTGGCCATAGGGGAGCAGCTCATAGTGGATGATTCCCTGCCTAACATTTTTTTCAAGAACTTAAACCTTAAAAATACAACATTTTCTTGAACTTCCCTTTCAGCCAAACGACATCTATTTCCATTAAATGTCAACTGTCTAGACTATATACACATAAATCACAATCGCCGATATTTATTTTAGCAGCTGTTTCCCGGGCTCCACTCGCATGTGTTATAAAACTCCGATATTATGTGCGTAATCCCCGTGCCGTAGCAGGACAATAACACGTAATATCCTTTACGTTCATTATTTGCATTTTCACGTGCTGAAAAATGTTTTGCTTTTTGCTTATTTCTTTTTGATGCTGGATAAATGGGGTATGATGAAGGCAAAAGAGGAACTTGGCCATGATTTAAGAGGATATATGCAATATGTATCGATATATGTCGATTCCTCCCTCTGTTCGTATGAATTTCTTCTTATACATTTGCTTCAAGTCATCGATAACTTTTTGTTTAATTCAATCGATTAATATCGACATCAAACTGCAGTCAGTTGAGCAGCCTTCAAGAGTTAGTGTCAATCAGTTTGTTATATATTATAGATTCAGCTCAAAACTATATAGAAGAGCGTACTCAACTGGGTATTTAAGATATCTCCTAGTCGTGCACTCCCCATCTGGCGGCACTCTTGTTCTTGCTGACTTTATATACAGGAAAGTGCTTAAAGAGCGCTGACAAATATTAATCGTCCGATATACATATGCATATATCGTTGCTGCTCGCTCATTTGTATTGTATCTCTCTCTCTCTCTCTCTCTTACACACACACACTCTCTCTCTCCTTCTCTCTCTCTGCTCGCATAAATCACTTAATGATTTTCCATATTGGCATTAAGTACCGTTAATTTTTATCGCCTTGCTGCAAGCGCCATGGTAATTGCGCAATATTTATTGCGCAAGCCTTCGTGCACGACGCATTTCAACGCACTCCGGCACGCCCCCCTTCTGTGCCACGCCCCCAGTGCGAAGCTTAACTTGTAAGGCTCTCCATTAATTAGTCGCCGACAACATTTATTTTCCTCTTTTCATTTCAATGAAAATGAAAATCCCAAAAAAATATTTGTTTAAAATTTATTTTCCTTGGCAAATAAATTTTAATAAGTTCAATCAAAAATTGTTTAAACAATTAATTTAATAGCTTCGCCAAATGTTGAGTAAATATAAATATAACACTAATAATAACTATGATTTAATGTCATTTAATGAATTGAATAAATATGCAAACAAATTGCTACACTGAGAGAAATGTTGGGTGAATAAGAAGAATAATTTGTTGATTTTTTCGAGAAGTTGAATTGAGTTCATCTTTTAATTGGAGATACTTTAATGTATTTTATAACAAATATATTTGATATACACTGAAAAAAAAGAGCGACTATATGAATTCTGATGAATATCTGTACATAAATAATCATATATTATTTATGATATATAATAACAAATATTATGTGTAAAACATTCTTTGAATACGCTCTAAAATCTTATTTTGAATGCTTGATAGACTAGCAAATACCCTATAAAATACATAAAAACTTAAATATTAAATCAAAATCAAAATTTCTTGCTCAGTCATTACTGCTAGCATGCCAGATACCCTGTAAACTACATTTAACACTGCCAGACCAACAAATACTCCGTAAACTATACTCTTGGCTGCCTTAACTGCAATTATTAAATATAAATATAAAAACTTTATCATACAAAAAATAAACATATCAAAATCAAAGCTTTTTGCTACACTGCACATACCCTATATATACAAAAAAACTATGTAAACGCATAAAAATA
The DNA here is from genome assembly GCA_035045365.1 of Drosophila leonis. Lineage (NCBI taxonomy): Eukaryota > Metazoa > Arthropoda > Insecta > Diptera > Drosophilidae > Drosophila > Drosophila leonis. The sequence goes on from JAWNPC010000485.1 coordinate 1,454,229, forward strand.
TCCTTTGCACTGTTTCACATCTCATATTTCCATTGAAAGCATTTATTAAATATTTTTCTCTCCATTTTTTGTTTATCAAATATTTATTCTGACATATTTTAATTGCTTGATTTTTTTGTTTTTTGTTGTTGTATTTTTCAGTGTATTTTCTGTTTTTATATACGCCAAAGCCAAAAACAATTGTGAAACGTTTTGCAAAGTTTTGTTGTGGCATTATTATTATGAGTCTATATGTATTTTAGCTGAAATATACTCTGTAAATATTTACGCACACGAAACAAAAACGCCAAAAACAAAACCAAAAAATTGGCCAAAATGCATTTCTCTGTTTGTTACATTGTAATTATGCCAAAAGCAGAAAACAAAACACAAAAAATAAATAAATAAAAAAATAGCCAAAAACCAGTTAACAGGAAAAACATGCAGAAATGCCCACAATGTATATATATATCTGTTATATATATATCTGTTATATATATATATGTGTATCTGTTATATATATAGATACATTTGCTGTCAACTCCAACAATTTTTGTGGCATAATTACTTTAATTCATTTGCATAATATAGCGCAAATGGTTTTTGGCCAACATTTGCATTTGCAAGTTTTGGTAACAGAAACAGCTGCGCAGGCAAAAGGATGTAGAGAAAACCAGCATAATAGAGGACAGTGTAGGACGACACGCCTGTCGCCTGCTGCTGCTGCCGAGCCCAGCCAGTTGGGCCATAAAATCTGCATAAATACCTGGCCACAATTTGGCATCACATCAATTACTTTGAAATTATAACACAATTATATATGTACCACATTTACTGTGGGCTAACTAGAGAGAGAGAGAGGGAGGGTCGAGAAGAGAGAGAGAGACAGGCATCTGTGTTACTTTGACCTAAGCATGTTTGTGCCATATGTCAAATGTCATTTTGATAACAGCAACTTTTGCATTAGAGATTGCTACTAAAAGCTATGTTTCTGCCTCTCTCTCTCTAACTCATTTTCTCTGTCTCTGTCTCTCTGTTGAGTTGTGCAACTAAAATCTTAAGCAAATTTCAAGTTTACTAATGAATACATGTTTGAAGCTGCTTTTGACAGTATACGAACCACATAGACAATTTACTTCAAATTCAAAACTTAACCTGATTTGGCATTAAATATGATGTGGAGTCTTTCTTATATAGGATTATTTACCTATATATGATTGATATTATATGATATAGTAGTTGAATGTTGTTAACACTATTGAAACTGCAAATTCAACAATCCTAAATATCAGATTTGTTCATAAAACTTTGAAATACATAAAAAGTTTTAGTTTTATTTATATTATATTAATAGAAGAGCTTCAGAATGATATTTCCTATAAAATTATATATGATATATGATATCTGATATCTGATATATGATATCTGATATATCATATATCATACATCATATATCATATATCAGATATCATATATCAGATATCATATATCATAATATGATATCTGATATATGATATATGATATATGATATATATTTTTTATGATATATGATATATAATATATGATATATGATATATGATATATGTTAAATGATATATGATATATGATATATAATATATGATATATGATACAAAATATATGGTATATGATATATTATATATGATACAAAACATATGATACGAAATATATGATATACATATGACAGGTAATAAATAGTGATAGATGAGAGCTGTAAGATGCTATATGATATATGATGTATGAATATGGTTAATTTACATAGAATCAAGATATGGAGCTGACTATATCTCCACGCTTTTCTCAATACTGATTAGGAATATATAGGTATTCCTATTCTACTATTTTCATCTCCTACTATCTACATTTATCATATATCACAGAAATATTTGTAGAGAAGAAAAAAACATTTTTTTTTTCAAATATTTCCATTTAATTTTCACTTTCAATCAGGACGTGTTCAATCAGCTGCGCAGCTCTGCGTAAATGTTGTTGTATGTCTGTTACCTGTTCTTAAATTGTGTTAACTGACATTTCAGTTAACAGTTCAGCAAAATGCACAAACGAACAAAGCAGACCTTAAAAGTCAAATATCGCATATTGATTAAAATAATGATTTGTGTCGCCTGCCGGAAATTTAATTTTTTGCTGTAACGGATATTATTATACACATACATATACATATATACAAGTATATATATATATGTGTGTGTGTGTGTGTGTGCGTCTCACTGGTTTGTTTATTTATTTACATTGCGTGGGCGTTTGGGCTGTTGTATTTAAAACTTATTCCAGCCAGCTGGCCAAAAAGTTGCTGTTGACATGGCCGTGGCCTCGAGGTCTCAACGGTGGAAAATAAATTAAGCAGGCGTCAATTGCATTAAACTTAATCAAATTTAAAGCGCTGCCCACAAATGAGGCAATTTTATTAATTGATTGACACACAGAACTGATTTGCATTTTCTCGTTCACCCTCTCTCTCTCTCTCAGGGCCATGGCATTCCAGCGCAGCTATAGCAAAGTCTGGTGGGGCTCCGATAGCCAACAGCTGGGCAGCAGCAGCAGCAGCTTCACGGGTGGCGGCCTCTACTCCCACTACAATTACAACAACAACCAGCAACAACAACAACAACATCAGCAGAAGCTTCAACAGACTCAGCAACTACAGCCCGCATCTCTGGAGCGTCATCTGGGCACACACGCCGGCAACTTGTCCAGCATCCAGGAGGTGGACGATGAGCAGAACAGTTCGAAGCTCTCATGGCATAAGCATGACAGTCCTGGCAGTCTGCGCAGTCAGGTGCGTTATCTAATATAATACAAGCAGACAGTCAACTGGAGCGTGCTCCCAACTCCATAAAGAAAGCCAAAGTTAAGCGCTTGGCTCTGGAACGTGTGGCAGTGGAACATATCAAAGTGAAACTTTAACTCATCAAATATTTATATATAAATAAATTGGAAATTATACATAAATATGTATTCCATTTGCACAGTTTCTCCAAAATTCTGTTTCATTTCAACGTTCCTCTTGCATTGATACTTTCTTTTCTTGTTCATATTCATGTTCTTTACTTTAATGCTGTTTCATTCCATCGTTCCATTTGAAATACACGCTATATGAGCTTACATTTGTAATAGTTTTCACTTTTTTTATATTACTTAACATAATGTTTCATTCCACCATTCCATTCTATATAGTCTGTATTCCATTTGCACAGTTTTTCCAATAATTTAAAATATTTTGAATTATGTTTTTACCGCCTCAAAACACTTTTGTAACTGTTTTATTCCAACGTTCCTGCCATAAATGAGCAAACATTCCGTTCCATTCCAGCGTCTCATGGCACATCATGTCATAACTCTTATAGCATATGCCCTTGCACCATATAATAGAACAACTAGCAAACATTAAGCTCATTATCTATGCCTGTTCCATTTCATATCGTTCCCTTTTGTATTGCAGAGCTGCAAACATTCCCCCCCCTTTAGCAGTTATCCCTAAGCTAATATCTAAAATTGGTTTCCGCTTTTGTTAACTTGCTTGCAGGACTCGGGCTTCTCGGACAACGAGGAGCAGCACAATAGCCAGACGGCGACAGCCACAGCCACAGCCACAGCTGTGACAGCTGCCACAGCAACCACGCCCAATGCCTCGCCCACATCGTTACGTTCGATAGCAACGCCGCCCACTGTCATACGCCGCGTGGGCAAATCGTCCTTCTACTCGCCGCTGGTCAGCGTAACGCGTCGCATATCCTTCAAACAGCAACAGGATGAGCATGAGAATGAGGATGACGATATGGAGGCAAGTCGCAGTCGCTTGTTCGAGCAGTTGGATAGCCTGCAATTGGATGAGCTGGCTGATGATGTGGACAAAGATAAGACAATGAGTCCAGCGACACCGCCGCGTCCAGCTGTGCGAAGGCGCAAACGCTTGAGCAAAAGCAAATCAAAGGAGCAGGAGCAGGCGGAGGAGGAGGAACAGGAGCTGGGAGAGTTTATGTCGCCAGTGACACCACCGCCGCCCTACAACAATGAGACCATCTATCTGGGTGAGGCACCGCCGCCTTACAACAACGAAACAGTTACCTTCGGCGCCTCAGAGTCAAATCTCGACGAGACGCTCACGCTGAAGGACACCCTCTCTCGCTTCACGGCGAGCACGAGCACGCCCAAGGCGGCACGCAGCAAGTGCAACAAGCTCAAGCTGCAGCAAGCGGTGCACAGTTGGCGCTCCGAGCAACGTTGGAACTGTGAGCCGGAAGTGATGTGCATGCTGCAGCACAAGTCCATTGCACAGGAGGCCTACAAGAACTTTACGATCACCACCAGCGCCGTGGCCAAGCTGATGCGGCAGCTGCAGCAGCAGGCGCTGAATCTGCAAACGCACTTCGAGCGCTGCGAGCGTGCCTTGAGTGGGCTGCAGGCGACCACATTGCCCGAGGCACTGGCCGGTGCGACACAGTTACTGGTGCACCTGGACGAGTTCACCTGCGTGCTGGAGCGACGCAGCATTTTCTTCAATGATGCGCGCGTGGAGCGGCGCAGATATGAACAGCATCTGGAGCAAATACGCACAGTTAGCCGGGATACACGTTACTCCTTGGAGCGGCAGCATTACATTAACCTGGAGTCGCTGCTGGATGATGTGCAGCTGCTGAAGCGGCACACATTGATTACCCTGAGACTGATATTCGAGCGTCTGGCGAGAATTTTGGTGCTGAGCGTCGAGCAGAGTCGCTGCGACTTGCTGCTGCGAGCGAACATCAATATGATTGCGACTCTAATGAACATCGATTACGACGGCTTCGCCTCGCTCTCCGATGCTTTCGTGCAGAATGAAGCGGTGCGTGCGCTGCTCGTCATTGTGCTCGATCACAAGCTGAGCTCGGTGCGCGCTCTGGCTCTGCGGGCCTTGGCCACGCTCTGCTGTGCACCGCAAGCGATTGCCCAGTTGGGCAACTGTGGCGGCATCGAAATCGTCAGGGATATACTACAAGTGGGTCCGAGCTCGCTAGAGGTGGAACGTGGAGCTATTGAACGCCGCGAGGCAGTCTCTTTGCTCGCCCAGATCACAGCCAGCTGGCACGGGCCGGAGCATCGTGTTTCGGGACTCAGAGATTGTGAGTCTTTGGTTGCGGGTTTGGCAGCTCTGCTGCAACCGGATTGCTGTGCTCAGACCCTGTTGCTGTGTGCTGCAGCCCTCAACAATCTCAGCCGCATGGAGGTCACCTCACACTATTCCATCATGTCCAATGAGGCCATCTTCAGGTTAATTTCAACGCTTGAGCATCAAAGCAGCGGCATCAGCGTCTTTCTCTATGTAAGTATAATCATAAGATAGGGCTGGCAGCTAAGCTGATTCTGTGTGTGTGTGTGTGTGTGTGAAACTAGTGAGTGGAACTAGTAGGTGGAACTTCACTTAGTATGTGTAGGTAATAGGTTAAACTATAGCTTACTGCTAATGAAATAAACAACTGGGGGAACTAGTAATTGGAACTAGTGATTGGAACTAGTAGTTGGAACTAATAAGTGAAACTATTCTGTGCAATTAATGAGCTGAACAACTTTTTGGAGCTTACAAGCTGAGCAACTGGGTGGAACTAGTAAACGGAACTAGTAAGCGGAACTCTTGTTTAAAACAAGTGAGTAAAACAGATGATTGGAACAAGTAATTAGAACTAGTGTGTGTAGCAACTTTGCTGATTTAGTAGATGGAGCTAGAATGTGGAACTAGAATGTATAGCTAGAATATGGAACCAGAAAGCGGAACTGGAATGGGGAACTAGATTACGGAACTACAATATTATAGTTAGTTATAGGCCAGTTTGTTGAATTATTAAGTGGAACTAGAAGGTGGAACTAGTAGATGGAACCAGTAAATGGAACTAAAATGTGGAACCAGTAAATGGAACCAGTAAGTGGAACCATTATGTGGAACCAGTGAGCTAGTGAGCAAGAATAATTAGTGGAACTAGTGGGTGGAACTACAGAGTGGAACTAGTATTTACCATTATTAGGGGGAACTAGTAAATGAAACTACTATACAGAACTAGTACATGGAATCAGTAAGTGTTTATATTATTTTAAGTTTCTGGTTCCACGTTTAAGTCTTTCTAGATTTTAATGCCAATACTCCAAATTCTTATCAAGTTAGTTGTTCCAATTCCGGTTCCATTCAGGCTTTTTAACTGAGATTTATGTGCTCCATTTCTCAGTTCATTTATCAATGTCAATCGAAACCCCTTTTGTCTACTTCATAAATCAACGCTGTTCCATTGCCATTGTTTCAATTGATGCCTCATTTGGAACTATTTAAGTTTGCTTAAATTTTGGCATTCGTTCAGCCCTGGTTTCGTTCTTCTCTCGCCTTTTTTCCCACCAATTTTATTGAAAGCATTGCCTTGTAGAGAGCTCGTAAAATTTATTTGTGCATTTGCAAAGCAATTTTTTCACAATCTTGGCCACGATTTTTCATTTGCCTTTGCTCCAGAAAGCACACACACACACACACACTCTCACACACACTCACACACACACATCTATACAGAATCAGATTGACTGCCCGCTGGTTGTAAGCATTTTCCTTCCTCTTTTTTTACGTTTTTTTTGCGTTCTGTGTTGCTCATCAACATTTTGTGTCCTTTTATCGTTTGAACACAGGAGCAAATCGTTGGGATGCTGCACAACATGTCGCTGAACAAGAAGTGCCACAGCCACTTGGCCAATGGCATCATCATAAATTTCATCACGTCCGTTTACCAAACGGAATTCTACAAGTCCTACGACTCACGTGCCGAATGCGATGCCCAGCGGCGTAGCATTAAGGCCATACTCTATACGCTGACACGCCTTGTCCAGCATTCGCATCAGCTGGGCGCCGAGCTGCTGGAGCAATGGCATCTGCCCGATCTCCTGCGACAATCTCTAACGGCAACAACAACTAGAAGTAACAGCAACAGCAGCAACAGCAGCGCCGCCCAGTTGGATCATAGCAACGGTTACAGCGGAGACATTTCGCAGCTGGCGCGACAATTGCTGCAAGCACATCAGCAGGAGCAGATGCTGCTTGGTGTGGGTGCAGCGGTCACAGGAACAGGAACTGGAGCAGGAACAGGAGCTGTGGCAACATTTAGGAGCAGCCACCAGACGCCCGAGGCTCAAGCAAGGCCAGCGCTGAAATTCAATTTAACACGTCAGGAGAGTTTTGTCTAGCCTTTTTTCACTCCATATACCCATTAAAAATGGCCAAAGCGGGTATACTGGTTATGCCCATGTATATGTAACAGGCAGTTAAGAACTATGTATAACTGAACTAACTATATATCTTGAAGTCTTGAAGTCTTCAAGCTTAGTTTGTATCAATATTTTTGGCCATTTTCTTCATAGAACTCAAATTCGATTAGAAAACTTTGATACTTTGAGCATAACTCGAGAAGTATAAGAGCTACAAAGCTCAAATTGAGTATGCAGCTATTTATAAGTTAGCTCTATATATAGTTTTGAAAATTTTAAAGATAAGTTTTGATCTTTAACTTCTAGAAATTCCTGCATATGACCAAAAATCTTAGTTTTTCTAGCATAACTCGAGAATTATAAGAGCTATAAAGTTCAAATTTGTTATGTAGACTCTTCTACTATTTATCGTCTTACTCTTCATATTTTACTTTTCCTATAATTCCTCTACCAACTGCGAGTCATGCACACCCGACTAGCTTTCACTGTGCTACTTTCTCCCAATTTTTCTTCCTTTGGGGTAGGTTGCGCCATCAAACCACCTGAGTGGCTACTCCGGAACACGTACATGGGTAGCCCGGACGTGCGTCAAGTGTTATTGCTTGTCTGGTCACTGCGTGACCCGTTTGCTGCCATGTTCCTTCTATCTCTTTCTCTCTCCCTCTCTCTTTCTCACTTATCCCAAACTGCTTGTAAATGTAAACGAAGTAATTTTTATATTTTCGACCAAGCACCAAGGCATAAGAAATACAAATTGTTGTTAGTTTTTTTTCTTTTTTGGTACTTTGCATTTTTGTGTCTTAGCAAAACTGCATTGTTGCCATCTCACTCTAACACATGCTCCATCTCTCTCTGTAGTCTTAATGTAAATGTCTAGCAACTTTTTTTTGCCAGCTCATTGTAAATATTTTCATACGGCCGTAAAAGAAAAACCAAAATTTTTTTTATATTTTTAGTCAATTTTGTGCCAAAAAAAATCTTAAAACAGACCTGAAAAGTCAGTTCTATTGTACAGTTATATATATAGTTATGTATATGTATATATATTTAATATTTAAATATATGTTAAGCAGCTTAATCAGCTTATTTGAGAGATAATTATTTCCATTATATATTTTCTATGTAAAAAAAAAATATTTTCTTTATCAAGTTTTCGATTTCAAAAAACTTGTTCATGTATAAAAAATATATATTAAAAAATTAAAAATTTACTGTGTAAACCAAAAAATATAAATTTTTCTTTATATTTAGTCTTAAAAGTATCTTAAAAAAGCTTAGATTAAAGCTTTTACCTCAAAACATGAATTTCAGGCTAGCTAGAGAGCTAGTTCAGTTTATTTATTTAAATTTAGCTTTAAAAGCAGCTAAATAAATGCTAAAAATAATTGTTTAGCCTTGACTTCTATAAATATATTCCCTTAATTTAGCCTCAAACTAAAGTTCCATTTGCTTTTCATATATTGCTTTTGCCACACTACTCAAGCCACCGTCGCTGCCTGCATTTCACTCGCTTATTTTTTATCAATATTGACTCGAGCAGCAGCAAAAAAAAATAATATTACAATTTACATTCGCAAATGTCGCCTTTGGCCAGATTTCCATTGCTCTTGGTCAGCACTCAAATCCATTAGCAAAGCAAAGAGATTGCAATAAGATCTCTGAAGTCCAAATACTATATATATGTATGTCTATACATATGTTGCTGTGGTACAATGCAAATCAGAGCTTACACATGCACAGACCGAAGCCAGCGATAAAGCTAAAAGAGATGAAGAAATTGACAAGAAGAAGCAGCTGCTCAAAGTAGCAGCAGGAGACGGAGAGGCAAAAAAAAAGGATAAACAAACTATTCGAAGTGAAAGCCCCAGCGCCACACACACACACACACACAGACAGCCACACGGACACTTTCAAAGCAGATTCCCACATAAATTCCTGCTGGCTAAGATGTCAAAAAGCGCGCCAGCCCATAAGCCAGGGGCGTGGCAGTGTGGGCAGCAGCATAAACAAGTTCTTTAGAGTAGATTGAAGTTATTTAATGTGGGCATATTTTGCATGGCTGCGTTGTAGGAGTAGAGGAGCGTGTGTGTGTGAGAATCTTTTAGAAATATGCCACAGACACACACACACACACACATGCCTATACACACCCACATATATAGGGCAGAGTCTTGCGTCTTGTGATTTTTTTTGCACCAAAGTGTTGCGGCATTTGCTATCTATGTGTGTGTGTGTGTGTGTGTGTGTGTGTGTGTGTGTGTGTGTGTCTATGTGTGTGTGGCTAAGTGTGTGTGTGTTCTGTGTAGTGTGGGCATATTATGACAAGTATGGCTGACATTTGCCAGCAGCCGAGGCAGCTGCTGTTTAAAGCGTCGACCCATTGACCTCGGCTCAGCGCTAAGCACGTTTATCGTGCGCAGCTTATCTATATACATATACATACATACACATACACATATATATATCCATGTATAGGTAGTCTAACAACAACAAGAGTAGCAGCATAATGTTAGCTGCGTGCTGCTCTCATGATTTTTACAGCATTTGTTGGCGCTGCGACAGGAAATGCCTTTAGTGATTTCCGCATGGGGCACGACACATATTGTCTGTCTGTCTATGTATGGGTGTGTCTGTGTGCGTGTGTGATGTGTGATGTGTAATGTGTGTTTTCCGCTTTGCTTTCTACATGCCACACATACATGGAGTGAGTTTAAAGCTTAAGCTCAAGCGCCATCAAAAATTCATGGCTAAAAATGTAAACAAGACAACGATTTGCATGACTAGGGCAAGGGGAACAGAGAGAAAGAGAGCGATGTAAATAGAGGCGTTTGGCGTCGCACTGGGCGTGGCTGTGTTCTAATTAAGGTGCCACTAAAGAGTCCACGCTGCGAGCTGCTAGCGAAGGCTGCCAAATGGGCAAAAAAAAAAAGAGAAAAGGACACGGCGCAAGTAGCAGTGCGATAAACGTGGCATAATCGGGTGTTAACGACTGCAGAATACCGCGCACAATACAAAGACATTCAGAATTATTTAAAAATGTATAATTTGCCACGCCCCCAATGGCCGTTATATATAAGTTATAGAACTGCATGTAAAGCAACTATAACAGTTCGTTTTGTCAACTCTTAAGTCTCTGAAGCGCACAGTTTGTGTACGATTTGCCACGCCCCCAAGAGGCGTATATATACATAATGTTTCGTCAATCTTAAAAGAGGGCTCTCAGCATTTCAGCTCTAAAATTTTAGATTTCTTGCTGTAAAACTGTGGAAGATATGATTCCGATTGCCAAGGCTTATGCAAAAGTTATCAGACAACGTTATGCCTGACTATAAATATTTCAAATATCCATTCTCTGCCTAAAATAGTTCATACAGACAGAGATACGGACATACAGTCAGACGTTCATTGCCCAAAAACCTATATACTCCTCATTTACACCTCTTGAACGAGTATTAAACACAAAAATAAACTAGTTACCAAGTTTTGGGTTTTATCAACAGCTAGAAAACTGTTAAAACTTGCAACTTGCAAGTTGCAGCGAGCAGGTGCAACAACAGCAACAACAACAACAACAACTCGAACAACAATTGCGTAAAGATATGCAACGCACTCGCTTTACACTTGCAACACACAGCAACTGCCACACATAAAGCAACAAAAAACTATACAGGGAATACACAAAGCTCAGCCCTATAAAAAGAAAACTATATCTGGCAAGCATATATAGCGAATGATCAGCTTTATTTTATTAGCTCGCAACAAGCTGCATTGACATTTGTCTTAAGGGAATCTTTGTGCAAAGAGGGGCAGCAACTATTGCTGTTGCTGCTGCTGCAACAGTAATAATATAAATAATCGCATTTATGGCAGAGCTTACATCTGAACAGCTTTACTTTTTTATTAAGGGTATTCCTGCATGGAGATAAAAGGGAAGAGCTGACAGGGCGTAAGCACTATAATCATGGCAAGCATATTATAACTTTTTTTTAAGGGGCTTACCCAGAGGACTTTTGGTTTTGTACTTCTTGGTTGGAAACTGTAACTATCGATAGGCAGCATATCGATAAGTGAACACTAAAAAACATATTTAAAATTGTAAAATGATATGCTTTATTCAGAGAGCTACATAGCTTTTAACTAACTTTTTCTTTAAGAACCTTTCTATTTTTCGTTTATTGCTTTGAACTTAAAAAATTTTAACAAAATTTGAATTATAATCGATAACATTAATTTAGCAAAAATTCAATAAAATTTGTAATTTGGTAAATATTTTATAAAATAGTATGAAAAGATAGCAAAATGAACAAATATTGTGTCTTGACTTAAGAATTAATGAAAAACCAAAACATAAAAAACTTTAAAAGAATTTTTTCAAGATTTTTAGTCTGTAACAATTTATAAAAATTAGAACAATTTTTTAGGAAATTATTCAAAAATGTACAATAATATAAATTGTTATAAAATATAAAATAAAACTATATTAAGAGAAAAGAAAAGAAGCATCTGCTTGATTCACCCATTTTGCTTAACAAATTGATTTGCTGTTCTAGAGTTTTGCATTCTTCTCTTCTTTTACCTACTCTAATACAAACGATAATATAATGCTAAGAATATATCGATAAGCTTGCAAATTGTTAAAGATTTATGAGAACTTCATATCAGTAAGATTAAAAAAGCTTATTGAATTTGTAAAGACTGGCTATCCAAGCCAAATATGGCTTTGATAACGTGTTTCTATTTCGCTTTTAAGACTTATGACTCTTTGGCTCTAACTATAATAATCAATAACAGGAACTTAGTATTGTAGAATATCAATGGTTATCTAAATAATGAGCAAACATGTAAAAAGAGAAAGGCTTGAAGTAAAATATGTAAAGGTAAATATATAAAATATTTAACTTATCAAAAATATTTTTTTAAATATTTTTTTTTACAGATTTCTTCAGTTTTCTATCAATGAAAATTTTAAAATGTATAATAATCGAAACCATAAATGCCAAAAATTATTGAAAGGCTTATAAATTGTAAGCACTCTAAAATTTTAAAACATTCCTGGACCTTTAAAGTAAAATCTTTTTCTGCTGCTTCAGCAATTCACTAAGAAATTTCTTATTTTCATGAAATATCTCAATATCTGCCTGTTCATCTTTCTCTAGATTGAATTCAGTTTTATGTAAGCCTGCTGTACACTTTATAACAATTATAAATCTCATTTAAGCTGCATGTATAGAGCGCGACCGGCCCCCACCCAACTACTATAATCCGGTATTAGCCATGTTTACAGCACCAAAAAGCCAGCTAAGTGCCAAAAATGATGACAAAGTCATTAGGCTCCGTGAAGTACGATATTATGTGTAATAGGGATGGGTGTATAACTTTTAAGAGCGCACAACTTGCAGCAAGGGCAGAAGAGGCAGGTAGGAGAGGCGGGAGTAAGGGAGCAATGCGGGGGCGGCTGCACTTAAACGCAGCTCGCAGCTCTGCAGTTGAGAACTGGTTTAACAGGCAGACAAGGGCTTATCAGCTGCCACAGGGGTAACATTTTATTTGATACACTTGCCACAACAATTAGGTGGCAGAGGACACAGAGGCAGAGGGGATACAGGCAACTTTAAGCGCTGGCTTTGGTGTAGCTTTCGGCGCACTAAGTCAGACATTGAGCTACATTTTGATGAGTGTTTGCCGCTGGGGCAGTAAACGAGTTGTCATTATTAATGCCAAAGTAGCGCGTCCATCCTCGCCCTTTGACAGTCGCAACTCCCCCCCATCAGTCAATAAAGCCACAAAGTTGCGTCAGAGCTCGAAAAAGTGAAAATGGCTTTCGCAGTGCGTAGCAAGTGGATTGCGTATACGCAATGTGGTCGCACACAAATTACAATGCGTGTGTGTGTGGGTGTGTGGTCCCTTGGGCATGGCCACATAATGCCAATGCTTCAGCTGAGCTGGGCCAAACTGCGAATCCTTTTGGTATTATTATGCGATTATTAGCCAATATTTTATTTGCTCTCATTTTTCTTACTTTCCCTCTCTCTCTGTCTGCCTCCCTCTCTCCCTCTCTCTCTCTCTCTCTGTCGCCCTCCCACCACTTTGACTTTTGGCTCATAAATTTTTATTTGCTGCAGCAAAGGGTTGTAAGCAGCCACCATTATGCTTGCTTTTAGCTTTTATTTGGTCATGTCGCAGACGTGCACAAGATGCGCCACACAGGGAGGGGGGCGCGCAGCTCCAAGCGGGCGGGAGGCCTTCGGGTCTGGGGTAAAAATTTATGTGCGCAAATTGATTGCAAGTGCATAAAATGTATGCCAGTGCAAAGTCAGACGTTTGGCTGTTTGGCCAAAAAAACGAGGAGGAAGAAAACTTTTTGCCCAACCGCGCCCCAGCATAAACATAAAAACTGCCAAAAGGCTTTTAACAGCAACGCCGATTGGTCTCCGCAGAGTTGGGTCTAACGTATTCAACATGACGTTTGTAATGCATATACAATCAGAGCAGATAATCACTCTTCAACTATTAAATTATTCAAGTATTGAAGTGAGCTAAAGCTGGAGTGCGATTGGCTTAGTATGAGATGTAGAGATCAAGTTGAGTTTGTATATAGAAAAAAGATTAATTATGAACTGGACAGTTCTTTCGCTTTGCTTGTTCTAAAAGGATTTATTGCTTAAGTCTTCTTTACTTTATGATGGCATCTTTAACATTCAACAATATCCATTCATAAAGACTCAGCAGCCATTTATGCAGCTTAATAGAGTGTGAACTTGGCTTAATAGATACAAAGTCCAAATACGAAACGCTCAGCCTCAAAGCATTTAGAAGCTGTATTATCTGCATATGACTATCGAATACCCTGTAGCATAAGAAAAAGCCACTAAAAAAAGAATTTAGCTTCAAGACATTCAAATGCAAGGTATATCATATGAATGTGACTAATAGATACCCTGTATTATAAGCAAAATCATTTTAAACTATTTTTCTATAAGAAATTATCTACAGTTCCATAAAAGTTGACAGCTTTTGTGGTAAAACAAATATCTTAAGAATGTCAAATGTAATTTGAATATTGATTCAGATATTTCTGCTTGATATCTATGAAATTATGTATAAAAGAAAATACATTTTGTTTTGGTATATTTGTAGCTTACATACAAGTATTTATTGTTACAATGAAATGTCTAAAGAAGTCCCAAAAGACGAAAAACACTTGGGAAATCATAATTCGCATTATAACAGTGTATCTATTTACATAAGAGCAATTTGCTTTAGCGTCTTTCTTATATATTATTAAAAGCTACTGGGTATTCTCAATATGAAAGTCTAAGATACTAAGGGTATCTACTATGTAAGCAGATCTTTAAAAGTTTTCACTCCTCTTATGATAACAGGTACAGGGTATTTTCTGGTGTAAACCTTGCTAAAATCAAGCAGCTTTCTTCTATTACAGGAATACAGGATATCATGTAGACTATAACTAACAGAAGAGATTTCCCACCTATTTATAGGGTTATATATAGGGCTATATGCCAGCAAGCGCTATGTTTTTTAATTTTAATTATTGCGATACAGTCGAGTCTCGATAATTCGAAATGGCAAGGGGATCAGGTTTTTTACGAATTAGACGGAAATTCAAATTATCGAGACTCGACTGTAACGAATTTTTTTCAAGGGGATAGATTTTGTTTCGATTTATCGCGATTATCGATTTAGCGGGGTACAAATTATCGAGACTCGACTGTATATTCTTATCAAAGAGATATCTATTAAAATATCTAAGTTTTGCTAGCACAAATGTCAGTGCTCATCAATAATTACAGGGTATATTGCAAATTAAACTATAATTACTAGAGCTTTTTTGAAAATTATATAAATCAGCTGCAGAGTATTATAACTACATCACTTCTTTGGTAGAGTTTTACTTAACATAAATTACTAGGCTGCTGGGCAAGCAATTTGTTAAGCTCTAATACACTCTGCAGGGCATCTGCTAGTCTAGCAGTTAATACTCTCAAGTCTGATCAGACACCAGGTGAATATCTATAGTTGGTTATGCTTGTTTAATGTTGATTGGCGTGCCAATAAAGCCAAAGCCGCAGACAAACAACAGAAGCAACTGCTGGGAAAATTTGGGTGAGCAGCAAGGACAGAGGAAGAGGCGGAGTCAAGAGGCGGCGGCAGGGTGCAGATAGAGCTTTCCGGCCGCAGTTTAGTTATTGGCAAGCTAACTTTAACTTGGCCACAAAACAATCAAAATTGTTGACCGCAATGCGCAGCGATTGGTGCCCAACGGTTTTTCGGTTTTGCGGTTAACTAAGGGGGAGAGAGAGAGAGGGAGAAAAAAGAAGAAAGAGAGAGCGGCAGAGAAGGGCAAGACAGAAGTGTGAGAGTTGCGGCGGGTGTTGCCAACCGATTTGCCGCTTGTTAGTTTGGCTAACACAGAGACACAAAAAAACACACACACATAGATAGAGATATAGAACAAGACAACGGCTGCTTCGAAAATAATAAAACACAAACTTGTGGATGTAAAATATTGCCAGTAAAATGCATTGCCATGGGAAAAGAGTGTGAGAGAGAGAGAGAGAGACAGTGTGAGAGAGTGGGCGGCTGAGGTAGAGAAATGTTGCAGTCAGTTTTATGTTTTATGTTTTTGAGCTTTCAGCTTTCAGCTTACAGCTACGTTCTGTATCAGTTGTCATTGGCAAATGTGGTTACGAAACGGAAAACTTGTTGTGGCTGATGCTGCTGCTGTTTGCTGCCCCAGCTGGCTGCAAGTTATTGTTGTTGTTGTTGTTGTTGTTGCTGCTGCAGCAATTGACACATTGAACGATGAGCTCTTGTTAATGCGGCTTTGCCAGAGCAACTGGCAGCAACCAACATAATTGCTAAGAACTGTATTAGAATGTGGACAGAGATAGAGATAGAATGAGAGTGAGAAAGGCAGATAGAGTTAGATATATACTAGCACATTCCGGCTTTTGCATTTGGCCAAAATATGCTCTCAAATGTATGCAACATGCAACTAGCAACATGCAACTAACAACTGCCAACTGCCAACTGCCAACTGGTAGCTGCCAACTGGCAACTTATGAACATTTCGTGTTGCAAACCAAAAGAACCACAAAAACTATTATTGCAAAACTTGGCTCTGTGAAATGTATATGGCCAAAATGGCATTTGAGCCTGCTGAGAACTTCAGGTGCTAAAGAGTTAATAAAGCAAGACAGATACACATGGGAGCAGATGAATGCATATTAATATGCTTTGCAAAACAAACTTATACTCAAATTCCATAGATTGCTTTTGTAGTGCAATAATGAAGGAGAAAGAAAAAAATGGTAGCAGATATGCATCTGGTATGGAATGGACACTGAGAGGATAAACATTGCTATGGATATATGAATATAGGAATAGAAATAGGTATAGGTAGAAATTAAGGAATGAGAGAAAGGTAGAAGCAGAAGAACACTAGCGGAAAAGTGGGAATAAGATGGAAGAAGATGAAGACTTAGAGTAAATTTTTGAAGGAAAACGGAGAATGCGTGATAGATTGGAATAGAACGTGGAGTGAACAGGAGCAATACTTTAAAAAAATATTTTAAAAAAGACAGTAAAATAAGGACGGACGGACGGATGGACGAACGGACGGACGAACGGACGGACGAACGGACGGACGCACGGACGGACGAACGGACCATATTGGGTGAGAAACGTAGATTTAGATAGATGTGGAGAAAAAGCAATAGACAGATCGGTAGACAGAGAGAGAGAGAGAGAGAGAGACATCGAGAAACTCAGCAGATAAATAGATATAAAAATAAATTTCATATATAGATAGATACCTGATGCGTGGGTAATTAGCTATAAAGAGAAAAGTATATAACTGGGTAGATGGATGGTTAAATTAAAGAAATTTAACATAAAACTTGAAAACATAAACGAATATCATTGAAGAGTCAGAGAGATACCAAATAACTACATTTATAGCAACTTTGCAGCGAACTTATATAGAATTGCATTTAGTGAACTTCAAAGGATATACAGGAAAGTACAAAAAAGAAGAAGAGAAAGAGTGAGAGAGAGAAAAAGAAAAACAAATTAACCATTTGCATGCGCATTAAATTGTATTTTATCTCAATTAGCTGGCATTGCTGTTCAAATGGCCAAAGTCATTAGACTGAGATTCAGTTGCAGACAATGAGGCAAGCGGCATGTGGCATGTGGCATGCGGCATGTGGCATACGGCATGTGGCATACTGTGGCATGCGGCACGTGGCTATTGTACCGCTTGCAGCTCAGTGCTCTCTGCGAATAGAGCAAACATTGAATACAGTTGCAGCTACAGCTCTAGGTACTGCTGCTGCTGCTGCTGCTGCTGCTTTAGTTCTAGCTTTTGCGTAAGTATTTGCACATCAAATGATTTTTTGTGCTCGTTCACGATGTGCGAATGTGAGTATATAGGTTTTTTTCGACTGTTTGTCTAACTTGGTTTGTAGCTGGAAATTTTGAGTATATAAATTAGTCTATGCCGTTGTCGGATAGAGTGTTTGGAGATGTTCACTTAAAGGCGTGGGAAGTTTCCAAAAATTTTGGAGCTGGACCTGCTCTATAGACAGCAGACCTACAAAAGGTCTATCAAAGTAGTGTACTTATTTTCACATTACGAACGAGCATTATGCAGTTGCTTACGCTCAACTGCAATGTTCTAACTACTTTTTTTTTGCGTGTTTGTTTGGCAAAAGCTTTTTGTGTGCAGCTCTTTTTTGGCCAAGTGCAGGGTAAATATTTGTGCAGGCTTTTAGTCTAACAATCGATTGCAGCAAAGCGCATTAGAAAAGCAGTCGAAATTAATTATATAATTAGCAGCTGGACAGCGTGGACAGCGCTGGACAGCTTCATTTGTCAAATGCAAACAATTCAACAAACTGCTTGATGGCAATTTGAGTGAGCAGCAGCAGCAGCAGCACAGCCAAAAAAAAAGTGTGTGTGGCATGTAATGAAAACTAACAAACATTTGGAAACCCAAACACACACACACAGATACACTCACACACACACTTATATATAAAGCTGGCACACGGCACGTAGTCGGCTTGGCAGCTTTTGACAGCTGATGCTGATGACGGACGTGACAGCTGCACAATGGACGAACGGGACCCTAAAAGCTAACGCCGCCAAAAAGTAGGCAACCAAAATGAATACCGTATATTTTGAAATAAATGAATACGTTTCGTTGGGCCCAAAAAATAAATATATATAAAAAAAGAGAAAAAACAACAACACACTCAAAGTTCAAATTGTTCTTAGTTTGTTGGTCAAACAGAAAAAAAACAAAAAATATATATTTTATATATATAAATACACATATAGTATGAATAAAGCGAAGTGCCTTTTGATACAGGATACCCTGTAAGTACAGTTGTATAGGGCGTATGCTGTAAGGCTTGACAGAACATTGGGCTATATTATCTTAAAGTAGTTTTGCTCAAGTATGAAAAGGAACATAAAATATGTATAATATATGGTCTATATGGAATAGATTGCAGAGCATTAATGTAAATACATTTCTGTTTTTAATGTCTAAAAAGCTGAAATGTTTAGCGCTCCAAAAAAAAAACGACACACAAACTCTGATTATAATATAAAAAAATTAAGTAAATAAAAAATTAATAAAATATTAAAATAATATTTTAAAAACCTAAGCAAATCATTTAAGAAGCGATGAAAATAAGAAAAAACTTACCAAATTCAGCGCTGCGACTATCTGTGAGTTGTTGAAAGCGGCTTCATTAAAAAAAAACCTCAAAAAATTAAATAAATTATTTTTTTAAAAATATTTAGTTTATATGTAATGAAAGTTTTTATTCAACAAAATAAGTTTTAAATTAAAATTGGTATAAGAGCTCTAGCATGCTTGGCTAGCGAGCAGCGCACAATACGAAACAGCTTTAGATTAACTATTTATTTCTTTCTGCTTTTCAAAAGCTAGAAAAGCTTAAATTATATAAATATTTAGACACAGCTAAAAAATAATATTTAGATATATATTCCAGAGTATCTATGCTATTAAGACTCCCACATAATATGATAATTTTATTTTTTTTGTTATTTCTTCAGTGTTTTTGCAGTTGAAAGATTACGGGCCCTCGGGTGTTAGGCTGACTACGTGAATACACAAAGAGAGCGAGACAGCGGCAGAGAGAATGAGAATGAGCGAGAGCTGTGTGTATGCATATGTGGTTGGGTGTGTGTGTGTGTGTGTGTGTGTGTGTGTGTGTGTGTGTGTGTGTGTGTGTTCGTTCGCTGACCGGTCACAGGTGGTCAGTGGCAGCGGCAAGCAAATGATGTCAGCCATTACAATGCATGAGTCAAAAGTTGAATTTTAATCAAAAAAAAAATATATATATAAGAGAAAGGGAAAGAAAACTGAACCCAGCAGCAGCTGTGTATTAGTGTGTATGTGTGTGTGGAGGCTGGCATGATTAATGAGACATTGTTCAACATTTGCTTGACATGACCTGCACCGACTACCTATACACACACACACACAGCAAGCGAACTGTCGCAGCTGGCTGCAGAAAGTGTGCAACATTCTTTCTAACATTTCCCTTCAAACATTGTGCAATTTGTTCAGCTGGCCTTGAGCGCTTTGTCAATTGTTCAATAATTGAAATTTATGAAATATGCGCTTAGCTGTGACCTTGCTGACCAGTATACCATGTCATGCCATAAAAAAAGGACAGCGAGATAGAGCGAGGGAAGGAAAGTGAAATTCAATGCGCAACAACAAATATTTTGCTAACCCCAATGTTTGAAAAGGCAAACGAGCAAACAAACAAGCAGGCAAATTGAAAAACAAGGCCTCATCTCAAATTTCCACACACACACACACAGGCACACACATCCGTTATTAAACTTTAATGTGTGTGTAATTTAAGTTTAACTTAGTTGAAAATAACAGCGAGCGCTTTTGGCCTGGCCTGGTCCAAGTTTCTCTTTACATATAAATTTTATAACCATAGCTAAAAAATAAAGAGTGTATAGAGGTTCTAGAGTGAATAGTTGAACGACTGCAAGTTGCTCTGTAAAATGTGTTTTGGTTGGGTTAAGTTCTTAAAGTGATTCAGTTCTTAAAGTTGAAGTGGATATCTTGAAGCATGCCAAGCAGTAATACTTAAGACATGAGTTAAGATTTAAAATCTTGATTTGTTTTCTCAATAAATAAAACATTTAAATCTAGCAAACATTCAAGGCAAACACTGTAAAGCAAGAGATTATATCTACATATAGCTTTAAAAAGTGTTTCGATGATTGGATTGTTCGTTGGAAGAAGTGTATTGCCTTAGAAGGGGCCTATTTTGAAGGGGATATAATAAATTTAGATGATTGACAAGTTGTTTGTGTTTTATTTCAAATTTCCGGGTACTTATTTGACAGAATGTATATATATTCGTAGCTCTAAGTTATTCAAATGTTAAACTGTGCTTAGTATAAGCTATGAAGGTGTTTTGTAAATGTGTCAGATTTGCAGCTGATTCTAAAAAATGTGGATAAAGATGAACAGATAGATGATAAAGATAGAAATGATAGATATAGATGATGCCAAATGATATTATGATTTCGCTGAAATATTTTTCAGAACATTTTCATATATCTTCTATGAAAATTATAGAGCTCTGATTAAGCATTAATAAATTTTAAAATTTTATAAAAATGAATAAAAAATTTCAGCTGTCCAGCTACACTTTTGTAGAATAGAAGCTGATCTGGACGCTTGAAGCTTGTACTTTGTACTTATCAAGACTATAAAAACTATATATGTCAAATAACTTTTGACAGTCTTGATAACCCAAGTACAAATATCTAAACCAATTCAGCTTCAATTTGAGCTTCAGCACAATACAAATATCTAAACCAAGTATCCAAGTACAATTATCTAAACCAATTCAGCTTCAATTTGAGCTTCAGCACAGTGAACTTAATATTTTATCCAGCATCATCTGCCTGCCTAACTGCATAATACCCCACGCACAATTATGCAGAGTATATCAAAAACTGAGAAAAATAAACTTGAAAGATCATAAAATAGAGAATGAAACTGGAGCGGCATAGTTAAAGGGCAAAGAGTGGGTAGGTGGGTTGCCAAGGCAGGAGAGTATAGGTAGGTGCTGCTGCTGCTGCTGCTGCTCAATGTGAAAATCGAAGCTCGATAATTTATTTTGCTGCCATTCCAAGCGATTTCTCTCATGCGGCGTAGTACATTTATTACTTATGCTAAGGAGCAGCCAGGACCACAGACATCCTGTCTTCTCTCTCTCTATGTGTGTGTGTGTGTGTGTGTATAAATTCCCCATGCATGCGGCTGGCAGCTGTGGGTGTTTTTTTTTTTTTTTTTTGGTAACTGAAAGTTGCATGCCTCGGATTATATATGAGTTCGATTATTTCAAGTTACGTTGCTTAAATGGCAGCCAGCGAGCGCACAACTTGGCAGGGGCAGAGTGCAGAGGCGCAGCTGGCAGGGGGCTGTGGCGGGCAGACGGGCTGCAGCTAGCAACATAAAGCATCAGGCAGCATCGACCTTGTTGGGCATTTCTCATATATATATATAGTATATATTGAAAATTCGTTATATATGCCTTAATTTGTTTGCGTGTGCGCACTGAAGCGCGAAAGCATCGCCAGCGAAATGGTTAAAAATTAATATTCGTCAGTTTCAGCTGGCAGCGAGTGCTTAAATTTTATACAATTTTCAAAAGTTTTATATGTACGTTCGTTGCCAATTTAATTATCCAAGTGCATAAGCTGCAATCATATTGAAATTTTATTTTCATTTTAATGAGATTTTCTTATTGGATTTATCTCATTATTTATTTTATCTGCTGATTGACTCATTGATTGATTGATAGTCGTAGCAGCTATGAAGCTTAGTTTCTTATGGTTTGTACCTTAAGAAATATTTTATAAGCTAACTGATGAGAACTTTCTTGTTGCTGCTGGATATACTTTGATTGACTGGCTGTTTGATTGATGATCTTGACTGATTAATGCTTATGTTGCTTAAAACACTGCAATTATTAGCTTTTGTTCTTGTCTTTAAAAAGTTATCTGTTCGTATCGATAGTAGCATAATGGGTTTTATATATACAAATCTGTCTGATTGATTGACTGATGAATAATAGAAACCAATTACTTTAATGTACTTATTTTAACTAATGCTTTTTGATGTGATTACTATGTATCTATATATTGCCAATATACTGATTGATTCATTCATTCATTGATTGATGATGATTGAGTTATTGTGGTATTCTATGGCAAATTGCTTTCACTGCACTGAAACTTCTTTGAATTCAATTAGATATACCATCCAATTTCATTTAAACTCATTTAACTTGCTTTGGGAATCCAAGTAATAAAAGCGTATACTCATCAAATGAAATAGAGTAAAAGAATTGTGCTGCAATAAGAATTGAAGAGAAATTTAGCTAAAATGAAAAGAAACTTCAATAGCCAAAGGCGAACTCAGCTGTGTCCAATAGAGCAGCCTCCCAGTGCACTACTCAACTCTAATGCACATCAGCTCACTTGAGTTTCTAAACACACTTGTGAGTCTTGACTTTACAGATTATTAAAATGGCCAGAGCAGACACTCACACACTTATAAAACACTTAAACATATATAGATATGTATGTGTGGGTAACTTTATTTATATTTTTATAAAAATTATATAGAATTATTTATTTTTGTACCTGCATATACGGTATATATGTATCTAGGAGGAAATATGAGGCGTGGCTAACACTACAAGATATACATAGTCGATCTAGCTGTGTCTCTCTGTTTATAAGCCTGTTTGCCTGCTCGTCTGTTTGTCCGTCCGTCTGCCCGTCCGTCAGTTTGTCTGTTTGTCTGTCTATCCGCCTGTCTGTCCGTATGTCTGTCTATCAGTCTATGATGTCATCTGATTGTCTGTCCGTACGCTTGTCTGTCCGTCAGTCCGCCAAAAAACAGACAGACAGTCTGTCAGTCTGTATTTTTGTCTGTCTATCTGTCTGTATCTTCGTTTCTCTGTCCATCAGTCTATGATGTCGCCTGTCTGTCTGTTTGACTGCCTATCTGTTTGTCAGCCCGTCCGTCTATCCGTATTTCTGAAGACTTCAAGCACACACATCTTGCTATATAAGGATTGACTTTTCGCGATCTATAGAAGTGGTTAGCACAAATGAAAGAGCTGTTGGCCTTGAACAAAATCAATTTAATATTACTGAAGCTATGACAACAAACTTGAAATATAGTTTTAACATCCACTTATAAATACATGTTTATACACATATGAAAAACAACTCATAAAACGGTTCCAGGCAACTTTGACATTTTTCAAAATAAATAAATATAAACTTTATGCATATGAGCTTATGTTTCAGCCGTTCTCTTTTATTTTATTTATTTGATAGTTGTTCTGCAGTTATTATTGACAGTTCGTGTACCGTTAGCTCACAAAGTTGAAAGTGCGTCTAATGCTTGATTTTTTTTGTTGTGCTCATTCAGAAACTTTTTTATGCACGTCTATGGGCAAGCTCATTAATATGTAAAACTTTTATGAGTGAAGTCTGTGTGATAGCTGGCAGCACTGCCCTTTTGAGTCTATGTGTGTGTGTGCGCTTACTAGTTGCCCCAAGCACTGCCCCACTGTCTCTCTGTCTCTCTGTTGTTGTTTTCGCTTTTGCTAGTAATTTCGCTTTTAGCCAGGTACAATTTTAATAGCATACTTTTCAGGGCGCCGTGGCAAGTGGGCGCATAACAGCGTTGCATCAATTTTCAAGTTTCGCTCGCCTTTTAATGGACACGCTGCAGCCATTTGGCTGCTTTGAGCCAAACAAGCGTATAAATTTCATGGTCTTAGCGAAAAAGTTATGCCCATGGCCCAAAATGGCCAAAAAAAAAGAGAAAGAAATGGGGGCGTGGCATACTTGCATACTTTTTGGTCATTAAGCATTTAGTGTAATGTAAATTTAATGTGCGCTAAAAAGCTTAATAACGATATCAAAAGGTATTATGATCGATTGCGTCAAACAGGTATGTCAACGCTATCGTAGCAGCAGCAGCTGCAGCAGCAGCCACAGCTGCCAGCCGGGCAATGCCTGGCATTTTTATGATGGTTATTAAAAATTGTCAAGCAATTTAACAGCAGAGAGTAAGTAAGAGAGAGAGAGAGAGAGAGAGATAGAGCTAGCGTGACTGAATAATAATTGAATTTCTATGCAAACTGTGCGATAATTTAAGAGGCAGTTAAAGCAGAACGTGTCTGGCATAAGCATCTAACCAAAGACCAGGCTCATCAACTAATTGCCAAAAGCTGTGCGCAAGCTGTGAAAATCATGTAACACAGACTTAACGTATACGCTAACAAACACACTCACACACACCCACATCCAACGACTGAGTCTCGAATAAACAAAATGTTTGCACTGCAATTGCAAATATTTAGCAAAAGCTTTTGATAAATACGTATACAGAGAACAAAATTGGCAAGTGAAACAAAAACTGTAGCAAATAATGAATTTTTGTTTGACTTTTCATACAGTCCATATATCAATAAGTAAAACTCATTAATGTTCAACATTTCGGACTAAAAATCAAATATTTTTACAAAAGGAAAACCAAAAACTTTTGATGTAAAGCATTGCAGAAAGTTGCAGTGGACAGCAAGCGGCTGCATGATAAAAGTTTATGATTTCAAATAGATAAACTGATTGAAATATATGAAATATATATATATATATATGCCTCTAGCTCAACATTGCAAAAAATCACAAATTCATTTTACATTTCAGATGCTAAAAATGCATTAAAATTCAAATTGATATTGAAATATCAAAAAATGTTATATTCAATGCAGACTATTTATTTAAGCCACAAACTAAACGTATTTGATATACATGTTAAGATGTACTAACTAGTTAAAGTTTAAAGTAACAAGTAACTACAGAGTTTTTGCATTAAACAAATAGTTTCCTTTTAACAAAAATAAAATACAGATAAAATAAAATAAAGAAGAAAATAAAGTCTTTTTGAATCATAGATAGTTGACTCTTAAAGGTAGTTAATTGCAATGCAGATTACAAATTAATTTGGAATATTAACAAACTAAAATAATTAATTAAGAATAAAAATCTTTTTTAAAGGAAGATTTTAATTTTATATATTTAGAAATTGAATTAAGCAAAGCAAACAAATTGCACTTAAATGAAACTTAGGCTAGTTACCAAAATGGAACTTGTATTAACTGCAAGTATTGCTTGCCCAAATCATACTTTATTTCTGCCTCATTTCAGTGCACACTTTCTGAAAACTAGGTCAAATGCAATTTCTAAGCTATTCACTTTAAATACTTAAATCTTTTATAAGTCATTTTAGATTTAGATAACAGAAAACTTCACATTTATCTTAAGCAATTTTGTGAACTTTCTTTAAGGAAAATCTTTGTTTCTAATCATTTTGTAATTTAAACTTTATTTTCGATATGTTAACACTTCAGCTATATCAAAATTTAAACATTCACTTAGTTTTTTTTCGCAGTGCAAGCTGCGTGTCTTTTCGCTTTTGCCACAAAGTCTTCGTGTTGCTTTGCAAACATTCTTGCTACACGCTTGCAACCTTGTGCACGCACACTCCTGCGTATACGTGATTTATACGCATTTCGGCCAGCCAATTTCGCACACATACACACACACATACACACACACACACACCCATCCACACACATATGCACAGAGACTGCACAATTGACTGTTTGATTGATTTAGTCAGACAAAGCTTTTGATTGATTTGCCAACTAGCTGGCACAGTGAGCACTCGCCGAGACGTACAAAATGGACGAGTTAAGCGCAAGTCGTGCGCAAATTTTTGACATCAGCGATGAAAAAAAAACAAAAAATGAAATCGTTTTGTGCCTCTCGAGTTGAGTTCACATGGCTGGCAAAGCGTCTGGTTAGCTAATTAAATATGTAGCTGCTGTCGCAGTTGCTGCAATCAGCCAACCTGCCAGCTGCCAACTGGCGAGCAGGTGAGAGACCTACACACATATACATATATAGGTATATTTAATGATATATATATATGCTAAATGATGTGTCTGTTTAACTGGCTTGTGTTGGTTGCCCTGCTGCATGCCACACAAAGTGCCCTAATTTAGTTTATCCATTAGACGAGTTGCTGCCATACAGAGTGAGAGCGAGCGCATCTAATGTCTGACAGCTAACCAAATGGGATAGCTGCCACAAGTGCACAAACAAGAAAAGCCAAAGCCAAAGCCAATTTCCAAGAGTTAAATGCAAAATGCAAAATTACGAAATTCTCAAATGAAATCTTGGCCAGAATTATTAACATGATATGCACATCAGTTGCCTCGAAACAGACGTTTGCCAAATCAGGTCAACGTCTTGTGAGAAATTCAGTTTTATTTATGTGTATACAATAAATAAAATATGAAAATCTGATTAATTATCAGATAATTTCAATTGGCTGAGCTTGAAAGTGCAAGATTTACGTTTCGGATATTTAGGAATGCGTAAAGAAAGTTTGATTTACATTTTAATTTGTTCAGAGAAAACAGTTGCTTTAATTTGTAAATTACTTAAAAATAGACAAAATAAAGATAAACAAAGTAGAGAAGCTTTATATACTTAAGAATCATTATCAGTTGCCTGACGATGATCTCTTGGATGGATCGACTCAGATATTGCTTCTTATCAAGAATATATTTGAGCTCAGCCATGCCTAGCTCTGTTTTCCACATAAAATATACTTTCTTAGGTAAATTTCAGTATGTAACAAGCGTTACTTAAACAAATTTTAAACAGCCCAAAAAAAAGTCTCTTTAAATTGGCAAAAGATCTTTGCAGCTAGTCCAATTAGGGAATATCTCCAAATATATATACACAAAACTAGATTAAAAAGAAGAAGCAAGGGAACATTTCGCAGCAGTGGCAACTGGGCTTGCTGCACAGATTTTGGCGCATACAGCAAAGGCAGCGGCAACGGCAAAGGCAAAGGCAGAATAAATGATTTTCGTTATAATTAATTACGCAGCGCACTAAACAGGACAGTGCCACAGGATCTGACTGTCCCGCCTTCAGACGCAGCTGCACAAAAACTCGCCTAAGCAGCTTAAGTAAGCAGCAGCAGCAGTGGCAGTGGCAGTGGCACTAGCAGTGGCAATAGCTGTGGCATGTGGCACAGTGGAAAAACAAATCATATCCAGCAAATGATATAAAAATGTGTTTTGTGCTCTGGTGCAGAAAATGGACATCAAAATGACAAAGGCAAACGCTGTAAACATTTCGAGCAGCAACAGCTACAGCTACAGCTACAACAAACAATTGGCCAACAAATTAATGATGCCCCACAATAAACAGGAAGTTAGAGTGAAGTGAATGAGAAGGGAACTACTAGAGGTTGCCCTGTAAACAACTTACTTTTATGTATAGATAGGAAAGGGTACACAAGGGTAAATACAAATTCAGCTCCCTTATTCTTTGAGTTATCTCCAAAAATACTAATACGGAGTATTTCGAAATCTGTGTGTGGCTTTAGACTGACTATATACCAACTTTGATATCTCTAGTTGTAAAAGTTCTCGAGTTATGCTTAAAAAAAACAAATGTTTAAATAAATTCTTATCGATATAAATAAAAAAGTGATATATATGAAAATATGCTTAAGCATAAGACAGAACGCTTTCTTTACTCAGCTCTTCATTAGAGAAAAGTCTAGTTATAATTGATGAATAAGTTCAATAAATTTAATAATGCACCAAATGGTTCTTATAACTCACTAGTTCAACACTTGAGACTATCAAACAAGATACGTATAGAGCTAAATTAGTTGATTAGAACTTCATTGCTAAACAGCTGAACAGTTCCATAGAGAACATTTGGCTCAAGAGCTGATGAATCCTTTACGAATATGTATATATATTAGTTTACGAACTGGTGACTCATTGCAGAATATATAGTTCATGCACTGCTAAATCCATCATAAGAATATATAGTTCACGAGCTGGTATCTTTCTGAAGAATATATAGCTAATCAGAATGCATAAAAAAATATAGCTCACGAACTAGTGAATCATTTAAGCATATATATTATTTATGAATTTGTGAACAGTTCAAAGCAATTAAAACTTATGAACTAGTTCATCTTTAAGTATATGTTAAAGTTCTTGAACTAGAAAAATCGCTGATTAAGAGTTCCAGAGTATCATTCAAGTATTTGTATTGTTCATAAAGTTCACTGAATCAGCTCAATAGTTCATTTCAGTGACTCATTCAATAGAACTTATGCACAGCTCCAAACTATATTCGCCTCCTCATAGCTCTGCTTTCTACATTCTCTCACACCCATATACCCTTTTCACTTAAGACCAACGCTTACAGGGCATAACAATCTCAATAGAACAATGAACCGAATGCTGATGCTCTTAGCTTTTAGTCGGTTGGCTGCCAGCTTGATTAATTGTTTGCCCCACTGCCAGGCTTCGCTCTATGTGTGTGGTGTGTGTGTGGGCTGGAGGCGTGGCACATATGCAGATATGCAAGGCATGCATACTTATTCACTTGATTCAATATGAAGTTATAGCCAAAGACGCTTTTCGCATTCACATTCGCATTCTTCTCAGCTTTTGTCTCTCGTTTGTGTGTTCGATGCTCACGTTTGAAAATTGCGCTCAAATGCACTTGCATATCAAAAAGACGTAACGCCTACTGCATGGGCACGCCCACAAGTGAATTTTTTATACGCTGAGAGGGAGTACAGAAATGGGTATATTGACTGAGAGTAGTATGAACAAAAGTTCAATAGAAATTTGAATATTTCTTTTACCAATTTTAAATATTCTCCTTACCCTTTCCAGCATAATACTCTAGATCTATTCCCAGTTACTCCTGCTTTTAGTTTGACAGCAATTGCCCTAAAGTTATAGAGTCTCATTAGCTCTGCAGTCAATTACATGATTCAACAAACATTATCCAACTTTCCTTTTCACATTGCAAACAGAGCAGCGCCTAGTCCTGCACACCCGTTCACCCATGGCTACCTTGCCAGTTATGTTTTTCTACCTTGGCTCTCTCTCCCTTTCACTCGCACTCTTTACCTCTCTGTATCTGCCTCTACTCCGCTGGCAATAAAATTGAAGACGTACTGCAAAAGACGTTAGATATGTACAAATAAAATGCAAAAAGTTATGGCACAAAAGCACACAGAAGAAAAGCAAGCGAAAATTCCCAACAAAAAAAGGAGGAGGCAAGTCGAAGTAAAGTAGTAGAAGAAAAGAAGAACAGCAAAAATATTGCCAAGCATTTTCCAATAAATTTGCATAAGTTGCATTGCCGCAAACGTCGTTGGCGTCGTCAGCGTCGCCGTCGTCGTCATCGCCTGCAGTTGCCATTCCAATTTTATGCCTGCATTTTTCTCTCTCACTTTTTCTAGGTATTTTGTATTTTTTTGTTCATCTTCTTTTTACCTGTGCTGCATTCTTGTAGGTGGTCTGCCTCGCGGCGTCAACGTGGCGAACTTTGTCCTGGCATCAGGCTTTGTCGATCGTGTTTTGCCTGTCTGTAAGTTATTGTTGTTTCAGTTGTTGTTGTTGCCTTTTACTTGCCTGACTAAAAAGCAGTTTCGCTTTGAATACATCCTACTGACAGTCCTCTACCTAAATATATATATATATATATATATATATATATATATATATATTGAGTATTATCATTGTGCCATTTTGGCATTCAGTCTCTGTGCGCTCTGTAAAGGAAATACTTTGACCTGGCCACAGCTTTTCCTGTTGCAAGCATTTTAAGGCTATATATCTAATAAACAGTTGCAGTTGCAGTTGCAGTTGCAGTTGCTTTATGGTTTTTTAAAGAGTCATTTGAACAGAGTATATTGGTTTGCTATGCTGAGCTAGACTTGAGTAACTGAATAGATTTGTTGTGTTGACAAGACGAATAAAGAGTTGAGTATTTATAATATGTATATAAATGCTGAACTCTCCCTGAAGATGAATTCTTTATAAATATAAAGAGCTGAGCATCTATAGTATGCATATAAATGCCAATTCTTCATCTGCCTTGTCTACACAAGAGTATAAAGAAAGACTTACACAGTTCTAGCGGTAGGCTGAACGGAGTTCTACTAGATTTAAGCAGCTGCATCGATTTAAGCATATAAATAGATGACATATAAGAAATTCTTATAATAATATTATTATTAAATTATTATTTTCCATTTTCAAGTTATTCTCAATATGACTTGAAAATGAAATAAATTGATATCTTCTAATAGTAGAGCTGTCATAGCCTGCATTGAACTCTTCTTGGACTTTAAGTTAGCATTTAAAAAATTATTATTTATTTATTATAATTGTATATATTATTATTACAATGTATTCTATAGCGAAAGCATAAAGTCTTCCTATTTTATTGGCAACAATTCACAAAAATTCATTGCAATTTAATACAAAACAAAAACAACTTTTTCCATATCGAACATTTGTGCTAAGTTAATTATGGAATAAGTTGTTAATAATTAGTTCTTTAGTTGCATCATAAACATTTCTTTTGTTATTATATTAGTTTTTGTTAGTTTCTTAAGCCTTGGCAACCAGACGCACTCAATTAAGAGACGCAAATGATGTGTAACAGAAACGAGTGCTCGAATGATAATTGATGTCTTAGATAACTCAGCTATCATTGATAAAGTTTTTCATATCAATTGTGATGCCTCCCAGCAATTGCTTGTGCTGCAACTCAAGCTACATTCCATTTATTGATAGACTTTTGGCATATATAGGTATATCAACTCTTTTAAGAGTGAGGGAGTGAGCGACTCAAGGGAAAGATTGTTAATCTGGCTATCAAACCAGATGCAGCTGCAGCTAAGTTGTCAAACTCAGCAGAGTGAACTCAGCATAAGCGATCACACGGATTGAGCCAGTCTCTGGCTCTGTCTTTGGCTAGAAGCTTGTTTGGTCATAAGAAGTTTATGATAAGATCAGTTTTCGTATGAAACTCAAAGCTCAATCGCTCAAGTCTAACCAAATAAATATCTATTATTAATTATTAAACGAGATTTGTTTACTGTCAGCTACGTTCCCTTCCTTCCTTCCTTCCTTTTCTACTGCTTAAACAGCAAGTACTTCAATATCTCTGTAAATTTATTTGAACTATCATCACCTTTTGCTCCTCGCTAAGCTAGATTTCAACACATTTCCCATAAATTTTATTTTGAAATCAATTTTGCTTTATTCCTTTCCTGATTCATATTTCTACACTTTGCTATTTAAAGCTCCAGCGCTATGACAAATGCACAAGTCAACGCTTTTCACTTGACAAAAAAAAATGGCTAAAATTTGTGTTGCTTGTGCGAGCGAAAATTCTCAAGGTGTTCGCAAGGAATAAATAAAACAGACAACATTGCCGCAAGGGCCAAAGCCACATAAGCTTTGCCCACAATTGTTAGCAGCTGAAGCGGAAGCGAACAAAAGCATAAACCAAAATGGCCAAACATACGCCCACATACACACACACTCCCACACACACACGGCGTGAGTGTGTGAGGCGTTCAGGGTCAGCGCATTGAGGCTTGGCGAATTATAAATTTTCAATGAATTGACACTTAAGGTCATATTGAACTAAGCTTTTAATTTTGTCCACGTAGCCAGCGCACGAGGGCGTCACTGCATGTGGGCGTGGCTGTTGGCTGTCGCACAACGTTGCGTATAGCTGGGTGTTAAAGTTGACAGGCTTTGGCCTTGAGGCACATTCCACATCCAAGACTAACACAAACATCTAAGTAAAAATTGCGCTGCGTGGAAACTGAAGCTGACTAAAAGTTGCCCTCAATAGAGAGCAGCGGATGCTGTGTGATATGTATTTTGAGGAAAATGTATGCATAAAGTGAGGTAAATACAAAGTAAACATAGTCTGGGCGCAGTTTTATATTAAATTTGCCATAGAGTAAAGTTGACAAAAAAAATAAATAAAATGATTGCTTTAGGGAATCCCTTTTATAATGATATATATAATAATAACATATAAATACATCAAAACTCTTGTAAAGAATCATCAAATTCGACTTAGATGTAATTTGATTTAAAAAAACTGTTTCCTTGTGGCATTACTTCGAATAAGAAAGATTTTTATTTTATTTTGAGTATATTTTATATAGAATCTATTTCGATTTAGACTCACGCCAAAAATAATTTTATTTTATATTAAAAAAGGTTTATTCCTCTACCTTTCTCCACCCCAAGCTGAGTAAGATTCTCCGAGTTCATAGTTACTTTCTACAGCATCACACAGCTATGTATGTACCCCAAATATAGTTTAGGGTATTCAAAATCTAATGACGCACAAATTTTTCTTGTGGCTGTTATTGGAAAGTGTCCGTTGAATGGGTCCCAATGTGCCCATGCCTCGCCTTGCCACACACGCTGGCCATATAACAAGAGCAGGTGCTTTGTGCTGGGTCCACTTTTTCCACTTTTTTTTTTTTTTTTTGAAGTTTTTTCGATGAAAAGTGGCTGCAGCAAATTGATGGGCGCACCGAAAGTTTTGTCGTCTAACTTTTCGCGCTGCAAGTTGCATGCGACACACGACACGACAACGTTTGGCATTGTCTTTCAAGGACAACGCACAGGAGACGCGTTGGCCGAGATGGAGCAAGACGAGATGGAGCATTTTCTAATTACCAAGCCAAGCAGGTGTAATAGATGTGTGCATGGCAAATTAGCGAGCAATGAAAGAGTAAAATGTGTACGCAATGCGCAGACGCAAAAGAGCATCGCATGCGATTTAAGAGCAACTAACAGTTGGGGACATTTTCTCTTTGTCGGCGCTGCTTCAAACATGCTTTGTTAATTTATGTGCTTAATTTTTGTAAGCGTGCAACATTTTTGCTCAACTGTTGCATGAAGCATGGAAGCCGACAGCCGACAGCCAACAGCCAACAGCGGCTAGCAGCAGCAGCAGCAATAACAATGCCAAAATTAATGTGAGCACATCTATTCGCCAGATTGAATTATTACAAAACCATAAATTGTTAATTGCCATACACACACACACACACATACATGATTAGCTGCGTGTGTGCGTGGTAAATCTGTAGCACGACAGCCGAGACAAATGACAAAGGGCTCCATTTGTTATGAGCTTTTGCTCTGAGTATGTAGAAATCATTGAGCAAAATGCTTGGCATTACATAATACTCTAACACACACACATACATACACTCACTCACATTCTTGCCCAGCTTGGGCCTTTTACCTGTGGCTGACATTGCCCAAAAACCGCCTGCCAAACATTTTAAATGATTACCTCTAAGCTATTCCGACTCAAGAGACTTCACCTCACACTGATTAAGCACGTAAATTCTATTAATATTTAAGAACGTTTCATTTACACTTGGAAAAAAGAGAAATAACTAAATATTTATAATTTCATATATAATTTATGAGCTGAGCTTTAATATTTAAGCTTTTATTTATCATTTATGATTTTTTTTTAAGTTTTTAGTTTTAGTTTTAGTTTGTTGAAGAATTTTACAGAGCGTAAATTCAGCGGAAATCTAATCAAAGCAAGTTGTTTGAAAGCCTGGACTAAATGATAATACTTTATACTATATGCTGTAGATAATTGTTCCGTTTAAACTTTATTTCTTAAACTGTTTCTATGTTATTTCTATGTCCATCAACTTCACTTCATTTATATTTCACTATTTTAAAGCCGCTCTCTAACTTCTTAGTCTTCTCAAGCTTAGTTTTTAAGTGCTGCTGAGCTATAGCGAGTTCTAATTACTTATGCTTAGATTTTGTATATATTTTATTGAGTTACATTTCTATTTTTATGTATTTATTTATCACATTTACATTCATATTTACAATAAAATTTATATACATATTTTTTTTTTTCATTTTCATATATCTTTATAATTTGCAAGTGATTTTGCTTTGGGCTTACGTCTGCATATTCTCATAATTGTTGAATGCTAGCAGCTTTCCGTTGCTTGTTTGCTGTAGTTCTTGACGCAGAAGCTATTTGATAATCTGTGCCAAAAACCAAATAATACTATCTTATATATAATCTATGACTTAGACTTAAAGTTTAACAACTCATAACATATCGACATTGTAAACTACAAGTTACTGTGTGAAGTAGTCTGGCGTATGTAACTCAACTGCAACTATGTTGGTCAACAACATTGACCACAATTTCAGTTGTAATCTGACAGCCTAAAGGCAGCAGAGGCAGGTTTCGATATAAGTTGATTGAAATTAGAGTTAGTTCTCATTGGTACATGAAGCAGAAACAATCTGTCGATTAATTAGGTATATAGATAAGTATAATTCAACTACTTATATATATATATATAAAAACTCTGACTACTTTTGAGCAAGAGAAAACTACTTCACTTGTAAAAAACTACTTTTGAGAGACTGGAAAAATATAAAATATATTATATATATATATATATTACGCAGTTCACATCTAGCTACAAATTTAGAACTAAGTGAAAACTCGATTACAAGCTACCCTCTAGCATTCAAACTAAATACAAATTTATTGTACAAAACTGAATTTGAATTGAAATTTCTAGCAGAGCAAATATTAAACTTAATTTATATTCAATATATATGTTTATATTGCTGCCTTTGGTTATTTAGCTGAGAAAGTTCCAGGTGAAAGGTTTGGGGCAAAGGGCGTGGCTGGCACACGTGCCCATTAGCTGCAGCTTTGCGTGTTCATTTAACAGAAGTCAAGGTACATAATTGGCTTGGCCAATTAACAAAACAGTCTGCATAAAACCAAAATAAAACTCGTTAAAAATTTGCGTTTTTTGTTGCTTTATAAATAAACCATTAAGCCATAAGCCAACATGTTGCTACTGCTACTGCTGCTGCTGCTGTTGATGCTTCAAGTTACAATATGTTGCTGTTGAATATATTCCTAAAAACTTGGCTAGCATCGAAACGCTTTGTTGTTCCTGTGTTTGGCGTTCGCTAAGGGCCAAAGCAATTTCTATTTTCATTTAATAGCAAAAGTTATTTTTTTCGCCTCTGTTTTTTGCTTTGTTTTTTGTATAATATACACACCCTGTACCCATTGATTTTGATTGAAAAAAGGGTAGGCTGCTGTTTTTACATAGTTGTGAAGCAGGCAGCGGACAAAGGCAGCTGATGAAAGTTTTTCTAGATTTTCTGCACCTGTGTAACTTGTTGAAGTTTATAAATATTTGATTAAATTTCCAGGATTACATAAAACATACTCTAGCTATATTGATTTTAATTGGAAAACTGGTTTTGTTGCTGACAGTGGAAAACGCAGTAGTAGAAATGCCTTGAAAACTGTGTAACTCTATGACTTTTGAGCTATTATTTTATTCTGATGATCTCATACAGCATAAGTAATATCTCTACTAAGCAGACAGTTACTGTTTAATTATAAATTGAATAGCTGGGAAAATAACTCCTCTGCCTACTTACAGGCTAACTGCTAGTTGAGCACACTAAGACCTGTCGTTTTTCCTTTTTCTATTTTATAGGAAAATTTGTGCCACACACAGGCACACTCCCTTAGCAATTCTTTGCATTTAAATTTGAATTGCTTTTTGTTTTGTTTGGTTTTTTTTCGCTCTTGCAGAAGGTTAAATTTTGAAGTCCGCTTGTGGATTTCGTCAATTTAATAACCTGCACAAATTGCGCTGAAATATCTCAAATATTTATGAAATTAAATTTGCCATGACAGACATTAATTTGTTGGCTCTGGCCGTTCCGGGATTGGGGGTGTGCGGCAGGCGGGCGCGTTTTGAATTCGCAATTTCAATTTGAAAACAATAAACTAAGTACATCGATTAAATCCTGCGCACGTAAGACTGCCACGGCTTAGTTTTGTCGCTCGCTTCCCCCCTCTCTCTCTCTCTCTCTCTCTCTGTCACCCGCTCGCTATTTCGCCCGCAGCGTTTGGTGTCCTTACGAAACTTTCGAGAAGTCCCGGTCCGGGTTACAGTTACACTTGATTTATGCAAGGCATGGCCAGCCACCGTCTCCTCTGGCTCACTCTCCTTGTTCACGCAGCGTGACGCTCGCTTCATTATGCCAAAGCAGAAAAAAATTGAAGAAGCAGAAGACGAGTAGCAATGACCAGCCTAATGCGATGCGAAGGATAATATTGAGCAGCATTTACAGCCACGCAGCCCCCACCCCCACCCCCACCACACTTTGTTCGCCTTTATTGGCGCACAACAAGAAATTACGGCCCCTAGGAAATGGCCAGAGTTTTGGCCCATTTGTTAGTCCTTGTGCGTTGGGCCCATATTTTATATGGTTTTTGCTCTGGCCGACGAGCCCCCCTTTACAATTATAAATTTAACGCATAATCAGGCTTTAATGTAGCTCTATCTATGTGTGCGTAGCTGTACATGTCGCCTGAAGTCGTATCTACAGCTCTACATCTATCTTAATGTATCTGTATCTGAATTTGGATATGAATTAGTAGCCGTATCTGTATCTGTATCTGTATCTGAATTTGGATATGAATTAGTAGCCGTATCTGTATCTGTATCTGTATCTGTATCTATATCTGTATCTGTATCTGTATCTGTATCTGTATCTATATCTATATCTGTATCTGTATCTGTATCTGTATCTGTATCTGTATCTGTATCTGTATCTGTATCTGTATCTGTATCTGTATCTGTATCTGTATCTGTATCTGTATCTGTATCTGTATCTGTATCTGTATCTGTATCTGTATCTGTATCTGTATCTGTATCTGCATCTGTACCTATATTTCTAGATCTAGCTTTAGCTGCATCTGCATTTCCATCTGCATATTTGTATCATCAATCAGCCTGTCTGCACCCAGGGTTCTGTTCTTTGCCTTTCTCTGTAACTTCAGTTTTATCTCTCTCTCTCTCTCTCTCTCTCTCTCTCTCTCTCTCTCTCTCTCTCTCTCTCTCTCTCTCTCTCTGTCTCTCTCTCTCTCTACATCTTTCGACTGTTTTCCCTTTTGGCTCAAATCTAAATAACAGCTGTCAATTAAAAAGGATAATTTTCCGGATATTCATCACATTGCAAATGAAAATGGAAATGGGACTGAAAAAAGGCTACAAGAAAGAGTAAGAGAGAGTGAGGGAGAAAGAGAGAGAGAGAGAGAGAGAGAGAGAGAGAGAGAGTATGAATGGGCGTGGGAAAGTGGGGTTTAAACGGTGTCGGCTGGACTCCAACTTGAAGGAGCTTAGCTCTCAGTGAATTATGGCCAGCAAATTAGTGTGGATTAACACGGCTGTGTGTGAATTTGGTGGCTAGCGAGGGTGCGAGCGAGCGAGCGTCTAGGGCAATGCCAGGCCAAGGCGAAGGCCAAAAGCAAACCAAGCTGCGGTTATTTCGCCTCAATTTGCTTTCGCTTAGATTGGCAGCTCTCTCACTTTCTATGTGTGTGCGGCTTTGTTCGCATTAAAACCTTTTAAAGCCAAAGCCAGTTGGCTCGTTTGTCAGCGCATTGTGCGCACGAGCGAGATTTTGATACATTTTGATAGATGGCCAAAACAAAATGCCCAATTATTTTTTATTTTTTCTCCCCTTGCGCCCATTGCGTTGTTCGGCCATACAAATAAATGGCCAGAACTGCTATAACCACAGCTCAGAACTGGCCAAACAATTAGAGTTCGCTGGCCAACGGAGTTTCTTATCGACTCGCCTGTCTCGCTGTCAAAGTCAATGGCTACACACACACTATGATAAGCAGAGTTACACACACTCACACATACACACACTCCCACACAGACACTCAATAATCCAGTGAAGCAATTTGCTGTATATGAATCGCAGCGCATGAACAGCCCACTGATTGCTGACAGTCAACATTGCTGCAGCATAAAGAATTGAATGGAAATGGCTCAAACTATCGAGTCATTCGTATAGCAGCTGAGCGTCTATCACATAAGTTTCTAATTTGTGCAAAATGCGCCTCGGGGAGCTATTCAATATGTAGCGTTTGGTGAGCTGTGTCGAAGTGTGCTTTAACTTAATTCTTATCAGCCTCTTTTTGAACTATCTATTCCTTTTCGACTGTAGGCGTGTTTTTGTAAAGAAATTCTTGAGAAATATGAACAATTGAGTTCATTTGAGAAAGTGAAAGGGAATAGTGTCTCAGCTTTTCATCTTATGATATCAGCTACTCTACTGCATTGGAATAGACTTAGTGGGAGTAATATCTCAACTTTATCATATGAGTGACATAAAAAAAGGTTGGTCAACAGAAAATCTTCGAGTCCTTCAAGTCTGTATTTGTGATCAATGCAACACCTGAGTCTTTGAGTCCCCATAATAAAGTTTACTTAAACGTCTTTTTAATCTTTCCAAAAGTTTCTTAAATTTTATTCAAATCACTTTTCGTCAAATCTTTACTTACTTTTATTAACGTTGATTTTTAAGTATCTACGATAAATATAAGCTTAGCTTTTCAATAACAAAAGGCTCTGGCCGAACAAGAATAAACATAATATCAATGCTTAAAAAGTTCTTTGTTGTGAATATAATATATATACATATATATATATGTATATATGTATATACTTATATATATAGGCACTTATTTAAAATAAAATGGGACTGAATGCATAAAAAGAAGTGCTTCACTTGCTGCCACTTTAAGGCGACTACAAAAGCAACACAAAATTGTGCTTAAAGCCAAGTTCTTGGAAAAAAGGCTTCACTGTCTGACAAGAAGTAAAGATGAAGCAGCCGAGAGACAACAATATTTTTGGCTTCCAACGACGGGCTGCCTCGTGCTGTCTACTGCAGGCTCTCAGCTCAGTGTGTGTCTAGCCAAGCACACATATGCACAGAGAAAAAGATAGAGAGAGAAAGAAAAAGAGAGAGAGAGAGAGGCGACCAGTCAAAGTCAAAGTCAAGCGGCACTATTAAAGTACAATCACATTTTAGCATTTATTGTGGCAATTTCGCAAAACGATTTCCATCTAATGGCTTCTTTGATATGCTTCCCGCTTCAGCTACTGCTGACCCGGGCTAACAGTTCCAGCTGAAACTCAATGCTTAAGCAGAAGAGTGAAGCTGGTAGCTGTAGCTCGTGTGTGTGCCAAATGGCTATTGTTATGTGTATCAGTTACTAAATTCAAATATTGAATACGGCCAAGCAGCAGGCCATCTTAGTGCTACTGAATTTCTCTTTTTGCCTTTTTTATACCCTCTAATCTAAGGTAAATTGATAAAAGGGGTATAATGGTTATTGGCAAGAGGTGTGTGAGAAGCAAAAGGTTTCAGCTTTGACTCCGTAAAGTTAATAGTTAGTTAGGTCGCCTTTATATGAACTTTTTATATATAAGTTTTATAAATACTTTCCATGTACAAGAGATTGAAAAATCTTCTGTTATCTTCTGGAATAATGTTTCTGACTGCTCTCGTATATTAAGATAGAATTGGAATGTCAAACTTTATGATCAAATCCTTCTCCTGATCTCCAAATTTATTTGAAAACTTGTTTTTTTGCACATAACTCAAGAACTTTAATATCTATAGACACCAAGTTTGATATAAACGTTCGCTTTAAGTATATCCACATTAAAATCATCTCACTTTTTGTTTAGCTAACCTCAAAAATATGCTAACGAGCAGTTTCTCTCATATTTTAGGGTATTTCACAGTCTATTACTCCCGACCACTGCTTTTATGTTTGTCTTGCGGGGCACAAACGCATTTCCAATGCCAGGCAGCTGTTCATATGTGTACACGTGTGTGTGTGCCTATGCCTATGTGTGCGTGTGTGCATGCTTATAGTCTAATAACCATACTAATAATCATCATAAGCCACGTCAATGTCAACGACAGCGATAACTTTTGTGTATATGCCACTTACATTTGACTTTTGTGCAACGTTTGCTAATTGATTTTGGTTCAGCTGCAGAAACAGCTTTACAACGGGGCGGATGAGTGCTATGCAAATGCTTAACTGTTGCGTGTCTAAGGCTAATGCATGTACTGCATCAATTATGTGTATGTGTGTTTGTGTGTGGGTGTATGGGTGTGTGTGTGCGCGCGTGCCAAATTCTATTTATTGTTAACCAAACTTAATTGAAATTCAACTAAAAGATAGGCAGCGGAAAGGGAATTTCAACCATTTATCACGCATTTACAATGAATATGTAAATACCAAACAAAAATTAAGTAAGAATGATACAATAGGGCATATCCGACCACAGAATACACGGTCTGGTTACCAAAAAGTATGAGCTGTATAAGTAGAGAAGATTAACAATGATAAATGGCATTATCTGGTGATTCTAGCTCTCATGATAAAGTTCTTTTACAGATTTTCCATGCGCCAAGTGGGCATAGCCCAAGACTTTTTCAGGCGAAGCACACATACGAGTATATTGACTCCAAATTGCCAGTTTCTAACTGCAATAACTTAGTTCTTAGTACAGGCAGCCAAAGACTCACATTACTTTTAACCAATATACTCTCTATTTTTCGCATCACGAGCGAGCATCTAAACAATGAAAGTTGTGCCTAATGCGCATAATTTGTGGCCCACGTTCATTGGACATTCATTGCGGATGCGAATGCGAATGCGAATACGCGAATGCGCGAATGCGGTTGCCATTGGCAACGCTGGCATGTCAAAGTCCGGCAACTGGTTCATTATGCGACAAACAACTGAGGCATCATGTAAATGCTGCATGTTGCATGACGCACGCCCCTAACCCACACGCCCACTCCACCTCTTCTATGCGCTGTTAAAAATTAGAGAAACGGCATGTGACATCAGCGCGATAATGAACTGTTGCCTGCGCATTAAGCAAATAAAGCGCTGAGTCTGCAATGTAATTACATAGAAACGAACCGGGAATTCTGTCATATAATAGACACAAACTGTTTTTAATACTCTAATGCAGAGCCAACAGCCAGCTCGCTCGAGGATTTTGGGGTAGGGCCGAAAAATACAGCCAAGCTTTATGTTCAGTCAAATTTTAGGCAAATTTGACAATTTGATATGAAAGTTTGTGTGGGATAATCACGTACTTTTAAATTTAGCTTAAATAAAGTTGAGAAAACAATTTGTGAACAGAATAGTTCTTAGAATGAACAAGTTCCGCATGAATTCCAAATGTTTATACAAATTGGAACATAGATGCTATGCTGAAAGAATATGGCAATTATTAAATATGATTTTACGTAATCGTAGTTCATAACAAGTCTTATGAACTAGTTCAATTTATACCTATGTAATATATTAAACTGATTTTAAAGCTTAACATATTGGTTTTTAGATTATGGGTCATTGACAAATGATATTAAATAAAAGAACTAGTTCATTTTAAGCCAATTGCTAAACAAATGAACTTCTTTATATGTACAATATTACTCCGTTCAGTGAACTGGTTTTATTTTCACTCGGCAAGAATCTTGTGAGCTAAGTACTGAAACGAACTTTTAGCAGGCAGTTAAAGGACTTTACGACAAACTAGTTCATAATAATAAAGAACTTCTCTCCAACAAAAGATGAACCACATAGAATACTCACAGTCGTCCCAGAGTCACACTCAAAAGCTTTATACGTTCTGCTAATATTCTTTATAATTTTCTAAAACTGAATTTGTATTTATATTCTGGAGCGAGTCCATATTATTACTATGAACTGCATACAGGCTATCTGCTAAAATATACTCCTCATCTACAGCACTACACTAACTTACTAATTAGTTCACCTATCAGCTAGCATTCGCCAGTCTTATATGGCTTCTGGTTGCTTTATATCAACTTTCTACAGGGTATCTGGTAGTTCATAAAACTCTCAATCACTGTCACGCTCTTTAGGCTTACATCAGGCTTTACACGTAATTAATGAGCGACAACAATTGCAGTTTAGTGGGCGCAAAACTTTTGCCACGCACTGTAATGCCCCGAAAAAACATTGCATTAAATGTTTGCAGATGGGGAATTACGAGAGTTACGACCAAATAATTTGCATATTTGTTAGCTGCACGCGTTGCATGTGGCATGCGGCAAGCGCTGTTAGCTTGATAAACGAATTGACTATAAAAATTGAACCGACTTCACGCCTCTAATGACATCGCCACGCCCCCAAGGAGCAGTCAGCATCCATAGAAACTTGAAGACATATCTTTGTGTGTGTGTGTGTGTGTGTGTGTGTGTGTGTGTGTGTGCGTGTGTTTACAGTTCTATGAGCTTGTCGCCAACAGCTTCTTACAAGCGCGCACTCAATTGTTGTTGCCTCAGCATGTTTACAATGGTTTACAATGTTGCAAGTGGCAGTGGGGGCTGAGAGTTGCGAGCGGGTTGTGGCAAGTATGTAGCTACAAGCTAACAATGTAATTATAGCAAAAGGCAGCTCTTAAGTGATTGCGTATAAGTGAACGAACGTACGTATGAACGAACGAACTGCAAATGATGTTGTCAATTAGGCGCACGCTCAAAATCAAACGAAAATCCCCGAAAAGATAAACAAGCGAAGCATAAAAGCGGCTTCAAAAGCCATATACTGAGAGAAAGTGGAAGAGTAAACAGAGAAATAACTGCGAACTAAATGCAGAGTTGGTGTAATTATATACCACTGTGATAGCCATTTAAAGCAGCAGCTCGATTAGCTGTAGGAAGAAAGGTTGTAGAAGTGTTGAGTTTGTTTAAGATGTAATGAAATATTTCTGCATAGGAAGTTAGTTAACAGTTGATAGTATTGATAAGAGCTATAGTAAAGTACGCTGCTTATATTTTAGAATCTGCAATCTTGTTAAGCTGAACTAATTTCTAAACTGCTTCCAGCTTTTGTTTTACTGATGCATTAGAGGTATTTAAGAGAAATAATGCAAGGCTATGCAAAACTCTTTAAGCTACTTGCATATAAATTTAAAGTCATATTTGAAATGTCTTTAAAAGACATTCACACGAAGCTATCTATTCCCTTTTTTTGTGCTGTGCATATTTAGTTGTAAATTGCTCTCATTATATATATATATATATATATATGTATATATATATATAATTATATATAAAGTATGTACATATATATCCGCATCACAAGTATTTCATTTAGGACAACGAGCCGAAAGAGAGTTGGGCAATGGGCGTTTGGTGTACATTTACCCGAGCCAACCGCCAGTCGTTGGTGAGACTCATTTGCGGTTTAACAGCTCAGTGGGAAATCGCCTTCATGCGATTCGTTTATTGCCATCAATTATTTATACATACAATTATTCTTTCTCCGTGTGTTCGCAACGTTTGGCGTTTTTTTTTCTGCTTCTGCTATTACTGCTGCTGTTGCTGCTGCTGCTGCTGGCGCCAATGATCCTTAATCGGGTTCGAGTGGAGTGCAATTGCTTGTTGTGCTGTTGCCAGGTGAACGAGGCGAAGCCAAACAAATGCCACTGGCCAGGCCAATTATATCCGCTGCCTTGCTACCTGGCTGCCTGGCTACCTTTCTACCTGGCTCTGAGCCAAATTGTAGTCGCTTTGTGGCAGCCAATCGTGCCATCTCCATCCCAGTCCGTGTTCGTTCAGCTGAACTGTGAGCGAGCAACGACAGGTTAGAGAGGTTTTGCACTTTACAACTTCACAATAAATCAAAACTTGATAAATTGAGGTCAAAGTGGCCCAGTCGCATATTAATTATTGAATATTGTTGACTGTTGCCTGTTAGTTTGTTTAATGCCTTTGTGATTGTTGCAATGCCAATTGGACTGCGCGTGTGCGTGTGCGTGTGCGACTGTCGCTGTTAGACTGCTATACCGTTTTGGCTGGCTTTAATTAAATACCACATAAGCATCTCATTGCGTTACGTATACGCAGCGTGCCACAGTTTCATGTCGATTACATTCCACGCCTCAAGTCCCGCTATTTGCTGAGCGTGTGCTAAACTTGTTCGCTTCGCTTTTGTTTGCTTCGCGTGGTTGTCGAGCATTAAATTTTAATCTGCCAAAAGATCAAATCAACTGCGTCTCAACCTGCCTGCTTGCAGGCTACGTGTTGCTTTCTCTGGGCAACTTAAACCTCAATTCTAACCTTGAGAGCTTTGAAATGCAATTAATAATTCAATTTATTTAGGCTGGCGGAATACCCCTTTTCCAAAAATGCCTTTAGTTTAATATATGCCTACAATATCTATTGAATAGCTCAATTTTATGTCAACGT
Organism: Drosophila leonis; assembly: GCA_035045365.1. NCBI lineage: Eukaryota > Metazoa > Arthropoda > Insecta > Diptera > Drosophilidae > Drosophila > Drosophila leonis. The sequence goes on from JAWNPC010000485.1 coordinate 1,498,676, forward strand.
GGGAAGGCCCTTGTCTTTCATTACAATTTGAAATTATGATTTACCTTTGTGTGGGAGTACCCTTTCCTTATATTTTACATAAACAAACACATGCTTGCATGGCTTTGTGCTTGTGCGTGGGACTACCCCTCTTCTCCTCATATCTCTTTGCTTTGTTTTAGAGTGGAAATATCTTTGCTTAATATTTATATTAAAGACTGCTTTACTTTAGTGTGAGAATATCTCTATTTCAATCAACGAAATATCTCTTAAATGCCTTTGCTTGTGTGTGGGAATACCCCTTCTTCCCCCTTATATAGCTTTAGCTGTTCAACTACAGTGCGGAAATACCTCAATTATATGTAAGCAGGGGCATACCCCTACCTTAACTGTAAACACTTTAATTTGACAGATTTTGGAGTGGGAATGCCCTTTATGATGCATATAACAAAGCACAGTTTAAAACAATTTTTGTTTGTGTGTGGAAAGACAATTTTACCCTTCACATATCTGGTTTACCTCTAATTATGTATCTGTATGATGGGGAATATCATATATATTGTATATAACAATATTTTATAGAGACCTCGCTTTGAGTATGGAAATACCCTACTTTTGTTGGTATTGAATACCCCGCCTTTCTATATATACCGCTCTATATATACCCTACCCTACCCTACCTTTTGATATATATTATATATATACGCATCTCTTGAATGACTTTGTTTTTGTCTGCCATCAAATCTGTATCGCTTGAAACACCAAATCAGCTCCTTATGGCGCCCTATCAACGCACACGCGCACCGATTTCCACACTTTTCTCCAAAAATACAAATTTTCACCTTTTCAAGGCTGCATGACATCAAATATATTCGGCATGCAGACGCTTTTGTATACCCTGGAGAGTGCGTAAAGTGTGAATGGGGTAGCAGCTGCGGCTGTCAGATGGCAGCACATTAAATTGATATATTACAAATTAAGATAAATACTTGCGACACACTAGAGATTGAAATTTGATTGTAGATTACATGTAGGGTGATTGCTAGTCGAGCACACGCTCTGCTCCACAACCACAACACATTGCACATAAATAAAAATTAACTGGGAGCGCAGCGGGGGGAACTTTTCATTTCAACGTTTCAAATCAATGGCAACACACATACTCGTGAGGTAAACAAAGAAAAATTCCAGCGATTGTTTTGCAGGAGCAGGCAAGGACATCTGTCGCAAGGACAGCACACATCATATAAATATATATACATATATAGCTTTGTATATGTGTGTGCTTCAAGGCAACTCAAGCAATCTAAAAATCTACGACTTTTTGTTTAGCATATAATTTGCTTTTCATTTCATTTTGCTTTTGGCATCTAATGATATGGAAATAATTATTGATTTCAATTTATACATATTTGAGCTGCCAGCTAACACCCTCACACTCACACCACACACAAACACACACACACACACACATTCTTGTATATCCCCTCATATATCCTTGTATGTGTACATTCATCCATTGAAGCTTAATAGATGTTGGCGCCTTCGTGCGTACATTTCAGTTATCCTTAAACTTTTCTAACCCCCTCTTTCCAACTTTGCTGTAATTTTCCACATATCAGATTGTGTAGAAAAAAATGTATATATATATCTATATAAGCGGAAAAACAAGGCAAAAGCTGTTCGAAATATATGGCAAGCTATTTGCAAATAAATTGAATGCTCAATTTCAATAATTTTTGCATACTTTCTCGGCGCTTGGCGCTCGACGCTGCAGACAAAGTTGCTTCTAATCCATTTGGAACAAACAGACTAGCAACAATAACAACAGCAACAGCAAAAATAACCACAAACTTTAGACGGTATGCTGACAACATTTTGCTTACCACACACACATACCTATGCATCTATATACATATGTATATACCCTATAACAAAAGGTGTAAAGTTACGATAACAAGTTAAAAACAAAATTTAAATAAAGCTGAATGAATATATATATAAAACTGAATATTTATACAAAAAACTTGTTGAATTGCAAACAAATTCTTTGTTTTATATATCCCAATTAAATCTATTATTAAAATCTATTACTAATATTAAATTATTATAAAATTCATATATATATATATATAAACGTTTACACTTACCATTATTATAATTTAGCTGCATTTTTTCACTTATATATTTAATCAAATTATAAAATATTTCTTCTATATAATAGAACCCGAACACAGACATATTTTTCACAGAAAAAAAACTGATTAACTTTCACTTCACTTCAATTATCTGTAAACTTACTTTCACGCACAATACACTTTATTTATGTAACAGAACTTTTCATTCAAGGCTAAGTTACTTTAACTTCCCAAATATTTTAACACACAAAAAACACATTCAAATTTTACACAAGAGAAAAAATAAGAGCTTCACTTTTAATTAATATTTTCTGCAAAGAAAAGAAGAAAATAAAAATGAATATAATGAAAAATAATATATATATTATTTAATCAATATAGAATATAGAATATTTAGTTAAAACAAATATATATATATATATATTAACGATTGACTTCATTGTTAAATTTAAATTCTTAAACAAAAACTTGGGGTATTTGTTAGTCGTGGCTCGTGGCTTGTTGTCCCCCGCCAAATTGTTGTGGATTTAGTTGAGTGTGAAAATGCGTAGCCAAAAGCAAATCGTGCATGTGGCTGTGTGTGTGTGTGTGTGTGTGAGAGTGTGAGAGTGTGGGTGCATGTGTCTGTGTGTGCGTATGAAAAGTCGACCAGCTGTTAAATGCGCACATTCATGATTAAAAAAGTTTGACGCTGAAGGCGTTTTGAGCAATTAAAGTTTTTTTTTGTGATATACGTAACACGCACACTTACACACACACATAGACACCTTAGTCGCGATACTGAATGAGTGTGATACGTATACGTATGCGCATTATTATGAACTACAAGGTCGGGTGTCTAGACAGCTGTTAAATGCCAAGCATTCGCCAATGACCCAAGTCTTCGGGGAGTCGCAATTTATGAATCAACTTATGAGCAGTGCCAGCAAATGCAGTGCAGAGAGAGAGAGAGAGAGAGAGAGAGAGAGAGAGCGAGAGAGAGAGAGAGAGAGAGCGAGAGAGAGAGAGAGAGCTTGAGTTGGACAAACAAAGCAAACCAATTGACAAAAACTGACAAAAGTAAAAACCAAGTCGAGCCCAGCCAAACGAAATAAATGCAAATGCAAATCAAATGAAATGAAATGAATGAGTGAGTGAGTGAATGAATGCATGAATGATTGAATGACTGACTGATTGACTGGCTGCACGCTGCTGGTATTTTTGTTGTTCTGCACATGAAATTGTAAAATTTATTTGCTATTTTATTTGCATAAATTTCCCCAGGGAAATTGCACACATATCCTTTTAGCACAATGCAATAGAGCTGAGACAGGCCTTGTGGCATGACCAACAGCAACAACAAACAAACACACACAAACACACACACACACACACACACACACACACAAACACACACAGCTACACTCTCAGTTATTTGGTCCATGAACTCTGAAAACATTCGCCCACAATTTACCAAATGCCGTTTGCATTGGCCAAACGACAATTTTATTTTCCTCTTTTTACTTTGCCTCAAAGAAATGAGTTTAAAAGCAATAAAAATAAATGTTTCGATCTATTTGCAGTTTTCAGTTGTGCATTGCGTAAATATATACGATATTTAGATTGGTTGCCTGTGCCTATAGTAAATATTGAATGTTAGTTCATTAGCTGAGATTTTGAATTATGAAAGAGTTTTAGTTTGGATTCTATTTTCAGCTTGTGTCAAATGCATTTTAAACAATTTTGAGCTTGAAATATAATGAAATATTCAAATTTGAAGCACTCGAATCATGTATTCCTGCAGAGGCCGATCAGCATGAGTCTACATTTAATACTGCAAAGATAAGAGCAAATGTTAGTTGAGCAAAGCCAACAACTATCCCTTTGTCAGGGACATCATTCAGTGGCTAAACATGCGCAACTATATTAACTTTGTTTCAGACAAGCTGGAACTCATCAATTATTAATTAAGTATAAATATATGTGGATATTAAGTATACGCTCTGTAGTGAAGTGCAGAAAACTAACGCGCTATGGATAACCAATACAAAATCTATAATGAAAGCTGCTGTTAAGACCCCGCCAATGACTGAAACCAGTTTGAAGATTCTCCTGTTAGCTATAGGAAACAAGAATTTAAAGTAAGCAAAATAGTTCAATTCTTGAATGCATCACAGACAGATTTGTTTCCTCTTTCAATTATAATGCAATAAACTAATTTGAATTAGAGCATTTTCTGACCAAGCAAAGCTGGCTTATAAGAGAAAAGTATATGTTTATTTGGCTTAATTTATATGTTAAATATAAGTTAACCTAAAGCTGATTAATTTAGAAATCTCTAAAAGTCATGCTTTCTATTCATTTCAGTTTTTGACACATGTTAAGCTGGCTAGAGGCTGTTAGAGCTGTAAATCGGATTTAAACCAATACAATTTGAATACCTGAAATACAATTATTAATTATTTAACTGAATTATTGAATGTCAAAGTATATCAAATATTCAAAAATATAGCGTTAAATGCATAAGCTAGACTGAAAGTTTAACAGACTTAAGTCCTCCTTGATTTCTGAGAATATATGAAAGCCTGCAGCAGTCATGTGAAACTTAAGGCTGAGGGCCACACAGCCACAGAGTCGATTTGAGCCTGGAAGGAAGACACAGTATTATTTGATATATGGATATTGTATGACTTTTGTTATATTCTTTCTCTTTTATATAACAAAAATTTCAATAAGATCCATAAGACAAAAGACTAATGAATGTATGTACTTAATTAAGTCATGCACAGACAGCTCAACATGCCAACAAGTCGAATAAGTCCTGAAAGACAGCAAGAGATCTGTGTCTCTTGAAGTTTAGGGTTAATTAAAAATCACATTAATTTAAGAACTTTTTAGCTCAACTGTTAAGCCGATCAGAAACTCATTAAAATGACTTCGCTGGCAACATTACATTCTCTAGAGCTTCCTATCTCAAAACATATAATTTCTACTTATTATAATTAGTATAAATCTAAAAAAATACCCTAAAATTGATCAGTTATCCCACAACATCTCCCATTATTGTCTATCTATAGAAAGTAAACTTAATTTTATATACTCCCAACTTCATCCCCTCAAATTGAACCCACAGATAGATATTAGCAGATAAAGCTCTTAGTAGCATCAATTGTCTAAGATATATAAATATTTAATATAATCGAATTTACTTCACTTTCCGAGCACATCATATATAAATATAAAAGACTTTTCAACCTGAAAATACTTCAAATATCTTATAAATGCTTTTCTTATATATTGAATATTTATATTTCTTAAATTTCATCAAACGAATGCAGCAGAAGGACTAAATACGGTTCATCTTCAATCCAATTTGCTGCACAGCTCTTGCTGAAACTAAAAACTTAGCCAGACACAGACGGGCACTACTATTTTTGTGCCATTTAAAGTCAAGTTTAAGTTGCTTTTGGCAAATATTCAAAATTGTAAGAAAATAATTGGAGAGTAGTTACAGCTGCAGCTACAGCAGCAGCACCAGCAGCAGGACTTTGCTGCAAGGACATATGAGATGCTTGTTATTTGCTGTGGCCAAAAACTTGCCCAGCGGAATTTGCACAAAATTTTTGCCTGGCTTTGATGCAATTAATGCAAGTGGTAGAGCAGCCAAGCCCGCAGCAGCAGTAAAGCGAGGGGTTAGGAATGTTACAGCTGTTAGCTGAGAAAATGGCAAGCTGCTTTAGCTGCGACTTGAAGGCGTCCACTTGAGTGGGAGGCAAGCGTTTGCATTGGCTGCTGCAGCTGCTGCTTCCGTTCTTCTTTTTCTTCTTCTTTTTTTTTTTGTGTGGCATGGAGTGGCAACAAGTGCCACTTGCACTTTGACTGATGTGCCACGCCTCCTCCCTCCACACAGCCCAGCAAGTATCTGCAGCCAGCGCAAAAAAAAGTGCACAAAATGAAGTGGCAGCTGCTGTCTGAAAGGTGCTTCAGCTTCAAGCACGCCAAGAAGCAGCAGCAGCAGCAGCTAGCTAGCTAGCAGCCAAGCAAGCAAACGCATCACACGCAACATGCAACGCGCAATGCGTTCATATTTAGCGGCTTTTAGACACCTCTTCGTCTCTCTGTGGAGCACCTTGACTGGTGCGCTCGTCTGGGCCAGTTAGTCTGCTTAGCATAGCAATTCAATTCAACCAGCTATCTTTGTCACTCAGCAGACATCGTTAAGCCCTTTCTCTATACACTTAACAAATTTAGGGTATTCTAAATTTGTGTAGGCATTTCGTAGATAATATATACGTATATAAATATATCATTTATAATGGAATATAAATAAATTATATAATTGATAATATATTTTGAAATTGTATGATTCGTGCTACTATTTCAAAGAACTTTCACTTTTTAGAATGATGATTTGTTCAGACTTTTTTTGGTTAGGTATATAGGGTATTCTTAGTTCTTCATCTCATCTTCATCTCTCTGACGCTTTTACAGTTTTTCATTATATTTTAAGTTGACATCTAAATTATGACTTTGAATGCACTAAATTCGACATCTAAACGCTACAGCTCCCATGTGAAATACGACGAGCTATATCTAAGGGTGCATAAGTTCCTTGTGGATCTAGATTTCTTGAGTTAACTCAGCTTCTGCAATTCAGTTATATCTAGTTTTTGCAAGATATACTCTTTTCCCAAAATATACTCAATGCAACATTCTCTCGAGATCTAGTTATCTTGGCTAATCCTAGCAAGTTTTACAGTATTTAACTTTTTCTCAGCTATAAATTTTCTTAATACTCATATCTAATTGGCATTAGAATACAGTTCTATATACTCTATATATACTAGTTCTATATACTCTATATATATTAGCTATATAGATCTGTCTTAACTAACCTCAATATACACACTCTACATATTCTTCCTCATGCTTTTTCTGCCTTCCCCAATTCTTTTATATCCAACTCTTCTCAACTAATTCCTTAAGAGTATTTGTCTTTCGACTACTTTTCACGTCTTAACATTCCTGATTTCAATTTTATATATACATTTTTTTTATTTTTTGTGTGTTTTTGGACTACCTGGCAACCCTGGCGTTGATTAATTGCATGCAGCAGCTGCGCTCCGGGTCGCTGCAGGGGTCACGGGCTGCGGAACGCGTTGACCAACTCAACTGACGAACGATGACTGCAAAATTTTCCGGACACGTACGAAAAATCCAGCTTTTCCGCATTTTTTTTTTCTTTTTGCATTTTTTTCTAGCTTTGGCCGCAGATTTATATGTTTTTGAACATTTGAGCGTAGCTTAAAAATAAAATAAAATAAAATAAACGTGGCCATCGGCAATCAAATTGTCTAAAATAAATCTAAATTCGCGTTGCATATTGAGTGCGCATGCATATTTTATATTTTGGCGACGCCAGAAACGTTTTAAACAACATATAAAACATCCAATTAAGTGTGAACGTCTATATGGATAGCGCAATGCTCTAGAGAGACAATGGCAAGACCATAATTGGAAGACATATTGAATACTTGCATATAGATGAAAGTTAAAGGCAATAGAGGAATATTGTGAGTTGAGTTGGTTTAGCTTGTTGAATATGAAATAAGTTAAGAGTTTTGTATAAATAACCTAATTTGAATATTAAGGAATTTTACTTATATTCCAAATATCTTTATTTTAATATTCTATAATGATTGTACTTAATTACAGCTGAAGACTGAGTCGTGAAAGTTGTGATATGGCTCTTTCATAGATTATTAAACAATCACTCAATCAGAGAAACTGAACCACTTTATAGATCAATCTATCTGCCATTAATCTATACACAATACTAAGGTACAGAAATTTCTTAAAAAAGATTTTCTATTGCTCAAAACTTTTGCTGTAGAATGGGCCTTGTTATTGAATGTAAGAGAAAGAGAAGGACTCTGCTGCTGAGTAAGGTCTGGTCATAAGGCGTTGATTGGATAGGAGAAACAACAAGGGCGGTAGATTCGCTAAACTGCGAGGTGAGAGAAAGCTGTTTTGCGGCAGTCAAAGAGGTGTCACGATAGCAAACAGAAATTGACTTTCAAATACCGATTTATAATTTATATGGAATAAAATAAGACTTCTCCGACATATAAATATATAAAGGCTATTTATATATATATTTAAATATATTTGTTAATAATTATTTTCACACTTATCCCATTAATTAGTCATAGAAACCAAATGCTTTGTGAATATATATTAAACTACTTTATTTTGAATTAAACACTAGCCCGTTCTACTTCTGCTACTTTGCCTAGATAACTCTCAGTCTTTCAGTCAGGCAGTTAAGGCAAACAGTTTTATGTTTGTCGAAATAGTTCACTATGAATATCTCTTATGAGTCAAACTATGACTTGATCATCATCCATCAGTCAATCAATCAATGAGAGTATCTAAATAATCATCTCTTGTATCAATCAGTCACAGCCTCATATATCCCCACCAACACACTCACAATTACAAACTCTTAAAGTCTTCAGCAATTAGCTAAGAATTCCTATTAAAGTACCAACCAAACCCAAGCCCTCCCCCATAGTCAACATGCTTCACTTCCGTGTAGTGCATAACAATTATAAAAGCATTTTGAAATGAATTGTTGGGCGGGACGCGTTCACTTGTTGTCGCCGCGTTTACGTTTGCGGCCATCAAAATTGGGCATTGGCAATGTGCTTGTGGCACCTGTGTCCACAACAGGCAGCCAGGTGGGCACGAGGATGGCGGAAGGCATTTGCTGAGAGTATTTTGATTTATTGTCAATTTGACTTAAATTATGCATGTGCCCAGATAAGTTCTCTGGGTTTTGGCGGCAGCCATTGCAGCATCTTGGCATATATTTTTAGGCATTTGTCATATTTTATCACTGCCTAAATGCGTGCCATAAATAATTTTTTTTTTTTGCATTATTATTCACTTGCCCCAACCTTCGCTGTCCATATTTCGGGCAACTGATTTAATAGACTGCGGCCGTGGGGCTGGCAAACGTGAGCCTGAGTTCGTTCGGTGTCTCTGTTTTAGCTGTTCGGTTTACCTGGCGGACGCATAAATTTTAAGCCGACCAACGGTGGGGCTTGCCAACTCGATAATAATTTGTCAAATGGTATAGCTTGGCCACCCACCGCCTCCTCTTTGAGGCAAGCCGCATGCGACGATTTGCTTTGCATGCAATTTATGGAGGCGCTTATGCGCTCTTTGAACATTTTGTCTCATTTTGTTGGCTTTGGGCTTACGCAGCGTTTTACATCGCTCAACCTTGCCACTGCCACCACCCCCCTCTCTCTCTCTCTCTCTGTCTCAATTTGCCACACTAGCCAATGTGCAGTGTGCAACATGCAACATGCAATGGGTCTGTGTGGCAGCCGTGCGCTCAATTAAACAGCAATTGCAACTGGCTGTGGGGCAACTATTTTGCGGACGCCCTTAATGGGCAGAGCTTATGGCATCGTTAATTGGTTGCTGCAACAGTTACAGTTAATGCAACAATTTATGCTGCCACACACACACACACAGGAACACGAACACACACGAACACACTCGCATATCTAGGAAAAAACAACAAGCTAATTAGCCAGCGCACAAATTAGCATTCGAAAGTCGTCAATCTGGTTGCGCTTAGGCACTTGTCCGATTTTCCATTTCCATTTTCCATTTTCAATTATTAAATTGAACCAGTTCAAAAATACACAAGAACGAATAGTCAGAAGTCGTTGCTATCCGACTGCCCTGACTTCGTAATGCTCGTTGGAGTTAAGAAAACAGAGCAAAATTTTATTGAAATCAATATTTATCGATGTTGATTTATAGGTTTATCTGTAGAGAAGTTTACGAGTGATCGAACTGAAAAACTTACTGATCTTGGCTCTAGGACTGTGAATGATATAGTTTTTTCTGACTTGAAACGCCATCCAAGGCGTTCATTCTATAAAACACTAGAGCATTACGTATATCTTAAATCTTTTTCAAGTCAAGTCTCCAACAGATTGCATAAAACCAATATACTCGCTTTATCATTTCGCAAACAAGTATGCAAAAAAAAAAAGAAATGTGGTTTTTGGTTCAGCTTCATTTGCTCCACGAGTTGGCTTTGCGTGGCAAATACTCCTGGCTGCCAATCCAATGAAATAATTAAAACTTTTTTTTTTTTTTGTATATAGCAATCGCGAGTGGTTTCAAGGCCAAACACAATTAAAAGTGGGCGTGTGGCTGTACAGACACTAAAAGGCGATTAAAATATATGTAAATACTGTGAGTTCAGCTCAGTTCTAATAAGCAAACAATTGAATTGGCCTATTAAATAGAAAAAAGAACAAAAAGTAAATAAAATTGGGAAATAATCTGTGAAGGAATTTGTGAATTGATACACAGAAAACAATTGTGAGGCATCTTTAATAGGCTTTTGAGTTTTATAGCTTGAATTTTACTAGTAGCCAAGAGATACATATGTAGAGTACATAGAATAAACTATCTTTTCCTTGCCCACTCTCAACTATACTGTGAATCATAACACAGTTAAGTTTGCAGTGATCAAGTGAGATGATCTAGACTCTCATGAGTACCAAGAATACCCAGCGTTTCTTTTCTCGTCTCTTCTCTTCCCATAACTTCTCTCTTCCAAATGCTTTAGACACATATGTCGCCTGAGCAGCGTCCAGCTATCTATCCATCTGCCTCGCTTGAAGTCTATTTCGCAGCCTATCACATATAGATAGAGATCCTCCTCGTCGATAACTTCTTCGCTTTGCATGAAATCGATTTCAAACGATATTCAACTTTAGTGGCTCACTTAGGCAGACGCTAATGCAAAATCAATTTGTTGCACAGGCACAACGTGTGGCATTGTAAAAGCGTCGCCACAAACACTTGCACGCTTCGCTTTAGTTGTTGTTGTTATTCTGGTTGTGGTGCTTCTTTGCTCTTGCTCAACTTTCCCTTCCTCTTTTTGTTGTTTTTATTTTGGCTGGCCACATCGATGTGTTGGAATTTCTTAAAGGGGAGGCGAGCAACGTGCGAGGCGGAGATCTGAAACAAATTCCTTGGCCCCTGTGTTCAGCTCGCTTCAACCACTTTGCAATGTGCTGGAAATCAAGCGGTCGAGTCGTAAACATTTTTTAATTCATTTTCCAACACACACACAGCGTGAGTGTGCCAGCCATTCAGACACACACACACACATACAGCAGCCATTAAACAGCTGCAGCTGTACTTTCGCTGCCGCCATTTTCTTTGGACTGCTTTGGGCTGCTTTAGTAGCTGCCCTAGCATCACGCTCCCCACCCTCTGCTCCCCTCTTCACATCGCCTCAAGCTCTCTGCTGTAGTCTCTCGCTGTGGCTGCGGCTGTGGCTGAGTGTTTGCGTTTTTCAAATTGTGTGAATTTTATTTTTATTTTTTTGCTTTGTTTTTATTTTTATGGCGCCTGGAATTATGCTTATTTTGCCATTTCTGTTTAGCTCTTAAAGAAATTAAAAAAAGAAAGAGGCAGCGCCACGCCTACGCGCAACTCGACTGAAAGGCTGTGCGCCTCAGCGCCTGGACCAATAGACAACTTTGTTTATGGGCGTTCGAGCAGTTTGAAATGGGGTATATATGGTTAAAGATGGAAGAAATCTAGTTCAATTTGCAAGTTGTTCCCTTACTAATTCTGCACGTTAATTTATGATATATGCAAAAAGTTGTATATTTAGTTAGGGCATTCTACAATAGTTCATTTGAATAGTTTAGTTCAATTGTTCATTTTTGAGTTGTAAACTAGATCGTTCAGTTGATTCACTAGTTCACTATAGAAAAGGCCAGTCTAGTTCATTTGAATGGATTAGTTCAACTGTTCATTTCTGAGCTGCGAGCTAGATCGTTCGTTTGATTCACTAGTTCACTAGAGGAAAGATCATTCTAGTTAATTTGAATGGATTAGTTAAGTTGTTAATAATTTAACTGTTAACTAGATCGTTCATTTGATTAACTAGTAGATCGTTCATTTGATCAACTAGTAGATCGTTCATTTGATTCACTAGTTTACTAGAGAAAATGGCATTCTAATTCATTTAAATGGATTAGTTCAGTTGTTCATTTTTGAACTGTGAACCAGATCGCTCATATGATTCACTAGTTCACTAAAGAAAGGCGAGCTCATTTAAATTAGTTCAGTTGATCATTTTTGAACTATGAACTAGATCGTTCATTTGATTCACTAGTTCATTTGTGGTGATTTACACCATATGTACAACACATTGATTCCGTGTTCAGTCGACAGCTAAAAAGCTTCTCTTAACATTCTCTCAGTAAATATCACTTCAAAGTCTCTGACATCATTTTGAGCGAGTATTAAGTAGTTGCACATCCCATGCTTTCCATCTCTCATTGTTGTCTTTTTATTGTGTCTCTTGTTGTTGTTGTGTGTTGGTGGATCGTGAAAAAATAGCCGATGGGCGCATGTTCTAAATACAAACAGCAACATAAGAAACAAGTAAGAAAACTCTAGTCGGGGGTACCCGACTAGGAGATCCCCTGAACCCCGTCCGATATGCGTTTTTAAATATATTCCGTATCTTGTATACATCACAAACTTATACAAAATTTAATTAAATTGCTAATCTTGCACTTTCACAATCAAATAGCATGTTTTTTTTTTTAAAGAATTTAATATAATTTTTAAAGAGTAATAATAATTTAATTAAAAAAAAATAAATAAATATTAAGAAAATACGACATAAAAGTATTTGACATCGGCTGGGTTTGAACCCAGACCTGCAAGGCACGACGTGCCCCGCTTCTATCAACACCGCCACTGCACTGCTTAGACAAGCAGTAGCAAATTTGAAACTAAAGGCAGTTTAGAATTATAACAAAATTCACGCAGTCAGCTGTTATTGTTGTGATTCTTAGAACAGACAAGAATGCTCGCATTCGAATGTCTCAATGTATGTGTGCACATGTATAGAAAAAATGAAAACAGGGGTGGGTTTCTGGTCACATGTTGCAATTGACAAAACGTTTTGTTTAATTACTTTTGTGATACTTAATGGATTTCGAAGAAATTTTCAGCATATGATCTACATATAATATTGAATATCTTGCAGTTGTATAAAATTTCAAACGCATTCACATATTGGCTAAATTTGCAATTAACCTTCAATTTGAAAATTTTTGAAAAATTTTTGAGCCAATATCCAAAATCTAACAAAAACCGAAATTGTATAAAATATAAATGAAACTAAATGCAAAATTTGGAGACTCTAGCTTCAAACATGTACGAGATATAATTTATTAACTTCATTTCGATAAGGTTTTTAATCGATAACAAAAGAACGGGAAAAGTTATCGATTTTTTAAAACAAACTCGATATGCGCGTGATATACAGGGACTTCCAAAAAAAATTTCAAGTCTCTAGCTCTTATAGGTTCTGAAATCGACGCGTTCACACATACGGACGGACGGACAGACGGACAGACGGACAGACGGACAGACGGACAGACGGACAGACGGACAGACGGACAGACGGACATGGCTATATCGACTCAGCTCATCGTCCTGATCAAGAATATATATACTTTATGGGGTCTGCCACGCCTCCTTCTGCCTGTTACATACATTTGACATTTTAACAAAACCATTATACCCTGAATTCCCATTTTCAATGGGTTCAGGGTATAAAAACAACTTTCTCTTGTTCTCGTTAAACGCTATTGAGCGCGCGTGTATGCAATGCCTTTCGCTTTCACGCGCTAGCCCAGCCGTTTCCCTGCCTCTCACTCACTCTAACTATATTTTTGAGGGCATGGTCAATGGCAAAAATAAAAACTTTAAGTGTGCCAGCTGTAGCAACTTATCAAAGGCATTTAATTTGTAATTTAAATGTATGCAAAAAGATTTTGTATTTATATAAAAATAGATATATGTCAGCCAGACGCACACAGACTGTGTCAGTATTTTTGACAATTTGACAGCCTGCTCGCTCAGCTGCGCTGGGCCAACAATATTTGTAATATTGACAAGAAACACCAATGAATTTAGCGTGAAGATAGACAGGCAAAGAGAGGCGACATTGTAGTCTGTTCTCGTGGTCTAAAGCATCTTCCTAGCCCTATGCCTTGTGTCACATATCAAAAACTCATTACAATCACTTTTCACACAGAGGCAACGCAAATCAGAGCAAAGTAGACAAAGGCCAGCAGCTGAATCGAAGCGGCATACGAAAATATTGAAATGTCAAACATTCTATCAAATAGAATGAAATAATTATTAATAGAGCAAAAAATTAAGCATGTGAAAGTGAGAACGACTAGCAGTTGCTCTGCAAATGAAGCAGAGTGAACTTAATAGGGTATTAGGCGAAGGTATCCAAAGCAATACAATCAACTTACGTCTTACATATATTTTAGCAACATTAGCCATTTCTGAGCTGCCTTCAGTAAGTTAATTCTATCTCCATTCAAACGTTACATATTTCCAGAAAAATCCTCAATACCTGCTTCTACTATTACTTCACTCATTCATTCATTTCCAATTCAAATTCCATTTCTATCAAATATATATCTACAAATTTTTAATATGGATTTCTCATTTTCTATTTTCTGAATTTTGTATTTTTTTGTGGCTCTGTTAATTACTGTTTGCTTCGCTGCGACATTTTCTAATTAAAACTTGAAGCACTTTCGCAGAGGCCAACATTCTGAATCATTATCTGTTTGGCTTATTAGCAAAGCGCATGATTCTCTTTTTTATTGTATTTAATGAAGCGACACTTTAAACGCACTTTTCGATATTCTATTTCCAGAGACTATTGACAATGGCTTTTAGCGATTACGCAATAATCGACCAAATTGGCAAAGAGAACAGTTGGCACAGAAATAATAATAATAATAAAAAACAAATTGTAAATGGTAAAAATCATTCTCTCAATAATAACACAGAGAAACAGCATAAAGTCGCAAAGGACGAACAGGACATTTCTACATAATGAACAACTGCTGAGCGTAAAATTTTAATATCTATTCAAATGCACAATTTCTATGGAATTACATGAATTTGAAATGTTCGAAATGAGTATTTTCAATAGGCTTAAAAAGTCAAAGTAAAACATACAAATGCTCTTAAGGCTTTGAGTGATGTCTGAAAAAATTTAATTTTAATTTAAAAATAAAATAAAAATATATTTTAGGCATATATTTATATATGTACACGTATGTATTACTTAGCCTTGCCTTAACCTGCTTTAATACTCATCTTAAGTGAAGCTTTAAAAAATAACTACTAAAACCAGTTGAAGTTAGAAGAATTTAGGGCATCCAATGTTTCAGCTATATTTACCACCGAGTGAATATAATGAAAATAAAAATAAAATAAAAAAATGTAAATTAAACAATTAAGAGTGCTCTAGTCGAGACTGCTCGACTAAGAGATACCCTGAACCCTGCGAAGATGCGATATTCAAATCATTTTACGCTTCTTTTATATATACATATACACAAACAACACATACACACACACACATGCACACGCACTCACAAGCACTGTCTCTGCTACTGCGCAGTTTACGCAGCGATTGCGAGTGGGCAGCGCTTGGACTGCAGAATGGGCTATATTATGGAAACTTATTCGTTGAATTAGTTTTCTTCTAGATAGATTTTCGTAATTAAACTTTTACAGCGTAATAATGACATTCATATGTATGTACTTGCCAAAGCACAAGTCTCTAGTATTTGAAATACGTTCTTATGAAATTTTGGGAGAAGGGGGCGTGGCATTGAAAATCCAAAAATTACAAAATGTTTGTATTCATAACACGGATATTCACGGAAAATCTGAAATCTATAGCTAAAACGGTATTCAAGTTACGCTTGAAAAACAAAGTCAAATTATCGATTTTCATCGATATTAAAGAAATGGGATGAGTTATCGAAAAAAATTGATAAACTCGTACTGCGTAGGGTATACACGAGTATACATTTCAAATTTCATCTCTAGCTCTTGTGGTTTACGAGATCGCTGCGTTCACACGGACGGATGGACGGACATGGCTATATCGACTCAGTTTGTCGAGCTGATCAAGAATATATATACTTTATGGGGTCTGCCACGTCTCCTTCTGCCTGTTACATACATTTTCACAAAAACATTATACCCTGATTTCCCATTTTCAATGGGTTCAGGGTATAACAAATTATACTAATTTCAATTTTAAGATCCCATTCAACTTTTTTCCTTCACAATTTTGATCTATTGAATTTTTATACAATATCTGAGAAACTAGGAAGACAATAATGGGGAAAAGTGGGAAATCAGAGTAAAACCTTTAGTTTTAATTAAATTTCATGAAATTTTATTACCCAGAATCAGACTTTAAATGTGCAATAGTTTTTCAAGTCAGCCTAGAAAAGCTTAAAAGTATTTTAGAAAATATTTAAAAATCTATTTTGAGTTTTTTTTGGAATTTTTGCTTTCCATCTCTTTATATTTAGATCATTATTTTCAGTCACATTGGTTGTTTCTTATATTATATGTTTCTCACAATAATCTCCCTCTCAGTCAGTTCATTAAGTCATCAAATCATCAACTAGGTCCACAAAGGCAGGCCATAAAATAAACGCTCAATCAAACAGTCATCATTGCATATTTGGAATAATTATAATGAACATTTGATTTACCCATTCCGTCGTAAAGTTTTCTAAAAGTTGTAGAACAAAATAACTCTCCTTGCAGTCCATCAATAACTGCTCTATTTTATAGCGCACACTTCACAATTTAATTACTCTAATTTCCCAAAAAAAAAAAACAGCAAATTTTATATTTTTCTGTGAGTAATTACCCGAAAGCACTTGAAAGTTCCCGAGTTGAAAAATGCTTTTAACGAGAATTTCGCTGGACGTTTCACTTGTTTTTTTTTTTCTTTCACTTTTCCTTACAATTATTTGAAGCCATAAAAAAGAATGTTGGCTAAGTAACTCAACTGATAGGCCAACTTCATATTGTATTTCCGTCGCCTTCGAGTACTTCCGTTTTTCTTCATTTTTTCTACTCGTTGCCAGGCTAGAAAGCTAAAGAACTCGTGTACCCTAACAAAAGGAATGCAAACAAATTTTTTCCACTTTTTTTTTTTTTTGGGGGAGACGCGGTTCAAAAAAATGCAGAAAAAAATAAGGGGCCACAGTTGGGCATCCTGGCATATTTTCATAAATATATATAGTTAATGGACGCGAGCTCTATTAAGTCACGCTGGCATATTTATGATGTGCATCAGGTTATTGCAAAGGATTCCATTAAAAATTTTGCTAGATTTATACTCGAAGTGAAAGGAGTTTCTTTTTAATGTAGAGTAACGGATTGTCTATATGACGATCGATGTTGAGGCAAGAGTATGGAAATTCGGAATTCATATAGATATGTTTATGAAAACTTGAACCAAAACAAGTATATATACTATATATACCTAACCCCCTTTGTCATTCCTCTATAAAAACTTTAATATTTGATACAAATCTCTGTTAGCCTTCTAAAACATCGATATCAAACATAAATTCAACTGCTTTAAGGCTAATGAGCAAGTCGTTAACACTCGACTATTTACCAAATTATAATGATAATCGCTAGCTAATTGCTTTTTAGCCGATAGCCAGCAATTAAAACGTTTTGTTTTTCTTTTTATTCCCGGTTAACAATAATCAGTTAGCTGACAGTTGATGGTTGTTCGATTTATCTGCGGCATGTGCCGCGGCTTTAGGCTATGCCAGAGCGAGCACAGATAATTGTAGTGCTGCCCACTCCACAAATGAAACGAAGCGTTGCCACCCATCGGCCACACACACACACACATAGAGAGAGAGAGAGAGAGAGAGAGAGAGAGTGAGAGCGAGCGAGTTATAACTGAGCAAAGTGGCTTGCATAAAGTAAACAAATTACGCTGTTGACCTTCATCCGCTTTGGTAGCAAAAGTTTTTGCCTTTGAATATGCCTCAATTGAGGCAGCGCACAAAGGATGGAATACAGAGCAGCAGAGACTACGACAGCAACTGGCTGTGGCAATGCCACTGGCTCACAGACAATTTCCTTAGCATATTTATAGGCATTATTTTTCAATGATTTCAGCCAGGGGACTTTGCCTCGTTAGCGGCCAAAGCTCCACTTGTTATTATTGTTTTGTTGCTGTTGCTGCTCTCGCTGCTGTTGTTGTTATTGTTGTGGAAGCAGATTTATGCTTTTCGAAAAGTTTTTTAACAATATCTTGAATTTACGATTGTCAAAACATACAGCAGCAGCAACACATACAGTCAGCCACTGATACACATACACAATATAGTTAGGAACTTGCTTAACTAACTGCTATTACACTGAGAGAAGAGTTCGAGTTCTATGTAAAACAAAACTGAAGTCAACGAGTCAATAGAAGTCAATAGAGTAATCCATATTATCAGTTGCTAAAAAGCCTTTGTTTATATATAGAGAATTTAGTGAACTTTTTAGATATTAGTTTTAGTTAGATTAGCGAAAACAAAGGCTTTTAATATAAAAAATAAACAAATTTTTAATTTAAAATATCTACCAAAATATTGTAATATATTTTATAGATATAAGTATATAGATATTATATATTTATATATTAATTAATTATTTATATATATTTTTTTCATTATTTTGATAGTAATTGTTCTTTTTTTATAGACATTTTTTAATATATATATTTTTTCTTTTCGTGCTTTATTTTCAGATCTTTGTTGTTTTGATTTAGTAAGCTCGGTTGAACATTTAATTAGTGTCGCCAGCAAGTCGAGAAAACTCTATAAATAAGCTGGCTATTACGTGGCAGACAGCAGCAGCCTTTGGTCGTCTTCCTTTGACCTTCACTTTATGTGTGAGGAGCCCGCAAAGTTGACTTATTAAAAGTGATGTGCACTGCATTCCGATGTAACTGGGATGAATCTGCTGCTGCTGCTTCACACATTCACATTTACTTATTCATATCGTAGTAACTGTGAAAAGTCAACGAACTTGATAGGCGCTCACAGCCTTTTATGTTCGGAGGCATTTCACATTTACATTTTAAAGATATTTATCAGCGCGTTTTATTGGGCAAATTTAAATATTTGTTTGATTGGCGGCAGCGACGGCGGCAGCGGCGGCCAACTGTCACCAGAGCAACGCGTTTGACAAATTGACATACTGGCAAATTGATGTTAAAATGTTAAAAACTCATCAAATAAATATGTATACAAAGCGTGTCTCATTTACACGCATACACACACACCCACACACACACGCACGCACAACAAAACTTTATTTCCAGCCAAATAAACATCCTGGGCCAATTATCAGGACTGACAAGTCTGTTCTTGACAATTGTGTTAATGAGCTCGAGCCAATGTCAACTTCAATTGCAAAGTCGTGCGATACCCGTTGCGAAGCTCAAAATATTAAAAAGATAAATAGAAGTAAATGTATGGGGAATGCCAGACTAAGAGCTACCCTGAGTCTATCTAAATGTTTGTCAGATTCTCAAAAAAAAAACCATGTACATATATGGGGTATGCCTGACTGCGTATTACTCTGAGTTTATCTAAATGTTTGTCAAATTCTACAAACAATAAAAGTAAATATATGGGGTATGCCTGACTACGTATTACTCTGAGTCTATCTAAATGTTTGTCAAATTCTACAAATAAATAAAAATAAATATATGGGGAGTGCTAGACTGAGAGTTACCCTGACTTTATCTAAATGTTTGATGCTTGATTCTTAATCAGAAATCGCAATTATTTGAACTTGCACAATTCACATTTTCTTAATTTTTATATGTTTTCTTGACTGATTCTGCACACAAAATTTGTTTGTACTTTCATAATTTTTGTAAGTTTCATTCAATGACCAAATTGTTTCTAAGGTTTTCTCAAACAGGTCTCATTAAATTCTCAATACAAGATGTAAAGGAATATAAAATTCTATTTCTTTTGTGTGACAGCTTTAATTTATTAGTCATAATAATAAATATATATTATAGAACGCACTTAAACACAATTTGCAAGTCTCTTTAGTAGCAGACAATGCCGAATGGAATAATTTTCTTGCAGATTTTGGGAGTTTCGGTTGTGGTCGGCTTTGTTGGACGTGGAGTTGTCTTGCGTGTAGGATAGTCATGATGTGGAGAGTCCTTATGTGGATAGCCATAATGGGGATAGCCATGATGGGGATAGCCATAAACAGGATGTGGACCAGGTCCTGGAAAACCAGTACCAGGAAATAGATACGGTGGAGGTGGTGGTGGTGGTGGTAGTACTGGTATTGGTGCTGGTCCTGGTGCTGGTCCTGGTGCTGGTCCTGGTGCTGGTCCTGGTGCTGGTCCCGGTGCTGGTTCTGGTCCTGGTGCTGGTCCTGGTGCTGGTCCTGGTGCTGGTGCTGGTGCTGGTGCTGGATTTGTTTGTACTGGTCCAGGATAGATTGGATAATAGTAGGGATAACCAGGATACGGGTAAGTGGGATAATAGTAAGGCGATGGAGCAAACCGCGCTACACTCGCATATGTCGCATCAATTTCATTGAATCCTTCAGGTTCAGTGCTCGGATCACTCAAAAAGTCATCGACTGCATCCTGCTCTTCTGTGCTATCCGGTTCCAGTTGAAAGGTCAGCGACTCAGCGTCATCCTTGGCCAGAGCCAAGCCGAAGCAAAGTGCCAGCAGAAGGCATAAATGAAATTTCAAGCTCATTTTAGGAGCGTTTGATTCGAACTGATTAATTGCAAAAAACTACAGACCTATTTATACCCTGATTTCAAAAGGTATTCCAAATTTATTGCGGATAACTGAATGCTCATATCATGCAGCACATCTATAAAATTCGCAGTTTTTTAGCGTTCTCTAAGGGAAGGCAACACCCGAAGACAAAGTGAAAATAAATTTCTATTGCGAATCTCAGTGACATTCGTATGTAAATCAGTTGAGCTATTAAAATCAGTCAAGAACAGATCAACAGCTGCCCCACTTCCTACTAATCGTCGGTGAGTGAGCCAGCAAATATACAAGCCAACATCAGAGATAACGGCATTTTGCTTTTGTTCGCTCCAAATTATAAAAACAATGAGGCAATACAAAGAAAGAAGGCGAACTAAGAAATGGTATATGAAACATATATGTATATATTTACATAAATATATCCAATATATATGTATTTTATATACCTGTA
This sequence comes from Drosophila leonis, assembly GCA_035045365.1. Lineage (NCBI taxonomy): Eukaryota > Metazoa > Arthropoda > Insecta > Diptera > Drosophilidae > Drosophila > Drosophila leonis. The sequence continues at coordinate 1,519,974 of JAWNPC010000485.1, forward strand.
TATAGACTTTAAGAGCTATCATAATATGTGTGGTGCTATAAGATTATAGGTCGAAGCAATCTAACTGTAATTATAATAACTTAGTCACATGAAAGTTTAGAAGATTTTTATATCAAAACAAATAAAGTTTTTGTTGTTATTATTTATATATTCCATTCACTTTATTCAATTACAAATCCAATTCAAAATCGAGTTGAGATTAATCATCTAAATAAGTGCAAACTTTGCCAAAGGGAAACACTGTCTTGCAGATTTTTCTCCTGTCCGAATCTGGCCTTGGTTTTGGTGGTGGTGGTGGCGGCGGTGGTGGTGGCGGTGGTGGTGGCGGTGGTGGTGGTGGTGGTGGTGGTGGTGGTGGTGGTGGTGGTGGCGGCGGAGGTGGTGGATGATGCGGATGTTGATGATGGGGATCGTCTGGTTTACCTGGACGCGGGCGATGCTTTTGATGCTGATGCGAATAGACATAGCCAGGATAGCCAGGATAGCCTAGAGGCGGATACGGATAACCGAAATACGGATAGCCAGAGTATGGGAATCCATAGTATGGGAAGCCGAAAGGATATGGATATGGATATCCTTTATCCGCACGTAAATTCTGGCCAAACATTCCAGCATCATCTACACTTGGAGAGGCTTGAGCCATGTTCCAATTGTATGGATATGGCCAAGATGATCCCTCTCGCTTAGTGCCAACAGCTTCCGTTTCATCATCATCAAAGCTGTCTTCCTCCTCGACGCTGTTCGGATCATTAAAATAGTCAGCAGCGACGTAAACTTCCTGATCTCTGATATTATCGGACTCTAGCTTATAGACGGCCGCTTGAGGATCCTCCTTGGCCTTAGCCAAGCTGCAGCCGAGTGCCAGCAGTAGGCACACAACTAATTTCAAGCTCATATTTAGAGCAGTCGATGCAAACTGATAGAGAACGCTCTGAGCATATTAGTTTATATACACTTTTTGCGTGCTTAATATGCGAAAAATATGAATCTGTGACAAATATGGTGAGTGAAATTTCGCGTTCTAAACACAATGGCAACACGCCCAATTCGATACCATTTATATGAAAATCAGTTCATATTGGCTTAGAATTTAACTGAATCAGAGCTCCGTTTGTTATTGTTAGTCACATTCACATATTGCATATAAATCACATAACAAAATCTCAGATGACGAAATTGTATTGTAGATAGTTCAGAGTGGGTTTTCGCAAACAAGAAATTTCAATAGAAAGGAGAACATTTCTCTTCTATGGATAGCTTGATTGTGTGATAAGCGATTTCTATCTTAAATAGTGTATGTGATTTTATACATTTGGTATATAAAGTCGACTACAGTTTTTCACCTGGAATCTCTTTGCATAATTTAAAGTCTTTCGTTTGTATTGATTGATATTAGTTGATTTCTTCTTTATTTAGCATCAATATAAATGCCGATACCTGGTGTACAGGCAAGTCCTACTCCTGGAATTTTCGTGCAAATTCTCGAAGTATCTGGTCTTCTTGGCGGTTGCACAATATAAACAGGAGGTGGATTGATTGGAAGAGGACCGGGAGGTGGACGTGGATATGTAGGATGTGGCCGATGTGTAGGCTGTGGTCGATGTGGCCGATGTGTAGGATGTGGCCGATGTGTAGGATGTGGCCGATGTGTAGGCTGTGGCCGATGTGGGGGAGGTGGTCCTGGACGAATAGGCCTTGTTGGATATGGTCTCGATGGGCACGGATAGAAGTAGGTATGATCCTTATAGGTTTTATTGCAGTAATACGGATAGGCGAACTGTTCCAAATCAAACTCGTAATCCTCGACAATATCACTTGGTGCCAGATCGACATAGCCATAGTCTAAAGTATAATCGTTATCGTAGTCCTCTTCAATGGGCTGTGCCAAGACAGCAAAGCCCGAACACAAAACCAAAATCAGCCGTAAGCACAAGGCCGTTTTGGAGTTCATTTTGTAAGCGCCTCTTTCTAAATGGCAAGCCTATTCTTTCACAAATATGTTTTTATAGACAAAAGATATGTATATTAATTATGGTTAAAGGTTGTTGCGGCCTAATGCATTCAGTATGCGAATACACTTAACCCAATTTCGCTAGTTAAGTGGCTCAGAATAAAACATGTTTCACATTTGACACGAGCGCAAAAACAGAGAGCCGAGCTCAAAATCAAACGAACTATTCTAATTCAAATGAGCTGAGCTAATATAGTCAGCTTAGAGAACATAGAGCGGCAAAAAAAATTCCGAATTGATGGAAATCAAAGCATATCAAATATTTCTTTGAACAAATCATGAATATTTATTTTCATATGCAAATCCGAATCGAAATTTAATTAATGAATGGTTTGGTGGTTTTTTTTTATAGCTATTTAAGCTTCATAATTCGATAATTTGTATTAAAAGTGAAATAGTTTTTATAGCTAGAAAATGTTCACAAGTAAAAGCTGCGGCAAGTTTAATGCTTCGACTGAGGGGATTATGATAATGTCAGGAAATCAAATTGAGTTGCATAATAATAAAATTCTAGTATATTAAAAACTCAGTAATATGTGTCGATTTTTGCAAAGAAAAATTTAAAAAATAATAAGACTAATAATTTTACTAATAATAATAAAAATCAGACTAATACCAATACTCATGCTAATGCTTATGCTAATACTAATACTAATACTAATATAAATTCTAATACTAATACTAATACTAATACTAATAATAATACTAATACTAATACTAATACTAATACCAATACTCATGCTAATGCTAATACTAATACCAATACTCATGCTAATGCTAATACTAATACCAATACACATGCTAATGCTAATGCTAATGCTAATACTAATACTTATACTAATATTAATTCTAATACTAATACTAATAATAATACTAATACTAATACTAATATTAATTTTATTACTAGTACTAATACTAATACTAATTATAATATTAATACTAATACTAATACTTAAACTAATAATAATACAAATACTTATACTAATACTAATAGTTTGTGCAGAAAACACTTAAATATTCGAAGGTTTGTTTTTGTCATCAGCTATGAATGAAGAACGCGATTAGTAAAGATTGGTTTCAAATAAGCATGAATGAGCAGGTTTAGTCAGTTCTAGTTCATCAGTACTCATTGCTTGATTCAATGTTCGGTACATATTAGCATATTCCGTCTAAATGGAGTCAAAATCAAGTAAAGTTTTTAATGGAATGTGCGAAATACTACTACAACACGTGTTCTACAACGTGCTACGGGTCTGACCCTAAACGAATTGACTCACCTAATTAGTAAAATGATTCAAATTTTTATTCACACATTAATGACGCAAATGGCTAGAGCTTATTTAAAAGCCAAATGACAAATTAAAATATTATTAGTCGAAATATCAACTTTGACATGGAAGAATGAACAAAAAAGTTGAATCTGAAATATATGCACATATTTTATGGAATATGTATTAACAGATATTAATCGTTTATAGGCAGCAATCGGCGGATGATAACTATTTATGCGCCGAACCCATTAGCATATCTAATCGGGATAACATTAATGAACTACGAACTTGTATGCCGCCACGCCTCTACAAAATCGCATGTATATAAAGACGCCCTGCCGTGTTTAGTGGATCAGTTCTATCAACTTATCAATAGGCCGCACAGATCTCGGTTGAATATGTTAAAATTTACTTGCGTACTGCTTGTGCTTTGCGCATTAGCGCAAACGCAAGCTTTTAAAGTTCGGGCTCGGGCTCGGGCCGCTCTGCCCATTTCTGCTGAAGATGTGGACGAGGAGCCTGCAATTGAGGGACGTGTCTTTTCGATAGTACGCGACTCGGATCGGGATCACAGATATCATGATGATAGGCCAATTATAATACAGCAACCACATCAGCCAACATATCCACAGTATCCAAATTTCCAACAGCCATATCCACAGCCATATCCACAGCCATTTCCACAGCCATTTCCACAGCCGTTCCCGTATCCAGTGCCAGTGCACCACCATCCACATCCCCAGCCACAACCACCGACGATTATTAAGCCCATCATAAGGCCACATTATCGTCCATATCCACGTCCTGGTTGGGGCGGTGGCTTTGGTGGCGGCGGCTATGGTGGCGTCGGCTATGGTGCTTTTCGTGGCTTACCATTCATCAATATCACCTATGCACCCATTATGGCGGCAGCTAAAACCGGGGGCTCCCTTATCGATGGCCGACAACAATTATCCGATCAACAGCAATTGAATGGCTTAGCTGAGCTGTCGAAACAACTGTTGGCTCAGGCCATCGCCGGTCAGGCACAGCAATTTTCCGGTCAGGATGCAGCGCAACCCAATCAGCTAAGCTTGCAACAGCAACAGGACCCACAGCAATTCTATACTCCATCCGCAACTGGTCAACTTCTTGCTTTCAATCTGGACCAGCAACAGCAGCCCCAGCAATTTGAGGAACTCGACACCATTCAGCAGAAGCCCAAGAAAACTCAATATCTAGTGCGCCGCACTCAGAAAGCGAAGAAGAAGTCTAAGAAGACAAAGAAGCACTCGCAGCTGGTTTACCTAGCAATCGAACCTGAAGCCGTATCCGATGCACAATCTGCAGTCATTGAGGATATTGCCTAATTTCAAATATTAACAGCTATCAAATGTGCAAAGAAATTAGAAAACTATAATAAAATTAAAATATTTAAAAACATAAATTTTATGAAATTAAATTTCTTTTGTCTTTTCCCTTATGATATATGATTTTTAATGCGGCTTTTCAGTTTTTTGAAACTATGAATCGATATAGGCCTCTTTCTCTCTGTCTGTCTTTTCTTCGCGCATCTATTAGTTCATTAGTAAAGTATGACAGAACAAACTTCTAAAATAGTTTAACTTTTAGAAGACTCTTAATGTCTCCAAAATATAGTTAAGTCTCTTGCTTATTATTATTTTAAAAACTTGTTTATACAAAAATTATATAAACTAAATTTCTTTTGAAACCTTAAAATTTCTCTTAGGGATTTCTAAAAAGTTTTATTTTGTGTCAATTTTTCTTAATATATTAATAATTATTTTTATATATTTTATATACTCTAATTATCTTTTAATATATTTAAAATTTTTGTTTATTTATTATTATTTTAAAAAATTTTAAAAAATTTGTTGTGTCATTAAAAAGAGTTTTTTAAGAAAATTTATTATTATTCCTTTTTTAAATAAAAAAAAATTTGCATCTCATTTACTTTTGAAAGTTAAGGACTTTTTTCCAACTAATTATGCAAATTATATGGACGGGCCATAAGAGAGCTATAACCTTTCTTTTTGAGAAAGGAGTCCCCCACTCCAATGGGAAATTAAATCAGAAAACCAAAATCTAATTAGCTCTATGTCAATTATTTATGCAAATAGAAACTCAATTTAAATGCGTGGAGAAAAATATGGGTCAAAATGGCGTCGAATGGCACGTTATAAAAGTCAGGCCGAACTTGTGGGCACGGGTCAGTCAGTCAAGAGCAAGAAGCATAACAAGATGTCAAGTTGCCAGCAGCTAAAGCTGTTGCTGCTGTTAGTCCTTGCGGCGGCAGCAGACAGCAAAGCGATCGCTGCAGAGCAGGAGCTGCGACAAGCGAATACAAATCGCGTTGTGCTGGAATTGCCAACGATCAATTTTACACGAATCTATAATGAGGTGCCGTTGATCAATTTTAGTCGACTCTATAATAGGCTCTTCAATTCCACCAAAGAGACGCCAGAGGAGGAAAACAATGTGAGAAGGCAAGTAGAAGAGGAAGCAGCAGCATTGCAAAGGCAACAATTGAATTTGCCATTTGGCACGAATGTCATCTATGACCCAAGCAGCGGGCGACAGCTTAGCTCAGGTCAAGTTCTGAATATACAAATACCCAATCAGGCAAATGGCCAACAATTATTTGGTGGCTTTGGTGGCTTTGGTGGCTTTAACTATGGTCAGGGCTATGGCTACACATTTCCGGACTATGCACAAATCTATGGCTCAAACAATTATCATAACGCACCTAAAGTACAGGTGTTCCAGCAGCCAGCCTTCGGCTTTGGCTCCCCCAATTATTACAGTCTAATTGCGACTAATGATGGCAATGGTAACACATACGACGGTTTGGCGCCCTATCGACAATGGCTGCAACAGCAGCAGGTGTTTAATGCATACCCAGCGCTGGCCTACGACGATGGCCTGGACTATGGCGGGGAGTTGGAGGATGTCGAGCTGGAAACTGACTTTGATCTGGCTAATGAATATGATAGAGGCGACGATGAAGACGATTATGGCACTGATGATTATGACGATTATGGCGATGGCGATGGCGATGGCGATGAACAGTGGCGTCAGGCCGATGGCGGCTCAAAACTCAAGCGTAAGAAAAACCAAAACAAAATAAAAACTAACAAATCAAAGAAAGACAAAAATCAAAAATCAGGCAACAGTGAGTGACAAAGCAAATTATTTATTAATTAATTAGTGTGTTAAATAAATGGACTGAAAGACATTTGTTATATATTTTATTGTTGTTGTTTTGGTGAAATTTCTGAGTTTTTGGTGAATTTCACTATTTAGCATTTGGCTATTTGGCTTGAGAGTTTTGCTAAATATGCAAAAGCTTTGTTAGCGGCATTTCAGTTGGTCAGCGAACTCGCAACGCTATGAAACGTCAAACAGCTCTAGATTTGACTGCTTTGATCTGTGTTTGGGCGGCAGAGATCCAAAGCCAGCCTGTACAGACGAGCGTCAAAGTGAAGAGCGATGCGCGTACAGCTTTACCTTGGCTATTGCTGCTTGGCTATCCACAAGTTGGTGGCCCAATTCCTATTCGACGGCCACAAGATGAACCAACGATAACGAGGCAGCCGCCAGTGCAAAGCGATGAGATGACCGATACCAACGCTCAAATAAGGGAACAATTTTTGCAAGGTTTACTGCAGGGTCTGCAATCAATGGAAGGTGGAGCTACCGTCAAGCCAGCTGTGCTCGCCGATCTACTGCAACAGTTGCCACAGGTGCAGTCGACAACGACAAATGCACCTGAAAAAATGCTCGAAAAGGAAGCTCAAGTGCCGAACAGCAATGACAATGACCCCGATTACGATTATATAGACTTTAAGAACGGTTCACGCATCAAATACGAACTGGATAATGATCAGCAGTTAAATGATTCGCAGTATGCCAATAAAAGACCCGTCCAAGCGATCTAACTTGGCCAATGTTCTTGACAGCTTGGCCTTTAGCTTAAGCTTAAGCTTAGAATGCCCAAAATTGTTGTTATTTTATTGTAGTCGCAAAAAAGATAATAAATTCAGCTATTAACACACACACACACCGACACTAAATCGTTTTAAATATTATATATAAGCACTCGAGCTGCTCTGGAAACCATTCAGTTCTAAACGCGGTGTTGTCTAGACAACGCGAATGAATCCGATGAACTAAAAGTTTGTTCTACATATCAAAATATGTTAATTGGTCGTGTTTGGCTATTGTTTCTACTGGCTGGCCCTATATGGGCCCAGAATTCAGTGTATAATATACGTGATATTATTCGTCAACTAGCCTTTGGCAGTGGAGTGGCAAATCGACGGCCACAGGTGGGGGGACCGGAGGACGACTCGCAACAGGAACAACAAAACAACATTCGAAACTATTATAGTGCATATCAAAACTATTATGACAGGCAAGCGTGGGCTCTCTACAAGTACTATTACGATCTGTACAGATATAATTGGTATTATCAAAATTTATATAACAATCAACAACCTGTAACAACTGCAAGCCCACCAATCTCAACAACTCCAACTCCTACAACGTCAACCGCTATTCCCACTTCCACTGAAACGCCTACAACGTCAACAGCTATTCCCACTTCCACTGGAATGCCTACAACTTCAACAGCTATTCCCACTTCCACTGAAACGCCTACAACGTCGACAGCTATTCCTACTTCCACTGGAATGCCTACAACTTCAACAGCTATTCCCACTTCCACTGAAATGTCTACAACGTCGACAGCTATTCCCACCTCCACTGGAACGCCTACAACTTCAACAGCTACTCCCACGTCCACTGGAATGCCTACAACGACGACAGCTATTCCCACGTCCACTGAAATGTCTACAACGTCGACAGCTATTCCCACTTCCACTGGAACGCCTACAACTTCAACAGCTATTCCCACGTCCACTGGAATGCCTACAACGACGACAGCTATTCCCACGTCCACTGAAATGTCTACAACGTCGACAGCTATTCCCACGTCCACTGGAATGTCTACAACGTCGACAGCGATTCCCACTTCCACTGGAACGCCTACAACTTCAACAGCTATTCCCACTTCCACTGGAACGCCTACAGCTTCAACAGCTATTCCCACGTCCACTGAAATGTCTACAACGTCGACAGCTATTCCCACTTCCACTGGAATGCCTACAACTTCAACAGCTATTCCCACCTCAACTGCATTGCCAACAACGTCAACAGCCGTTCCCACCTCGACAGCTGGTCCCACCTCAACAGCTCTTCCGACTTCAACCGCTGTTCCCCCTGCTGGTCCAGGAGAAACCTCAACTGCTCTGCCACCAACTGGCCCAGGCACAACCTCAACTGCTCTGCCACCACCTAGCCCAGGCACAACTTCAACAGCTGTGCCACCACCCGGAGTACGTGTGCTTAACTATTATAATGAGCATGATGCGAATGATGATGAACAAGATGTTGCTGCTGCTGCTTTTAACGATGATGATGATGGTGAACATACATCACTGATCTTTGAGCCAGACACACAATATATTCGACTAACTGATAAAAATGGAAAACCTTTGATATTGATAGCGCCCAATCAGAAGCCGCTGAGACGTCGTGTCGCTGCTCGTCCCGGCTACACCTACTACAAATCACAGCCGCTGGCAAATCAGTTTATGCCAAGCTTGACCCTAGCTAATTAGAATAGAAAGTTATTCGCATATTTGTGATTGATGAAATGAGATAATAAAGACGAACAACTTTTATTTATTAAATAACATTAGAGTAAGTCTCTATAAAATCATTTGCTGCGCTCAAACCCCAACTCAGTCTCAAGTCAAAGTTGAAGCTAAACAGTTAGTCGCAGGATAAACCCAAAAATGCTATTCAACTCCGTTTACTTGTTGGTGTTAGCTGCAGGATCGACATGGGCTATAGCCATCAAAACTGTCGAATATAGCGTCAAAGTGCCTGTTTGGGATGTCAGTAATAGCTATGCACGGTTGGTCAAAGTCTTCAGGAGTCCATCGCATCGTTGGTCGATATACCGCAAACAAGTTGAAGCACCTAATGATCACAATCATAACTCTCAAAGTGAATCAGACTCAATGAGCTATACCATGCCAATATATTCCAAGCCGTCACATCTGCTCCAGCACAGTCATCATCATCACACGACAACAACAACAACTGAAGCGCCCGTAACAAGGACAACACGGAGTACGAGACCGTCAAATAGCTACGATGAAACTACAAAGCATCCGATGAAAGAAGAGACAGAGGATGATCCATCTACTGATAACTATACCAAGCCCACTTCACATCAAACCCATCCTGTTTCATTGCATCACAGAAAACAGCTTATGCACCCAAAGTCGATTTCAAGTGAAACTGACCCCGGCTTAGCTCCGCATCCAGCTTCCCTGCTGTGCACCTTCAGTCCACGTCTGTGTGGTCAGCCCGATGATGTGCAATTGGTCGAACTTGAACAACCTTTATTCTTTGCAGCACCCACTAACAACGTCAACCATCAAAGATATTTAACTAAAGCGAAGCTCTCTCCTCGTCGAGTTACGTCAAGGTTTTATTGAGTTTCGTTATGCAATGCTCATTAAACTAATAGAAAGTTATTCAAGCAATCTATAAATATCTATAACATTATAATAATAATAATAAAAGATTATTTATTGTCCTCATCCATTGACTGACGATGACTTTTTGGTGGCCTTTTTGTTATCAAATCGAGCAGCTGTATAAAATCACTTCAACGATCGCATGGGAGGCTCAGTTTTGCACTACGATAGTTCGTGGCGAGAGATAGGAAGACGCAAAATGTTTGGCTATACCCTGTACTTAGTGCTGCTAGCGGCTAGCTCAGCTGTCAGCACATCGGTGCGACGTGGTGAATACAAAGTGCAGTTGCCTATTTTGGATCTGAGCGATGCCTATAGACAGTTAAGGGATACCTTTAAAGGAGCATCGATTAAGATACATCTGTACGATGAGCTGGATACATCTAAAGACCATGACAAGTATCATGATGATTATTATTATCCGCCACCTTGGATGTATCCCGTGTATCCACCTAAGCCTATTCGACCACCTTATCCCGGACCCTATCCAACGCACCACCCAACACATCCCACAGAACCACCAACTGAACCAACAGAGCCATCAACTTTACCCACAGAGCCAACACTACTTCGTAGATTACCAAACGCAGCATCATCAAAAACCACAAGAAGACGCCCAATCTCCCATCTAATTATACCCTATAATTTATTTGGAGTAATCTAATCTAAGTTGCCTTCATTAGGCTAAAAAAGTTATTTATTGTATTTTTCTATATATATACATACATCAGAATTCTGATTTTATTGTCATTTTTATGGTGCTGCACCGTTGTTTGGGTCTGTTTTCTGTATAAATTCTGTTGCATCGTCTCTGTCTGCAGTTAGTTTGAAATGCGTTGCATCGCTGTGTAGTCGAACAAAAATGATTTTCGTTTATCTCTTGCTTTTGTGGAGTGCCGCAGCTCTGGCTTTGCCAACTGAACAAGTTTCTATGGATCTATTACGGCGTACAATTCCACATAGAGCGCTGTATAATGGATATATCTATACAAATCGGCCGATAATTCCACAACAAATGCCGCCTGCTTGGTTCTACCGTGTGCCTGCCTATCCCAATCGGAAAGTTGTGCTATTTGCGTATGCTCCAACGAAGCTAGGTCTTACAACAACAACCGAAGCTCCTTCTACAGCGGTAACAGAACCCACATATCGGAAACACTTATAGCATCTTCGACGTATACGACACCTTTGACATATACGGCAAGAAGTTCTCTAACAACAAATTCTTTATTTATAAGAGATTATGTTAATAATTAATTGAATAATGAGAAACTATAAAAGCCTATGGCCTCCTGGCATATTCCTTAAAGATTTATCATCATTTATCATCAATTTCTGCAAAAGGATCTATCTTAACAATTCTTAACGCTAGTGACTGAACCCGGATGAAAACCTTTGAAAGATTCTCCTATTTAAGTTCCTTAACTGTTTTTAAAGTTCTGCATCTGAAATGAAGACTGGAAATCCATCCATTCATTCATTAATTTTGCTTTTCATTAGTCAACATTAGTTTTTTACACTGTATAACAAAATTTGGCTAAGTGAAGTTATATGTCGCTAAATCATTATTTTCTGTGAGTAATTTGAGTCTTCATCCCAAAATCTTTCATCTAATCTTTAATCTTAAAACGGTTTCCCAATCACTGTTAAAGTTTGTGGAGACTTAGTTGAAAGTGTAAAAAAGTCAAGTATAATTATTTTTCAGAATTCAAAAATTCAAAATTCTGATTCATATCATGACTCAATTTTGTCTGCAAAAATTTTGAATTTGTTAAGCAGTGTTAACTTTAAGATATGTGAATGAAGTCATCTTGCGGAACTAACTAATGAACCTTGCAAACACCTAGTTAGTATAGGAGTGATCAGCTGCTATAATCTGATTGAAAATCCAAAGAATTCTCCCTATTTTTCATATGCGCAGCGGTGGTCGCTGGCTTCATCAAGTGATAATCGCTTCTTATTGTCTTTAGCGTATCGTTCAGTCTAATAAAGTTTTCTTGATTGATGCCCTAGGCGACAATCAATCATTCACATATGCAAGTTGTCATATTTTTCCAAAAACTTCGTTTATATAAGAAACACTTTAGCTGGAGCAGCTCTTAGTTAAATTCTGTCACCAAAACTAATTGCAACGATTCGGAAAACTCCTCGCACAATGTTCATAGGTCGCGTGTGTCTTTGGCTCATGCCTGCTTGGAGTCAAGGTCAGTTGAGGTTGAATGTTCCTGTTTGGAATATCAATGATTTGTATTCGCGTATAACGAATGCATTTAGAGCGCCGCACAAGCAGCAAAAAGTACGCAGAGCTGAAGTGATTGATCCAATTGCCATTGATAATTACTATAATGATTATTGGGAGAATTATTATTTCCATAATCCGCCGTATATTGAGTATGTACCTGTGCCACGGCCACCGCCTAGACCAAGGCCCACACGCCGGCCTACGACTACGAGAAGACCTGTGACTACAACAACAACTGCTTCTAGCTCAACAACAAGAGCCACAACAACCACAACAACAACTGCAACATCAACAACGGAACCACCCACAGAGCCAGCAACAACGCCAAATTATTCGAGTACTCCTGGGCCACCTGTTGTAGTTGTTAAGAAATATTTGATATCAGCTGATAACTCTAATGATCTCCAGCCGGCGCAACAATTGTCTGTTAAGACGCGCCCAGAATCGATGACGTATCTTTGCCGTTATCATCCCAAGCTCTGCGATCAGCCTGAAGAGGCGCACTTCACGGAACTAACTGATGGAAATGGCCATCCCTTGATATTAATATCTCCTGCTACAACAACGAGTAAACCTTTCAGACACGCCTTGAAACCAACACGCCGATACCATAGTCAAAGAGTATACAGTTCGGGCAATAAGAGTATCTATAAGATATCATCACAAGCTAAGGGCAGAAATTCGAATATACTCTTAAAGCCAAAACGGCGTTATCACAAATGAATGAAGCCAAAAGAGTAAAGTATAAAACGGAAAGCGATTTAAATTATTTTCAAATAAACTTAAGTGGGAAAGTGAGATTTCAGAGTTGAGACTTGACCTTGGAAAAGTAAAACTTAGCTGAAGAAGTGCTAATTAAATATGAAACTTAATAAAATATAAATGAAACAAAGCTGAAAATGAGATAAATTGATGTTTAATGGAATAAAAGTTAATAAGAAAAATGTAATCAAGTTTAAATTTCAGTTTGAGTTGAAAGGTTTAGTTCCAAGAAGTTAACACAGATGAAAAAAAATTAAAAAAAAGTTAATTAAGCTTCCATAAATTTTTAATTTTGAATTTTTTGCATGAAAGGGGAATTATTGGTATAAATTTATTTGAAGATGTATTAAAACGTGAAATTAGAAAAGTTTTATAAGCATTTAGGCAAAGCAAATGAAAACTAGAAAAAAAATATTTAGACAAAGCAAAACTTAAGTTCGAGATGGATAAAGAAAATTTTAAGAGTTGACTATTCTAGAGAATGAGATTTTATGAGTTGATTATATTTCTTACTTGGGTTCCAAGAACTCAATTTTATATAAATAGAAGGTTAAAATAAAGTTGAAAATTATATTATTACTATTAATTGGAATAGAGCTGAAAGAAGTATGAAGTTTTAAAGTAAACATAAATAATTAAAAATAATAAAGAGAGAAATCATACACATACAGTTGGATCAACTAAGTTAAAACTAAATATTTAAGTTAATATTCAGCGAACTAAAACTTAAGCCAAAGAAAAGCTCAAACAAAGTATTTAATTACTCAAATTGACTGATCAAAGTTGGGTAATTAAATATTTTATTAACTGATCAAATTTGTGTAATCAAATACTTTATTAACTGATAAAATTTAGGTAATGAAATACTTTATTTAAGCCAAGAAATCATTAGCATATAAACTACAAAATTCATGTTATTTTAGATACATATTTAGATAAAACAAAAAAAGTAAATTTTCTTAAGAAAACTGACATCATATTTCTGATAAAAGGACTATGATATATGAGCATCTATTGATGCGGTCTTTTGTTAGTCAAACTTTCATTTTTCTATACAAAAACAAGTTGTTGGGCTCTGAGCGCTCATTTGCTGCCCAGTTGCCAGTCGTAAACGAGCCGCACAGTCAGCAGGTACTTAGAGCTTAAGCAATGTGGGCAACACGAATTATGCCATTACTGCTGCTGTTGGTCTTACGCAACAGAGCCGAGCCGCACAATGCCGCGCAACTACAGCAAATACCACAATTAAGCTACGAGCAGGTGGCCTTAATAGCAGCTAATGCAACAGCGCGTTGTCAGCTAGTGCCGCAGCTCTGCGATTGGCAGTTGCATCTGTACGAGGGACACGCTTTCCAGGTGAATTTACCTGAGCATAAGCAAGACGAGCAGACAGCCAGTGAGGCGCCCACACAACAGCTACTCTTCACAGTGCCCAATGCTGAGTTTGACCAAACGCTGTTAATCTATGCGCAGGTGGAGCGGATACCCAAGCCTAACTTCAAAACTAAAACCAAATCAAAGTCAAAGTCAAGTAAAAGAAATCGTCGTCTTATGTCAACACACACTGAGAGACTGGCTCAGAAAATACCGTAAAACACAATAAATCAAAACATAAAATAAAAAAATAGATAAATACAATAAACAAACAAAAACACTTAAAGAGCTTAAGATTCATGATAGTTTTTTATACCCTGTTTTTGTTTCTTTATTTTCAATCGAGCCATTCAGTAGCAAATGCCCGGCGGCTGGCCCGATCACACGATAAATAAAGTCTATTTAGCTCATTAATGTCCAATTCACACCAAGTCAGCGGTGCTCTGACGCGGAAGCCGTTCGACCGCTTTCAACTTTAACCTGTGACCACGCGACATGGCTTAAGACAACAACAACCACAACAACAACAACAACAAAGTCAACAACAACAGAGAGATGCCAATCCTATGCGTATTTAATTTGGCGTGAATCTTAAGCTCTTCTTTTCTATTTGTTCAATTAAATATTAATAAATTGGTCCCCAGAAGTGGCAAAGCGAATGAAGAAGTCAACGGCGACAGCTTAAAATATTTTGACAGCGGGAAATTTACCAAAAACTCGCACAAAAAGTAAAAAAAAAAAAAAAAAATAAAACGTCAACAATGGCTTATTCATTATTAAGCAGATTTGCATACGCAAACCTTTGGCAAAGAAATGGGCTGAGAAAGCGCAAGTGAAACCCGCTAAAAAAAAGCGCAACAAAAAATAAAAAACATTCGTCAAATAATTAACAGTTCATTCAAGGCAAATAAATAAATATTTATAAGCCAAAGTTGACTTACTTTTTGGGATTTCAGGTTAAAAAAAGTGCTTGAAAAGTGTTGAGAAATAAATGTTGGACTAAATTGAATATATTTTTGATTATAATTGAAACTTAAGCAATTTTCATGCATAAGAAGAAAGAAAATGTTAAGGAGAAGTTTTTTTTGAACTAAGGCCTGCTTTTAGATAAATTTACTTTGTTCCTGAACTGAGTCTTTCCTTGTTTATATACTACGAACCCTGAGGTCATTTAGGGCATATTGGTTTTGCTGGAAATGTATGTAAGATGTTTATATTCTTGGTGAGGATGACGAATTGACTTAATTCAGCTGCGTCCATATGTCCGCGTGTTCATTAGTTTGAAAGCAGGGAGGGATCTCGTGGAGCTTAAGACTTAAAGACTTGAAATCTGAAAGACTTTTTGTGTTATTGTTTATGTATTCAGAAATGAAAGCGAAGAATGGTTGAAGTATCTCCTAGTCGAACACTCCCGACTAGAGCACTTTCACTTGTTTTTGGCTGTTTTATTTGCCACAGATTCAAAACTTAGTGAACTATTAAATAACACATCTAATAATAAGGATTGTATACTTTTCTCTCCATCTCTTCTATTCTATGTCTAACGATTTGCAGGCTAAGTTTAAGTCTAGTTCTAGGACAAGTTTTGTGACAAGACAAGGCAAGAAAGGGAGAGCCCATAAGACGCTTAACAGAAAATTTTATATATTATTATAATAAAAATAATAAAAATAATTATCAATAATACTAATTATATTTATAAATTGTAATAATAATGTTTTTTTCTACAATGTCAAACTTTTCATTATAAATCTTCTTAAATTGCAAAATCTCTCCCACCACCAGCCGGCTCACATTGTAATCTCAAATATTTAAGACTTGTACATTCACTCGTAAAAACGTATACAAACTGGTTAGATTGAACGAGCTACAAACAGAACTTTTTAGCTTTCATTGTTGTAGTTTTACGATTATATTTTATTTTTTATTACAAAAAAAAGGAGGAAGAAGAAGAAGCAGACTACTTACATGCTTGCGCTTGCTGGTAATCAACCCGAAGAGCTTGAAAAGCGGAAATTCAATTCAACGCTGGACAAGCGAAAACCCAACTTAAAAGCTAAAACCCAAATACCCACTCACACACTCAGATGCTCATCTACTACCGTTCTACTCCAGCTCCAGCTTCTGCTCGCATCCGTTGGGCTCGTTCGTCGTCGACGTCGGCGTCGTCGTCAGTGATGCTATCATAGATCGTATTCAAAAATTTTCTAATTTCCGCATATGGTAGTATCTGCCACCAATTTGTCGTAGTTTCGATTTCCTGCTCATCAGTAGGTCGTCGCTTGCCCTTGCCTTTGGTGGCCTTTTGCCCCATTTGCCCCTTTTGCATGGGTTGGCGTTTGTCCTGTGAGCTGATTTCCGTTGTCGCCTTGACATCTGCCGTCTGTCCAACTGTCATCAGCTTTCGAGCTGGAGGAGTGGGTCGTGCTTTCGGCTTTGTATCAATTTCATTTCGTTTGTTTGTCTTTGTTTTTTGTGTTTGCGTTCGCTTACGCTTCGACTTCACTCGTAGAGGCTTATCTGCTGCTGCTGTGGCTTCCACTTCAACTTCAGCAGCAGCGGCAGCGGCTGCAGGTTCTGGCTTGGACTCGAGCTTTGGCTTGGCCGACATATTCATGCCAGTTGCTGGGCCATCATTGTCATTTTGACTGTCATCTTTCTTGGTTGCATCCACAGCAGCAATGTGTGCATCAGCAGGCTTCGGTTTCAGCTGTAACTGAAGTGCGAGTGGCTTAAATTTCTCCTCTTCTTGTTGCTTTAGGTTTAGCATCATTTTTGGCTTGTCCATTTGCTGCTGCTGCTCCAGGTCTCCTGGTTGATGTCCTTTCATCTGTGGCTGCTGTTCCACTGTCTGCTGTTTCTTGAGCTCCGCCATCTGCTGATCTAACATGAAAAACTGCTGCTGCTCATCTTGTTGATGTCCTTTCTTTTGCTGCAGTTCCTTCTGCCTTTTGAGTATGTCATCTAGATTTTGCTCTTCTTTTCTCATCTGATTCTGTTGTTCTCTTTGCTGCTGCTCATCTTGTGGGTATCCTTTCTTCTGCTGCAGCTGCTCCTTCGTGTTCAGTTCTGTTTTCTTATTTCGTTCAAGATCCTCGCTCATCTGCTCTTGCGCTAATTGACTTTCCTGCATCTCAGTTTGCTCCTTTTCCACTGGCTGTTTCATCAGCTTCTGCGGCAGATCTTCTGGTATCAGCTGCTTTTCTTCCATCTCTTTAACATTTTCTTCTTCCTCTTTCATTAGTTCCTCCCGCTGCTCATCCCCTCCTGTCACCGGCCTGTCCATTTGCTGCAACTCACTTTGCTCCTCCTGATTCTGTTCTATCTTTAGTTTCGGTTGCAGCTCTATTTGCTGTTGTCCCTCTTCATTTGTCTGCCCGTCTAGCTGCTCTAACTCTGTTAGCTCTTGCTCTTCTACTTGCCCCCCCTTAATCACCAAGTGCTTCTCTAAGCCCTCGACCTCCACATGGTTTACATTGACCATAGTCTTCGACTGCTGTAATGACTTCAACTGCTCTTCTCTCTCTGCAATTGTTGATTCCATTTCGATTGTTGTCGCATCATTTGTTCGCTTTTTGCTGTCATCTGGCAGCTTCACCATTTTGTCCAACTCCTGAGCTGTTTCCATTTTGGCTAGCTGTGCTTTCATTGAGCTAATTGCTCGAGTGTTCGAATTGTCCAGCTTTGGCTGTGCGGTTGTCACCTCGTCTGCCCAGCGCTCAGGTAATGCCAATTTCACATTCAATGGACTCTGTTGCTCCGGTTTCTCAAATTCAGTTGACTTCTCCACTGACTCCTTGCTGTCCTTTCCCAGTGTATTTATAATCACAATTTTCTTGTTGCCCTTGTGACGGACATGAAACTCGTGTGAATATAGACTTAAATTCATTTGCATCTTAGCTAATTGACTGTTGAGAGCAGCTAATGCAGCTGGATCCATGCTGTCTGCAGATTCAATACTCGAATCGAGATTTCTGTATTGAGCTTGAGGCAATTCTCTTACTCGACTGCTCTGCGCGATCTGCTCCAGCAGCTGGCCCATGGGTAGAGCCTGAGCCTGTGCAGCTCGGGGCAAGTGCTTCGCCAGATTCACCATGGGCTTATTGTAAGCATACGCATCCACATCGAAGGCACCACGGGCGGAGGCACGTTTCCAATGCTTACGTTTTACCTGGCTAAATTGCGTCGTAGCTGTAAGAGATTATTGGCGTATTAGCTGAGCGAGAACTTTCACTGGGAATTTCATCTTTTGCTTTACATGTGGCCAGGCTGATGACGATGATGATCGTCGCCAACGTTTCTGTTATGGGTAGCAGCATAATTTCGGGCGTTCCGTTCTGTCTGTCAGCGAACTAAACCGATTTTTCGACATTCACGCACATTTTATCGCCTTTCAATTTGGGTCAATCGAGGTGTGGGGCCTAATTTGCATGCCAAATGTTCTCAGAATGTGAAAACATTGTCCAAATAGACACAGCAGCAACAACAACAAAAAACTGGTTCCGCAAATGGTCAAAAGAAACGGCATTTCTGTTAGCTGTGTTTTTGTTTGAAAACCGTCTACACTGAGCGAAATTGGAACTAAGAAAATCTACAAATGGTTTATATATGAATCAAATATTTTCTTTCTTGATAAAAACTGAAAACAAGTATGAGTTAAGCTTAACCCGTTTTACTTATACACTCAGAGAAAATCGATATACGAACATTTTTATACATTTTTGATGTTCAATCAGAATTGCATAATTCCATTTCAAAACAACAGATTTCATGACTAATTTATAAATCAACTCAACTATTTCTCTCAGTGTGCTTTTGTTAATAGTGATGTTATTTGAGTAGCGTAACACTGAGCGAAATTGAAACTAACAAAATCTACAAAAAATTTACATAGAAATCATTCAACAAATTCAAATAATTTCTTTCTCTATAGAAACTGAAAAGAAGTATAAGTCAAGCTAAACCCGTTTTATTTATACACTGAGAGAAAGTCTATATACCAAAACTTAAATACATTTTAGATACTCAATCACAATTGCATAATTATATTTCAAACCAAAGAATTTCTTTATTATTAAATAAAATTTAAAAAAATAAATTCAATTTAAAATATAATATATACAAATTACTCAACTTTTTCTCTCAGTGTGCCTTTGTTAACACTGATGTTGATCATAAAAGACGATTGTTATGGTCACAATAAATGGCGGACACGCTGCTGCTGACCTGTCGCAGGGCCTTGACCAATTTGCTTTTTATGCGTAGCTTAAAATCTTAATAAAGAGCCAAGCGCCAAGCGGCAAGCGCCAAACGACGAGCGACGAACGCTGAGCGAAAGGTGAAAGTTCAGATTAACATATCAAAGCTGAGAGAGATATAAATGTAGATATATGTCCGCTGGCAAAAGGAAAGTAAGTGGCAAAAGATTCCAGAAGATAAATTGAATTTATTGTGTGACAGGAATGCCCCTACTGCAGCTGCAATTCAATTTCGATGGCATTTTGGGAATTTATATTTCTCTATGAGAACATGTCAAAAGCAGTTGAAACAAAACAAAGAGAAGCCCAAAAAACCCGAGAAAAAACAAACGCAAAACGAAACGAAAACCCCAAAGCAAAGCAAACGGAGTGACAGCCTGCACTTAGAGCACTTAAGATAACTGTATCTTGAGACAAGTGCAGGGTCCCAGGTCCAGGCGCTGATGATGATGTCCACAGTGGAATGAAGATTTATGAAAACTGTTGACAGTTAGCTCTGTGAACCGTAAACAGTGGGCCGCAGCAGCCAAACGAAATTTACATGCGGACAATGGCGCAGACAGCAAAAATGGCGAATGCCAATGAATGCAGCGACATAATGCAAAAAGAAGAGTGCAAAAAGTTAACTTTGCATAGTCGCACCACAAATACCCTGGCAACAATTTCCGATATGTGCGGTACAGTTACATGTGCACATTCAATGCGTTTTGGTTTGTTGCATATTAAATATTCTTGCACAATTAAATTCCTTTGCAGAGTCGCACATCAAATACCCTTGCTAATAAATTTCATTGCGAAACACTTATATACCCAACAGGATGAGCATTAAAATGTCGTTACTCAAATATTCTTGCTTAATAAATTGTCTCTTAAGAATGATTCATAAATACCCTGTGAAAAACATTACGTATGCATGTGGTATATAACATATCTATATACCCAATGATGTATACAAAATAGTGAGTATTATCTTATATATTTATTCGATTATAGCTATAAAAATATTTATAAATAAATTAATATGTATATATACTCTTTTCTTCACATCAATATACCTTTTTTGTTCACTTGCCTTTCATGCGCGGTATTAAAAAATACGATAGAAAGAAAAGAGGCAGTAAATGACAGACAGATAGACAGCATAACGGACAGGCACAAAGGCACTTGTTCGCATATGCAAGTGCGAGCGGGAGGTAGATAGTGTGAGACTGGGTGAAAAAAATGCCAAGTTGCAAAAGGAGCGCAAACAAAAGGCATAAATGAAACACTTCAAAATGCTTGATTGTTTTTCGTTCGTACAATGATTTGCTGACAATGTTTGTCTATTAAATTACATAAATGTATAATAAATAGCTTTGAATAGGACTTACCCCACACATTTGAGCACTTTTAATTAATTAACATTAATTTCACACAAGCACTACACGAACGCGCACTCACTAAACGCTTAACGGACAACGACTGAGTTAACTATCGATAGCTGGCTAATTGGTATCGTATCAAGTTACACGCACGATATATTTGTTGACACTAAACTGTAGCAGGCAGGATATGTAAAAACAAGAATATATTTAAACAAGAAATAAATTATTATTGTTATATACATTATTTCTTTTAATTATCTGAGCAACTTATTGAATGGAAACACGTGCCACACAAGAGCTAGATATTTCGCAAATGAGATTAGTGGCAACGCTTAGCTTGCTGATCCTCGCAGGCTGCTTGAGCTCACGCACGTATCGATATTATTGGCTTAGCAATCGATAGCTGTATCGTATTGAGTAGTTTTTCTTCTGCAGTGACCGCGTGAAGTTGTGAAATTTTCTTATTGTGCAAAGTTTTTCTATTTTCTATTACGTTTTTTCTTTTCTTTTTTTGTAAGTGAATCGTGTTGTGTTATCTGTGTAGTGTTAGCAAAGTTAAAAGTGTATTTAAGGTAAGTAACTTTGTGGCATTGTTGCTATAAAACTTTTGCCGCTTGAACACTGGAAAGTGACGGCAATCAGTAGCCGTTGTTCTTGTTGCTTACAAATTCTTCCAGGCAACTGGAAGACAGCGCGAGCAAGGCGCTATGCAAATTCAAGAAGAGTGAGAGGGAAAGAGAGAGTTGCATAAGTCAAGTGGGTAAACGAGTGGAGAAAGCGCATAAGACAATTAAGCGCAATGTCTTCATTAAGCAACAACAGCAAAGAGTAACGGCTGAAAGTGCGTGTGCTGAATAAATGACTGAGTGGAAAATACCCTGTAGGCAGGCTTAAGCGAATGTCTGTGAATATTCAATATTAAATAACTTTTGCATTTTAAAGGAAATTTTGATGAAATCTTAAGGGTTTGCTAATGATATTAATATGATTTAGTATATAAATATAAAATGATTTTTTCTTGAACATTGCATTTACCGGTTATATTATATACATATATGAATTATATATGTACATCAGCTTATCTGCTTCATCAGTTATTAACACTCCAGTATACCCCATTTGCATTGCTTAATGGGTATATTAGCAATGGAATTGTAATTGAAAGTGGGCGTTGTTTGTTGGCTGTGTGGGCGTGGGCATGCATGAACATGCACGATCCACTTGTGGCTGATACCAATATTTATTCGATTTCAAACTTTAAAGACGGACAGAGCAAAGCAACTGTAAATTCGAGTCCTTGAATTTACAGTTGCTTTGCTATTGTTGCTGCTGTTGTTGTTGTTCAAGTGCAAATGCAAACAATTTACTTTGTCATTAGACGAACAATTTGAGCACGTTTCTCTCTCTCTCTCTCTCTCTCTCTTTCTATATATAGACCACGCCCTCTGCTCAGCTGCAGCCCTCAGCCTTTGTTATCCGTTTGTCAATTGCTCTGCTTTGCTCTGCTAGCTGCTCATTTGACTATTTCCAATGTCAGATTCGCTTTTTATTTTCCATTTTCCCATTTATTTATTTTTGTTTGTGCTGTTTTTTTGCTCTTTTTTTTGGACATTCAGTTGTTGCATTTTATGAGAAAAAGAGCAATAACAAAGTGAGCAGAAAACATGATGAAATGATGAAGTTGTTAGAAATAGACTAATTGATACCCTGTAAACATTTGTCGGCTATTTATATACAAATCTAAATACCGTGTTATGAAAAATACTAAATGAGAGCGGAAGAGTTGTTTAAGTAAAGAATTTGCTCTAAATAGACCAGAGAATACCCTGTAATCGGCTGTGAATGGCATACATATTATATATTAAAAGATTTACTATAACAACTTGAGCAGATGACACATTGCAGCTAAGTTTTTTGGGCATACTCGACTAGTAGATACCCTGTTAGGAACTACATATTGCTGATATTATATGTTAATACAAATACCCTGTAAACAGAAGGTACAAAGTGAGCAGAAATCAAGTTGAGATGAAAAAGTTGCGGATATTTGACTAACAGATACCCCTTAAATAAAATTATATTTTAAACTCATACTTAAATACCCTGTAATCCGCGTTAATCGGCTGTACCAATTATAAAAAATTTATTTATATTTGAAATTAATGTCGTAAACAAATATAAATACCCTGTAATCAGCTGAAAACTTAGTTTTAACTTCTTATGCAATAAAATTATCAAATAGTTTTACATCTTTCATAGAGTAATATCCACGATTGCTTCTTACCTTCTCTATGCTACAAAATACCCTCTATATTAGCTACAGGGTATACCAAACAGATAAAACCATTCACAGTATTTTGCACATTTCGTTTAATTTGAATTTCTCTATGCAAATTCCGAGCCAACAAAAATACAAAATACCAAAAAAAAATTTCGAATGTTTTTTTTGCTTTCTATTTTTTTTGTTAGCGAATTTTCGGTTCTGTGCCAAATTGTTATTGCAATTTTCTTTGTGTCTCTTGTGCACTTTTCCAGCTTCCCACACCCTTTTTTCAGCAACTCTCGCGGTTCATTGAGTCTGTCCTTTATATGATATTCGCATTTTAGTGAATACCCTAGACTCCCCTCCACCCACTCCATAAACTTCAAACATGTTTTTGATGAGTCGCTCGTAAAGCTGGCCAGAACCTGCTGCAAATTGTTAAAATATTTGGTTTATGGCGAGAAAATGGAATTGCATCAAAATTTTATATATATTACCAATAACTAAAGAAGGTTAAATTTAATAGACCTTGAAAGGAGACAGAGAGAGAGAGAGAATTGAGAGTTAATGAAAGTGTCGCCTAGATAAATTTGCTTGAAAATGTTCTTGGTGAAGAAAATCAGGTTGTGTTTATCTATCAGTAAAAAAGTATCTGATACTTGCCTAACTTTTGGCTCATAAAAAATATCAGTAAAAATACATTTTATAAGAATCTAACTAACTTTTAGATAAGCATCTCCAGTACAGCGTAACTCCTAGTCATATATTGCTCGCCTCGATCACTTCTACTTATACAAATTGGTATTAATTTTCGCTTAATGCTTTTCAATTTCAGTTTAAAAATATTTTACCAACGAAATAGACGCAACGGGTGCATGGCTTAATGGATGAGAGCGCTAATCAAATTGGCCTGGCTAATTGTTATGCAAAAACGGAAATCAGGCTGCCCAAATAACAATCGATGGCCATAAAGCTGGCTTGTGGCTGCAGGATAAACGATGCTTTGATTTAGTGCAAGGACAACAACAACGGGGATAACAAAAGCAGCATAATAAAATAAAACAAAGGCTAATGCCAGCTCAGGAGGGAGCGGAGCAGCAGCAGGAGGAGCAGCTCAACTTTATGAGCAACATAAAAATCCGTTTCTTTGTCACGCTCACAGTTCATCCTCGATTCCGCAGCGGACGCGGCCGGAATGTCAAATGACAAACTTCTCAATATATATATACAAATATATTTAGCCAATCCAGGCCGCACAGTGCGTATACGCAATGTATATGGGCGGCGTCTGCGCAATTTATGTATGCCACAAATTTCATAGTTGTGTGCGTTAGGACTAAGCCAACTTGTTGCCGCATTTTTTTCTGCTCTTCGCACCTAATGCCACATCAATATGCAAAGCCAAACCAAATTTGATGGTGGGGGTAGACAGCAAACCCTAAGCTAAGCTGCTTTAAAACTTAAAGTTCATTTAACTTTTGCAATCATCCAATGAAGGCGGGAGACAAGGCAAGCAACTCAAGGCCACTTGCTCGACCCATTTATGATTTATTAACAAACAAAGTTTCTGAGGGGGGGAAGAAGAAAAACTTATTAGTACAGATTGTACGACTTATGGATCGAAGTCTGTGTGTGTAAAGTGTGAATCAATAAGCTGTAAATGGCTGGAATTTAGAAATAAGCTTAGTTTGATAACATTCAATCAAGCTGAAGTGACCTATATATATTGAAAGAAGAGTATGTAGAAGAAAATGATTTTGATTTGGATTTTTTACTGAGATCGTTAATATATATCGCATTTTGAGCTGTGTCTATAAATAAGCAAAACTTGACTTCAATCAAGCTTGATTAATGCATAGTGAAAATTGTGTTAAGGCAAAATGTGAATTAGAAAATGTTTTGTATGTGTTACTTAGACATCGCGTGGATCGTGTGTATATAACTTGCGTGAGTTATATTTGAATTGAGTTTGATTCACTGCAGATTTCGATGACTGCATCTATTGAGATAATACCCAAAAATGAAATACTAAATAAATAATCCAATAAAAAATTAAATATACAATAAAACCCAATAAATATTCCACCAACTAAACATATTTGGTAAGTCAGATAAATATTTAACTTTCCATATTCTTTGCTTGTAATACAGTCGAGTCTCGATAATTTGTACCCCGCTAAATCGATAATCGCGATAAATCGAAAAAAAATCTATCCCCTTGAAAAAAATTCGTTACAGTCGAGTCTCGATAATTTGAATTTCTGTGTAAATCGAAAAAAAACTGATCCCCTTGCCATTTCGAATTATCGGGACTCGACTGTATTTTTATACCCTGAACCCATTGAAAATGGGAAATCAGGGTATAATGGTTTTGTTAAAATGTCAAATGTATGTAACAGGCAGAAGGAGGCGTGGCAGACCCCATAAAGTATATATATTCTTAATCAGGACGACGAGCTGAGTCGATATAGCCATGTCCGTCTGTCCGTCTGTCCGTCTGTCCGTCTGTCCGTCTGTCCGTCTGTCCGTCCGTCCGTATGTGTGAACGCGTCGATTTCAGAACCTATAAGAGCTAGAGACTTGAAATTTTTTTTGGAAGTCCCTGTATATCACGCGCATATCGAGTTTGTTTTAAAAAATCGATAACTTTTCCCGTTCTTTTGTTATCGATTAAAAACCTTATCGAAATGAAGTTAATAAATTATATCTCGTACATGTTTGAAGCTAGAGTCTCCAAATTTTGCATTTAGTTTCATTTATATTTTATACAATTTCGGTTTTTGTTAGATTTTGGATATTGGTTCAAAATTTTTCAAAAATTTTCAAATTGAAGGTTAATTGCAAATTTAGCCAATATGTGAATGAGTTTGCAATTTTATACAACTGCAAGATATTCAATATTATATGTAGATCATATGCTGAAAATTTCATTGAAATCCATTAAGTATCACAAAAGTAATTAAACAAAACGTTTTGTCAATTGCAACATGTGACCAGAAACCCACCCGTTTTCATTTTTTCTATACATGTGCACACATACGTTGTGACATTCGAATGTGAGCATTCTTGTCTGTTCTAAGAATCACAACAATAACAGTTGACTGCGTGAATTTTGTTATAATTCTAAACTGCCGTTAGTTCAAATTTGCTACTGCTTGTCTAAGCAGTGCAGTGGCGGTGTTGATAGAAGCGAGGCACGTCGTGCCTTGCAGGTCTGGGTACAAACCCAGCCGATGTCAAATATTTTTATGTCGTATTTTCTTAATAGTTTAGTTTTTTTTTTTTTTATTAAATTATTATTACTCTTTAAAAATTATATTAAATTCTTTAAAAATAAAAACATGCTATTTGATTGTGAAAGTGCAAGATTAGCAATTTAATTAAATTTTGTATAAGTTTGTAATGTATACAAGATACGGAATATATTTAAAAACGCATATCGGACGGGGTTCAGGGGATCTCCTAGTCGGGTACCCCCGACTAGAGTTTTCTTACTTGTTATAAATATTTTATATTATTTTTTATGATATATATTTTTGTTATTAATTTTATTAAGAAGAAATCCTGATAATAATTTATTGAAATGACTTGTAGATGGAATCACTCTTTTGTGTAAGCTAAAATATTTTAGCTGTTACTAATATGTCGCTTACATAGTTCCAGATTGGATCTACAGATAAGTGAATAGATATGGTAAATTGAAATTCAGTTTATGGTTAAAGCAAAAAACTAAAGAAGTCTTAGATAAGAGCCAAAGAAAACGTTTTATGCCAAATATAGGCAGACTTACTGATCAGCATTTAAACCAATGAAAGTTTTGTTGATATAGTTAAGTCTCAACTAATATTTATTATGTGTTTATTATATATTTATTATTTTTTTTATTTTTATTTTTATTTTTTTTTATTTATTTATTTTTATTTATTTTTTTTATTAATTATGTAAACTATTCTTTGGTTGGTTTTAAGGCTTTTTGCATATTCTGTGACTTAAGCTTAAAACTTAATTTTAAATATTTTCAGTTTTTTTTATAAATAATATAATCATCGTTTAGCAAGTTTCTATATAATCAAATTCTTATAAATCTTAAACAGATTTGTAAGTCTTTCGGCAAAATAAATCTTTAATCTTATTCAAACTAGATTTTCATATGGAAATGTTACAAGCTTCCCTTTTGTCTACAAAACCTTCTTCACTATATTATATATATTTCCATTTCAGTTTTGCTAACCTCAGCCAATTCAATTTCTCGATTAATATTATTAATTAGAACAACATCAACTTATATTCATAAGATTCGCTATATGACTCATAATATCAAATTTCCCTATCAATCATTGTCCAACCAAATTATATATAGAAATCGATGTAAAAAAAAAACCCAAAAGTCTGTGTGTCAACTATAATTCTAATAAGATTCTAATTACACACGTTCCGCATTATAATTCATCAAAAAAGAAACGACTATTTATGGAGCTTAATAAGCAGCTATACTAAGTATTGTAGATATGTATGACTATTGTGAACAAAGAAAACGGAACATTTCCCCTAGGTCAAGGCTGTGACACGCGCAAACACAGAGACATAGAAATATATATTATATATATATACAAAACATATATACGGCTGGCAATTATCTAGGCAAGTGAGCGTATAATGAGCTCCAGTCAAAGTTGTCTGGTCTGCGTTTCAATATACCCTGGAACTCATAGTAAATGCGTTAATAGGGTATATTGATGAGACGTATTTAAGAGGTAGAAGCAGGCGTGATTAGCATCAAGAATCATGTCACTGTCTCAACTTGAGACTTGATATGTCACATATATAGCAAATTTGTTTAAAATAATCTTTAAATTTTTGAAAGATCTATCAAATAAAATGTATAATAAAATTGAGTAATTTTAGCATTGATTTAACGTTTTGTGAGCTTTTTGAGTAAGTCTTGAGATTGAGATTGTACATTATTATCGATTACTTTTTCTATTTCTATGATTGATTTAGGTCGGCTTGATCTATAATGATCTATATATTCGCCTTTTTCTACTGTATTTCAGCATATCTTCCAAATCTTGAGAGCTTTCTGTATAACTCTTATATTAACTCCTAAATGAATTGATTAAAATTTGGTGTCCTTTTTAGTTTGACTATATATTTATCTGTTATTATACTATTAGCTTAAAATTATCGATAACTTTTATCGAATTTCCATATGAAATCGATTAAAGTCGATCAAAAAACCTTTGTGGTTTGACTACATATTTAGCTGTTCTTATGCTATTTTCATCAAATCATCAATAACTTTGATCGCATTTCCATACCACCGATAACTATCGATATTAAACTTTAGTTATTTGAGCATATTTCGTTGGTCTAAAGAGTGGATCCAATTTTGGAATACCTGCTCCAATTCAATAATGTCAGGGTATTTCCCAGTCGTACACTTATGATTCGTTTGTTTTCTGTTTCATTTCTTTTCTTATATAAATTTCGCCTGCTCTCGTATCTTGTCTTGTCTTGTGCATTAAAATTGACCAAAAAATGATTTATGATTTTCTGCTTGGTGCCGCTTTTCAATAATGCGCGGTCCAGCATTAAATTTTAATAGCCTTTGGTGGCAGGCAGAAGTGAGGCTGAGAATTTATGAAGTAGCTGCGGCCCATAAATTTGAAAACGATTTATAAATGGATATGAATTAATGCAGCTCACACTCAATGAGTCGCCGAAATAGTGCTGAGTGTGAGTGTTGTGCCTCAATCAATCAATCATCATTTGCAGCTGTCAACGATTGATCAAGTTGTCGCCAAAGCCAAAACTTAACAAACACAGTCGTGTCGCGTCGCCTCTCTATATGCACTTGAGTCTCTTTCTCATACCTGGCTGCCACCTGAATGTTCCTTTCGGGTAGCGCTGCTCATGGATTTCACAAGGAATTTTCTAGTACGAAAAAAGAAGAAAAAAAAACAAAAGGCAAGTTGACAGCCGTCGCATCGCATTGCTCTCTGATATGCTAGCAATTTGACAAATGTCTAACAAATCCTGTCAGCCTCTTGATATATACATACATATACATATACAGCTAATGAAAGCCTATTGCCATTGCCCTTGCCATTGCAAGCTGAGATGCTTTTGGCCTGGGCAACAAAATCTTTGGCACGTGCTAGCGCTCAGCTTTAATTTGGCCTTTTAAAATGCTTCCTAATTTTTCTTACATTTCTTTTCCTTTTCTTCTGTTTCTCGATACTTATTATTTTTGCTCTAGGGAGTTGAGTATTAATAAATTCCTATTAAATTTCTTAGTCATTGAAGGCGCAGTTTTCGTAAAAACAAATAAATAGGAGTGCACGATTGGAAGATACCTTCAACCCACTCACTTTTGCCTCTTTGTATATACAAATTTATAGTGTACACTGTACACTGCATGCAGCGACTTCTTGTGTTCTTCTTCCTTTTAGCATCGACCATCATAATTTTGTTGACTGACTGAACTTGGCTTATAGATGAGCGATCTTAATGAAAAATGTACAGCATGAATATGGGATATAAATGTGTGAAAATACCAAATTCCAAGTTTCTACAATTAGAAAGATATTTTTTTTGTAAGATTGAGAAAAATTAGAAAATATTATATCAGGTCTAAAAGTTATTAAACTAATGTACTCATTAAAAAGAGCATAAATACTAAATTTGGTGTTTCTAGCTGTTATAGTCTTCAAGGCTTGCGAAAAAAATGTGAATCAAAATATTAACATTTATCGATATTTCTAAAAAGAGTTGAGTTATTTGAAAAACATGTTTATTTTGTGTTGTGTACGATATATAAGAATATATATTTCAAATTTCAAACCTGTAGCCTTTATAGTTCTCGAGATTGAGACGACTCTTCAAGTAGATGGATGAACGGCAGATGAAGTAATAGACAGAAAGATGAAATTGGCTAGTATTAGCTAGTTAGTTATGCTGGTTAAAGTTATGTGTCTTCTATGTAGTCTGCCACGTCTACTGCTGCCTGTTACATACACTTGCTTAGGTGCATTATGCCTTTTGATTCACTAATTCCCAGGGTATCATAAACACTTTAAATTCTCAAATGAATATTAATATGTTCACAGCTCAAAGTGCGATCAAACTGTCTGTTAATTATGATTTATTATGAGCTACAGAAATTCCTAAGCAAGTGCGCTGGGCTTTCGTTGAATTCTCTACAGAAATCTCTTAAATTTTATTTATTTTTAATTTGTTAAAGTATTTAATTTATTTAAGCTTATATATATTTATATGCTATCAAGACAAACTTAAAATTTGATTTAAGTATTTTGGGTAAAGCATTTGCTTGAAATGCATTTTAGTTATGGTAAAGCAGCAAATATTATTAGGCTTGATTGGCTATATTTATGCGTATATATATAATATATACATACTTGTATACAGGTATAGCTACAATATATACGTGTAGGCCATCATTTAAAGTCCTGGCCAATCTGCTGCCTGGTCAGCTGTGATTTGTGTCAAAATGTCGAGCTGGGGCACAGTCAAGTAAATCAAAGTGAACTGAGCCAAGCTACAGCTACACACACATACACACACACACACACATATATATATATAGCACACACCCATACACTTGCCTAAACACAACAGCTACAGCGAAAGTTTCTCTTCTCTTCTTCTATTTGGCTGCGCCATCGGTCATTTTTCATGTTGTCCACGAAGTGAATGGAAAGAGTAGCTGGCTGCGGGGGTGGGGCGTGGGGCGTGGGTGGCAAGTGACTAGAGTGTTAGTCGTAGTCGTAGCGAATGTGATTATTGATTGGTGCTCACCTAAATTCATGGCTGGCTTGAACGCTGACGAATCATCCATCCAACTATGGCCAAAAGTCAAAAAGATTTGTGTGGCTAACACAATCGATACGTGAGCGACGCAAGGTGTGTGTAGGTGTGTGTGTGTGTGTGTGTAAGCGCATTGTGGTGTCATTCGATGCTATTATTATCAGCAGCAAAACAAAAGCTGCAGTGTGATGCCAGAGAGAGAGAGTGCTAGAGAGGAACAGGAAGACAAGGGAGTGAGAGGGCGAGCGAGAGTGCAAGTGTATCCATCAAATGCAAGTTTGACATTTATGTGACATTTGAAATCAATTTGCACGACAATTGAATTTTCCATTTTTGAGTGCAATTTGTTATTGTTGCACATTGCACACACATGACAACAGCAGCAGCAGCAACAACACCAGCCACACACTGTGGCATATAGACGTTTGCATTTTTATGTCAATTAGCAATTTATGCGCGCAATTTTCTGCGTTTGCATTTTCGCTTTTTCTATGCTCGTTCGCAATGTGAAAATGAGAGTATATAAGCTTTAAAGCAATTGGTCTAGTTGGAGAATCTTAAATAAAAGTTTCTCTATATTGTTAAAAGTATATATATACCTATATATTGAATATATAGTACGTTAAGCTTGTTCGATAAAGGTCTAAGAGCTATTGTATGTGTCCATAGTGACATAGCTGAAGAGCTAAGTCGATCTAGCCATGCTCATTTGTCTGTTTGTCTGTCTGTCCATTCGCATCGATCTTGTACACTAGAGACACTATTTGCCAGCTATAAAAGCTAGCCATTTAAAATATTAAATAATTATATTCTCATATTCCTTAAATTGGATATGCTTAGCATTTTCTTATTATGCATAAAAATCGATGTTTTGAATTGGTTTTAAAGCATAACTGGAAGTCAATACACGCTACAGTGACCCAATTTTGTCTGTAGGTTCTTATAATAAATACAAAGATTACGCATATTTGTGAGTCTGGATACTTGACTTTATTCGCCACAAAATTGATTATTACGCCACTTGGAATAGTAATGTCTTGGATTTTCATATATTCACACATTTTGATATCATATTCTTCTGTCTAAAAATTTCATTCAGATCGTGCATCCATAGACGCAGTTCAAGTAACTTATCTTCCAAAGTAGATGCTGTGTAGTATAAACAAGAGAAGCTGCTCACATAACTTCATCTCTCCTCCTCTCCTCCTCTACTCCTCTCCTCCTCTACTCCTCTACTCCTCTACTCCTCTACTCCTCTACTCCTCTACTCCTCTACTCCTCTACTCCTCTACTCCTCTACTCCTCTACTCCTCTACTCCTCTACTCCTCTACTCCTCTACTCCTCTACTCCTCTACTCCTCTACTCCTCTACTCCTCTACTCCTCTACTCCTCTACTCCTCT
This sequence comes from Drosophila leonis, assembly GCA_035045365.1. Lineage (NCBI taxonomy): Eukaryota > Metazoa > Arthropoda > Insecta > Diptera > Drosophilidae > Drosophila > Drosophila leonis. Next base: position 1,552,359 of record JAWNPC010000485.1, read on the forward strand.
ACTCCTCTACTCCTCTACTCCTCTACTCCTCTACTCCTCTACTCCTCTACTCCTCTACTCCTCTACTCCTCTACTCCTCTACTCCTCTACTCCTCTACTCCTCTACTCCTCTACTCCTCTACTCCTCTACTCCTCTACTCCTCTACTCCTCTACTCCTCTACTCCTCTACTCCTCTACTCCTCTACTCCTCTACTCCTCTACTCCTCTACTCCTCTACTCCTCTACTCCTCTACTCCTCTACTCCTCTACTCCTCTACTCCTCTACTCCTCTACTCCTCTACTCCTCTACTCCTCTACTCCTCTACTCCTCTACTCCTCTACTCCTCTACTCCTCTACTCCTCTACTCCACTACTCCACTACTCCTCTACTCCTCTACTCCTCTACTCCTCTACTCCTCTACTCCTCTACTCCTCTACTCCTCTACTCCTCTACTCCTCTACTCCTCTACTCCTCTACTCCTCTACTCCTCTACTCCTCTACTCCTCTACTCCTCTACTCCTCTACTCCTCTACTCCTCTACTCCTCTACTCCTATACTCCTCTACTCCTCTACTCCTCTACTCCTCTACTCTTCTACTTCTCTACTCTTCTACTTCTCTACTCCTCTTCTCTTCTACTTTTTACTCATGTATTCCGCAGCCAGTTCAAAATGTTAGGTGAATCGAGCAGTTACTAAATCTTCTGCAATTTAACAATAAAATTCATTAAATTGGTCAAGTGAGCTAAGACTGAGTTCCTCTTAACTTAACTCTTACTTAAGTTAACTCTTAACTTCCTCTTGACTTAAAATTGTGTATAATCTTCTAAACATATATATCTATATAGATCTTCTATACTATATCTTTCACACTTAAAAAGCTATGATCTCCAAATTGTGTATTTAGATCAGCGTAGCATATATCATAGTTATTATACACATAAGCATTGCTTATTATATAAATTTAGTTGATTTTGTATGATGAACGAGTATTATGCGGCTGGTTATGCCCATCTGAAATCATCTGACTTGTTCTTTTTTGTACCATTATTGAATACAAAAGTGAATATTTAATTCGCAGCTGCAATGTAGCTGTCTATATAGATGTAGATAAATATATATATACAATACAATATATATATATATATATATATCTCAATGACAGGTAAGTGACATGCAAATGCAGATGCGACCGCAGAAATTAAAACAAACACCCGCCAGTTGGCTTTCATCAACCGTCTAAATAGATAATCACACAGCCCACGCTGAGTGACTGGCTGACTGGCTGATAGAATGATTGCAAACATCACAAAACGTTTACCAATTGTAACAATTAATTCAATTATCGAAATCTATAGCCCAGAAATTTATGCATCATACAATTTGCAATGGCATTTAATGGCGAGAGAGAGAGAGACACAGAGAGAGTCAGCGAGAGCTCAAAAGGTATTTCGAGTGGGCCAGGAATGTATAAAAGGTATCAATTACCGCTTTGTGCTCTACAAATTTCTGAAATAGATGAAATGCTTGTCATACTTGTTGCTGCTGCTGCTGCTGTTGTTCTTTTTTTGAGTTGGGTTAATTAGGCTATCAAAAATCTAATTGAACCTGACATTTACACAAAAGGGTTGTGTCTTCGCAGTGTGCATTACGAAGTTAAGCTTTAGATTTTAAGATATCAAATAAGCAGAAAATAGAGTTTTTAGTGAAGTGTTTTTAAATTTATACATATTCCACTTGGGTAGAGCGGGGAGTTAGTTTTGAAGGGAGTAAAGGTTTGATAAGTCATATGAAACTAGATATTTAAACGAAAAGAAATTTGATATTTAAAAAGTTTCCATTAGAGTTTTAACTTTTTTTTTAATTGTAAAAGCTTTAAGAGCTTTATCATAACTTGATTCTTTTTATTAGAATTATATCGAAACATGCTCCTTTTTTTTAGGTATTCACTTTGAGTAGCTTAAAAAGCTTAGAGCCTTCGAACTAATGATTTGTCATATCTCAGTCCATTTGCTGCACGATTCTATGGCAAAATTCTTAAAAGCCAAACTTCAATTTGTCTGCCTGAAGCTTTCAGGTATTAGACAATTGTTGACTCGGGCTATCAATAGAGCTCGGAGCTCAGTGTTTGATTTGTTTTGGATGAACTGACCAGACAGCAGTCCTGTAAAGCATTTTTCATACACTGCCAACAACATGTTAACATTTCCCCCTTTTAGACCCGAAAAATGCTTTCTTTTTTGGCCAGCAAACGTATAAAGGCTCAGGAAAAGCAAATATTTACGTTTGCCAAGAGTTGGTTTTACTGCAGCGTATTGGGCTTGCTGCATTTGTGGCAACTGCTGCAGCAGCAGCAGCTGCTGCTAACTGCAATTGCTCAGATTTATGCTGTCTAGTCGCAATTTGAGACATGTTGCCTCAAAAATACAACGCAAATCCGACTCTAACTCTTAATTATGTCTGGCTGTAAATTGAATTTTTACACAAATTCCGGAATCATAAACGTTTCCATGACGAGGATTTTTAATGCGTCTTATGTTAAAGCCGCCGCAGCTTCCATCAGTTTCATCTTTTACTCTTTTTTTCTCTGTCTGTTAATGAAAGTAGCACTGCCGGCGGCTCATTTTCCGGGTATCCGAATCAAGTGCACGGGCCAGCCAGTTGTGTTTTTCCTTTCGTTGCCATATGTGTGTGTGTGTGTGGTTGTTTGTCTCTGTGTATGTGTGTGTGTGTGTGTGTGTGTGTGTGTGGGTGCGTGTTTGCCGCTGTGTATTCAAGCCAAGGCATAAATTCTCCAACAAAATGGCGGAAGTAATATTTTTCATATCAGCATACGCTACACATGCACAAATTCACACACACACACGCACACAGAGCTCACACATACACATGCTGAGCCACACAACACGTGCGAGGGTTGAATAAGAGTTTTGGTTAATGCTATCTTTTTAATGAGATTTTATGTGGCTTTCTATACATGTTTAACTGTTGATAGACAGCTTGGTAATGAAACTTAATAATATAAATATATTTAATATTGTATAGAAAACTCTATTCTATTCTATAGAAAATATGATCAAAATCAGCTTTAAAACTTAGGTTTTTTTTAAATTTTTTTATTTAACTATAGTTAGTAGATTGGGGCGCTACTATTGTTGGCAAACTGAAACAAATATTTACATTATTTCCATTATGTAAAAATAACTTTATTTAATATTATGTGGCTAAAACTTAAATTACTGCCAAAATAGAATAATCTCTGTTATTAAAGTTGCTTCACGTGTAGCTTTAAGAAGTTTTTGTTTAACATTGGATTTTAATTGTGAAGCCTAATTGAGAGCTTAATTAATAATTTCTCTGTAAAATTTTATATTCAGCTGAAGCCTTGCAAATATTTGACTTGCTTTTTTTACTACCTAAGCAAACAGTTCATTTATGGACCTGCCGTTTGGTCCCTTTTCTCTCAGCCTGTGTTTAGGTGTTGCCTAAGTTCAGTATAAATGATGTGCTGAAAAATTTCTCTTCAGATCTTCTGCATTACTCAAATATCTCTTGTCGAAGAGAACTTGCCAGTCTGCCCATGCAGCATAAGTATATATATATACTATATTGAAGCAGTGCATGCTAAGGTCTGTTGCTCGGCTATTCCCGGTGTTTGTTGTTGTTATTGTTGGCTTCTGCGGAAGTGTGGCATGTCCGCATGTCCGCAAATGCCCAGTCGGTAAATTTAAATGCTCATCTTAGCCGGGCAAAACATGCATATGCACAGATACATATATGTATATAAATATGTGTATATATATCTGAACAATATAAATGTGTCTATGGGTGCTCAACGATAGCGTTTATATATATATGTATATGTATATATTATATATAATATTTAGTGGCTGCTGTTTGCAAAGTTTTGCTTCAGTGTTGCCAACTTGCGGGCTGGTCATGAAGCTGACAACAGAGGCGATTGTTGTTGCTAGTGTTATACCCAGCAGCCCATTAGAAATGGATATGCAGAGTATGTTATGTTTGTTATAATAAATGTAAGAGGTAGATGCATAGAGATATAAATACATATATATATATATATATATATATATATATATATATAGGAAGCTAAACAGTCAAGTCTAGGTCTGACTTTTTGCCCATTATCCCTTCAGAGCTGCAGACTTGATGAAAGACTTCATAAGCTGCTTCTATAGCAAGTGTAGATCGAATTTGCTTTAAGAACTAGAATCATCAAATTTGGTTATAGATTCTCTTAGAGTACATTCCTAGCTCATATATGCCTCACTATCTCTACAGCACTTCCTCTACAAATTGTTCAGGGTATCTTCTAGTCATGCTCATCTTCCACCCGACTGGCTCGCTCTTACTTGCTCTTATTGTTATTTATGCAACGGAAAGGGATGTTGAGTGCGACCAAACGTTAGCTTTAAGATGTTGCCACCAGCGGAGCGCCGGAAGTTTTGGCACTTGCCACATTGCCGCACATTGCAACATTGCGAGCCACCGCAAATCTGCATGCAACACGCCTTTTGCCACATGTGCATTTCAAATGCATATAATTGGATGTTTCAGTTGCCTCTACAGCTGGCTTAGTCCAAACTTTTCGCTTTCGCGCTTCCATCAAGCTCTTTTTTTTTGCGCAGCTCTCATTGCAATTTCGACATGATTTATGATGCGGCCGCATTATTTAATTAAATACGCGAAGCTATAGCAGCGCTTTGGCAGCTACAATTATTGATTTCTGTCACAGTGACGCACCAATACACCAACATTCACACACACACACACACACACACACACACACATACATGCATAGCTCTTCTAGGCTAGCAAGTCTAAGGAACAAAAAATATATTTGAAAGTGCTCGACGGGCAGTTATCCCATTTGTGGAAAAAATCTTGGCTTGAGAGTTATTAACTTGATCAAAGTGTTTAAAATTAGTAAGATTGATTAAAGTTGAGTTTAGTATAGCCAATAATTTAAATGCAGATATAGTTATGTATGGCTTATATTATATAACCTCTTCAAACTAACTAACTGTCATATCTAAGTTAAGAGTAAATCAATTTTTACTTGTCCATAGCCCAATCTTTTCTAGCCTGGCCAAAACGAAAGCCATTTTTATAACCAATAACTTTATGCTTCTAATCTAAGCTTCCCTCTAACCTCTACATTATTTTAAAGTCAATCATAAACACAATATATGCGCGCAGTAGCATCTTCCTGCTTAAGTTTATTACACCCATTTCCAAGGCACTTTTAATGGGCATGTGTAAAAAGAAAAAAAAAAACGAAGCAAATGAAATAAAAAATGGCCTAAAAGCCTAAACCGCAAAATGTACCTGGAAAATGTTGCAAAAATTTGTGGCATTTGATAATTTATCATTCTGCCAGGTTTGGGCACATATCACCATAAATAATATTTATAGACTAGCCAAACCTTTCACTCTGCACACCCCAAACCAACCCCCATTGCTAGCTAACAAACTCTCGACATAATCTGCATAATTTGTGCTGCGTCCCTTTTCGGCAGTCGGTTTGATTTACACAGAGGATAATCATTAAGAGCGAACAGCAAATAAAAAACAATTTTTAGTTTCTCACGAATTCTTTTGCTCTACTCCTTTTTTTTTGCGCATACCCTAGAGTAATGCAAAGATAGGTAAGCCTGCTATATTGGTATTGTTAAAATGTATTTAGTAGGTAGAGGTAAGCGAGGCTGATCTCATAAAGTTGATATATGCTTGGATGGGAAGACAGTTAGAGGAATGTGACTAGATCAGACTCAGCATAGTCGATCTAGTTATATTCCACTAACTGTCTGCCCCCATGAAGACTACAAGAGCTAGGTGAGAGCTATGTAGATCCACTGCATTTTCATACATAACATTTTTCTGTATCATGAAATCGATTTAAATGGTTTTTAAACTTCAGTAAATAAACTACATTTTTCTATAGTACGAGCACATCAAGTTTAATTCTCAAAAAATTAAAAAAACTGATTGATTGCCATGAAATCGATTAAAATCGATCAAAAAAACTTAAACTTTTTAAGCATATTTTATAGGTTCTAAGAGCTAGACTCAGATATAAGCTAATCTTAGTTTGTATACAAATATAAAAGATTTTCCTCTTTGAGTGTTTTTGCCCATTTGTCACAACAGCAGCAGATTAAGTTAATCGATAATATATTCGCTCTTTATGAAATCGATAAAAATGAATATCAAACTCTACCTACATTATTATAAAGTACTTCATATTCCATTTGCTTTGCAGTTTCTTTCAACAATCAGAAACATAGCTAAAGTTCTGGGTATCTTACAGTCGAGCATTTTCCACTAAATCACGCTAACCTATGTTTTCTTTTTTTTTTTGGTATTTTGTATTTGTTGTTGGCAACCCTGTTTATTTATTTACACAGCAAGTAAGTAAACTAGGCTCGAGCTGTTCGCTGGAAAGGTTCTGTTGGGTTTAATAATATACGAGCGGTATAAAACACCGGCTAACGATTAGAGAGCTTTGTTGTTGTTGTTGCCCCCTTTTGTTGTAGTTGATGATGTGTTTTTTTTTTTTTGGCTTGAAGTTTTTGTGGCATCGTTTACATAAATGGCACACACACATAGCATAGCACATAGCATAGTCCTAGCATCCACAAACAAACATGAGATGAAAAAGAAGAAGAGAACAAAAAATTGAGGGAAATATCAAGCTTGAGCTACCCAACGATTATCCTTTTTTAATAGACTCATAAAACGGTTATTAACTTTGTTCAGACATTGCACAAAAAGTCATGAATGTAGCCATACGATATACATATATTTACGTATGTATATGTATATAGTGTTTCATTAAAGTCAGCAACCATTTATTATGTTTAGCACAAAATATGCAAAGAAATTACATTTGACATTAATAAATGAGCTCGAAGTTGAGCTTGAGCTTTGCAGCTGAAGCAGAAGTTTTCCTTTTTGCTGGGCTGTCAAATTGAATGCTGGGCGCATATTGATTGTTTCGAATAGTGTTGTTGTTGTTGCTGTTGTTGTTGCACTCTGCAATTGAATTGCACTAAGTCAGTGTCTTAAGATAAGCAGCTAATTGATAAGGCTGAAGTGCAAATGAGCTGAATATATTAGTTATAGATTTGAGCGAGTTGGATCTGGTGCAGTCATTTGATGGACTTAGTTGAGTAGATGATTGAAATGTGAGCTTCAAATGTGATGAGCTAAGATTAAATTGAATATATACAGCTCTGATCAGAATAATAGTACGGCGACTGAAATGTTAGACAGCAAAATGTTGTGAGTCACTACTACTATTTTTGTGAACACAGCTGTATGTGTAGTTATATGTGAATCTGTATCTATTGTATATCATTGTTTGTGGCTATATCTGCGTCTGTATCTGTATCTGTATCTGTATCTGTAGCTGTATCTGTATCTGTTTCTGTATCTGTATCTGTATCTGTATCTGTATCTGTATCTGTATGTGTATCTGTATCTGTATCTGTATCTGTATCTGTATCTGTATCTGTATCTGTATCTGTATCTGTATCTGTATCTGTATCTGTATCTGTATCTGTATCTGTATCAGTATCTGTATCTGTATCTGTATCTGTATCTGTATCTGTAGCTCTATCTGCATCTTAACTTCTAAGAGTCTCAATTGGACAATTGTTTTCGCATCTCTGTCTATGTTTCTATCTGTATTTCGGTTTCTTCATCTCTTGTGTACATTTGTATCCACATCTACAGCTGCTTCCACTGCATTTCGTATTCTATAACAATATCTTCATTTCTATTTCTATTTGCATATCTATCTTTATATTTTCGCCCATTTGAAATTTTCAATTTTTGCAGGTCATTTGAAGTTCGTAGCTTGGTTTTTGCCACTTGCGTTCATGTTATTTCTGATTTTGTGCGACTGGCAAATGCAATTTGACTGCGTCGCGTTTTGTCCGCCCAAAAGCTTTGCAACAGTCAGCAGGCAAAAAACAAACAAAAACAAAACAAGATAAATGAAATTCTGATGCAAATTTGATTTGTTTGTAAATGTTCGACGTGGCAAAACCCAACAAGGAGGATAAAAAACCCCCGTAACAGAGAAATACGCGCTCCCAGACCCAGTTTCAGTTTCAGTTTCGGTTTGCTGTTGCAGCTGCTGCAGCTGTTGCGCTGATCACTTGCAAAGTGTTTCCCACTGTCTCTCTGTGTGTGTGTGTGTGGATGGGTGTCTCTGTGTGTGTGGGTGGGTGTATATGCAAGCAACATGTTGCCAGCCAGCCAACAGTTTTCTCGTTTCATTTCAGTTGACATTTTTATGCGCTTATGATTAATTATGCAATTTTGCAGAGGGTCCTTGCTACAGCTCTACCCTCTCTCTCACTCTTTCTCACTCTCTCTCTCTCTCTCTCTCCGCGACTACTTTTATGCGCTCTGTTAAGGTCTCTATCGCATCAATCAGCATCAACAGCGCCGCAGCAAGCAGTCTTTAAGCACTTGCCGCCACATTGTGCTGCAATTAAATTTATGACCAAAGTTTGCCACATTAATGCTTAGACTTCCAATTAGCCAGCCATTAAAACCATTTACAATTGACTATTAACAGCACTATAGAGTCTATATCTGTATATCTGTTTATACAGTTACCATCAGTTAAAGTAAATGCAAATGCAATGACCAAAATGATAACAAAACTTAATCACAGCAACTCATGCGATTCGCGTCGTGACTAAGCTCCAAACGTGATAGCTGAACAGGACTGGGGACTAGAAATTTGCACGCAAACTGCTGTTGAAAGTGAAAAAAAAATTATAACAAAAATGAAAAAAGAAGAAAACGAGGAAAATATGTTGCAATTGCCGTTGGAGTTATGACGAGAGTTGAAATACTCTAAACAGGAAATGAGTGCAGTGAGAGGAAGACTTTGAGTAGAGAACTTGTCGATATATGTATTTGCATAGAAATTATGAAAAAACTTGTTTTCTTTTGAGTGGATGCATTAAATGTCTTAACTACTATCACTAGATCAGAGCAGACATTGTTTATATAACTATAAATTGTAAAGAGTCATTTAACATCCAAGTGAATTGTCAAAGTCTGGGGCTAAGGTTACAAAATACAACGTATTTTCAATCTGTCATGCCTTAAATGGGCGTAGAGGATTGTATTATTATTGTATTTTAGGATTACCATTTCTAAGACTTTAGAAGATATTCATGTTGCCGACTTGTCATGCCTCCTATGTGCTTGTTGGGCTTGAGTTGTATTTATCTCTATATATTCAATATTTGAAGTATTTTCATAGTAGTATTTTCAGATTTTCCACGCCCCTAGTGGGCGTCTTGGGAAAGTGTTAACCCTATATCAGATAAGGGTACCCACGAGTATATATTCCATATTTCAAGTCTTTAGCTTTAATAGTTGCGAAATGGTTTGCATTCATACGGACAGACGGACAGACGGATGGACGGACAGCAAGACGGACATTGCAGAAAACCAATATACTCATTTCACTTCGTGAACGAGTATAAAATTATAATGAAATTGACAGAAAATAGCCTCCAGCTGATCCATTTGATAAACTAGATCAAAGCTGTTATGCTTTTCCACTTCTCTCATAGAAAATATAGATAAATATTTATATGCCAATTATAGAGACTAACTAACTAAGCATACCATGAAAAAGGCAAATTCCTCAGCGCTGTTAGTTGAGAATACAACTCTAGAGTAAAAGCTCTATGAATATGTTACAAACCCTATCAAATAGTTAATAATACTAAAGCTGACGACATAGAAAAACCAAAAGCTGGCAAATGGAGTTGCCACTTTGCATGCAATGTTCGACTCGGCTCGCTTGATGATGCTGCCCAGCTGGCTGGCTGGCTGCCACGCCCACACACACACACACACAGCCAGACAAGCAACAGTCGCCCCCCTTGAGTCGTAGCACAGTTGTACGCAAATAGTAGCAGCCAAGCGTCGCATTAATGCCGCATGCCCCAACTGAGGCACGTTTCAGTTATTAACGGGCTGCTCGCTTGTAAAGTGCATGTGGCCTTTTAACTGGCTACAGGGGGCGGGGCGAGGCAGCAACGGAAGAGGCGTGGCATAGGCGGTGTCGGGGTGTGGGGGTGTGGTGTGTTGGCGTAACGTGACCAATATGCTCTTGTCATTGCCATGATAATCAGCTTTGTGCCAGCCGCGCGAATTGGTCAGTCAATGTGGCCAATGTCTTCACTTTATATAAGCGCACTGTTGATCCATTTGCGTTCAGTTGTCGACGGTTCCAGGTACAAGTTCTGTTTGTCCCAGCTTAATGCACATTATTAGATAGGCCAAGCGAAGTGCAGGCTGTGCGACACATGCAAATGTTTGCTCAGGCAGATCTGAGGTATTAATTCTTTTACTAATAGATGTACTATATGTAGGCACGTGGAGAGATAGATGGAAAGATACATAGTTGTATAGAAATGTAGGTGATGATAGATGTTGGGCATACTGGAAATTCAATACAAAATGATTTATACAAATGTTCATTTATAATTTTGCTTTAACAATTATTTTGCTTTATGATTGACTAATTAGTATAACAGACTCAAATACGAACTGTAGCTGCATCAAATTTTCATAAATATAATTCAAATAGATTTGGAAATAAATATATATTTAATTTTTTGTCACTTTACAATTAAATTTATAATTCCTGGGGAAATAGCAGCAGTATTTTTGATATGCCTAAGTCCTTAATACCTTTGGCTGCGGAAATATTTGCAAAACAATATCAATTTCGATTGGGATTTTAATCCAAAATAATGTCACAGTTACTGTGATATGTTTATGTAAATATATGTATGTAGATATGTATATATATTTATATATATATGGGCATATGTATTGCCATTTAATAAACATTGACAATTGACAAAATATTGTGCCAAAAAGAGGCTGATTCAAGCGTTATCAATTTTGCAGTATTTATACAAATATGGCATATATATATATATATAATATATATATATATATATATATATATATATATATATATATATATATATTTATTAAAATTCAATTGAAACCGATTTGTGGTGCATTTATTTAGGCCAAAAAAATACAAATACAAACATTACAGTTGGAGGCAAACGACTGCACGATATAGGCTTAAAAATTCGTGCGAAATTATACATTGTAATTGCTCAATTGCTCAATCTCTCAATAGAGAGTTAAGCCTATATACTCCTCTCTCTCTCTCTCTCTCTCTCTCTCTCTCTCTCTCTCTTTTCATTCAATGAACAAGTTTTAATATATATAGAAAAACTCTTTCATTTTAGTCACAAATATGTCAGCTAATATGTATACGTCACATTGCGTATACGCGCTGTGCGCCACAGGACAATTGTAATAAAATAATATGAAATGCAATTTTTGAAAGCAATCAAAAATAATAAAAAATATTATTTATATAAATAAATATTTGAGATATTTTTGTTAGAGCTCGGCTTGACGGTGTGTGGGCTGTGTGCGCGCTGCAGACATTAATTAGATTTTATGATTTACGGCACTTGATTTCCAGATGCGATTGTTTTAATGCCCCGCCAGTTCCGTTGCCTGGCTTAATGAAGTTGTCTGTTGTCTGTTGTAATTAGAAGTAATAATAATTTCCTAGCCAGCAGCACAGAGGGCTAGAGAGAGTGTGGGAGAGTGGAGAGAGAGCGCGAGTCATTACGAATTTGGATTGCGGCCAAGGAAATGCCATTAATCAAATTAGCAAGCGCATAACTTTTTATGATTATGCTCAAGATAGTAGCGCGTACAGCCTGAAGGGCTGGCAGAAGGGCTGGGCGTGGGGGGCGGTGCCTGGGTATACTCGTCTTATGCAAAGATAAACTTGCCATCAAGCGTAGAAAGGCGCTGACAGAGTCGAGTCGAGCGAGTTTGTCAAGGCACTCGCCTTATTGTTTTTTATTCTATTTACTTAATATTTTTTTAATAAACAATCTTTCTAATGAAATTGCGAACGAACGAACACAGATAGAGAAGGCAGCAAAATTAATTATGTCGCGTACTCAACTTTTTTTTCCTTCAGTTTCTTGCTTTTTATTTCCAATTATTAAATGCAGCTGCTGTTTGTGTTTTGCCTGTTGCCTGTTGCCTGCTGCCGTCAACCTTTGTGGCATTATCCAATCGACATGATGCAACGCACAAGCCTCCCTGGTTTAATTAGCCCAAAATTATCTCATTGTTGTCCTACAGCGGCTCTATAGGTGTGCGTGTGTGTGTGTGACAGGCGAAGCCCTGCCATTTACAAGTCCCAATTAATTTTCATACCTAGCTCTTCACAGCTAACAAGCAGCAGGCAGCAGACGGCAGGCAATTGCCTGCGGGCTGTTACCAATTTGAACTAACGTCAGCTCAAACAGAGTTGATACTGGAATTAGCTATGGCATAGCATTCACAATATATCTATAATGAAAACTTATTAAATTGTATTCAGGCACTGCTCGTTGACACCTCCAGAGCTGAAGTGTTGGGAATAATAATAGCATAGATCCCGCTTCAATGGCCTTTCAAATGTATTTAATATTTATAGTTATCGTTTAATAATTTATCAGCTGCTCAAAGTGTGCTAGAAACGCTTTGTATAAGCTCAAATTTCTCAGTGTCTATTTTAAATAAAGCTTTAAGATTTTGTGAAAGATAATGCTATGGATCTGGAAGATAGATGAGAGCAATCAATGCCAATCAGTTCAATAATGTATTAGTCCTTTGGCGTTATCAATTGCGTTATCAATTGCTCTTGTTATCGATAAGTATTGAGATAATGTTTAGGATTACCTCTATGTATTGAATCGAATAAATATGTTAAATTCTATTTTAGAGACAAGCTAAATTCATTGTTTGTATTCCTGTGCCTAATAGAATGTCTTTCAGAGTTTACGAATATTTATCGATAACATACAGTATATATACTATGTATCACGAGCTATTCAATCAGTTGAGAGAAGGTTCTAGGGGTTAATTATCAGCATTTAATTGAATATGTATCAAAATTGAGCTCTTTTATCGTCAAATAGTTTTTAGCGATAAGATTTAAATCGATAACTATTGAGTCAAAGTAAAACAGTAATACAAATTTGCAGATATCAAACTTCTTTTTATGGAATCCAATGATACATTGTGTATCGATAATGTATCGATAATTATTTTCAAGTAGTAAACTTTTCTACTTTCAGTTGCTATACCATAGAACTTGATTAGTTATCGATAAATAATTTGGTTAAAAGTTACACTCGAGCGTAAAGAACGATCCCTAAGATCGATGACGCATCAGCATTGAAACTGACATCATGAAAGTCAAGTAATTATAAATTGATATTTCATAGCAATAGATTAGCGTCAAGTCATTCGATAATGTTATCGATAATTTGCACTTGCTCAGTGATATAGAAACAAGCTTATAACTGGCACAAACTTCCATTGCTATATCGATAACAAATCTATGCTCAACTAGTGATCTACTTCATCTACTCCAAACAGTTTGGAAACTTGTTTATACAGCTATTAGCATACAGTCTGTAGGCAATCTAGCTTGAAAATGGCTAAATCCAGTGGCATTATTACCGGCCAACTGTGAACTGTGTTGTGTTGTTGTTGCTATTGATTAACTCGTTGGCGAGCGATATTTAACGCATTTTGACCCAATTTGCGCAGAACGACAATGTCAGAGCCTTTAGAGCCAACAACATTAGGCAATGGCCAATGGCAATGGCAAATACTAATAGCAATGGCCATTGCCAGGGCTAAAATACAAATGGAGTGGCAGCACTTTGTACTGATTATGTTCAAATAGCTTTTGTCGGCTAACAATTTGGGGCAGCAGCAGCAGCAGCAGCAGCAGCAGTTGTTGCATGTCTGCGTTTAATGTGCGTTAAAAGTGAAATTAACAACATAACTGCATTTGCCATTGACACGTAACATCTCTGAGAGTATTCAGTGCTCATAATTGTGAGCAAATGTCTTAAAGTTATCTCTCTCTCTCTCTCTCTCCCTCTCTCTGTTTTGTTGTCATTTAAAGTGGTCCCACATCTCTTCAATGATTAACCAAGACGACGAATGCAGTTGTCCTTTACTACAAGCATATGCAAATGCTGCTGGCTGCCAGCTGGCTTGCTTTCTTGTAAGTTTCAATCAAAATGCAAATATTGATGCAGTTGACATATGACGTTGTTCGTTCGGTCGTTCTGTCGTTCTGTCGTTCGGTCGTTCGTTTGTTCCAACGTTTGGCCAGCCCAAGTGACAAGCAAAATCAAAATCACAGGCCATACCCAGCCCATCCCCTTTCTATAAGCTTGCTTGCAACAGCATGCAGATTTATTATCATCAACAAGAACAAGCCAGAGCAGCGCACTGTTTGAGCCTAAGCCAGTGCTCGGCTTTGCAAATGCAATAACAAAGGATAAAATAATAAGATTTACTCCGTCTCTCTCTCTCTCTCTCTCTCTCTCTCTCTCTATCTATCTCTCTTGACTCGACTCAACTTGAGTCAGGCAACGCGTTGCGATGTTGACGTTGTTGCTGTTGCTGCTGCTGCTGTTGCTGCTGTCAGTGTTTTATTAAAATACAAACAATAACAACCACAACAACAATAACAAGAATAATAATAATAAGAAGAAGAAGTGGCGGCCTATGTCAGCCAGCAGCAAAGACGCCATCAGATTGAATAATGGCAGCAGCATCAACCGAGTGCAGGTGCCGAGTGCTTCGAGCAGCTATATAAATTAAAAGCAAAACAAGAATGTTCCAAGCGAAAGTGTTGGACTAGCAGATACCCTAAATCACAACAGATTTTCCCAAACAATTTACAATGTGTTGTAGAAAAAGTTTGATATTATGTAATTATATATATATATATAAAATTAACACTTAAAATAATTACCTATTGGGGGTGAGATTTTAGGCTACTCTTACGAATATAGTTGGAGATTTTGTTAGGGAAATGATAAATTAGTTCTGCGAAACCAACCTTTTCTGTTTAGAGTATAGTAAAGTAGTTCGTTCTATAGCTTTCTAATACTCTCTCTTTCGCTCCCTTTGCATTTCTGTACTTTCTCTGAGAGACTGAGTATATCCTTCAGGCTGATCATCTTAAATCTTCCTTTCTCTCTCCACCGTCTATATATCTCTCTCTTTTTCATTGTCTCTGTCCTGCCGACTCGCTTGCTCACTATCTTTCTCTGTTGCTACCTTTCTCTCTCTTGTTTTCTCGGCTTATATCTTTCTCTCTCTCTTTTTTTATCGGTATAGTTGTCTCTCTTTCTCTTTCTCTATCTCTCTATAATTTTCCATCCCTTTTTCATGTGGTTTTCACAAATTCGGACAGAGAAATAAAGGCTTATGAGTCGTCATAAGCTGCTCCGCAGTTCCCTTCAATGGAATCCCAAATGCGTTACACAATTCTTGACCTAGTTACAATACTCTTTGATAGGGTATTAAAAAAGAAAACTCAACGCATTAAATTAGAGCAACAATAACACAAACAACAGCAACAATAACAACAACAACAACAACAACAACTGCGGCTGCCACGGTAACTTTTTGTTATTATTTTTCAATTTCTACCAAAGTTTGATGTTATTTTTTTTCAAGTGTGTAAGTGTGTGAGAGCGTATGTGTGTGAGTGTAAGTGTGAGTGTCAGTGTGTGTGTGTGTGTGTATGTCCTGTGCTCTGCTTGTGCATTGCTAAACAATTTTTGATTAAGTTTTGCATAGAATTTCAATTTAGTCTGCCGCACACACAAAAGAAAATTTGCTTCTCACGTCAGGCTTTTGTCTTTGCCAGCATGGAAAATTATAACGATGCTTGATGTGTGTGCGAGTGTGCGTGCGTGTGTGTGTGTGTCTGTTGCTGGACAGCGAAATGACAAGCTAAATTGAACTAGTTGCTGCATGCATGCCATTAAAATAAGTTGTGTATGGAAAATGGAAAAGCCTGTTGGTCATATCCAGCCATACATACATATGTCACTTCTGCTTCTTCGTGTTCTTCGGAAAATGTCAGCTTGCACTTTCCGGCAGTCAAATTACAATTAAGACTAATTACACAAGAATTTAAATGTGCTTGTCGACTGATTATTCAGTGTTAAAGATGTTTGATTGAAGTTTAATAATTAATGTGAATTGGAGTAAGGAAAATTGTTGATTTCTTAAGACTATACAATTTGAAAATGAATTGTTGAGGTTTGCAACAAGTTTCTTGTTAAGATGGGAATATTTGATATCATTTCTACGACTCAAAAGTAGTTTATAAAAATCCTTAAAAAATATTCTCAACATTCCAGAGAAGTTAAAGCTGAACTGCAATTGTTGTGGTAATGAACTTTATTGAATTTTTGAATGAGCTGGGCTTCTCTAACTACAGCTCAATTATATTCATATTTTTATATAAATATATATACACATATGTGTATTTTTATATGTATATATGTGACTCTATAATAGAAGAACAAATAAAAAACTGCATAGACGACTTCAAAGCAACGAATTCACCTTTGAAATGGCAATTCATCATGTTGGCGCACAAAGCACATTAATCAATTGCATAAAAACACGCTCAATGGCAAGCGAATCCATATATATATATTGAGATTTATATATAAATTCATTTATATATATATATTGGCTGATGAAGCAGCTTCCATGTTGGGCCACTTAGGAGCTCACAAAGTTGTGCGAAAAATTTTAATTGAATGGCAACGGATTGAAAAAGTTTGCGACGCCACTAAAATTGATTACGCACACACACACATGTAGCACACTTCAAAAGCGTTGCACATATCCATATATATAAAGATATATATAGATATATATACAGCTGTAGCTATTGAGAACTTGTTCAAGCTGAAATCTGCCAGGCCGCAACATTCGTGTCAAATGCATGCGTTAAGCCTGCTGCTGCTGGTGCTGCTGCTGCTGTTCGTGCTGTCGCTTTGCCAGCTTGTTGCAATTTATTCTAATCGCTTGTCAGGCATTGGTTGTTCCGCAAAAAAATAGAGAAACACGTGAGAGTCTAGCAGTGAGGCGTAATCGACTAAGAGATACTCTGGGATAGAAGCTAAGAGAGACAGAGGTCGAGAAAGAGATAATTAAGCTATCATTTTGGGTGCAATGAGTGGAAGGAAAAATTGATCTTATATGTGTGGACTATATAGAAGTTGAGAGTGATTGAGTGAGAGATACTCGGGACATGGGAGATGAGCTTATATTACACATATTCTAGCTGCCTAAAAAGCTTGTTTTTATATGAGTGTATGAACATGTATAGTCTTAAAGTATTCTAGTGAGAGTGATCGACTAGCTATTACCCTAAGAATGAAGACGAGCTGGTGATCTTAAGTTACTTCAACTTAGCTTCTATATTCTAGATTATGGAGAAGTGAAAGTTCTGCATGTAAAAGTTTGCAGTTTTGTAGCTGGATTTAGTTTTTGGTAG
Organism: Drosophila leonis; assembly: GCA_035045365.1. Taxonomy (NCBI): domain Eukaryota; kingdom Metazoa; phylum Arthropoda; class Insecta; order Diptera; family Drosophilidae; genus Drosophila; species Drosophila leonis. The sequence continues at coordinate 1,569,828 of JAWNPC010000485.1, forward strand.
TATAAGCTATCAAAAATTGAAATATTTGTTCTTTTTTTTATAAACATCACATGTTATAGCTCTCAGAGTTCCTAAACTATGTCTTCAAAACTTAATCTGGAAATCAATGAAAGGAGAGATGGGAGAATATTTCTAGTTACTACACACTTAAGCAGAAAACCTATATACCTTTTTTAACCCATTTTCATGTAGATAGTTTATAACTACCGATCTCACATTCTTATATTAATACAAGTTCTTCTTTCTAGCTCTTACCTACATAAGCTTACAATCAATATACCCTGTCTACCCTTTTTCAATGAGTATCAAGTGAAGGCTGCTGCTAATGTTACTGCCTGCTCTTCCTCACTAGTTTAAGCTGCTATGGTCTCTTAGTTAATATCTTTTGACTAACACATTTATATTATCTCAAAACCAATATGCCCTTTTCTTACCACTCACAATGAGCAACCAAAAAAGTAGCTAGCTTACAAAAAAAAAAAAAAAAATAGGAAAGGAAACAGTAGGCAACATTCGTTGGCGCAACGTTGCGTGTAACGAGCCAGAGCCAGAACCTAGGCCAAAGGTTGTAACTGTCTGTGTGCGTGTGTGTGCTAGTGTACTGGTGTGTGTGTGTGCTGCCAATTGAGTGGCAGCAATCAATCTGCTAGGTGCCCCGTAAAGTGTGTCAAACGCGCGCCTATGCTGCCATAACCAGCTGCCAAACAGCAGCAAACAAAGCAACGAGACGACACCAATAAACCAGCTCCACTAGTTGCCCCCTCTAGCTCCATTCTCTGCATCAGAGCCTGAGTGCCGCTTATAGCACTTAATTGACGTCAATCGCATTGGCCTGCAGTCTAGCCCATGCTTCACCAACAGCTTCTCGCCTGATGGCTAGAAAAATCACAGCTCGTTAGTGAACTTTTGCTGTTGGCTTCATTGAAATGATCAAAAATTGTTGCCTCTCTGTCAGCCTCTCTCTCTCCTCCTTTTCTCTTATCTTGTTGCATTTATTGTTTTTAGCTACAATATTTTTAGCAATTATTAAATTGACAATGGGAGAGTGCCCAAACCCTCTTCAAGCAGCAACCGCAAATCAATTTTTGTCAGTCAAATCAAATGTCAACTACATGACAGGCTACAACGGAAGCCAAAGCAACTGCCACGCCTACTACACCAACCAACATACAGCTGCCTTTTAAAATGATGCTCCAGCTTCCTACAACTCTTACTCTCTCTCTCTCTTAGTCTGTCTCTCTCTCTCTCTCTCTTTCTTACACTCTATCTGTCTCTAACTGTGTGTTGCTTCTTAATGATTATTTGACGCCATGTTTGATTGACGTGTGTTGGGCGCTCGTTAGATGTGCGTATGTCTTATGCCTAGCACTGCCTTACATGTGTGTGTATCTTGGTGTGTGTGAGTGTGCGTGAGTGTGCGTGTTAATGGCCGCAACAACCACAAGGCACTTATCAATTTTTGCGCCTCAACCAAATGACACTCGATGTGGCATATGCTTTTATACAACGAACGAGTTTTATCAAGAACTCGAAGATAAGTGTTAAATTGATTTGATTTCTTTGTATATATATATACATATATCTCTTCTATATATATGTCTGTATATGTTATATATATATGCGAGTAATTTTCGATGACGGCATGAACATAAAGTTATTTTTAGCTGCAGAAAATTTCATAATTTAGATAATTGCCTAAGCGAATAGCACTTATTACGTTTGATTACACAGTGATTACTATTTGTGTGAGAATATATGTACAATAATATTATTTTTTTTGGATTCCTGAAATTGAATTTACTTAAATTCTTAAAATTTTAGAAAGACTTCAAATTTGAAATGTATAAAAAATTGAAAAATTATTAAGTTTTTGTTTTCTTTTCTTCTATTTTTGTGACAGTCTTAATAGTACCCCAAAATGTTGACCTTCTCTTGGTTCTATTTGTTATTGATCAATCAGTTAATTATACACAAAATCTAATCTTAGCCCACTGGCCTTGTAGGTATTAATTATCAATTACTCAATCAATTTATTAGACCAATCAGTGGCATGATTAGGCAGGTGACAATGCTTTATGCGCGGTCGTCACTCTGATGAAAAAACCTCCTCTAGGTCTGTGGCTGGCTCCTACCCTGGTATCAGGCATTATCTCGCATTAACCTTTAAGTTGCAGCCCTTCTATGTGCACTAGCTGTGTCCTGTCTGTAGTATTCCTGAAGTCCCAGGCGCTTTTCCAAACATTTTTATCTGCATTATGGTCATAGAGACCTAAATCTTCGTTTTGTTTCTTCTGCGATCGTTTCTTCAAGATATCTATGGCAATAGATATGTATGTATATATATATTAAAGATATATTTGAATATATATTAATATTAATTATTTATGATTTTTGAATATTTATTTATCGTATTTCCATATGATATATATATATATATCAATCATAAAGCAGTCAATCATTATTTTTCAGACAAAACTGAAACTGAACTAAAAATTTTCAGCTCAAGAGCTTCAAGAGTTTCATCTAAGTGTTAATGAACAATCCCTCAGTCCCTCAATCAGTAGCTAAATTAAATTAATGACTTAGCTAAAATTATTCTATTCATAGCAAAATTCCGATCTGCCTACGATTTCAGGAAATAATAAATCGATTTCGATTAAAATTAATTATAATATCGTTCATTCAACAAGAAATTCTACAATTAAATCGATATCTAATAAATTCACACTGAAACATACAGATTTCTAGTCTTAGCTGCACAAGCCTAAAGCAATTTGTTGTTTAGTTTTCAACGCTGGTGGGCGTGGCAGCTGTGCGTGGGTCCTTGAAAAAAAAAAAAAAAAATATGTAAGCCATGCAAGCGGAATGCCAGCGGCTAAAAAAGTTAACAGTTGACATAGTTTAGAGAGTTGCCCGACCAGACGAGGCAACGGGCTGAGGAAGGGGAGCATGGAGAAAGGAGGCGTGGCTGAAGGGCTGGGTGGGTCAGCGGGTTCAACAGCCAAGCTGGCAAGAGCCCTACCCGTTTGAATGTGGAATGAATGAATGTCTTAATAGCGTGCCTCTTACACATTGTTGTTGCTCTACCCTAGAGCGAATATGTGGAGTGGGTATATGGGATTTGAATGAATGAATGTAGCAAGGTGGAAATGTTTGTGAGACTTTGCGAATTAGTAAAGCTAAAAAATTTAAATTGGAATTGGGTTTTAGCTGATATATGTTTGATATATGTATTTCTTAGGATTAGAAAAGCAAATTGATTATAATTCACAAAGAAATTTTCTTAAAACGCAGAAACAATTCTATAAAATCTATAAAAATCGATTTGAACATTCTAATATTAGAGCAGATTTATCGATATTTTCAACAATTCATCGACATCGATAATTATAAACTTTTGAAACACGATTTTTGGCATATTTCGAGCACTTTAAGAGCTACGCTTGACATGCATCATCTCTATAAGTATATTTAAATTTCACATAGGGTATACATTAGTCGCGCACATGCCGTTCAGATAGCACCCACTCGTTGCTGTGACAGTTCGTAGCAGGAAAATTGGTGCCAAACTAAATGAATTTAATTGCCGCTGGATATGAAAGTAATTATTTTGCAGTTGCATAGAGACAGCCCAGGCATAGCGCTTATCTCAGCTCTATCTCTCTATCTCTCTCTCTCTCTCTCAGTCTTTCTGTTTGCTGTTGTGTGTTGCTATCGATGCACTTGCACTTAACAGCAAACAGGCGTAGGCAAGCAAATCGGCACACATACGTACGCCACGTCAGGGCACACACACACGCACACGCACACACACACACACACACACTCGCTTACTTTCACTGCTGGGTAAAAATTGCCCCGCAGATATTTTGAGTTGTTCTTTAATTTATTCTCTTTTCACTCGCCTAGCCCAGCGCGTTGTCCTTGCTGTTGTTCCAATGCGCCGCCAACGGCAGCTCCTACAAAAGCCAACCATGTGTGTAGGCGTGTGTGTGACTGCATCTGTGTGTGTGTGTGTGTGTGTGTGTGTGTGTGTGTGTGGGTGTGTGTATGGAAGTGACAGTGTTGTGTCACTTGTTTACATGGTTGGCCTTGTTTTGTTGCCTAGATCAAGCCTTTATATACCCTGTAAGCATTGAAGACTGCGCGAGAAGTAAGGCATGTGAGATACAAAAGAGCATATATCGATCTATTTCTACAACTAATTCTGCTTTATACATATTCTATTATGATATATACAAATTATGGTAGAAAGTTATCAATTGAGACATTAAGAGAGTAAAAGAAATAACTTTTGTTCCACGACTTTGTTAGTAAGAATTGCAGATTTCTTTCATTCATGAAAGCTTCTCGAAAAACTTCTCTTTTTGATTTGATATTTAAATTCTCTTTTGATAGAATTGAAGAGTTCACTTTCTCCAATTTACGATATTTAAACAAAGCTATTAACTGTCAAAGGCATATATCATAAATGAAAGTTAAAGAAAGTATATGAAGACACAAAGACTTAGTTTTTCTTTAGAATACGCCAATTCTCTTTGTTTTTAAGTTCACTTTTATTATAGGATTTCTAGATAGAATGCTTTTTCTTTCACTGCAGACAGCTGAACTTTCGCTGACTACATGCAGGGTATTTGTTAGTCGTGCTCTCTTTTATTTGTTAACGCTGCAATGTTAGTTCACAGACCTTGTAACACTTTTGATCGCGCACTCAACTGAGAAGAAACGCGAAAATTAGCATTCGATTTTTTTGTGAAATGCAGCAACTAACAGGTCCAATTTGAATACCAACTGGAATCATTTGGATAGAGTTTGCGATGTTTTGTATAGCTCTATTCGAGTTTAGTTCTTAACTGTAAATTGTGTTTTTGATCGGAAATGCATTTAACGTATTCAGATTCTAGTTGATTTTCGTATGTCAAGTTAAATTGAATAGAATTAGAATAACTCAGGCATGCATAGTTGACTCTACTGAAAACAAAAACAAATTCCATTCGAATTCTAGTTAGCATCCCTTGCAACCTTGAAAAAGACTAAAGAAAACAGATTTTGTTTGTTTTTTATTTTTTATTAAATTCCTTTTTTGATTTTAAAGAATTAGTTTTACTCGTTATCGGCACTTTTGCACCTTTGGATCACACTTTGGTGGTGGGTATTGGGCTAAAGTACGCAAATACCACTCCCATAGCTGCCACTGGTAACGGGAAAGGGCATCTTGATGCTGTCCAGGATGGGATCCAGGATAGGGACCAGGATAGGGACCAGGATAGGGACCAGGATGGGGTCCAGGATAGGGACCAGGATGGGGTCCAGGATAGGGACCAGGCTGGGATCCAGACTGGGATCCAGAATGGTGTCCAGGACGGGGTCTAGGACGCGGTTTAGGTTTCGTCTGGTCATCATCTTCATCTTTGCTGCCCTTGACCACTACAATGCAGTTGACAACAGGACGATCCGTGTCCGAGTCACTATCATCATGTCCTCCACCATGTCCACCACCATGTCCACCACCATGTCCACCACCATGTCCACCACCATGACCACCGTCATATCCATCTTCGTCTTCATCTTTATCATCATTGCTTGAGCCGCCTAAATTCCAGCTGGCATGTCGTCCTTGAGAGTCTTCCGTATCCTTTGACGAGACAACGCACAAAGGATAGCGCTTGGAGGCGGAGGAGGAGCTAGGCTTACTATTGCTATCGAAGAAAAACGAGGGTATATAGTTGCTGGCTAAGCCGCTGAGCGAGCTGCGCAGCAGCCGTGACTCCGACACCTGCGATTGGCCTTTGGTTAGCCTTAGCAAATCATTATACTCCTGTTGAGTAACCTCATGAATGCGCAGCACCTGCGAGCGAGCTGTAAAGATAGCAAATCAAACTCTCACGCACATTCTGCAATCGGGATCATTGAAGGACTCACCTCCATTGGCTGTGACTGCGCATAGCGCCAAAAGCGCAACAAACGGCAAAAGCTTCATCTCTAGCCTTTCGAGCTCTAAGTTCGAATAACTAGCTACGGCTACTGGCAACATCTTTATAAAGATTCGAATGGCATTATCATTTAAATTGTCAAGTCCCAAAAAAAAAAAAAAAAATAAATAAAACTTTAATATGAACAATCTTTAAATTAGTTTTCTTATTGTTTTTTTTTGGTTTTTTTTGGCATAATTTACGCGCTGACCCAGTTCTGAGAGGAATTTATTTGACCAAGCCCTTAATTGACTATGCGATTCGATCAAAACATGTGTCGATTATATTTTAATGATCGTTGTTCGCATATAAGAGTTAACTGTTTATTTATTAACGTGTTCTAGCCGATTAGAGCAGCGACATGTGATCCGAATTTGGCAACCAGCAACGAGTTGGGCGAAGTGAAAATGGATAATTGCACATATAAGGCAGAGTTATTAACTGTTTAGTAAGCAGCTATTGGGAGCAGCTCGATTGGCTCTTAATAGACAGACTTAAAGAAATGTTCTTGTTAGGCAACGGTAAATATATACGAAGATATGAAATTTTAGAAATTAAGTCTTAATATTTTATGTATTTCTCGATTATTGTTAGATTTTATGTGAAATGAATAAATTGAAATAAATTGTTATTTGTTTAATTTAAGGCTGACTTTGAAGTATGTAGACTTTAAACAGATGCTGAGTAAAGCTCGCTCTGTAGATGGTGTGTAAAAGTACATTAATTAATGAATCCACAAGGATTCAGGCTCAAATCTTAAGCGAGTAAATGTTTGCAATTTGAATTTCCAATTGTTTTCACTGCTTCTTAGCCTGACGTTTTGAAATGTGCATGCTTCAAATAGGTTTCAAACTCATCATGAGCTAAGCTCGCTATGTAGACAAGTTGCTTAAGTTGTCTAAGCTGTTCATCATTTAGTATAATTAACTGATTCACAATGATGCAGGCCTATCATTTGAGCCTGAATTCTTGTGGAGCTGTTAATTATACTAATTGATATATGGTAGTTGGTAGTAAATGATTACAGCTTTGACTTAGTTGAAGGCTATAGTTGTTAACTTCATCATAAACTTATGTAAGCTCAGCTATAAGTCAAGTATTCTGATGTAAGCAAATGTATAGAAAGTGAAGCACAAACATATCCATTACAAAGCTTTTCATAATTTAACTAAGGTTTGCCTTTAAGGCGAACATTAAGATTATCTAAGCAATACCTCAGTTGCAGCAAAAATTTAGGCAAATATATGTAAATGTAGCATCTAGTGGGTTACCTAGCTTCAATCATTCAAGCTGCTCTGTGATCATTAACTAGGCAAACAGTCAGTAGAAACTTTGCCCAGTTATCTACTTGATCAAGATCTTTATTTGACTTCATTAGCAATAGAGCAGCCATGAATGAATGCTGTCTTCAGAGGTGGAACTCTGCCATATCTCTGACCCATTTTGATTATACCTTTACCTTTTTGTCTTACCTCCATCTTTACCTTCCATCAAATTAAACCTAACTCTAAAAATCAAACAACATTTTTATAGTTTTGCACATTCGTCATTTAAATATAGCTCATAAATAAATATGATAATTTAGTCATCATAATCTTCTTCTTGTGGCTCCACATACAAAGTGCTGCCATACTCTAGTTCGTCTTCATCATCATCATCGACGTCATCTTCGGGTTTATCTGCTGACTCGGCCTCTTCATAGTAGGGAAAGGGATTGTAGTACGGGTTCTGTCCATAATATTGTGGCGAATATGGATAAGCCTGTTGGCCAAAAGCTGGTTGAGGGCCATAACTTGGTTGAGGGCCAAAAGCTGGTTGAGGGCTAAAAGATGGCTGTTGGCCGTAGGCTGCATAGGGATTGTATTGGCTGTAGGGATTCGGATTGTAGCCACCATAGGGATAAGCGCCGCCATAGGGACTGCCATATGGTGCTGGCGGTGCTGGTGGTGGTGGTGGTGGTGGTGGCGGTGGTGGAGGTGGTGCATAGGGTGAACCATATTGTCGCGCAGCATAGACAGAGGCGAGGGACGAGCGTGTGTTGTGCTTGGCTTTGGATTTGTTACGCTTCTTCGTTACCTTGGGCGCAATTGTAGTCTTTGTAGTTGTCGAGAGTGCTTCCAGCTGCTGTTCCGCCTCAGGTGCAGCCACCTGCTCGGCAATTATATCAGCTGGTTGTGGTTCGAGCTTGACTTGTTGCGCCGGCTGCTGCTGCTGTTCTCCACTATTTTCATTATACCAATAGGGCGCAAAGTCGGGATTGCTCGAGCTGAGCGACTCTAAGGCAGGATCTCGTTTAAGCACCACAATGCAATTGATGACCGAATCTTCGTCACTTGCTGATCTACCCTCTACGCTACGCAGTCCATTCTTTTCCACGTCAGCATCGTCTATACTACGTTTCATAACACACAAAGGCTGCCCATCGATATCGACCCTTTTTTGCTCCCCACTCGTTGAGCTGAGGCCGATGATGCGCAGTAGCGAATGCCAGCCAGAGTCGAGAGTGTTACGCACTGAGCTGAATCCTGCGCTGGTCAAACGCGCCTCCGATATTACATTTTTGCCATCGGTGAGCTTAAGCAAACGTTCGTACTGCTCCTCATTGATGGGATAGACGCGCACCAGCTGCGCCTCCTTCTCTCTCGATGGGGCTGCAAATGTAAATTGAGTTTCAATTTCTTTTCGCTGAATTTCGCCTGATTTGTTTACACACCCGCCTCGCAGCAAGTCAATGCCAAGCAGAGAAGGCCGAAATAACAAAGCCACGTTGAATGCATTGTCTGCCGTCAAAGAAACTTAGACTCTTAATGCGAGGCGCTGGTCTTATTTATACATTCGTCTAGTCTAAAACAAACGGTAAATATTTGCCAAATATTGCAATTACTTTTCTTTTTTTTATATATCCATAGATTATGGAATGGAATCTTTCAAAATATGCTACCCAAAAATCCATTTCAATAAATTATTTCCAGCTGGCATACATTCGTAGCGAAGCGGAGTCAATGAACGCATTTAAATCCGATAGAGCTGGAACTGGTTCTTGAACTATTTTCATGTTACTAAGATCAACAGCTGCCTGATCTAGTTTAGTTGCGCTTGCCTCAATCGTGCTCATCATCTTTGGGCATCAGTCAGTCAAGTCAGGTTTTTTTCTGTGGCTTATCTCAAATCAATTTTTAATCGCTCGACATCTTGTTGAGAGATTTGTATAAATAACTGTATTCTTTAAGTTATGCGCATGTTTTTATGGATCATTTTTATACCACATAATCTCGCTGTTGAAATGTTTTAGTTTATAGTGGAAACTTGATATATATTCATAGCAACTGGAATGATCGTTTAACTTTATCACTGTCATGTGAATGTGAATGTGAATTTTTGTAAGAATTTTCTGCTAGCTTTGATTTCCATTAGATCATCATAAAACACAACTACTATGAAAAGTGGCTCTAGCCAGCTCGTATAGCTTGAGCTGCTGTTGGCTCAACAGGCTAGTTCAACTATGTTAGTTTTATAGCCTTTCTTTGCAATTCAAACTGTAGAGCGATCAGTCAATCGGCTGAAACAGTTTAATAATTACTTACCATATTCCAGGGCATTTGAACTTAACCACTTGACCTTGAGCCGCTAATTTCTCTAGCTTTTTCTTTCTCTCCCTCTTTTTATGTTTTTTTTTTCTTTCTTTCTTTATTTTTCTCGTTGCAAGTTGCTTCTCGGTCCCCTTTATCTCTCTCTTTCTGTTCCTTTCGGTGTTTTTCTATCTCTCTGTCTTTCTCTCAGTCTCTCTTTCACTCTCTCTCAGTCTCTCTCCCTCTCTCTCTCTCTCTTTCTCTTAGTCTCTCTATTTCTTAGTCTCTCTCTCTTAGTCTTTCTGTCTCTGTCTGTCTGTGTCTATCTCTATATTTATTTCTCTCTCCCTCTCTATATATCTTTCTCTCACTCTCTCTCTTTCTCTGTCACTCTTTGTCACCTTTCTCCTTAACTTTTTCCCTCTCTCAATAAACGGTCTTTTTTATTTTGTTAATCTGTCCCGGGTACTCTCTCTCTCTCTCTCTCTCTCTCTCACTCTCTCTCTCTCACTCTCTCTCTCTCTCTCTCTCTCTTTCTCTCCCTCTCCCCCTCCCTATTTATTTCTCTTTCTTTCTGCCTCTTTCTCTCTATGCCGCTTTATCTTTCTCTCTCTCTCTTTCTGTCTCTCTCTCTCTCTCTTTCTCTCTCTCTCTCTCTCTCTCTCTTTCTGTCTTTCTCTCTCTCTCTTTCTGCCTCTCTCTCTCTTTCTCTCTCTCTCTCTCTCTCTCTCTCTCTCTCTCTCTTTCTCTCACTAAGTATGTAATTTGTAGCACAATTACTCATTAGACGTTATTGATTGCTGCATTCAAAAATAATTTCATATTTCAGGTTATTTCAATTTATATCTTTTTGAATCTTTCTCTTTCATTCTTACCATTTCGCTCATTTGCCATTATTTGTCTCATACAGGGTATTTCCATATTTCATATTTCATTACGCCTCCTCATTCGTTATGATTTGTGATTTCTAATCCGATTAAGAGAAGAATCTATAAATCTATTTTATGGCCACACACCCAATTTAGAGATTTGCATAATTATTTCCAAATTCGTAATTCAAATAAAAGACGACTTTATTTTTTTTTATTAATTTTTCTAACCCATAATTAATTTTAATCTTATTTCGTTTAAATTTCTTGCAGTGTGTGTATGTGTTTATGAGTGTGATTTCGAGTGTGTATCTGTGTTCATACATATATGTTTATATATCTATGTATAGATATATATTTATAATTATATATATATGTATATATATCTATGCATAAGTACTTAGTTATAATGTCGTCAGTTGACTTCGAATGAACTCTAAAGTGTTCTGCTCTTATAGTTAACACACATTAAGTGGCACATTTGCTTGTGCACGTATGTGCGTGTGTGTGTGCATCGCTTATTAACCTGTATGTGTTATGTATACATATATAAATATTAGTTATCGTCTTTTCGATTAATGCAAAATCAAGTTTATTTACAAAAACTGTTTTTTTTTGAATGCTCGTTCACTAAAAGAATAGTATATTAGTTGTGGGTATTGAAGCTATAGACTTGAAATTTGAAGTAATTGAATATACCTGTCTGATATACTTAGCTTTTCTGTCGTACTGGGATTGTGGTTAATTGGGAAATAGTAGAGAAGAGAGACTTGGAATGTCAATGGTTTCTATCAGAACGTCACATATCGAAACTTTATCATCCACTATTTGTCATGCCCATGTCATGACTCTAGACCTTCTCTAGAGTTGGACCAATAAAATCTAGGTCGACGTATCGAATCTAGAGTGAAAACTTCTTTTAACTATCTTCCATATTACATAGATCTGAAGTTCTTAAAGTTTATCAACTTAATCACTGCTCATCGGCATTTACGGATAGATCTCGGATAACTTTGATTTCGTACAAAAATTACCTTTTTCCCAAACTATGAACGAGCATTACGCAGTCGTTAGCAGCCAACTGCAAAGTTTTTATTCAAATTTTATTGGTTTTTTTTTATAGCTTAATCTAAGTTCACACACTTACACACACACGCTCACACATACACACACAGCTATGCAGTTTTGTATTTGTTTATGAAATTTATCTAAACTTTTGTCTATTTGTTGCTGTTGTTGCAGCTGCGTTTATCTGTTGCATTTTCTATTTGCATGTTGCATCTGTTTTTTGTCATTTTTTTATTTTTTTGTTTATTCAAAAGGTGTTTTTATCATAATTGTTATTGATTTCTGTTGTGGTATTGTTAATTAATTATATATATATATATATATTATGTTTATATATATATATATTTATATGTATGTGTCTGTTGTGTACAAATTAAACAGTTTACAAACATTTAAATTGCATTTTGCATTTAGGTTTTTATTTTATTTAAGAGTTAATTAAAACTACAGTCGCTACTAATGAATTTATTTACAGTGCCTGCTGTTTGTATGTTTCGTTTCGTTTTTTCTTTATTTTTTTCTGTTTTTGCATTTCGATTTCCGTTTAAGCACATTATTAATTTGCATTTGCCATATGCTCTTATGTCAGCCAATACTAATTAGTTAGCACGTATAGATAGATATACTTTTATATATTTATATATGCATATAGCTTGTTTATTTTTGTAGTTTTTTTTTTTTATATATTTGTATATTGTATGTACATGCTTATCAAACTTCATTAGCTTAAACAATTTGTTTGCTTGTACCTTGGAAACTATTGAAAATGGGAGTATAGCTTATTATATTTCGAAGAATGCATGGCTGACAGCATAACTTACAAATTTGTGTCTGTCTGTTTGCTTATCTCAGAAGAGTTAGAAAGTGACCAGGGACTTTATACATAGATTATTCCACAGGAAATTGGTTTTCAAATGACTTTTAACGTTTCTTTTCTCTCTCTTTCCCATTAAATTTAATACAAAATTAACTATAAATTATTTGTCTGTGTTTTGTTACTCTCGAAAGAGCTTAAAAGTTGACCAGAGAATGTTAAGTTCATGTTTGTTTAGCATTAAATTTTCCCTTTAAAGACCTGGCGAATTTCAGTTGATTGATCGCACTTTTTCAGGTGCTTTAATAATCGGATTTTCTGCAGTTTTTTTTTCAAAGTAAACACAGGTAAAAAGCAGAATTTCTTGTATTTCTTGAAGGAAAGAAAATTGTCTGCACAAGCTTCAGGGTAGCTCACGCCTAGGTCACTCAAACACGTTATCCTAGCTGTTGTCTATGATTCAAGCACATTTTCTTTTATGAGCTATGAAGTTTTCTCTTTGTTGTGACAGAAATTTTACCTATTATCATATTAAATATCCTTGCGAAATACTTGCTTTTATAGAAATATGAACTCTGAAAGCAAGAAAATGTAGAATTCCTGAAGATTTGATCAATACATTTCAATCTCTCTAATTTCTCTTAGAAATTCTTCTTTGCAAGTGTATTTAAAGTTCGGTCTACCGAACACATTTTTCTGCATATCAAATTACAAATCAAAACAGTTAATATATACTATATATATAACTATATATATCTAAATGGCATTTATTTACAGCAAATATTCAATTTGTATGCTTAATACTTACAATAGAGTACACAGTGAGCTACAGTAGTATGCATATGGTGAGAGGGCTAGAAAAACGGCTTAGAGAGTTGATAGCTGCACAGTTTCTAGTTTTGATTTGATTTGATTGACTGACTGACTGGATTGGAGAGAACAATTTGTATTCGAGTATGAAGCATATTTATAGCCTAGTTAGTCTTATTTCATAATGACAAAATTTCTGTTTTAACTTTAACTGTTTTCCTATTGAAGTGTGTGTGTGTGTGAGTGTGTTTAATAAGGAGACAAATGCAGGAGGAGATCACAAAAATGTAAAGAAATTTTCTGATTGTTGGAGTTGTGAATTGCAGCTGCTTCAACGAGTTGTGCTTTAGCAAAAATCAGATTGAATTAGTTGTGAATTATAACACATTATTGGACGATAGCTTAAGCATGATAAGGAACGGAAAATTACTTTGAATCGCTTGTAAATTAAGACTTCATTATTAAGTAACTACACAGCTTTAAGGCTGCTTGCATCATTTGTGAATAGCAAAACTGAAGTTTGAAGCTTGCTTAAACTAGTTATGAATTACAGGGCCTTTAGGAAAAGCAGCTTGCATCACTTGTGAACTATGAAACATAAAGAAATGCAGCTTGAAAAACTTAAAAATCACAAGATTTTAATGAAGCTCGCGTTTGTTTGTGAATTACAAAGCTTGAGGAAAGCACAGCTTGAACAACTTGGGAATTGTAATTCTCATTTTTGTGATCAACTGCGCATTAGTTCAACTACATTTTGCTTAAATAATAATTAAGTATTATTTATATATATTTAGCATATTATGTATATGTTCATGCACTGTTTATTTGACTTTTCATATACATATATTTTTATATACTTTTTTTTAATGTTTTCTGCTTGGCTTAACTTACCCAAAAACCGAGAGCTTAGAGCTAAAGATGTTTTTATTTTTCTTATTGGTTTTTCTCTTTGTTTACTCACTAAGTGCATTTTATCTTAGATACGAAATCAATGCTTGCTTCAATTTAACTAAATCTCATTATTAACGCAATTAACATCATGATCATGATCATCATCATCACCTGGAACTCAGTGGGCCAGAAGAGAACGGTCATTCCTTCATCTCAGTCCACTTTGTTGGGAGCTGCTGTTGCTGCTGCTGCGGCGGGGGCGGGCTTTCAATGTAGCTGTTACGGCTGCAGCTGCAACTGTTGCCGTTGCCGTTGCCGTTGCTGTTACTGTTGCTGTCGCAGCCTGTGACAATTGTTTAGTTGGCAGCAAGAAAAGCGCAGCCATTGTCTCAGCAGGCGCTGCACACACATACCAATGCTGCAGGCAGCAGGAGACGATGCTCAGCAGCATGCAACAAATGCCGCAGTAGAAACTGTTGCTGTTGCTGCTCGAATTGTGCTGCATGGCCGCCGGGTGTTCGCCTGCGAGAGAAAATAGAAAAGAAAATAGAGGAACGTGAAAGCAAAACAGTGCAAATTAGTTAAGAAAATAGTTGTAAATACCCTGGAAACCCATTGAGAGTGGGTAAGCTGGGTATATAGATTTGATGAGATGTGTGTAACAGATAGAAGTGGGCGTAGCTGCGATCTTAAAGTGTGTTTTTGCTTGATCAAGAGCAAAGGACGGGAAAGATTTAAAAGTGAACTTGTTCTCAGAGTTTTCTATAGTTTTTGATAGTTTAGCTAGGTAAGGCTATCTTCTAGTTTCCTTTGTTCTAGGCTCCAAAGTGCAAAGTTTCTTAGGTCTACTAAGTCTTCAGTCCTAATCCATAAACTAAATCAGTTTCTTGTATGATACTCTAAGCCCGATTAACTTGCTACACTCACAAAGTATGCCCAACTAAGAAATACTGCACAGTTGCATAGCATAAAGCTTAAGGTATTACCCAGTCGTGCATATCCAACTAGTCACATCTTGTACTTGTGCTCTTTCAATTCATTAGCTAATTGTTAAAGCAGTCAAAAGCAAGTCAAGCGCATGCGTAAAAGGATCCAATTTAGCTCAACTACAGCTGTTGTTGTTGTTGTAGTTCATCTTTTTCTTATCTGTTGTTGCTGTTAGCTACTGCTTCCGATTGCCTTTGTTTGGATGCCAGGTTCAATCGCCTGTAGCAAAATCTCTGTTACTTCTGACTCGTCTCTACACATCAGCATCAACAACATCAACATCAACATCAACATCTACAAAAGCTGCACCTGAAAATCTGGGCCAGATAATATCGACGCTTCACTTTGCATGTGCGCATTTCCTGTTTGCCAAACAAGGCAAACACTAAAGCAACTACAACACACAACAGCAACAACTTGTTATGTGCAGCACTTGAGCACACAAGAGCTGCATCTGAAGTTTTTGTTGTGGCTGCCTTTTCATAGGGTAGCCGGACTTGATTATTGGCATTTCTAGCTAGCAGGCAAATAATTTCCGCACTTCTTTTCAGGCTAAGCTAACGCATATACAATGAAAACATGTAAAAACATGGCAAAAAGTTGTCTGTTGTAACGACAGTTTGAATACCCTGTACGGAGTTGTAAATGATGTATATAAAAAGTGAGTTGTTGAATTTGAAACATTTGAGATAGTCTCAAATGACTAAAGCTCAATAATATAGCTCAAATGATTTCATGGAAGGGGAAGAACTATCGATGGCTTGAAGCAGAGTGCATTCATTCTATTATTGTGGCATGTGCATCGACTGCGTGATACCCTATAGACAGCTAAAACTTGTGACAAATGTAAATTGTCGATATTTTCCTTAGAGATTGGATAAAAGTATCGAAGGCATTGTTTTCTGAGATAAAGATTCGTATTCACATAAATAAGTAAGTGTTTGAGAAATGAGTTTTTATAAAAGCATCACAGAGTATTAAAAGTAGTAAAAGTATACAGAGTATTTATCAGTCGGTACATAAACACATATAAATATAAAATAAATATGAAGAGTGGGCTATAAATATAGAAAGCAGTGTATTTTTAGATATCGATGCAGTAGATTCACATCTAGAATATAAGCATTAGAGAGTTGAACTATCTTTTCTTTGTTACCGATTGCTCCTGTATAAGAATTGAAAGGAATGTTGAAGGTCAAAGTCTTAGAAGATAACAGTTAAATAAAATATAAAATTTTATATAGAATATTTAAGATATTTCAAATAGAATATTTAAGATATTTTATATAGAATATTCAGATATAAGCTATTCAGATATAAGATATCACGTTAATCGACAGACTAAGATCTTATAAGCAGTTATAAGAGTTACACAAACTCAACTTTTTAACTCAGAGAATTGAGGATTGGATATCATTCTTTTTAGAGAGTATATAAATAAATACACAGACTAAAATATTCAAGAATCAATCTTTAATAAGTCTGACTGAAAGTAAAAACCAAAATATTCATATACATATAAATATTCTCTATATAAACTGATTAGAGTATTTATTTCCTTTTGAAGTTTTTAAAGTAGTGCAACAAAAAAGTTACATTTACTTAGCAAAGAGTGTCGAAAAAACACACTTTTTATTACTTGCCATGCAGAGTATGAAAACACAAACAGTGAACAGTGTGTGTTCGCCCCCAGCCACACCCACACACACACACACACACACTCACATGTATAGAGAGTGCACTTGGCATTCAGTGCAGTTGAAATGCTCAAATTGCAATGCGCGCTGCTAACAGGCAACTTCCTGTCATAAACATGCAAAACTGTCAGGCACACACGCAACACACACACACAACACACATACACAAACAAATACACACACACACACACATATATATACTCACCAATAATTACGTGCACATAGACGCTGGAGGTTTTTGCGACGGTTGGCACACAGGTGTAGTTGCCGGTGTCGCCGGGCATGGCTCGCTTGATTTTTAATCTGAGAAGCGCAAAGAGAAGAGCGAGAGAGAGTAGAGTAAAGTTAGTTGAAAGTGAATGGCAATGCTTGCAAATGAATAACACAGTCAGCAATGAGTCGGGAGTTTTTGGGCTGGGCCAAGGGAGCACGTCTGTGGGCGCACACTAACATCAAATAAAAGCCAAGCGTTATGTGGCAGCTACATTAAAAAGTTTTTGCTACTTTATGCTGAAGTCACAGTTCGGTCTAAGGGATTTTCGCTGTGGATTAGGAAAGAGATTGGGATACCCATGCCACCCAGGTCCTGCTCGGTTAGCGGCATCTGCATTTTATGGCTGCCCGTGTCGTTCGTTAACGGCATAAATGCACAATGAGCACATATAGCCAAGAGGCATACTTGCTACCAACTACTGTAACTCTCTGACTCTAACTGCGACAGTAACTGTAACTGTAACTGTAACTGTGACTATGACTGAGACTGTGCGACTGCATGACAGCAAAAACTAAGGCAAATTAAAAATCACACACGGCTAACTGCGAACAATTGTGAATTGTGATGTTGCCATTCATGTGACTCTATTTTCAGACTAGGAAATACCCTGTTTTGTTCGGGCATAAGCAAGCCATTAACTAATTGCTATTCTAACTAGTTACTTAATGTATTGGAAGAGGTTGTTGGCATTAAATGGGGGAAGAAATTCAAGTAAATGCAAGAAATATGAAACAATAAAAGAGAGTTTTTTTATAGCGACTAGAGATGCGGTAAATAAAAGAGTAAATATAATATATGTGATGCAAACAATAATGCATAATGATAATGATAATGAAAGAGATTATGTTAATTATTATGAGAATGAGAACTAGAAGTTGATTAAGATTAACAATTCCAATGAAATTTAAGAAAATAATACAATGACAATGACAATGATAATGATAATGATAATGATAATGACAATGAGAATGACAATTCCAATGATGTAAGCAATAGTAATAACAATGAAAAACAAAAGATAATGACAATGACAATAACAATGACAATGACAGGGATAATGGCAATGACAATGACACGAGCAATGACAATGACAATGACATTGATAGTGATAATTAAAATGACAATGAGAATGATAATAATACTGAAATTTAAAATTTAAATGAAATTGAAAACTAGAATGAAACTGAAAATGACAATGATAATAAATATAAAAGAACACCAATGGCAATGACATTGACAATGACGATGCCAATGAAAAATACGAATCTTTTTTCTATAATATATAAACATTAATTGAAATAAACATAATATTAAAATAATATATAAAAATATTGAAATAATATAATAAAATTATGATCAAATTCATAAAAATGATTGTGAACATTATGAATAAAAGATATTATAATTAATGCATAATAATAATACCTATCTCTCTTAATTACTTCAATTCATAATTCATTTCTATAGTTATTGAATATTGCGCTATTTGAATTTACTATTCAAGGCTTAGAGAATTTCATGAATCTTTATTTGACACCCTGTTTCTGCTGTCTATTTGCCCTGCTCAGTCCAGGAATGTCGCTCATTGCTTTACCTATTTGTGCACAACGCCGCCCCACCCATGCAAAGGCTCTCAACTACCTTCCCCACTTTACATTGTGTGGGGCCTCTTCAACTTAATTAAGTGTGAGGCATTCGAATGCAAATAACTGAAATAGATGTTTGCATGGGTATTATTTGAAGATGCCCTCAGTCACACATACCTGGAAGTCAAGCCATCCGACCAATCATCCTCGACGAGGATGCGTGCCATGGAGCTGTCGATTTCGTTCTCGTTCTTGCCATCGAGCATTTCGCTGCCTGTAAGAGTAGAAGAGGAGAGGCGGATGAAGTTGTAAGAATAAAGCACATGGAATGTGAATGTCAGTTGCAAATTGAATTGTTTAAATTGCGAGACACAAACAGTGGGAGAGTGAAAGAAAGATATTACGCATATACGCACCTTTGTACCAGAATATGTTGCCCAGCTCGTGTGGTCCCTGCATTATTTTGCAGGTTAAATTAATGTCGCTGCCCGTTTTTACCATCAAATCGCTGGGTCCGTAGATTTCCGCTTTGAGCTCTGCTTAACAATGCCAAAGAGTGTGAAAAGAAGCAGAGGAGAGACACAGAAACAGAACAAAAAGTCACTTAAGTTGCCAGAAAACATACAAACACATATATATTATATGTATATATATATGTATATAGTATATATATGCGAACAAAGCGCTGTTTTTGTAATGATAATAATAATAATAATAATAATGTTAATGATAATGCCCCGACTGACTGACTGACTGCCTGCGCGACTGCTTGACTGCTCGCCTGCCTGCTTGCCTGCCTGCTTGCTACTTTATTACACAGACGCGTGTCTCTATTATGCTGGCGATAAGCTTTTGTTATGCCATATAAAAGCCAACAGAACGCGCTTACACACACACACACACTCGCACACTCACTCATAGATACACACAATGCGCGCACTCATACGCCCCGTGGTACCTGCAAACACATTGCGCCTTGTCTCTTGTCTCTCTTTGGAATTGTCTAAAAAAAAAAAGAATCAAAGTGTCAACTGTGAAGTGCCTTTTGTTGTTTATAGCCACGCAACTGTCGAAGACTTTCAATTGGACCAAAAAAAAGTGGAAATGGCTAGAAAAATTGCCAAATGAAAAATTGAAAATTGGAAAATTGCTGCGGACAGTGAGCCAAATGTGATTTTTGCAGCTTATGCACTGATGCCTGACAGTTGACGTAATGGAATATGTCCTGAGTGCTGCTTCTTGCTTTACTTCTTTACTTATTCGTTTGCTTCGTTTTCTGTTTTTTTTTTTATTATTATTTTGCTGCCTCATTGCCACTAATGCAAACGCTTAGCGTTGCATGCAGCGAAAAGTGGCACACATGTGTGTGCCTGGTCGCCCTGCCTCGTCATGCTAACAACAGCAGCAACTACATGTGTTTGTATGCTCCACTTTCAGCACAACAGCAGTCACACACACACACACACAGTCGCTCACTCGCACACTCTTGTAATTTTACAGCTTGGGTTTTTGCGCCTTGCATCTAAAGAACCGCAAAGCCTGGCGTAAATAAATTGCTGCCAACGTCTGCAACTGCAACTGCTGCAGCAACAGCAACAGCAGCAGCAACTGTAACGGCTTTGTACACACTGATACTTTACACGCCCTTCCCTATTTTTGTACCCTGTAGCAATAGAAAGTGGCTGAGCTGGCTTGATAGACAATGTATAGAACAGACAGAAGAAAAATGAGCATCCGCAGTGAAGTGAATCTAAAACTGTCTGGAGTCTGCCTGACTTTTCATGATTTCTATGCAGCACATGTTTCTTAATTGAAGTTATCGATAACTTCTTCTTCTTCTTTTTATACTCATCTCAAACAGAGCGAGCATTTGTAGCAGACAGAAGAAAAATGAGCATCTGTAGTCAAGTCAATCTATAGCTGTTTGACTGTCTGGAGTCTAGATGACTCTTGATGACTCTTGGTAATAGAGATCTATGCAGCACGTGTTTATCAATTGAAGTTATCGATAACTTATTCCGCTTCTTTTAAAACTTATATTAAACAGACAGATCTTCTGTAACAGACAGCAGAAAAGTGAGCATCTGCAGGCAGAGTCTATTTATAGCTGTTTGCCTGGAGTCTGGATGATTTCTGTGCAGTACTTGTTTATCAATTTGAGTTATCGATAACTTATTCTTCCCTTAATACTCAACTCATTATTATTATTAATGAATTTCATAAATATTCTTTATGTTGCTTCAAAATCTATTTAGACATGAGTTTGTTTGTGGCAAAACTTAAGCAGCTAAGGTCAAGAAATTTGATATTAGATTCTACTCAAACATACACTTGTTCACTGCATTCCGATTTTTCCTGATTTTAGAAAAAAGACCGCTTGAACTTTGTATGACTCTAGTACCTGCCCATAATTACATTTATAACAGATTAATTCCTACTCAAATGTTCCCTTTACCTTTACACATATTGTGCTTTACGTCCGTTGCCTCACTTACTTCTTCTACTATTATTTCAAAACAGGGTAACTTCTAGTCTAACATGCCAACATTTGACACATCTCTGCGTTATGACTTCCATCGCTCTCGCCTCATCCATCGCTTTGCTGCCATTCAATCGAGCAGGAACGAAAAACCATTTGGCAAAAGTGTAACGCAAAAAGTGTTGCATACTTTTGGGCCGTTGATTTGCATGGGCTTAATATGCACTATGTCGAGTGTGTAGTCGAGTGTGTGTGTGCAAATGTGCATGTGTATGTGTGTGTGTACATTCATAAATTGCCCAACGAGGGCTGCCATAAACCTTATGCCTATGTCTATATCTGCACTTCGATAAAGAAACTTTTTAACGTACTTTTCGAAACAAACTCATTTGCCGAAAAAACTTGGCGCACAATTTTATGGCTCGTTATATACGTATATGTATATATCTGCTTGTAACTGATAAAACCATAAGAAAGAAAAAAATAAAGAAAGAAAATAATTAAAAGTCTAAACAATTGGCTTAAGTTAAGTAAAAGCACACGTGCTGTTGGTTTTCCCATCTTAACTTTGCTGTTCGTTTTTGATGTGAGCTTTGCACATACGTAAAATTGTGAAAAGACGGCGTATAATGCTTTAAGGTCGGCTTTACAGTTTAAGCGATTTGGTGCTGGTGTTGGGCGCTGGGTGTTGGGGCATGTTAATCTAAATTAAATGCCAAGCTCCATAATAATAGAGTGCCGCAGCCGAAAG
This sequence comes from Drosophila leonis, assembly GCA_035045365.1. Lineage (NCBI taxonomy): Eukaryota > Metazoa > Arthropoda > Insecta > Diptera > Drosophilidae > Drosophila > Drosophila leonis. The sequence continues at coordinate 1,591,595 of JAWNPC010000485.1, forward strand.
TGGAAAGAAAGAATGAAAAGAAGAAAACAAACCCCAAATGGAATTCGAACATGCCGTGGGCGATTATCTCTGGCTGCTTTATGGTTAGACCCGCACAGGGTGCGACGAGTTGTTTGTTATTGTTGTTGTTGCCGCTCTAGTTGTTGTTGCGCACCTGACAACAACCATTGCGGCTGGCAAAGCCAAGTGTCTATGACTTTTGGCGCTGACTTGGCTACAATGCGGTGCGCGCAAACAAAGCAGCTAGCCAAAAATTATTGCCACATATACACAAGCGACGTACGCCACACCTGCCCAACCAGCCAGGTGTGTGCTACACACATGTATGTGTGTGTGTCTATGTGTGTCTGTGTGTATTTTAGCTGAGTTTGCTTTTTCTTTGGCCCACATGAAACTTGCATTGCCAGCTGTCAGCAAGCTGCTGGTTGAACTAAATATAAATATATGTATATATATATATATATGGTTATATATGTTTAATAGAAAATTCGTGTTGGCAAATTGGCTATTTAACAATAATTAGTTGAACCTGTTTGCGGCAATTGGCATTGGTAGCCAGCCGCACTTACCTGCATTATGAATGCTTAACGTTTAGGGCAGGAAAATAGAAGTAAAAGCCAAGAAATTGTGCTTAATTGACTACATAATACTCGTTCAAGATATTTCGATTAAAATTTATGAGTCTCTCTATAAAGTTGGTCTATAATGATGCAGCTGCAGTAGCCCTGAGGTCTGTCATCTAGTATATTTATCATATTTGAACAGTTTTTGGAGTAGTTCAACTAGATTTTGGGCATATAACTGAGGTAGATATAATATTATTATGTATATGTCATATGTGGACAATCTAAGAAAAAGGTCAACTGGATTTTGGGTATATAACTATGGATATACAGAGGTTCATAAACTTAGAGGTCAGCATCGCCAAAGTTTGGGCATTTAGCAGTGAAACTATGGTATAAATAGAGTTTACTGGCTTGCCAGGCCGCCTAGTGTGGAAGATATAGTTAGATATAGAAACTTAGAGAAGGTCAACAGCAAAGTTTGGAGTCGTCAAAGCTAAAACTGCTAGCAGTGAAACGAGAATACCTAAAGTTGTTGCTGATTTGCTAAAATCTGCAGTTAGCTAAGGCATCTCCTCATCTCATTTAGGAGGCTCACATATAATCCAAAAGTCCCCAGCTTCAATGACATGCCTTGCTTTTCTACTAATGGACAGCAGAGCACGCCACAAAACCAATATACCCTCTTAGCCTACGTGAACGCGTATAAAAAGTGGAAAAGTTTGCTGGCTATTGGGCCAGCTGTTTGAAGTTTTCATTAGTTGACCCAGGCCCAAAAAGCTGGCCAGCTGCCAAAGTGTAAAAATCCTACAAAAAAAACTGGAAAGAAGAAAGGAAAGAGTAAGAGTAAGGTAAAGACAGCTGGCAACAACTGCTGTTAGCCAGGCAAACAGAGCACAGACACACAGACAGCACATGCTTGGCTTGAAATGTGTGCAGCCGCAGTCAAACAGACAGACAGACAGTCAGAGCAGCTTTCTGGCTGTGTGGGGACCCACAGCAGCTAAAAAAAAAAAGAAAACACAAAAAAAGAGGCTTTGCGAAAATGCATTTTCATTTTTCTTGATTTCGCGCATAAAATGCGCATAAGCCTAGGCCCATAAACATAAACATTTGGAGCAATGAACTTTGCGCATGGCATACTTTTTTGGTGAGTGGCTGCAGCTGTAGTAGTGGAGGGGTGTGGAGGGGTCTACTACAATGCAGCTTGTAATGCCCTATACAATTGACATTTCAAGGGGTATATTAAGCGAGCTTTTTGATATGTAGGTCAGCTTGCATTGAGCAGAGATTGAATTGCGCCTTGGAATGTCTTAGCCGATGAGCTAAATAAATAATGGGAATGCAGATTAGAGATATGTTTCAGATACATATAACAAGACCGTATAATAAGACCAGAGCTGAGACGTTTGTTTTTGATAAATTTTTATTTTATTATTTAATATGGTTGTCTTCGCGGACGATTTCTTATAAATAAAGTGCTAAGCTTTAGCACTCCATATATATTTATTACAGGGTATCCCCAACTCAGTCTCTCACGCCTTATATGTAAATTCCCTTAACCCAACTCGGGGTCTGCTGCTGTTGTAAAAATTTATTGCGCCGCATATGTTGATGTATGTTTGCACACATGTACAACATATACGAGTATTTATTGCCTCGTTCTCGTTTCTCGCTGCGCTAAGTGACATACAATTTAACAGCGTATACGATTCTATGTGTGTTGGTGATTTTTATTTATTTTTTTTTTTTGCTCCAGCTATTTTGCTGCTGTTTTTCAGCTATTTGAAGCGCGGCACTTAGCCAGTTTTAAAGTAAATGCTGACTGGACAATTAATCTAACTTGAAACGCAAATTGCTTGGAATTAATTGTCAAATCAAATAAATAAATTCAATTTGTAAAAGTCAGCAGCGTCACACACACACACACACACATGCACAATTGATTGAAATATTCTGTTGAATTTGGCTATGGCTGTCAAAACGTGGAGTCCAACAATGGCAGCAAAATGAAATGCCAAAACATCATCATCATTGCCCCAGACACATTTCATAGTTGAAGACCTCACTCGCCATCTCTCTCTCTCACTCTCTCTCTGTCTCTCTCTTTTCACTCTTGGCAATTTCATTTCTCTGCTTATTATTATTGTTATTATTAATAATTCGTGGCACATTAATCATGAGCTGCTACAGTCGCATAATATTCGTGGCCATTTATCATGAATTCGCGCTATCACAAATATAATTCTCTAGTTCCCTATTTTCTCCATAAAATAAAACACATTTTATGAACACAATTTTCTTGATATTAGCCCAGGCTTATGCCACGCTTAGGCCCTTAAGTTTACATAAATAAAGCGTAATGCAGTTTGTAATGCGTTTCTGGTTAGGGTATAGGAGAGTAAGAGACTTTCTGAGAGACTATGTGACAAGCAAAAGGTAGCTTTAAAAGAAGGTATATGCATAAAGTTTATATATATGTATACCTATATAGATCTATATAGATATATGTATACTGAATTCAAATGAAAAGCTTCATCTATTTAGCCAAATTCAAGTGTCTACAGGGCAAAAAGCTAGAAACTTATATAGGTCCTATGTAGCTTAAGTTAAGAAAAAGTCTCCTCTTTTCTCTCTGTTATCGTTAAAAATTGATTTGATTTTCCCAATTCTTCGAGTATTTATTAAACATTTAACATTTGCTTTGTTTATATGTGCAAGGCACAAGAGAATTTTATTATAATTATTTTATTATAGATTAATATAATATTTTTAATTTAATGGAATTAAGACTTAATAAACATCTGCCTTTCTAGTTATTTTTTTATTTCAAAGTCGAGAACTATCATTAAAAACTCTTTATGAACTCAGTCTTTTAAGTTAACTCGAGAACTATTATAGATACTGACAGCAGCTTTGGTGTTAAGATACTTCTTAAGAACTAAAATATATAGAATATCTTAGTGAGAACTGTATAAGCTAATGACATCAAATTTGAGCTGCAGATATCCGTATAGTAGACAAAAGTAAAGCATATTTAACTTTATACATTCCCCACTTCAAAATGCTTCACTTATCAATTATGATTGAGTTTCAGAGCATCTCTTAGTCAACCTTTGGCGGCTACAATGCGCGCACTTGCTTTGTGGACTGTTTCAAGTGCCGCTGTGGTTCACTTTGTGTAATAAGTTAAATAAACGTGCAATTTGCCAAGGAATTTGGGTCAGCTGCTCGCGCTCAAGCACCCACACACCCACATCCCCGCACACACACACTCACAGCAGCTCGCAGCGCGCAGCTTGCAGAGAGCCAAGACAGTGCCAAAAATAATGCCCAAGTGGAAGCTGGCTGTAAGCTCTTAATATGCAAATAATTGCTAGCTTATTGTCTGGCCTTATGAGCCACACAAATCACAAGCTATTTTAAATTTGCGGTTCCTGGGCCAAAGAAATGCATTGCAGTCAACTGCAAATGGCACGTGAAATGCTCTCAAATCCTTCACTAATTACATTTTATTAATAATCGTCTCTCCTGGATGTCCTAGATGTCTAATTACTCAAATAGTTGTGAATTCCATTTCAAGCCACTTCAATCAACTCTAGTCAAGCTAAACTATTCACTAATAATTTCTAATTAAATTAAAATTGTGCAATTCATGGAAGAAACCACTTGAAACAGCTGAGATACATAAAGCGAAATAAATGAATTTTAGATTTATGCTTAACATGGAAATTATGTAAAGCAATTGGGCTCTATTCGGTTCAATAAGTAAATGCTAAAATTCACACATAATTAGAGCAATTAAATAAGTCAGTTTTTGTGCAAAATGTTAAGCTCTATTTTGTGTTTTATGCGAATTAATATAAACAATTATTGGCTTAGTTTGGTTCATTGATTGGCTTTAAGGAATTATAGGCTGAACAATGTACAGAGAAATAAGTGAGAGTTTTAGGAGCTTTTATATTCGCTATTGTTGAATTTCTTAGTTAAATAAAATCTAATTTACTAGGAATTAATCTGCAGTGCGAACCCCAAAGATATAAAAAGCAATCAAGAGCCAGCAAACACTTCCTGGAAGATTGTTAGTCTGATCAAAGACCCAGTCGCACAGAACAAGGCGTATGCATCTTCAAATTGCAGACAAGGGAGTATTTTGAAAGCCATTGACAATGGAAGTTCTGCGGAACGACAAGATATGTATAAGTTGTCGCCAATGAATCACCCGATGACAAAACAAACGTTTAGAAGTTCGGTAGGTCAGTTTAGAATGTGTGGAATAACAGTTTTTGGCAGTGTTCAGTGAATCTCCTAGTCAAACACTTGCGACTAGAGCACTTCAACGTGTTTGCACACTGTGCTTTAGGTCAATTTACTTTTATAAAGTTTTTTATGCCTTAAATATAGATTAAGTCGTCACCTAAACCTAAACTTTAAAAGCGTAATTTTTGATATCTTTACTTTGACTACATATAGCTAGAATTTTAATAGACTTGTCAAACCTGTTTAGTTAAATACTTCAGCTATCTTAAAAGCTACAAACTTTAACTGAAAACCATTTCTAAACACCGCATTTATAGCGTTCAATAATCGTGTCCAAATTGTACTTAAGAAACTCATTGAAGATGTGATTTTTCTATAAAAGTTTTTTACATTCAGCTTTTACTATCAATTTTAAATTTTATATATACCAATAAACTTAGGTTGTAATCGAGCATCTAGAATCATATATTGAGCATTAAACTTTAGTTTCTGCTTGCGCAATAAAATTTCAAACTGAATGGCTCTCAATTCCCGTCAAGTTCTCTAAAAAGAATTAACTTCAATTATGAGCAATGCTTCATAATAGTCAGTTTTTTTTTTCTCTCTTACTTATTTGGCAGCAGATACTTTCTCAGTTGACTTTCTTTTCTGTTGCCCTCAAAATAAACAATATTGTGCAATAAAAGGCGCACAAATTGAATCTTTAACTCTGGCTGACTGAAATTATTTGCGCTTGATTGCATGCAATTTGCTGGCTGCTAATGTCAACAGCAATGGCAACAGCAGCAGCAGCAACAAGGAAGGAGTACACTGTACAGTGAAGCTGCCACTTGAGTGTTGCTTTATGGTGCCTGAGTAGGAGCAATCTAGCATCAATCTAGCTGCTACCTTGCTCAAGTAGACATCTTCTGCTTCTGCCTCTCTGCTGCTGCTGCTGCTTCTTATACTTTGAGAGGCCACGCATTTAAATTGCCAGCATTTTGCTTAAATTCCAACGGAACTTCTTCTCTCTATCTCTTTCTCTCTGCTCTGCCTTCTTTTACCTTTGCTTAAGCAATTTATTTTTTCACACTCTTTCAGGTAGCATAGAAGTGAGTATATTGGCTTTACAGTTTGTTACTTTTGCTGTCTGATTATCTGTGTGATTTAGTGACTTGACGGAAAACTTGGAATACATTTTGTGGATGTAGCAATTGAGCCAATTTTGTACCCTAAACGTAGCAAATGAAAAACTCAGATTTCTTTTAAATTCTAACTATTTTTGTGCCTTAGACGAGTTGTATTCTGGATTACCATAGACTTCTTCAAGAGATAAACCTATAATTTATAGGGTTAGCCTTAATTTCTTCTCTAATCGAACTATTTCAGTTCGGGATTACCACGCGCCTCTTCTATAGATAGACTCATAATCTATGCACTTTAACTTCTTTCCAAAGCAAGTCATTTGTTGTCGCCTTAGACAAGTATGCTGCAGTCAGTTACAGCCCTTCTGAAACGTTCTAACTTGCTTAAGATATTCAGTCTGTATTTTGTGCTCAGCGCTCAGTCACTCACTTCCTACTTTCAATTTTTTTTTTCTGCTGCTGCTGCTGCTTTATATAGTTACGCTTGATTACTTGCGCGCTGGTAAACAAATTTTTTAGCGGCATCAACAACACCTTTTGCCTTTTTTCTTTCGCTTTGGAGGTGCTTGTGCTGGTTGTGTTTTGACGCACACACAAAGTACATAATTTCATTTACAATTTACAATTTGGCTTCTTTATCAGCAGGCAGCTTGGTAATTTGCCCTTAAATTCCAAATTAAAATCTACGAAGGCGACACGCTGTCGCCTGCCATTTTTTTTTTTTCTTTCTTTTTTAAGGAGTCGACTTTACTTCCTGCATAGTTTGACACCTTGTCGAGACTTGGCAATAAACTTGGTAATTTAAGCAATTGAAGCGCCTGCTTCTGCATTAAAATGTCTAATGTATTGCAGCAGAGGCAGCAGCAGCAGCAGCAGCAGCAGCAGCGGGTTCGAGTATCTTGACTGATGTTTATGGCGCTGCGTCCAAGTTTCCTTCTTTTTTTTTCATTCAACAGTAATAGAATTTTCACTAGATATAGACAGAGCGCGTGGCGGTCGCGGCTAGAAGGAGGCGGAGTATGAAAAACAAATTTATGGAATTTTTAGTGCGAAATTTTTATTTGCATAAGCGCATAATAAAAAATACTGACGCTACATCAGATGCATGCAACGACAATAGCAAGCAGCAGAAGTTCAGCTACAGTGGTTGAAAAACGACGAGAATTAGAATAGATGTAATGTATATACCCCAGTGTCTATTATCAGTATTGATATTGTTAACGCATTGCTATGCCTAGCAATGAACTAGCAAAGAACTATTATTCATTTAAACAATAGAGCTTGAAGTTTGTCTAAAATGATATAATTAATGTCATTATTATGTTTCATTTAACTACCAACTCATATGCAAGTTCATGCTCCACAATCTGGTTTAAAGGCATTAAAATATATTTATAAATTATATAAACATGCTTTTTATATATATAAATTCTTTATATATTCTTTATATTATTCTCATCGTAAGAACTCTAAATTTCGTTGTTTCCTAACACTCCAACAAGTTAGCTAGCTCACTTGGACAACTATTCAGTTTGAAAATAGATTTATACCTAGCTTAACCCGTCAAGATAAATGTATAACTAACATATAAATTTGTTAAGATGTCTGCTTAAACACAGCCTGTACGAAAATTGCTGATGCACAGTGAGGCAAATATGCCTAAACCACAATAAAAATTGCCTTAAGAGCATGTTGTTTGGCTCTTAAGGCAATTTTTCAAACAAAATTACATTAAAAAAATTCATACTAAATTAATTACTATATTTTCAATAACTATAGTTTAATTTTTTAGTATTTTGTGTTTGCCTTTCTTTAAAATAAATGTTTACAATTTGCTTTTACAGTTTGTAAATGTATTTTTGTAACATTTATATCTATAAATATACTATTTTCCATTATATATTAAATAATTTTATATGCATTTTAGATTTATACAATATATGTGAAGTATAATATTTAATATAATTCTTTAAGTATTTAAAGTATTAATTTATTTATATATCTTCTTGTATATATGTCAATTATTATTATTATTATTTGTTAATACTTGGAGTATTTTTTATATTTATATTAATTTGTTTAAATTTTCCTACTTTCATTTTTAGGCTCTCTTCAATGCTCTATTCTTTGCCATGCACATTAAATTAGTTGCGCCTGCTTGCTGCTTCACTTTGATGTCTCTTAGCTGTGCCACAAACAAATCAGTTTTGCACCACTGTGGCATTTTGGTTTGCAGCTTTCCACGTGAGTGGCATGTCGAATATTTTATATGCACATTTTCTTTTTGGCCATTCAAATGAGTATGAACACGAGTTCTACTAAGGCATGCGTGGAGTTTGTTTTTGGTCTCGTTTTCTTTTTTTTATATTTCTATTTTTATTCCTTTTTTTTTTTTTATTTTTGGGAAATAGTGGGCGTGCACTAGTGCGGGCGTGGCTTATGCAGGACGTTTGGCAGTCATTTGCATTTCCGCAAATGTAATATTTATGACCATTGTGTTGAGATGTGTTTGTCTGACTTGACGGTTGCTATGTCAGTCTGTCAAGTTGTTGTCCTCTTCACCCACATATACATATACGTGTTAACTTGCTATTCTTGAATGTGTATGTGTGAGTGTGCACTAAAACATTCATAACATTCAAGCTGACCAAAGCATTTATGTTGAAACAAAGTCGTTTGGCCATGTGGCCCGGCCCAGATGAGTTTGCTAAAGCAACAACAACAACTACGCGCACGCACACTCACACACATAGCATGCATGCATGCACATGTATATATATGTATACATATATTTATATATAGAAACACATAGTTCAGAAATCAAATAATCTCATTGAACGCATTCTTCCGCACCAAAAACTTTTAACAAAAATGCATTGCTAATGCGATATACGATAAAAATGCACTGAACGAAAAATTCATAAGCAGTAGCCCAACAAAATTCGACCCGCTGCATGCCCTCTCTCTCTCTCCCTTAATGCTTCACGCTCTAAGTTATGGGCCATAGATAAAAAGTTTATTTTATGTATTAGTAAGCAGTTCTTCTGTTGCATACCTGGGAGATATGAGCGAACATTTTTCAATTAGTTTCAAAAAATTGCTGACTATAGCTGAAGGTAATTTAGAGATTGGTGTGAGTGTGTGGGTGTCTGCATGTGTTGCTGTGTGTGTGTATAGCTAACGCCTTTTCAGGCGTTAAGTTAAACTAATTAGAGGCGTTTGGTTGCCAAGCAAAACAAAAGCAAACTCATGCGTGCACAGGCGGCAAATATACATCTAAATGGTAACTTCCTTTTCAGCTGCAATCTTTTGGGCAAAAAATTGTGAATGATGGACCAAGCGTTAGCCTGTAACATAAGCTAATGCTGATGTGGAAGGCAAGTTCAAAGTTCTGCTGACACTCTTCAAATTAAGTCTGTAGACAGATGAGTTCTGCAGTCTATGTAACTTGTAGGACTCAAAGCTGACATTGTTAACAAAAATATGAGCAGTCATATATACATATATATAGGCTAATATATGACTTTTGTTAGTGCAAAAAAATGAATCAGAAATAGAATCTTAGGTATTAGGAACAACTAAAGACTATAGCATATCAACTCTCATAGCTTAGCTGCTGACTCGAGCTTCTTGTACATAACTTTTCACCAAAAACATTCAAATAACATTCAAAAATTACTGGGTATACGCAGCACAACAGCCGCACAGCAAGGCAATTTGCGCATAATCGAATTTGCTATTTTATAATCATACAAGGCACTTCGGCTGACTGCCTGGCACACTGAGTTACAGCACATACTTTCTCATACACCCACACAGACACACCCTCCCTCACACACACACACACACACACAGACAGACATAGGCTGCCACACACATGTGTAAATAACATGCATATTGTATGACTTCCTTAAGCTCATGAAAGCTGCATGCAGCTGGCAAACATGCGACTTAGGCAGGCGGCACAAACTCAGAAACTCTTGTCACACACACACACACACAGACAGACACCAACACACATACAGTGTCTCATAAAAGTAAGCACTTCAGTGGTTTTGTGACCAATTTTTGCAACAGCCTTCCAAAATGTAAAATGTAAAATGTAATATGTAAGCTAGGCAGAGCAAATGCTGTTAGCTGAAGTGAATTTGGCTATTTGAATGTGGTTGACCTTTCGGCCCAGAGAGTTATGATAATTGCCAAGGCAAAAGGGTACAGAGCCTCTGTATGCTCTATGCATTGGCTATTAGCAGCCAGCTACGACGCATTTACAACATGTCGATATTTTTGCTCTTGGGTCTTGGGTCCCACTAAATTTCGCTCATTTATGCGAGCTACATAATATTAGCCCAAAAGGACACTTTAAGGCCCGATCTGTGCATCGAGTGTACAAATTTGTGGGCTTAGTAAAGGTATTCGAGCAGCATCTAAGTCTAAGTTTCTAATGGGTGCTATAAATCTGGTAAATGAATTAGCTATAGGCGTGTTGTTTCAGTGGTAGCAGCAGATATATGAGAGTAGAGAGACCTTATTAATAATAATATATGTATTAGTTAGTTAAATTCTGTTAGAATAGACAAAAGTTGAATTGAATATCGTTGAATGCAGCAAATTAAATGTTGAGCAAGTTTCTTCAAGACTCTACGATTCGCTGTTGATGCGTTATGATATTTTTATTTGCTAGTTAATGAAATGCTTACTAGAATTTCGTTTTTCAAGGGGTCTATGGCTATCAGATGATACGGTATTTCAATGTGACAAATTTTTGAATATGTGCAGAAGAATATAATGAGGTAACTTTCATAGAATCTCGTATATCTGCCCATCTATCATTATATATTATAATATATATGTAGGATCTTCATATCTAAATTATGTCCGTATATGTATAGAAAATAGAACTAAACGAGGTTTGTTTAAAAAGTATCGCAAATTTATATTTAGATTTTAGATTTTTTAATGTTCAGTAAATTTTTCAGCTATTTTGTTTGGATGTTTTCCTAAAAAGTGTATTAAAACTAAGACACTAGGCAAGGCATCGAAGAAGCTAACTGAACAAGATTATACAAAATGATTTTTTGAAGACTTTTAAACACTCGTTTATAACAATGTGTTTATTGTCTTAAATCTAGAATATCTAATGGTGGTTATATTGAACGAAATAAAGTAGATATTCACATATAAATAAAATTTATTTTGCTAAGAAAAAAAAAACCAAATTCGTGATACATTTTGAGTAGATTTCCTTTAGTATTTCAACTCGTTTTGCTGCTCAATTTATTGAATATTTTAATGGTTTTTATAGAACAATCAAGTTTTTTATATAACAATTGATTTTCTAGATTAATAGTTACTATTTAGATATATATTTAATACTTCAATTGGTTTACTATAGAATTTTTGTAAACAAAGCTGAAATCAAAGTTTGTCTTTTATGCTTGGTTTATTTATTTTTAATAACTTAGCCGACTTATACTTATATAAGCATATTAGCTAAACAGTTTGCTACAGACAATTTGTTGCTTAACAAGTTTTCTAATATTAAAAGCTAAGCCAAAGCAAGCCACGAAAGTTGTGTTTAAAAGGTATAAAAACTGAAAGTTTCATTAGGATTTTTGTCTCCCCTTCTCCAAAGATTGCGCTGCATATATAACTTTTATATATATATATATATGCTATCATATATATCTAACTCTAACTCGTCTCAGTTCTTCACTCAGTCTTACTCTTTTCTTAACAACAATTTCTTAACATTGCATTATTATGTTACATCCTCTATATCAAATAAAAGATACTTTTCTTTCACTTACAAATTTTCTGCTCAGTTTAGAATACTTCAAAGTTGAAATTGCCTTCAGCTCTTAGCTGCCATACAACTAGCTGTCAACCTGCTCAGCTATCAAATGTCAGCTAGAGTATTTGCTTACTCAGATTTAAAATAAAAAAAGACCCCAAGAGTGCACCCCTTTCATCATACTCACCCACAACATTGAAGGTATAGGAGAGTGACATTTTGGGCTCGGTGTTGATTTGGCACTCGTAGACGCCCGAGTCGCGTGGCTGTGGATATTTGATTTGCAGCGTCCAATTGGCTGAGTTATCGGGCCGCAGTACCTAAATATCAAATTAGATGAACAAATTATAAAGTCAAAGGGTCAAAGGTGAGGCAGGCATGACGCGCGACTCACCTGGAAACGCTGATCAGAGGTGTAAGTAGTGCCACCCGCTGTGAGTATATGCAGATCACGTTTGCGTATCCACGAGACCTGTAACAGAATAAAAAGCGGAAAAGTGAGAAACAGCGAATTTGAGAAGAAGCAGAAGGCAGAAGGCATAAGACAGTAGGTAGAAGGTAGAGATAAAGACTTGTTGTTCACTTGGCGTCTGCCAAGTTTTAAAAATTACAAATTCCGCACTTAAAAGTTTCGCCCAAGTGCGTTTAACAGCGCTTTGTGTGCGCTCTTGTATCCAGTGCCACACTGCCACAGTTGCCACACTTTCCACACTTGCCACACTTTCCACACTTGCCACAGCAACAAAGCGCAAAGTTTACTTTTTTGCTACTTTCTTTCGCTTATTTTTTTTTCGGGTTGAAGGCGAAGCTGCTCTTGGCACTTCTTTTTGGGTATTTGCTGTTGTTGGCGCTGCTGCTGCTGCTGTTTGTTAATCTTTAGCATTTTGCTTTTGTTTTTGCCGCATTTAATCAACAGCAAATACCAGCAAAGAGCCACCTAAGTGAAGTTGACTTTAAATGAAAGAAGATTTAATGCCCTTTAAAAACATATTTGATGTAAATTTGTTGTGCTCTTATGGCTAATATGTTTTTGGTACGAAGTGTAGCATAAGAGGGTTTTGCTTTCTATTGAAGAAGCTTAAACTGATAGGCTTATGATATCTACAATAAGAAACTACCGAGGTAAGGTGTTTAAGGAGCTTACATGCCATTAGCTATAGGACTTAAGACTGATTTGATACGATTGCTTTCTTATTCGAATAATTCTTAGTATATGGAACTTAAGTCTTACAGTCCAATTGAATAGAATTTATAAGTGCTTATCACGGAAACGTTTTCTTTTCCAAGCCACTCAGATCAAATATGGTAATAATAAATAATAAATAATATATCTTAAATGTTCTTTAGTGTAAAATCTTTATGTTTTAAGTATAGCTAAAAGTTCGTTATAGTAAAATCTTTCTTAGAAACCCATTTGTGCTACTGAACATATTTACTTTCCAATTAAAATTGATATGACTTTGGACATATGTAAGTTTAAAAGCTTTCTAAGTTGCTTTAGCGTATCTGGATAAGCTGAGCAACTTCTTATAGTAAAATTGAGCTTTTCCATTCAGTTTCTCTATACAAATTTGGTAATTTGATCTTAATGAAATTTCGAGAGAGTGTGCTCAACTATCTATATACAAACTATGTTTAAGATTTCATGAAAATCAATATAGTTTTCCTTACTAAAACGCACTTTACGGCCAATATTTCTACTCTAAGTTTATGGCCATGGCCTAATGGAACCTTATAAACATATATATTCGTTTGTATAGAAAGAGTTCGTAGTGCTTCGTAGAGCTAAGTACTTATTGGAGTTTAGCTACTGAAAACTAAGTTTATTACAAATAAATATTTAAATATATTGCATATTTTCTATACATCGGAGCTGTTGTAAATGAGAGTAGGCATCCAAAGAGTGTTCTCCACATAAGCTTTGAATTCTTCAGTGGAAATACCAAATGTAGTTATTCTAGTATTTCAAACACTTAAAAAAGGCTCAAAAAACTATGCTTAAATATCAATTTATATCGAAATGTTATCGCCTATTTGAAATAAAATTCATATGCAGGCATATGTCTGGTCTTTAGCTCAAAGCTAAAGTGTCTTGGATGGATAAACGGCGGATCAGGCGAGTTTAGATAACTCTGAGTATTGATCCTGATCAATTACATTCACATATAACATACTCCAACTTCTCTGACCTCAATGGCTTACATACATAGTTTTTTAATTAATATACTCCCGTTTCGCTGTATTTCAGAAAATCTACCATTAAGTCAAACTAGTGCCACAATACGTATACGTAATATTCATGTATTTCTGTGTGTGTGTGTGTGAAAAGGGTTGCGTATACGCAACGTTGACAGAAAAGGCAGAGAAATGGTTTTCCAGAATGAATAGCAGCTCTTATCGATGCTCAAAGAAGCTACAATTTTATAGCTGAAGCTACATAAATTACTCAGACAATTGCAAAGTCTTTAAGCTGGCGACATTTTGCAGTCCGAATGTGTCTCGCAATTGTTTCAAAATGCCTTTTAACGGAGAGATATAGAAGAAGGCATGGCATGTTTGGCCATCCTGTCCGTGTCCGTGTCCGAGTCCGTGTGGCACCATTGTTGTGCTGGCCTCTATTTGGCCAATTTTTATTAGAGCTTGAATTACATTTTCATTTGATTGCCTTGCTCGACCCTTTAACCCCCCCTTTGGGGTAACCATTAGAACTGGTTTTGTGTTTCGCTGCTGAGATTTCTTCTCGGCTTGTGTGCTTTTTTTTCTTCCTTTGCTGGCTTTGTTGTGCTCGACCTTTGTGCCCTTTTGGCACATTGTTTCCAATTTATTTAATGACCTTAGTTTTGTTTTGCTGCGCCATTGCTGCTGTTGTTGTTGTTGTCGAGATGCTCAATTTTAATTACGTCGGCCAAAAAGTTTCGTAATGGCAAGTAAAATATATATGTATATTCCGAAAGCTGCGCGCTCAATTAAAGTTTTGAATATTTGCGAGTGTCAACATAAATGTTAAATATACGCCCATAAATATATATATTCTATATATATGACTGTGAAACTTCTTCAGTTATTACTTAATAAATATGATGCCTTCAGCAAAGTAAGTGCTAAAAAGCTGTTCGCAACTATCGGAATGCGCGCGTAAAATAGCGCAAATAAACAATCCTTTTGGCCTGGTTTGGTGCCTCAGTTTGTGATCCTGGGCTTTTGCGATTCTAATAAATTCATTCGATTGACGCCAAAAGTCGAACAACAACACACAAACAAAAGCAAAGCGCCAAAGCCATGAAAAAAGCTGGGCAAATGGCAACGGTCACGTAATACGTAAAAATAAAATTCATTTGCTTGTAAAAGTTTTATGCGCCAATTTTTATGCTTTCCATCATAGACTCGGCTCCAACTGCGAATTGCTATTCTATTCTGCATTCCCGATGCCCAATGCCCAATGCCCAAATGCCCAATGCATTGGGAATTCGCAATCTATCTATATATATATATATATATATTGTTGTATATACTTATATATATAAAACACGCCTACACAATATGAAGCTGATAAAGAACAAACGGAAAAGCAAAGCTCTGCCAAAGCCCCGCAATGGACTTCAAACTAAACCTTTTACAACCGTTTACGGTGCGAGGTCAGGATTTTTAATAGAGATAGAGAGGTAGATATATATATAGAGAGAGAGAGAGAGAAAGGAGAACAGCAGGGACTCGTCTGGTTATTGCCCAAGTTGAGCAATATCTATAAAAAGAAATAGAGTAGCTAAAGAATTAGGAACTATAAAGACAACGTGGAAAGTAGTGAAAGTAGAGGTGCATCAAAGCAAGATTAGAAATATATTTGAAGAATATATATATAAATATTGGAATGGCTATTGAAAGTGTGAAAGTGATAGAGGGGACTTGTTTCACATAAGATCTAGCACAAGTTGGGTTTGGTATAAAAATATATGAATTTGAAGAATAATTACGAACTATAAAGGCAAGGCATGCGGCAGGAAAGAATAAAAGCTTAATCAATAAGAGAAAAACCAAAATATTATGAAGAAGTAGAACCTTTTATAAAAGGCAGAACAGTAGCTGCAAAATGAAAGTGAAAGAATAATATGAGATAAGCTGAATCAAAAGTTGATGAGAAATATTAAGAAAGAGTTGGATTTTTGCTAAATAAATATATAAAATAATGAAAAATCATTTCAACTAATGAATGAGTATAAAAAACTGAAAAATTAATATAAAATTTTTCTTAACTATCTATTGAAAATAATTTTTTTAAACTATATATATATAAAAATTAAAAAAAAAAATAAAATCAAGAAAATACAATATATAAAAAAGAATTAATAATAAACAAAATAAAAAAATTTTAAACAAAATTTAAAAAAAAATTAAAATTAAAAATTAAATAAAAGAAACAACGGAAAAAACATAAAATAATAAAAATTACAACGACATTTATCGCTAAATTTATTGGTTGAATATCTAGAAGCTTTTTGCTGTGCTTAGGTTGTATCAAGATAAATATTAAGTTCTGAACGAATACAAAATAAAACTTATGAAATGAATTTCCTGTTGATAGCTATTTAATATTGTAGATGAGAGTAAGAGCAAAGTGTTTAAGGATAGGCATATTATGAGATACGTTAGTAATTATGCATATATATAAAATACAATATACAGTCGTGTCCCGATAATTCGAAATGGCAAGGGGATCATTTTTTTTTCGATTTAAACAGAAATTCAAATTGTCGAGATTTCCATCATATAGATATCGCCTTCAAGGGAATAGAATTGTTTTCGATTTATCGCGATTTTTGATTTAGCGGGGTACAAATTATCGAGACTCGACTGTATAACATAAACGTATGTTCTACAATATACGATCAAAGGAAATTAAATGATATATCTACAATTCTAAATATTATCTGTCGGGACATTATTTTGCAACTGATGTATTTATTTT
Organism: Drosophila leonis; assembly: GCA_035045365.1. Taxonomy (NCBI): domain Eukaryota; kingdom Metazoa; phylum Arthropoda; class Insecta; order Diptera; family Drosophilidae; genus Drosophila; species Drosophila leonis. Next base: position 1,608,299 of record JAWNPC010000485.1, read on the forward strand.
AATAATAATATATATATATATATATATAGAGAGAGATATATACATTGTATATTTCTATACTTATGTATACAAAACAATATTGAATTCAGTTCAATTCAATATTAAAGATTCTTGAGATTATAACTAATTTCTAGCTGATATTAACGTGCTAAAGCTTCGCTGCCTGCTATAGTCACGTTTTGTTAACACGGAATACAAAATGTTGTAACCAAATCCGTAAATATTTAATTTCCGAGCAAAAGTGAAAAGTTTAACAAGTTTGCAGCAAAGCTTTTTAGCGAGCAGCTCAACTAGATATATATTTATGTCTGTGTATGTATATATATACATCTATATATATAGACATATATATATATATATATATATGTTTGTTTGTTAGTTCAATTCGCCGTCGCTGAGGGACTTGCCACAGGTTGCTGAAGCTACAACTAAAACTAGATGCCGTGTTGCGCGGCGACTTGTCTTTTGGGACTGGCAGCCGGCAGGGCAGGGCAGGGCAGTGCAGGGCGTTTGAAACTGGGCAGCTACTGGCGAAAACTTTGTGCTTGGGGTATAATTTTCGTAATGTCTTTAGGTTTAAATAAATACCACAAGCATAGTTTTATATTATTTAACACTTTGTGTGCTAGAGCAAAACTTTTGCCTCGGCTCTGCTGCTGTTCTACTTTCTTTCTTTTTTTGTTTGGGTCTCTCTCTCTTTCTGTTTTTTGTTTTTGTCATTGCCAAATGAAGGAATTTTCTGCTGTTTGTGTGTGTGTGTGTTCTGTGTATGTGTGCGCAAACTTGGCGAAAATACATTAAAAACTTTGCTGACGCATTTTCTGCGTCTCTAACCAAAGGCGCAGACTTTAGACTTTGGACTTTTAGCCAGCACTCGGGATAACTTGAGTCGCTGCTACACAGTTGCAGTTGTTGTGCGAGTGTGTCTGTCTGGCTGTGTGTTTGTGTTTATGTTTGTGTGTGTATGGCTTTGTCCATGCCGGAAATGGTGTGAAAATTTCATTAAAACTGTGCTGCCTTCGTCTTTGTTTTTAGCCCATTTACAAATTGCCAGAGAAATAAAAAATATGAACTAATGAACTTTAGTCTACAACTAAATGAAATGCTCATCATCGAATCATTTAAGTGCATTATGCGTTTTGCAGTTTGGTGACTACAAGAATTTCAGGCGTGACCAACTGCATAATACGCATTCTATATCATAGTCTAACTGTTGAGTGCCAGCTAGATAAACTTGTTGCTGTCAGTTCTGAAGCAGTGCAAGATATAGAAGTTGCCCATTTGCCATGCCCACCAATAGCTGACAAGGGTATACACAAATAGGCAAACAGACAGACGGACAGACAGCAATAAAGTCATTGCACAAAACCAATATACTCGCCCTTTCACTACATGCACACGCGTAAAAAAGATCTCAACTTTTCACTTTCCACTTTTTGACTTCGTTTCGAATTGTTTTGTAAACAAAGTTGTTAACCGATTTTTGGGACAACGCGTCAGAAACAAGCGCCAAACGGCGATGGCATTAAAAAGGGTTCGCCGACTAAAAACTTTTGTTCTTTGATATAGACATAGAAGTTGCCCTTTTTTTGTTGGCTGCGCTGTCGTAAGGGTATATTGATTAGCTGAAGCAGATAGCAGTGGACTCTAAATAAATCTGTAAACTGTATATTGCTTATTGATTATATAGAGATTGATAATCGATAGTTTATGTTGCCTATCGATTGAATAGAAATCAATCAACTTATTTCAGTTGTCGATAGTTGGATATATATATCGTATATTTGGTATATGGAAATCGATTATCTTGCTCCTTTAATTGCCAGCATATGATGTTTATAGTTTATCGATTGTATAGAAATCGATTAACTTTGTTTTTGTGATATGCTCAGAGTGAATTTCCTTGTTAACTCATACATCGATAGAATGCATAGATCTATGTAACATTTTTGTTATACATATATAGCGAAAGATTGTTTTTGTTGCTCTGTCAACCTCTTATCCCTCTACTATATGATCTATATAAGATAATCTCTATATAAATGCCCAATATTATCGAAACTTTATTTTTATCGCTTTCAACTTCTATTCCTCTACTTATTTTTGTTTTCATAGCTGCACCATATAATAGACCTTGGACTTCACTCGTCTATAGAAGCCCCTCATTTTCTGTAAGAGCATTCAATCTTCGCTAGCTTCTTGATAGGTCTCTGACTTGTTTTTCTGGATTTTTTTTTTTGAGTCCTGCTGTTGTTGTTGCTACATGACCAAATTGCGGGTGCCTCTCATGTTGTTGAACGGAACGCGCTTATGAGAATGTTTTGCGTTGGCTTTGCGTCCGCCGTAATAAATCAACGAAGCCCACGAACTGAATCCTGTGAAGTCAAGTTTGAACAAGCGGATTCAAGCAGCTTCCGGCGCCCAAACAGAGAGAGCACAAAAAAAAATATATGAATATACAAACTGACGCACACGGCAAGCAAAAAGGGAGTAAAAATTTTGTGAAGCAGCAGTTTTTGGTATGGTAATGAGACACGCAGACAGGAGTTACTCTTACACCCACACAGACAGAGAAGGGCACAAAATCAGAGAGGCAGAGGGCCAGCCAGCTGCAGAGGAGCCTAACGAACTAACAGCGCGGGCATAAATTACCCGAGACTTTCGAGTGCATAGTCCTGGCCAGAAATAGCACAGAGCTCGATAGCAGGAGTCGAAGGTGTTGGGTGTACATTATATCGAGTTGGAGGTGGGCTGGCGTAGTCTTTTTTCTGGTAGCCAAGCGGCGACAAAGTTATTTGCCGTAACTGTTACACTTTCAATTTGAGTTTATGGGCAGTAGCTGTGGGTGACAGCGCGCGGTTCCACTCTGTCAATTACAATTAATGTTTGTTTTCTCTTTTCAGTTTTTTTTGCCACACCCCTGCCCCCTCCCTCGCTTTAGTTTTGTTTGTTCTAACTCACAAACTAACTAATTGCTGATCAAAAACGTTGGGTAACTAAAAAGTGTAAAGTAGTTTGGCGGATTGCATGAAGGCTTAGAGTTGTGCAACACTTGTGCTAGACAAGCTTTCTAGTTGGCACTTTACAGCACTCATTTGATGCACAAAATGTTGGAATATATGCTAGGAATTTGAAATATGATTAGAAAACATATATGATTCAATTACTTATAGAACGAATTGTGTTATTTGTGGAATTTTCCAACACTAAAATAGTTAAAGTCGTGTTAAAGACATTTTGAAACACAGAAAATGAAAATGTGTTGGGAAAGTAGAAAGAGTTAAGTAGTTTGGCGGATTGAATTAAGGTTTAGAGTTTTGCAACACTTGTGACAGGATTACTAGTTATCACTTTACAACACTGGTTGCAGTACAGCTCGCAGTTGATGCACAAAATGTTGGAAATATGTGCTAAAAATGTAGAATATGAATAGAAAACGTATATGAATCAACTATCAAAAGAATTTGCTAATGCAAAAATAGATCGAACTTTCTCAACAACATTTTACAACACTGAAATTGAAAATGTGCAAGTTCAAACTACAAACTGAAAGTTTAAATATGAATGAAAGTATAGAAATTCACTTGTGTAGATGGAAGATGAGGGAAAACTAAATACCTCATTTCATAAACCGTACGAAATAAGGTAGATAAATCATATATATTAACATAGAATCAAGCAGTCTCTGAATTATATACTAAACGTAATTGAGTTCAACACATAATCATACAGCAACAATCGATCAGTTTTTTTTTTACAAGCGGAATGTGTTAAAATTTTGGTTATTTTATACCACAAGTAACAATCAAAGCGCAATTCACACTAATTTTTGATGAAAATCATTAATTCGTCTTCAAGACTTGAAAAGCGAGCAGAAACAATGGAGAGCGAAAGATTCGGTTAGCGAAACTACGAATGATAACTATATTTATCTATATTCTCTTTGCATGTGCTTTACAGATGCAAGTGGCGGCGTGGTTGAGCAGGATTCACTGAAGCCGGAGACGGCACTGCAGTTAGATATTGAGGAGCTCGTGTCGAATAGCAGCGCCGATGATACGCCACCTTCGATGATTATTGTCGAGACATGCATTAACTCCGTGGAGCCCACGAATCAGGCCAAGCAAATGGAAAAGGATACGTCGAATGAACAGGCTGTTTGCTCCATTACGTTGGGACTCAAGCCGAACGTACAGTTCCAGCTACTCTCGACGAACATCGAGAACTTTAGCCAAGCGCTGGCCCACACTGAGGCAGCTCTGGCTGCGGCCAACATCTCCACGTGCGCCGCGGTCAAATCGGCTGGCAGCGACCTGGCCATACCCATGCTGCGACGCTGTGCGGACAGTGGAACCCAATGCAACAATTTGAATCTGGACTGTGAGGCGTCCAACTCGAGCGAGTCGATGCCATCCATTGGTTCGCTCGTCTGTCGCATTTGCCATAATGCGGATAATCCCGAACAGTGAGTAGCATCATAAATCTAGCGTTGTCAATTTAGTATCTATAAACACATCTAATGGCCATGAATTATGCTAACTAGCGGAGTTGCTCGAGTTGTGTGTGTGGTGTATATGCGACTAAGCAATGACCTGTAGTAGTTGTAACATTTATATAAAATATAAGTTTAGCTTAGACTGAGACTTTAATTAAATTTGTTCTGAGCACTAAGCTTTGAGAGTTGGCTGAAGTTTGGAATTCTACATTTATAAAGTTGAATATAATAAATGTAATATTTTAATATTTTAAATCTTATCAAAGTCAAATTATCAAAATATAAATGAAATCTTAAAAAAAAAAATAATATTTTTAAACATTAAACATTAAACTAAGAAAGCAAAAAGAAAGCTTCTACAGAAAATCGAGAAACGTTTTATATAATTAACAATAAAAAGAATACTACTTAAATTTTAAAAAATAAATTTTTTAAACTAGAATATTTTCAGAAAACTCTCGCATATTTAGAAAGGGGGGTTTGTTGGGGTTTTTGGGGTTGATTTTTTAATTTTTTTTTGTTTTTTTTTTTTTTTGTTTTTTTAAGTTGTTTATTTTTTTTTTTTTTGGGGGGGGTGGTGGTGGTTTTTTTTTTTTTTTTTTTTTTTTTTTTTTTTTTTTTTTTTTTTTTTTTTTATTTTTTTTTTTTGGTGAATTTTTTTTTTTTTTTTGGGTTTTTTTTTTGATATGAAGTTTTAAATTATAATTATATATAAAATATATTTTATTATTTTTATCTTTTATATATATATATTTTACTATTTTTACATATTTTCTACATATTTATAATTTAATTTAATTTATTTTGAATTAAATTTAATCATAATTATGTACAAAATATTTTGTACATATAGTTTTATAAATTATATTTGTTAGTCTTAATTATTATTCAATTTTATTTTTAAAATTATAATAATAATTATTGTATTTAGTTTAAAAAATTAGTAATTATTTTGAAAAATTTATTTAAAAGAATTTATTTAGTATTCTATCTTTTCTATCTATCACATTTTCACATGAAACTTCAACATGATTCAACTTATCTGTCTCATATCTTATGTATAACTTATATATTTGAATATAGATTAAAAGAATTTCACATCGGATATATTAACAAATAAGTTAACTAAAGTATTTCAAGTAGTATAAACCTTTTAGTTTATTGAAATGAAACTTCATTGATAACAATTCTTAGTAGTACTGTAAAATATGCCGTATTTTCTCTTTATTTTGCTCCATGTTTGCGACGCTATAACTCACGAACGACTAAAAACAAACAACAATTAATCAAACACGTTTTAGCACGTGAAAAGAGCTTTCCAAAATGCTCTAGCGTGAACCGATGCGACGAATACAACTAGAACTACGCGCTTGCAAAGACAAGCTTAATACCGCAAGACTTTTTTGACAACCTTTTATGTAAGGTCCCTATACAAAATATATTTTGACACATTTCAAGCTTTTACAATTTGAACTAGAAATTCATAAAGGCAAACTCTAAAGATGATCATAACTCTATATACCCCTTGCGCTTTTACATGTGCGAGGTATATTGTGAATTGTGCGTGCAACCGCAAAGTGCGTAAAATTAATTGCATGACATTTTAATAAAATTAGCGTAATGGCCATAACACTTACACAGATATGTGTCTATATAAATATATATATATATTTATATATATATATAGATAAATATATTCATAGTTGATCTGTGTATTTGCCTGCAAATATTATTATTTATTCAAGTTATTAAAATGCAGTCGCAGTCGAGGGCGCGAGTCGCGACATATGTATTTCTGCTGCATGTTGTTTACGCCGGATGCTGTTTGCTCATCTGTCCACACATTTAATCCCCCACCTTGTCCTATTGTTGTTAACAACGCCCCCTCATATCTCTCTCTCTCTCTCTCCCTCTTACAGACTGGTGTCGCCATGTTTGTGCAAGGGCTCGCTGACATATGTGCACGTGCACTGCCTGGAGCGTTGGATTAGCACCTCGCGCTGCACAATCTGCGAACTGTGCCAGTTTCATTATAACACGGAACAGACGCTACGGTAAGTGCAATAAAGGCCTGATCCATGGTATACACATACGAGTACACGTCTGTTGCCCAGCCCAAGTGGCAACAGTTCAAAAGCGTTGGCAAAAACTCTACCAGCTGCATCCACTTGACACTCAACTTCATCAGCAGCCAACCACTTGGTTAGAGGTTGCGCGGCTTAGTGCGCTTGCAACTGCAGCTCTCGGGCTAGAGCTTGGGTCTTTGGCTTTGGCACTTTTTAATCAGTGAATGCTTTGGGCTGGCTAATTGGTCCACATTTGAGACGCCTTTGTGATACCGAGAACTCATTGAGAGTGGGCAGGAGGAGTTGGGTATATTGGTTGTTAGAGCTAGTATGTATTGTAGAAGGCGGAAAGTTTTCTTTGCTTTAGATCAGGTGACAAGTTAATAAAGCCAAAGTCGAAACAAGTCGAGAACTATACAAGTAGGAACTTTAAAATTTGCTACATAAATTCTCTTAAGGTAAACACAACTGATAATTATTTCCTTTTTTGGATAATCAAACCTAGTTAACTTGAATTAGAATTTCTTCTACTCATGACTCTTAACCCATGAACTACAAAAGCTTAAGACTTTAAATTTGGAATATATGTCTTGGTATATCTAACATAAGTCCACATCAACTCAGTTCTTAGATATCTTTTGGATATCAAAATTGATAGATAGAAAGACAACTTATATATTTAACTACATTTCCATAGAGCTTTAAGCAACTCTAAGCTTTAAGTGAACTCACAAGTCTTGTTCACCCAACTCGTTTCACGCTTGTTGCATTTGGCAGCCTTCGACCTCATCCAATTGCCATTTCCGTTGCAGTTACACGTGCCTGCAGTCGTTGCGTTTGTGGTACTCGCGTGCTATGAGCCGGCGTGCATTGCAGGAGGATTGCCAAATGTTCTCGCTGCTAACGCTGGTTGCATTTGGCATTATTGGCACCTTGCTGGTGGGCATACAGTATTATGCGATGCACACACAATCCTGGGGACTGAGCAAGTTGTGGACCAAGTCCTGGATGTTGTTCTTCTTGTTTATGACGGTGTGTATGAGGATTCTCTCTTCCTCTCTCTCTCTCTGTTTAACTCAACTGCCTCACAGATTACAGTTTATTTTGCGAATATCTATATGTTAATCAAATCACAGTTGACGCCTTGGTATCGGTAAGCAATGGCTGAGCTTTGGCTACTCTCGTGCCCTCTTAATAGAAATTCGCCTCTTCTCAGCTGGTGGCAATCGGCGCGTGATATAAAGCTCATCTTGGAAAATCGCCGACCCTTTCCCAATCCTAATCGTGCGCAACCTCAACAGCTGACCATAGAGACAGCTTCGACGACAGCTTCAATGTTCACGCATCACGATCAACTGGATATGCAGCATCGTTCCTCTCACCCACGATTTGGAACGCCCTCATCGAGTGTCTCCTCGCTGCCGCGACCTTTGCCCACCGTCGCTGTGGAGAAGCAGTCAGTGCCAGCCACAACTACGGCCATGTCAGAGCAGCCAACAACGTGCACCGAAGCGGCCATCGGCTTGGCCATGATCAGCGTTAGTTCAAAATCAAATCCAATCCCCAATTCCAATATCAATCCCAAGTGCAGCAGCGATTGCGCTGATGCTGACGCAAGCGCCGGCATGCCAAATGACAAGGAACAACCACAGCAACAGCAACAGCAGCAGCAGCAACAACAGCAGCATCCAGTGATAGAGGAGAAGGCAAGCAACTAAGTAGTCTGTAATGCCCAGTGGACAGTTTGTAATTAAGGCTTCAAGGGCAAGGCTCCGGGCTGGCTCTCGAATGTTTGCCTGCCATTTATTTAATGTACTTTCAATGCTTTTAATGAACTCAACAGAACTTGCCTTAAACGAGCTAAGCTTTTATTTTTCGTCTTGTCTATGCTCAGAAATACATTAGGCATGGCTTAGGCAGGGGTATATTGGTGCTATGCACAGGTTTGTGATAGCCAGAAGAGTGCTTATGTCATAGATACTATAGAGTATGAATCTTTTAAAATAAAAGAATTTTGAAGATAACTCGAGAGATATAGGGACTCAAATTTGGGTACAGATATAGAATATGCAACATTTGTTGGGTATCCAGGGGAATATCTTTAAAATGGCTTATCTTTCAGTCAAATACTTATATTTATCCATCTGGAAAACTATAAAGCCCTTGAGGCATATATCCTCTAAATGCTTAAGCTCGAGTATATTGTGATCGATATCTTCTCATATTTACTTAATATAGACATAGATAACTCGAGAACTATAAGAAGTAAAGATATTAAATTTGGGATGTAGGCCCTACTAAAGTGCATCTAGATCAGGATTATCTTAGTGTTCAAATATCTGCCTTATTAAGTGTAAGAATTCAACATATAGTGTTTTCATTGGCCATAACTCGAAAACTATTAGACTTGGATATATAAAATTTAGGATGTAGACTTTGAAGTATACATAGATCGAAAATATTATAGCTTTTAGATAGATTTCGTTTCTACAACTTGAATTTCTGGGTATATTTCAGGCATACCTCTAGAGCTATAAAAACTACAGGCATACAATATGGGAGCTTATTCTCCGTAGGCTCTCTAAGGTTCGTACATATGAATAAAACTTACTCTGTTCTATTAGCTTACATCAAATAACATTCTTTTAATGGAAAAAGTTCATTTGAATTAGTAGCTGTTACTTCTAGAGTATCTTTGAGTCGCATTACTTGTTTTTTTTTTTTTACGTTTCCTTTTACTGTTCCCAGGGCGCTGCGTCTGTGGATTAAGCCGTGTGTCTGCACTTGGCTGGCTTCCTTCACGCAGCGCACAACTTCCGTTTCCGCCATGAGCTGGTGCAAATTAAAGCTGATAGCGTTGGCGTGTCCTTAAGGACATAGCCTGCATGCGCCAGGCAGCCAGGCAGCCAGCGTGATGGCATAGCCAGTCACGTGATTGATGGCTCATAAATTAGTCATTTCGTCTTAGCCAACGCACAGTGCCCACCTCACAACCTGTCTCGCTCACACTTTGGCAGGCAGTCGTTAGCCTGGCTGTCGCCTGAAACATTTTCCGCATCGAGTGCAGCCTCAGTAATCAAGGCGTAATTTGGCCTAGTCCTGGCATTTAATATACAGCTCCAGTTGCCGGCATAAATCCTTCCACTTCAGTTCGAACACATCACGCACCGCCCCGCCCCACCTCACCCACCATCGGGCATATTTGCGTTTTTCGTGACCGCCTAAAGCTGTTTCGCTGCGTGGGCCTGTGCCTGGGCCTCTGCTGATGTTGACATATTAGGCATAGACTGGCCCTGGGCACCCGTGTCCAGCACATATCTCAGCAAAGGGTTAACAGCACGGCGACCTTCAATCAATGTTGCTGTTGGGCAATCACTGCGCCACATCAAGCCAAATGATTGAACGCTGCTTCAAATCCCCATTGCTTTCAATTTCATTTCTTTTCTTTTCCGTTTTTTTTTTTTGCTTTTATTTTGTAAGTCGCAAAATTGAAGGCAAAGTCAAGTCAAGTAGTTTTCTTAGTATATTCTTGAAGGTCTTAGCTGCCAAAAATACCAAAAAAAAAAAAAAGAAAGGCGAAGAAGACAGAAAAGTTATCAAGCAGCAAAGCTTTTATAAGCACTAATCTCCAAGGAATTGTTATGTTGCCAAAGTAGTTCATATTTCCATTTCCATTTCCGTGAATTACTTTGTGCCTGGCATTTGACTAGTAATTCACTTATTTGCTTTTCACGGCGGAAATACTTTAATGGCAATAACAAAAACAAAAACAATTTTTGCTTTTAAGAGCAGCTAAGCTTAAACTTCAATTTGATGCAGTTCGCAAGAGCAGCTAAATGCGAAACGAGCTTTGCTGCTTATGGAAAGAGTAGGGAACGTTCTTCTTGAGTATTTTTAATGATTTGTTATCTATTTTCTTTTTTATATTTTTTTTATAATATAATCTTTTTATCCGTTATCAATTTTGTGTATAAATATTATTATTTTATGTCAAACTTTGTGCAGAGCAAGAGCAGCAAGCAGCTCAAAAGAAAACTTTCTATATAAGTGAATAGGATTTTATACTTATTGAAAATGTTATTTCAGGGTGTAATGGTTCTGGGCAAATGTGTGTAACAGGCTGAGGAAAACATGGCCTTTATTCAGCTATATATGATATGATATATATGATGTAAAGTATATATATATATATTCTCACTCAGAATCAAGTCGACTTAGCCCCGTCTATCCATCTGTATGAATACACTTATTTTTCTCTTCGCTTCCCTTTCCTCTTCTCTGCTCTTCTTTTCTCTTCTCTTCAGATCAGTTTTTCAGCTTAAGGCAGGCTATACAATTCCCAGCTTATAGTTAGTTCACATTAGTTCACACTTTCACTTATATTCCTATATATACATATATATTATATATACTTACATCCTTATCGCCCAATCGTTCCACACGGCAATGCAGGAAGCCCGTTTGGCCCACTGTGACGGTCAAGTTACGTGGCACATCAAAGTCAAAATAGGGCAAAAGATTTGTGGGTGAAATTGTGGTTGTTGTTGTTGTTGGTGGCGTCGGTGCCAAAGCAGCGCTGTAGCCTATAGAAAAAGAGAAACAGAGAGAGAGAGAAAGGGAGAGTGTGAAATTGTTGTAGCATAAAATACAAAAAAAAAAAAAACAAACTTGTGCCAAATGGAAATTTATTTTCATTTTCATTTTCATTGTGCATATGTAGTGTGTGCAGGCAAAAACAAGCCGACACAATCAAGCATATGTGTAAAAGTGTGTGTGTGATGATGATGGTGTGTGTGTGTGTGTGTGTGTGTGTGTGTGTGTGTGTGAGTGTGTTGTGCCCAACGCACAAAAAACTGAAAAGTAATAAAATGCTCATAAAAATACAACAGAAAAACGCAAAAATCTTTAGCAAACAATTATAGTCGTCCCCCTTTTTTATATACATACATATATATTTGCTATAGCTTTAGCATATTGTAGATATGTATATAAATATATATATGTATATATGTATATATGGGCCTTTGCCTTATATAGATTTGAATATGGATTATTAACGATTCGCTGTAAATGCGGATTTATTTATAACAGCTCATGTTTGTCTCTCTCTCTCTTTCGTTTACACAGGCGCCCATTCGATTGTTGTGTGTGTGTGCAGAGGCATTTTGAGCTCAAGGCTAGGATTTAATGCGGCATTAACAAACAAACCGCAGCACGGAAGCAATATGAAACGCAATTTAATTGAAAATTAATATGGCTGCCACTCGAATTCATAGAGAAAAGAGAACGAGAATTTGGCAAAAGCAAATTTGGCTTCTTTTTAACTATGTTTTGGGCAGTCAAACTTCGAGCCGACCAAAAGTCCGGACACGTTAGATAAGCGAACGACTGGTCGAAAGTAAACCTCGAATCGCTTTCGAAATAAGTTCATCAATGTGAGATTTCAGTTTGAGAGACAGTGTCTCAGCAAAGTTTTTGCACATCAAAGCGTTTTCGTTGCGAAATCAGTGTACAGGGTGCAGGCAGCCAACTGGAATACGAATAATTGAATGAGAAGGCAGCAGGAGGCAGGCAGCAGGCAGCAGGCAAGAGGCAGACAGGAAGCCAACCAGTTTATCGAACTTTGAACTGGAATTGCAAAAGTATCAGAGTGAAGGAGGCGGGGGCGGCTATATGCCTAACGTGTTGCCAGTGTCGAAATGTATAGCGCGTAAAAGTATGCTACGAATACTGTTTTCTTTTCTTTTTTCCTTTTTTTTTTTGGTGTCTCTCCGCTTGCTCTTCAACTGCTGTTGCACATTTCCTTTTCCGCACGCGCCGCCAAAAAGCACGCAACAAAATTTGAGCGAGAGACACAGAACAAAAACTTTTTGGCCAACACGCGCAAAAAGGCAGCTGCAAAACATACGCAAAACTTTTTACCACATGCGTATGAATCGAGGACTGGGGCGTGGCTATGAGGCGGGAAGAGTGCGGGGTAACTGGTAGCTCTGCCATGACAAATTTTACGATTTACTGTTGAAAATTCGAACACAAAGTTAAATTTAATGTGCGCCCGCAACATTTCAAGTACGTGCCCCACCAACCAGCTTAGCCAATACGCAAAGTATTCAAAAAAAAAAGAAAAGACCAGCAAAAAAATAACAAGAAAGTGTAGATAATTCTAAAAACAACATGAAAAAAAAACCAGAAAGAGATAAAGAGGAAGAAACGCGTGTAAAGTGTGGAAAAGAAAAGCAATTTCTCTAGATATGCAGCACAACTTGAGAGCTTGAAAACTAAGAGACTAAAACACAGAGAGAGCGAGAGAGAGAGAAATTTGCATATTTAATTTGCTGTTTGATATCCGGAGGTTAAACTAAGTATATCCACGGCGGAGATATGCGATAAGAGAACTTGAGTACAGCTACTATATCCGTTGGGATAGGCAAAAAAGCAGAAGCAGATGAATAAGAAGAAAAACCTTGGACGTGATTATGAAATAGTTGCTGTAAATGGAAACGTGTCAAAAACACATGCAGCGAACACACGCAAATTAGCACAGAGCATAGAGTAGTAGATACCCTGTAAACAGTAAGTGCATCTGTAGGTTTGCTAATGATTGATGTGTTGTCAATAAATAGATCGAGGCACTATCTTGAAGTAGCATTTGCATTTGCTTCTGGGACTATAAAATATTTAAGAGATTGATTTATTGATTGATGTATTTTAAGCTTACTGCTTTCAGCCAAGAGCTATTCTATTCTAGTATGAAGAAATATTTGCAGTTTTATACAATGATTGATTGATGTATTGTTAGCCCATTTGTAAGCGTATTACTGTCAGTCAAGAGCTATTTCTTCTATAATGAAATGAGCTTTTTGTAATTACCATATAAGATCAATCAAGAAATAAGTTAATAAGAATCTATGTGTCTGACTGATTGATTGATTGCTATAGTCTAGGGTCGATTGAGGCGCTGTTGGACTACCCTAGTTCCATATTTTTTGTAGTACTCTAACATTAAAAGCACGTTGACAAAGTTGGAGGGGCTTTAGCATTAGTTGAATGATTGATTGACTGATGGCTATGGTCTAGCCTCTTCCAAAGGCTGTATGGCTCTTGAGTAATTAAATTTTTCGTGTATTAAATACAAAATTTGAATTTGAAGCCAGCAACACAGTGTAATTATGGATTGATGAGAGTCTGGGTGTGTGATTGATTAATTGATTGATTGATGGATGGCTGCAGTCTAGCCTATTTGTAATTAAAATTCTATTGTTGGATTCTATGTGTGTGTAACTCGAGTACAGTCTAGCAGAAACACAGTTGGCAAGCATTATCCACTAATTAATTCCAAAACATAAGCTCAACTATAAGATACCCTGGAAAAATTTGACCTCTTAAAATGCGCCCTTGATGGAATTGCTATGTCTTAAAAAAGTCAACTGTAGACACTGTATATAGGTGACTGATTGATTCATTTCCTTTACTGGTTCGTACTCATATATACCCTAATGCTCGGCCCATGCTAATTTGTACAGGGTATTAAAGGCACACGTATGTATATCGAGCTGTAACCTGGCTAACAACGCGGCTCGTCCCGTTCGCCCTACACTCACCACTCTCACCCATAGATAGAGCTCTGGCCAGGCGCAAACCTAACGAAAATTAGCTTTGGAATTTTGCACGTATGCGTGCGTGCGGCATGGAAATGCGTGGGAAATACATGGCAACAGCTACGATACGTGTCCGTGTCCTGCTCTTTGGGCTGTAGCTGTAGCTGAAGCTGAAGCTGAACTTAATTTATTGTTTATCAGCGGGCATGAAATTTATGACCAGAGCGAAGCTAAATGTGTCTCTGTGTGTGTGTGTGTGTCTGTGTTTGCTAATTTTAAGTTTATGCATCGAAAATTTTGCTGCGTGCTCATGTTGAGCAAATTAACGATGCGGCTGGCTGGAAAAACGAGCCGCACACACACACACACACCGACAACTTGTCGCTGTTGTTGTTTGAGCCACTTAGCTATCGATCAGAGCGGCAGATACAGGCACAGAACAAGCACAACAGCTGCTGTTGTCAGAATTTTGGCTTTAAGCGCGTTTAATCAAAAACAACCGAGAAATTGACATGATGCATGACGGCCAAATAGCTGGAATATGCGGGCTATGCGAACGGCTTTTCGGCCGCTTACAAATTAGCAAATGTGGTGGAAAATTTTACCGAGTTTACATAACGCAAAATTTAGCCAAAATTTATGTATGTCGTTTACTCGAAACGCATATTTTAATAGATCGCCTGGAAAACCAAAGCAAATTGAAAGCCAGGCGACTGTTTTACCCGCTCACACACTCTCTCTCTCTCTCTCTCTCTCTCTCTCTCTCTTTGTCGCTGTGTCTACACATAAGCGATATACCCTTTATGGGCACATTAATTGAGCGTTAAATGGATTGGTTTTGCTTTATGCAAATCGTAGGCAAACATTTGCGCACGCCAAACAAACAAACTGCGTGTGATTAGTGAAACGCGTTGCTGTTGTGACATGCGTAAACTACCGGCAAATAGTATGCGCATGCCAAAGTAAATATTCAGCTAGGGTAGATGGTTTTGGCAGCTCATAATCTGCCATCAATCAGCGCGAAACCAAACAAGCTTAAAAATCAATCAAACGCACGTAGTTCAAAGGTGATTTTAGATTTGGCGAGGCTTGCTGTTAAGTTGTATAACAGTTGTGCTTATAGCATGACGTTTGCAGGGTATCTGTTAGCATACATATTATATTATATGTTTGCCTCATTCAATCAGGCAGGCTGACATCAAATATGCCCAACTTCACACGTAGCATTTGCGTGCTTAAGTGTACGTCAAATATATAGAATACAGGGTATCTGCTAGTTTATCAGTCAGTCAGGAGTCTATTTCTATTTTATGCTCCCAGGCATGTTTTCTCATCAAAGTTATCACCTGGTCCAGACAAGAGACATCTATAGATATGACAGCTTAATATATTTACAGGGTATCTGTTAGCACATCAGTTGTATGGTCGCCCTTTTCAATGAAAAAGGCTTCATTAAAAATGCCTTGCCACACACTCAGCATTTGCATACATTAACCTTCAAGTTTAACTATGTATAACTAACTATAAATACAGGGTATCTGCAAGTATATCAGTGATACGTCTTTATATTACTCTTTGCTCTCATACGCCTCTTCACATCGCAGTAAGCTCCATGGCCAAGATGTCAAGAAATCTATAGATATAGCAGCTGTACACCATATACAGGGTATCTGCTAGTTCATCACACACATGCTTATCGATTTGTGTACACAGCGAGTACTAAGGGAGCCTACCCTGTTGTAAAGATTGACTTTGCAGTCAAATTCTAAGAGAAATATATACAGCATTAGATTTACAGGGTATGCTGTAGCTTGTCAGTTACAAGCCCAAAATTTGTTTAGTATTAATCAAGCTTCAACTATGGCTCGTTTACAAATGAAACTTCCACACATACAGAGAGCCTTGCACTTGCACTGCATTTACAGGGTATCTAGCTAGCTTGGCCAACATATTTTTAGGTCACTTTCTGTTTACACGCGGGCACAAAGCGTCAGGGTCTGGCCAAGACGTCGAAGGATATATAGCCATGATCCCAGCACTTAAGGTTAAGTTGCAACTGACAACACATTTTGACGCATTGAGTGGCTGCCACTGCAGCTGCACTCGACGCGGCGCCTGTTGACTTGCCACAAATTGTCTAGACTGCAGATAAACAGAGAGGGAGATATGAACAGAGAGAGAAAGAGAGTGAGCAAGTCAGAGGCAATGTAGTTGCTGCCACTCAGTCGCTGCGCGCTTTTAAATATGTTGAACTATCGATTATGTTTGCTGAAGTGTTTCCGCTTAGCTATTCACAGCTGAAAAAAACGAGCAAAAAAAGCTGAAACAGCAAAAATATATTTGACTCAAACTAACTCAGCTCAACTGTGATTGAAAATATATTTTTGGCTAAGGCTGATTGAGCGCTGGTCACATTAGTCATTGACTCGACTCCACATATAAATCTAAATTATTTAATTGTATATTATGCACAATGGACTTTCTATTGTGTCTGCTTGCTAGCTCAATGAAGCCAAATTAGTTTAAGCACGTAATCAAATCGA